>CAXIVR010000001.1:159534480-160734480 GCA_964035755.1 Teleogryllus oceanicus
TGACAATGCAACCCGACATCATGTTAATGTCACGGGAGGCCCACTATCCTACAAGTACCAGTTCCAAGAAATTCATGTACACTACGGTCTACACGACGACTCCGGGTCCGAGCATTCTATCAACGGCTACGTCTTCCCAGCAGAGGTAAGTGTTTAGTGTCGTGCTTTTTTATTTACCTCAATTTCTTTTTACTAATTTTAAAATTTTTTTTCTCAAAAAACTGCTCCAAACTTGTTTCCTTTTTCTCGTATAGATCAAAGTAAGCTTATACGGCAATTTCTGAAAATTATTTTCGACAACTCCAAATTTAAATATTGATTGATATTTTTTCTTTAATTTAAACTAGTATTGCTAACAGCACATATTTTTTCGCATTATAGGAACGGCTATGAATATTGAAACACGACATGAACTTGCAAATTTCCAACTAGCAATTTATTGGGGCTGGAGGAGCTAGCAGCCTTTGAGTGGTGGATTGTGGGAGATACCTATGGTTGGTGCTCACACCACCAGTTACCTTACTAGCTTTCGAAGAACTAGTATGTCTGTAAGCGAACATAAACGCTGTAATGGTTTAATGGTTTGGAAATAGCAATGTATAATATTGTGATGGCAAAAACTATCATATAGGAGATTCAGAAAACACAGAATTCATTTAGGGAGTATAATGAAACAATGAATGATTACATAACTTACTAAGAGTAATTGAATATTAATTAGTCAAAGATTGAATTGCTTTTGAATTACATGTAAATTGAAATCAGCTGATTTACAACAGCTGTTGGGACGATCAGTAGGATAAATGCCTTGTGCAGGTTGAAACATATCGTAGGTGTTGTTAAAATTAGGAATGACATTAATGTGTCATTACTTAATGCATGTTAAAGACCAAATGAATTTAAATACATATTAGAACACAAATACGGAATGCACGTATACAATATGCTGAAAGAGAAGCATAACAATGATATTGCTGGAGAGACTTGTGAATGCGCAGAATCCAATACACACTCGCGCCGAAGGGACTTGCGATGACCGCTTTTTTATTTATTTTATTTATTTTACGTCATAAAACAGTTAAAAACTGCGTATGACGTGCACTAAGTCGGCTGACACTAAGTCAGCGGTTCCGGGCAATCCTTGGGGACTGCACATGGTATTCATGGGCGGCGAAGCTCACGAGTCAAGAGCGAGTAGTTCAGGCTTTCACTATACAGTAGAAAACGTAACACTTTCCTTTTGAGACAGTCATTGTGGCAAGTAATGCATTGCTCATATTACAGAATGTAGTATGTCTGTTACAAGTAAATAGCAAGTTGCATCACTGCGAACATTGCGAAATGTGCAATATACGCACGCCCTGAGCCCAAATAACTACAATGTTGCAGATTACACTGTGCGAAGCACAAGTTCATGAGATCGAATAAAGGAATTACAAGTTACTACGAAACACGCGCAAGTGAAGTTCCAACACTCATTTCGCAACTAATTCGCCACCGTTTTTTATACAGACGCATATTGCATTAAACACATATTATAAAAATGTTCACACATTTTTTGTAAGTTATTGCGGTGAATTAATACAATTTATGAGTTGTATGCAAGCGCAGCGGACATAAGTCCGTTCCCCATGAGTGCAACTGCTGAACTGAGCGTTCGTTACAGAGGCCAGAGGAGGAAACCGGCATTCGGGAGAGCCGTTGTGCTCAGCCAATGATCGACTTTGGTTTGTTATAACTGAAGGCATTAAGTTATACTGAATTATAACTAAAAAAGAGATGCGTGATTATGTGAAAAATTAGGAGTTGAGAAATTTGGTAAGGTTTGAAAAGTTAATATATATTAAACTGAGTGCATTACGCAGCGGTTCAGTTTTCTCGCAGCTGCATGTCGGAGGCTGGGCTGGAGTTTGAGGACTTTCTGGGGAGCGGCGGCTTGCGGACGTTACGTACCATTGTGAATCTTGTCTTGGGAGAATGATTAAACATAGAAATACAATTGGCATTATAATTGTACAAGGCTGGATTGCTATTGCATAACAAGCAGAGCATGTCAAAATATAAAATCACTATAAAATGACACGTAATAATTAAATATGTTTAAGAGTTGTTCCGATAGGGGCTTTTTCCAGCTTCAGGGGATGCCGAATTCGGCTATCCGCGCCGGGTACCCACTATGTCCCTTTTGGAGATACATTTTAGCTATTAAACTTGCAAGCTCCTTGGTCGGTGGTCAGCAGACTCACAAGGCCTTCCGCGACAACACACCTACATGAAAGGCAAGGGACAAACAACCATGCCCATAGCGGGACTCGAACTCGTGACCCTTCCAATCTACGGGCTGAGTTTGCACACGCTCTAGGCATCTCGGCCAACCAGGTCTGCCTTTTACATTAATAAATATTAATAATAAATAATATAAGTATTTTTCCTTTATGGGCATTAGATTGTCAGTGCTGCCTATCACTGCTTTAGAATGAATCCGCTTCTCGCAGCTATTAGTGTGAATCAAACGTCCGATTACTATAGATACTAAGTGCATCAGAGTGCAGTATAATGCTGGCTAAAGATTGAATATTTTAACTATTAAAGAAAATGATTTCTCGGTTATGATGAAAATTTACCAGAACTGTTTTATATATTGTAGTAAACTAATTCGTCATCGTACGGTTCTGTCTTTTGGTGCGGGTATGCTAATGGGTATTACAAATGTTTCAACCAACAGTCTCAGTGGCGAATCGATGTGGAGGAGACAGGTGACATCTCTTGGACGTGTGTTCTATAATATAATAATAATAAACCCACTTATCCAGTTTTGCTTTTCTCGGATCTCCAACGTGGTACAGAAAAATCCGTCTAAAGCAGAAACTGTATAAGCCGGAAACCTGCCTCAACCGGAAAATTTCTCCAGCCCGTGAAGTTCAATGGGATTTTTAATGGCACAGCGTAAAACGAAACATGTCCAGTGCGGAAATGGAAAATATTTTCCTCTTGCAGGGCAAACAAAACATTAAACGAATTCCCGGAATTTAATGGAATTGTTAGAGATACGCGAAATATTCTTAATGGAATCAATGCATCTGAAAGGGTTTTCAATTTTCAAAATTACCCCAAAAAATGCTTATCTAAAATATGACAATATGTATTTCAGTGAATTCGCCTATTTACGCTCGTCATGATTGATTAATTGATTGTTGGTGGTTCCAGGCGCGTCAACTACAATGGTCATTAATCCCGTAAGTGTAGTGCATGTTTTGCTCGGGAGGTGGCGGTGGTCCTTCGCCGCTGGAAGGCCAGATCAGGCGCCGACCTATCGTTGGCTAACAGATTTTTCCCCAACCAGATATCTCCGACCAGCCTAGCACCGCCCCAGCCGGGACAAGTTCAAAGTCCCCGACCGGTCTCCCGACATGAATGGTAGTGTAGTGCTTGTTAGTGTAAGAGTGTGTGTAAGGAATAAGCCAAGGAAGAGGAAGGAAAGATCGCGCCGTAGCCCGCTTGTTAGGGCACTGCTTCGGTATTCGTCTGGTGTTGATGGGAGAAACCATGTAAAATTACCGATCAGAGCAGCCGGCCGCTAGAATTCTCCACCTGACAACGACTGTACTCGACCTAGTTGATAAATCGAAAATCTTGCCACCGTCAGGACTTGCACCTAGGACCTTCCGGTTAGAGGCGCTGCAGTGATATCAGTTGATGCATTGTGCAACCACTCCCGGTACGCTGGTGAAGATAGAGTATAAATATATGTAAGTTCCATTAAAAAAACAATTTACCTAAAAATCTCGTAAAATACATGTGATAAAATGGAAATGAATACATACATCAATTAGCCACATTCTCTCGTGCACTCACGTAAAAACTGTATTGCAATAACTTTCACCGTTCAAAAATTAGAGAGGTGCTAAAATTCTTCAGCCTGTATATTTTAACACCCTGGAGTTTCCGAATTCTCACATGATGGGCGGAAACATTGCAGGGCTGACCCATTCACCTGCTTCCCCGTCGTCTCCGTAGTCAGCTTTGCCCAGCTGCTCCTTAAACGATGTGGTGAAGGATGTATGCGTGATCAGGCTCATCATGAAAACGATGAGAAAATCTTTAAAAATTAGAATTTAATGGATCAATTCTTCTGGTGGGAATTCCTGAGGTGAACTCTCTGGCTAAAGGGATTCTGAATCTAAATCTAACTTATATCTAAAACGTAGCTTAAATTTACGGGCTCGCTGCATCGTTGTGATGCCCTGGACCTCAGGGCAGGCGGGGTCATTTCCAGCTGTCTTCCGCGGCGGTCAGTACCCGAATGCAGTCGACGGGTTCCCACGTCCCCATCACTGCAGACACGGCGGCGGCGGCGGTTGCGCCTGCCCATACCTCAGGGAAGGGCAGAGCTGGCTCGGCGGCAATGTCGGCGGAGGCGCATGGGCCCGTATCCTGGGCTGTGCAGCCCCAGCGTCCCCGAACGGCGGGCGTTAGCCCCGCCGTTCCGGTGTGTGTGCACGCGCCCGCCAAAAGTTGATGTCCAGCCGTGGTCATCATGGTGTGTAGCGATCGAACGTTCGCTCGCGGCTACCCTGCTCTTTGAGGCCTCGCGACCAGAATAGCAACGGTGGTGCGACTCCATCGCATCTGGAGCGCCTCGCGGCGACGTGAGAGCCGGCAGCGGCGGCTACGGCGGGGCGAGGTGCCCACGGTCATGCTCGCGGCTCTCCCGAGAAACGAGTTCTCTCAGGCTCTTACTGGGGCGAAGGCGACAGTCCTGGAAGTTTTCTCTGCTACAAGTGCAAGTTGCGACCTTACTTCATGTTCTCTCCCATACAAGTGACCGTTGCAGACTTCGGCTGCAATCTACGTAGATGCGTGAGGGTTACGTGCCACATAAGATCACCGCCATTTTTCGAGGAAAACGCATGCAATTCATGTTCGGAATTCATTAATTTACGCACTTGACGCGCCCGGAATCTCTAATAATCAATCGTCAAGAGAAACAAACTCCAGGCTCTGACTAGTCTCCCGATATAATAGTGTAGTGTGTGGAAGAATGTATATTTAAGGCGAAAGGATGAGGAATAAAAGATCATGCGCGATCAATGGCCCGTTTGCTTAAGTACTACTCCGCCATTCGCCTGGTAATGATCGGAGAAACGCTACAAAATACCGTTCAGAAAATCCGACCATTAGAATTTTTCCCAGCCAACGGCAGAACTCGACCTAGCTAGAATATGACTAGCGTCGTAAATACGTCACCGTCGAGGCTCGAACGCTAAGATCTCTCGGTCAGAAACTCTGGTGTCCGAAGTATTTCATTGGAGCGGTAAAAATCACAATGATTTTCCCCAAAATACCTGTATGATTCTACTGAAATACCGGTATTTTCTCATGAAAACTTTAAATCGAGGTAATTTACCGGTATAGACGTCAGATAATAGTAAAATACCTCTAAAAATACCGGTTTTTGACGTCTTATACCGGTATTATTAAAGGTAATTTGAATAAAGGAATAATATAAGTAAAGGTATTTCTATACCGGTATAAATACCTTTACCGCTATTATTTCGATATTCAGCCCCTGGTTGAAACTGCCTTCTCTATTTTTAGTGGATGATTTAAAATTTTGAATTTAGGAATTTCATTTCTTATTTTTTTCTGAAATTTATGCTAGTTTACCTTCAAGGTATTTTGTTTTGGCGGAGGGGTGTTTGTGGGGTAGTGGTAATTGGCGAAATTCAAAAAAGTTCACAAATTGGGGTTAGAAAAAATGTATGTTTGAATTGGCTATTCCGACGTCAAGAATGTCTGGTCTTCTTAGTTGGACATATGGGTAGTAAGGCGGTTCCGCAGTTGCAATTATTTTTAGGTTGTGCTGATTTACTATTCTTTCAAGTACTTGCCATCTTGATTATTTTAATGACATTTCCATTTGGTATTTTTTGCGTTACAGTCACCGTATTAGTACTGGGTTGGAATGTGTTTTCGATGCTTCCTGTGACTAATTTGACCGAAGGTGGTTTACATGCTGCAATTACATATCAATTTTGGTTATTTATTCTTATTCTGATTTCAGTTGTTTCTATACCTGGAGTATCGGCGATGTGTGTTTAATAGTGTTCGATAATTGATTTTATACCTATCATAACTCCACCTCCATTGTTGTTATTTCTATCTGTTCTGTGAATGGTGTAGCCTGGAATATACAATTCATTTTTATTTTTAAGTATTATTTAATGTAATTAAACTTTATTTTAGGTTCTATTTGAAAACCGAAAAGTTGCAAAAATTTAAAAAAAAAAATCTTTGGGCCGCAATAGATGGAAGCAGGCAAGAAGGAATGACAAGACTGTAGAGTACCAGTCCACACTAAGGAAATTAAAAAACTTTACTACGAGAAAGTCTGTGCCATTCTGTAGCACAATATTTTCCTGTACGTACGGAGTGATATACGTAGTATAGAGAAAGTTATGTAATGCTGCGGAAAATTTCGAGACTTCAACGGAAATACACGTTTTAGGGTCCCCTGATACCGAAAAAGTGTTTTTTTTAACATCCGTCTGTCCGTCTGTCGTACGTGAACAAACCTAGTGCCTAAACCACGCGTACGATCTTTTCCAAATTGAAGAAACCCTTGTTCATCTGGCTCTAGTTGAAGCTCTGAAATTTTGAAAAACATTCTTTAAAATTTGAGGGTACTTTACATGATGAAATTTTCTCAAAAACGCCTCCAAATACTTTCTTTAAATTTCTTGTAAGAACAGAGTGAAATACACTTATAAAAGTGGCGTAGGTCCGATTTCCACACTTTACTCTGACGTTTCGAAAATAGCATCAGTTTAATTTTTTCCGGCATCTTCCTACAACTATAAAATTGAAGATAGAGATTTTTCCTATAAATGAAATTTGTTGTCCATAAACATCTTTCATTAAGGTTATGTAGATTGTTTTGGAAATTTTAGTAGTTTTTGTGCAATAGTGCGTGCAATATTTGCAATTTTAAATAATAACAAAAACAAGATAAACGATCATAAACGGCTCAAACTGTTTCATTAAAGTTTTGCTAGAGATAGTACTATGCACCCTATCCGATGACATAAACATCATATTGCTCTATTCTTTTTTTGTCTTAAAAAATTACAAAAAAGTTGTTTTTTAGTTGTCTCTGACGGAAATATTTATACTAGAGGCAATTTCCATTTATTAGATTTATGAGAAAGCACTTTAAATAATGTCAAATAAAGTTTCTGAAACCCAAAAAGTTTTTTTTAAAATTAGCTGTAAATTCTGCATTTTCAGAAACGCTCAAACGCTATATTCTCGAAAATGGCTCCAAAAATGTTTCTTCAAATTTTTCCAATGAATAGTGCTAATTGCACTGTTTAATATGACGTAAAGTTCATATTGCTATATTTTTTTTGTTTTTTGCAAAAATTACACAAATACATTGTTTTTGAAATATTTCTCACGCCATTGATATGCACATTTTCGTCGATTTGTATACATTACTGCATTTGGTAGTGAATGTACTTGAAATGACTTTAAATGAAGTTCTTCGAAAACTCAACAGATTGTTGTGAAAAAGAGCTTGAAATTTCGCATTTACAGTAATGCTTAATCGCCAATTTCTTGAAAACGATTTCAAAGTTTTGAATGGCTATTTAGGACGACGTCATTGCCTTATTTAATATAATTAAAGTATAATTTAGGTTTTACTATTTGGAAACCGCAAAGTTGCGAAAATGCAAATTTTTTTCGGGTTGCAGTGGATGGAAGCAGGCATGAAGGAGGGACAAGACTGTACAGTGCTAATCGACATGCAAGAAATTAGAAAATTTTAAATTATTAAAATATTACACGAAAAAATAGAAAAAGTCTGTGCCACTCTCTAGCACCTCTAGTTTTTAAAACAGATTGTGTTTAAGGCACGAATCTCTACCTTCAATTTTGTAGTTTGAAAATTTTACGATTGTACAATTTTCGAAAATACAGTTCGCCAGAAACGAAGCAATCGCAGTTTTTTATTGTCCTTTGATACATGTTAAGAGAAAATTTAAAGAAACCATTTTGAAGAAAATAATTTTTTAAAATATATAAGAACTGTCTATATTTTTCATAAAATTACGTGAAAACCACTCATATTTTTGATACATTGTAGTACATAATCTTACTTTGAGAATTTCCTTTAAAGAAAAGTTTTCATTGAGAAAAAATCTGTAGTTCAATCTTGTATTTGTAAGAAGGCGCCGAAAACTTTTTTGAACGTTGAAGTTTTTTGAAAAATTAAGTATTTCAGCAAAAATGTCGCCTGCACCATTCACATAAACGTTCTGTGCGCTATCCGAGGCTTAAGTTTAATAAAAAATTTTGAGACCATTTTTGAGAAAATTTCGACAATGTTTTTGGGACTATAAAGAACCTCCCAAAATTAAAATATCCGTTTCAAACTGAGAGGGCCTCGAGTTACTCGAGTTCAATCGAGGAATATCAATTGCGGAGAAAATCGTCAGTACGATTTAGGCGCTAGCGTTGACTGCAGACCGACGGACAAACAGACAGAGAGAGAGAGAGAGAGAGAGAGAGAGAGAGAGAGAGAGAGAGAGAGAGAGAGAGAGAGAGACTGACAGACCCGTCGTTTCCGTCATTCTATTTTTCGGTATTAATACCCAAAAAACATGGATTCTGATTCCACAACGTGTTAGGGGATTTTTTTACTGTATTCTGGTATAAGAACACGATTTACCCACTTTTTCGTTATCAGGTCCTGGCAATAAGAGTTTTTCTGACAAAAAGTCGTCACGATTATAACACATTCTCTTCTCACAAAGTAACTGCGAGAAAGTAAAAATGTGTTACAGGATGCCAATTAGTAGTATCTGGGAATAGGGTGGAGGAAAACCGAAAAGTCAGACTAAACAGATTAAGAGACTAACAGGTACGAGAAAGACTGTTCCAATTTTGTAGCACCACTGGATGATCCTGCATCCTTTGTATCTCAGAAGGGGAAAGCAGAACACACATAACAATAAAGCTGGAACAATACCAAGTTGCTGTGAGTTTTTAACTGCGAGTTTTTTGAAAAGCAGTATTTTACCGGCAAACTTCATGGCACGCTAAAGAAAACTTCAACCCGAAATTTATTTTAATAGTAGATTATGTGAAGCTCATACTGGGTTAGTAAAAAATATTGAAAAATGTTTTTTTCTAATCTTGGATCGAGTACAGCGAATTGCCTTGATTGATATTTAGTGTTTCCGGGCGCGCTAACAATGTTCATTAGCATCGTCAGTGTAGTGCATTGCGCACTTAGGGAAGTGGCGGTATTCATCCACCACTTAAACCGTAGATCCGGCGTTTCACTTCACGCATCTTTCCCTCCGTGACAACTACCCAGCCACGAGTTGCTTGTCTGGTCTCCCGTCATGTGTCTGGGAGTTGTATACCTCAGATTGTGAGTGTATAAGAGGAGAGGAGGGGACAATAATGAGAAAGGAAAGTTCGCGCGAAGTCTGTGGTGAGTTTGTTAAGATACTGTTCCAGTCCTTAATACTACTTAAATACTTCGGAGAAACCAGCAGAAAATATCGGATAAGAGCAGGCGACAGGTGGATTTGTAAAAGCACAGTAAAAGTTTCATTTCCATTGCAAAGTTAAAAATTTTCTACATTACAAACAATCGTTTCAAATTTCTCGTGCGAACAATATGTATAACTTAGAGCTTTTTGTCTGATTAATAATTGTACCAAATTCAGTAACCTGCATGACTAGGTTTTAGACTAGAGTAGACTAGGACATTGAAATAGTCATGAACCATAAACGTTAATGACAATTTTGCAAAAACCGTTTTACTACATTCTCTAAAAATTAGCTCTAAATTATTTTACTGTTTTATTTCTAGATATTATGTCCTTCTAGAATAATTCAAAGAGTTGTTTGACTAAAACGCTGGGCTTCTCCACTACGCACCCGAATGAGTAAACTTATTGTGGTTCCTTTCTGTAGAGAAACGATGGAATATTTAGGTATATTCCATGACAAAATGATGTATCTCTAAATCTGAAAAATGTACTTAAACGATTGCTTCCTGTCATCACAGTTTTTTGAACATTTGTTACTTCGGTGTTATCTGAAGACACTGCGTTAAACCTATGATAATATACACATTCCTTTCTTAATGCCATCTGTTCTTCAATACCGGGTGATCAGTTTAAAATGCAACCTCGCTGTCCTGAGAGTATAGAGCAAGATTTGCAACATTGCCTCTGGGACAGCTCCTTTGACTGCATTTTGGCGACAATCTCTTCATTCACAACCCCCTCCTATCACTCGCCCCCTTCCTGTGGTCTGGGAAACACGTGCTCAAAGCAAAATAGGGTCTTCATTCATTGTTTTGAAGTTAAATTACGATGCGCCTCAGCATAGAGCAACGGAGATTTCTGGTGCAGGAGTATTTCCAAACGCAATCTTTCTAACAGTGCCAGGAGGTTTTCAGGGAAAAAATAATCTGAGTCTACTCTGAATAAGAGTATCTTCCTGCGGTTAATAAATGCTAATGCGACACAGGGAGCGTGTTTGACCGGAAACAGTTGCGAAAATACAGTTCTCACGCAGCGAATAACTTGGGGACTTTGCCGTCTAGCTAACGGCCCCCACGCCTGGGCCAGTTCAATTCCTACGCTTCGAGATAAGAGAGACATGTGGCGAACGTATTTCCTTTATCGTAATTAGCAAACAGCGTCTGCCTGAGATTTTCTTCGTCACATAGCTACAGAAACCGAGATGATTTTAAAGAAATTTCTAGCTCTATTTTTTCTTTGCCTCGACTGGAAATCGAACCTGGGATCACGCCATGGGAAGTAGCACACTGCCCATGACCTATGCTAGAGGCAATGTTATTTATTTGTGTCCCATTTTTAAATGTAGAATATTGATACATTACTGTAGAAATAAATGTGTATTTTTGAAAAATAATTTAAGACAGCCTAATGTGAAGATTTGTATTTTAAAAATTAAATATATTTTGAATACATAAATAATATGTAAACAAAAATATATTCTCATTTGAGTCTCCCTTTTGAGGTTTAATGAAGTGTAGTTGTATTTTTCTCCTGGTAGAAGCAGATACGCGAAACATGTTTAAACATTAGCGGATATAGGATTCTTCTGAAAAAGTAAATGTAATATTTCTAAAAGGATCAGGATTGGAGAAAAAAGGAAAAATACGAGTCACCTATGTTCATCCCCAGAACTCACATTAAGTTCCATGTAGCTAAAAAAGGCGATGTTTTATTACTGTGTGATTTGACGTGGAATAAATTAGAATACAATGCTATTTTCAAGTTCTACAACACAAGTTCACAGAAATCTTCCACATATTTCTAGCCAAGCAGAAATCTGAAGCTCTCAACGAACAAACTAATTTGCCTTTGCCCCCTCTAGTAATAAGATTTTCCACTCGTACCCCATAAACTGACCTCCCGCCTCCTGAGACATTTCCAAGAAGACACAAAACAGACCATCTCCGCCCCTCGCCGGAGTTCCAGAAAAAAACCCCCGTGCCAAGTTCCCTCTGGGCACACTCTTCGGACTTTTGTCCAACGCACCTAGGTAAGCAAAGGGAACTTAATTATTATCACTATTCCTCTTAATTTTTTCTGTATCTTTTGCAATTTCATAGTGTATAATAAACGAGTAGGGATGTCAGAGACTTTGAACATTAAGAAGACGTTCTTGTGCCCAGCCTGCTAGGACTGAAACTACAGGTTGGCAAGACTGGACGCTGTAGTGACGGACAAGATACGCGAAGAAAGTAAATCAACAACTAAATCTAAAGTAGATATCTGTCTGAATGGAGAATGATTCGAGGTCTAGTACTCGCCTGAAAAAAACCTAGTGCCATGCAAGGCGTGGTATATGTTCAAGTACAGAGAGGAACTGAATGTTTAAGTTACCAACAGACGACGTATTCGTTGGAGAAATTTGAAGATTCGATGATTTATACATGAGAGCAGGAGGATGTATGTTTGGAGACGTGAACGAACTGTAATTATATTCAAAGAACTGTTAGAATTATGTTTCATTTTTCTTTCTAGTTATTAATTATTAGTAATTAATTCTTTCGTTGTAAACAGGAAAGCCAATGGTATATAAATAACAGTTCTTTGACAATACGTTTATTAACAATAAGCCAAAATACAATAGTAGAAATCCAGAGTACAAAGGCAAATCAAATATACCAGTAGGTGCCTCTTTCGCAGTGCAGTAATCACAATCCATAAGATTCGTCTCTAAAACGAAGCCACTAGTTGTCACCAATAACTTCCAGTGAACACACTCACTAAATCAGCAACATGCTCTCACCTCTGGAATTCCACACTGCTGGCTCCTCCGGCTATATACCCCCCTAACTCTCTGCGCGAGTCTATGTGCTTCACGCCTCTGTGGCGGGGAAGATAGGGGTGGTGCCTTCTAGTCGCTGTTCCCCGGTGCGGTTCGATGCCCCACCACTCGCCCCGCGCCTCGCGGCGCCTTCCTGAACTGTTCATGACGTCCCGTCGCCGGTCCAGGCGCGACTCCGGTGCGGCCACAGTGGGCTGTACCTCTTGTTAACGGTACAGTGTGCCCACCTTGCCCACTCCCGCGGGCACAATGCTGTATACACGACACCCTCCCTTCCTACTGCGCACGATACGGGCTGTATCGATAGCACAACCTACTGCTGCTGCGCCTCCGTTCCGGCTGTCCTGAGGGTGCCGCCTGCTCGCCTTGCAAGAGTTGTAGTGTTGTACTTCCTCCTGTGTTCGTATTGGGGAGGTGTCTGCTGTTTTTTCTCGGCAGTGTGTATATCTCGACCGCGGCCTGCTGCGTCGCTTCTTTCTCCCGCCTGAGCCTGTGAGTTGTGGCTGGTGTGTCGGGGCCTCCCGCGCTCATAATCTACTGCTGCGCCGCCTTGGAGGCGTTCCAATGGGTAGAGGCTCTTCTGGATGTCCCTGCAGTTCCTCCGGCTCGTGGTCCATCGGCTGATGTTCTGGCTACTTTCGGTTCTCTTTCCTTCTGCTGTTCCGGTTGTTGAAAATCTTGGCTTCCCAGTTATTGTAGTTGCTGCGGCGCCTCCTGTTGGTGCTCCGCCTCGAAAACCAACTGCTGTCCAGGCAGGTAAAACTGCTGCCCCGGCGTATCTCATCTTCCTTCCTACAAATAAGGGCCATCAGGACCGTTCTTTGATGAGGATTCATCCGTCTCCCTTTTCCTGGTATTTCCCAACTCCTCGACCAGAAAGTGACGCCCTCTCAACTGTTCCAGGTGCCTTTGGACTAGACTGGCTGGACTGTAGAATCTAGCCCCTTGAACTTCTACCCCATTTCCCTGGTATCCACTTAGGCGAATCTTTGTTCAACCTCAACATTATGTTCGCACCCACTTGAAAGCTTGCTTGTATCTTCATGTGCGACACTTTTGAACGAAACAGGGGCAACAGAATCCGAAGGTGCCTGCCATGTAGCGTTTGAGCAGGTCTGAACCCGTATCTCCCTGATAAGGCTTTATAGGATGAAAGAAGTTCTAACATTGACTCTTGCTGATCTTTGTTCTCGAATTTAGCCTTATTCATGGTTGTCTTAAATGTGTGTACAAAACTGCCTGTACAAATGTGCCAAAAAGTTCTGCCTCTCCATTCAAACGAAGGGAGTGAGGGTGGAGCTAATACGTGATCAAAACCATTCAGTTTACAAAAATTTCGGAACACTTCTCCCGTAAACTGTGGCCTATTATCGGATACCAGCGTACTTGGAAGTCCCTCTATGGCCAGTATCATCTGAAGCACCTCGACCGTTTTCTCCGCCGTACAGGTGGCCATGCGGACCACATACGGGTATCCTGACACTACATCTACCACAACTAACCACATTCCCTCCTGCAACGGACCTGCAAAATCAATATGTAATCTATCCCGTGGCCCCTGGGGCTCCGGCCATGACTTATTATTTATTTTATTTATTTTACATCAAAAAACAGTTAAAAACTGCGTATGACGTGCTATGGGGAAAAGTGAATTGTGTGCACATTTTCAAAATTCTGTGATCCCTACACTAAGTCATATACTACTTAAATTTTGAAAGAAAAAAACTCCCATGTAATAAAATCTATTTTCCAGGATAAAAGGCAATAAATTTTGGCTCTTATACATGTTGTCCTTCGGAATAATACTTCCTGCCGCGAACAACATGGAAACAATAATTTGAATAATTGTATTTCCCACTGAATTCTAGAAGACGTGCACGGAAAATGATTTTATGTCCAGAAGCAAAACAAGGGGTATTTCAGCATTTGCTCAATGGATCAAGGAAACTGGACGAAAAACATGATCGAGATGGGGGTCATTGACCCGGAGGCTGCAATACAATACTTGTTACAGGTTGTTTATACTCATTTATACAGTTCAAATGTTAAATAATGCATTATGTATCATTGTTAAAATTAATGTTACTTTTCTTGTGATGCTCAGTATAGTCTCTACTTGTATAGAAACAGTTATGCAGCAGAAACGATTTCACTTGGGATTTAAACTTTTCTATCAAATTTAAACATTTAATGTCATCTGGCAAAGTGTTGTAAAATAATGTACACGTATTTTATGTAAATTTTTTGTAATGAGCTGTTGATACTGTCACCTGATGAATATGATTTCTACGTCGAGTGTTATAGTAATAGACATGGGCATTTTCTGACAATATATTCCCACCCTTAAGCAAGCCATTTTTGACAAAAGCTGATTCGTAAATAAATAGACAAGGTAATGGTAAAAATTCTAGATTAATGAAGAGAAGCTTACATGAATCACGTGGGTGGGACTTAAAACCAGTGGCGTGCATTCCAGGTAAGCTAGGTATGCTGCGCCTACCCTGGAGAAGAGACAGTGAAATGTAATTATTATATTTTGAAATCACCACTTACGCTATAGATAATTAAGCTTGGTTTTTAAAAGTCTGCCGAGAAAGGGTACACTGGCTAGTGTAGGCGCGCGGCCTTTCATTGAGCATACGCCGCTGTTGCTGACAAAGACAGAAAGCGGTTGAAAGAGACGGAGGTAATAGGCGCCGCAACCTGGCCCGAACTGAGCATGACGTTGTTCTCCGTCTAAATACATTAGGCAGTTCGCGCATGCGCTCTTGACTTTCTGGAAGCTCCATTTGGTTGTATGCAGCACGCTGGTAAGCGCCGCCACCCGGGCCCACTGCCACCAGTGGGGCGTCACGTAAATGGGAGGTTTTGTCGTGCTACGAGAGGTCCTAGTCGTTTCAATGACGTACTATAGATGTCTGCACCAGCACCAATTTTTTGTCATGTAATATCTGACGTCATTCGGGGACTATCTGCAAACATTGGAGAAGGAGCGAAAATTTACGAATGGTTAACGATGTGTCGAAAATGCAGCCAATTGCAGCCAATACTCGTATCTCTTCCATTGCCGCCTTTGAATTCGAGACGAAACGGGCATTTGGGACATTTGAGTGCTCTGTATTGAGCTTGCAGATGTGTTCGCATGCGTACGAGTCGACACACTGGTATAAGCGCCGCCTGCCACGTAATGCCACGGTCTTTTTCTTGTGGATTTATTTGTTCTGCATGTTATTCATACTGTGCATATCATCTCTGAGTGCCTGTTATTTGTGTGCTACATAACGGTAAGATACTGTGCTATGGCACAAAATAATTTATAATTGAGGATATTAAAAAAAAGTTCAGTTGTACTTTTGTGGAGAAAAGTGAATTATTCGTTTAGGGAGGCCTGTTCCAGAACATATCTTCAGGTGTTTGGCAAAGAAAAGGGGAAAGGGGAGATTTTTCTTTAACACCTCAAAATATAAAAACCAGTTGGTTAATAGGAAACGAAACAAAAATTATTTTGTGGGCCATGATCAGTGTTTTCCATGTTTGAAATATGAAGAAAAAAGAACGCATTAAAATTTACAGTCTCTAAAAAAGCAATCAAAAAATGATCGAAAAAGAGTATTTATGTCCACTTATTCATTTGGGATTTTTAAAGGTCAGATTAAAACATACATTGATCTATCAGATGTAAATCATAATTAACAGAAAAAACAGTCATAGAAAATGCTTGAGGGCCCGCAAATTATTTTCAATGCAGGAATTGTTTTGGGAAGGCATCAGAGACGGACGCATCGGGTTGTGCTTTCACTTTTTTGGAATATTTACTACTTTTAGGATTTGACTGTCCAGTGTTTTTTGAGTTTTTATTACTTTTTAGGTTAGCTAGAATAAAATTTTCAACTGATTTTTTGCTAAACCCAAGAAAAACATTACAAATTTTAAAGGAAATTTCCAAAATCAACGAATTCAGATTTACGAGGGGGGATAAGGTCTAAATCTTTTCACAGTTCAATTTATTTCCAATAAAAATCCCCGTGCAAATTAATTTTCTGAAAGATTTATTCATTTCTGTGAAAGTGCGTTTCCCATTTTTTCAACGTTACGGGGACATGTATCAAAGTGAATTTTTTTAAAAATTTATTCTATTTTCGAAGACAAATTTTCAGATATTTTTTTTTATCTAATTAGGGAAAAGTAAATCTACTGATTGTATTAAACAGTTGCAGCTTGTTGACGAAATTTACACCCAAATTCCCAAAATTTTCGTAATCCCCTTTAGATTTCCCTTTATATTTTGTGTTAGCATATTTTATTTTTTGTATTCAATTTTTTTTTAATTTTATTTAATACAATAATTTAACACTTTAAAATAAAAGGGGTTTTGTTGCTCTATTTGGGGTTTCTTTTTTTATTTAATTTTTATCACGTACATTAAAACGCATTCGTGACATGGCTACTGTCGTTCTCCCTTTTTTTACTCTCTACACTCAAACCGCCCTTTCTAAAAGCCTTCACACACTGCTTGATCAACTTCCCGAAGGGTTAAAAAGAGGTCGTTCTTCACAGCGGTTGGCGTCGGGAACCTGCGAATAATAAACCTCATCCTGACTGTACAAAAAACACAGACACCGCGTCCAGTCACAACTCAAAAAAATTTGGGTTTTAGATTATAAACAGATTTTCTCGCCTTCCGATCCTACCACCCTTCTACCATCGACAAGTACATGCCCAAAACCCAAGAAACAGGCGGGGGCGCGTCAAACAAAACAGTAAAAACTGGGATCCTGCTCACTTGAAAAAAGACATTCCTACTGAGCCTAAAAACAGGCTTATTTTGCTGACAGTCATGGGCCCCCATCTTTTTCCCCCATTCTCGAGGAAGTTCCTCCAATTTTTCGTCTCATCAATTTTTTAAACCCAACGGGGGTTTTCAGATGGATGCAGTTGAACACCCACAAAAAAACTGACCAATCAGGCCAGTCATTATCATGGAGGGGAGAATTAATTTTGGGGGAACTTTACACCTGAACATGTTAACAAATTACAATGTCCGCCCAAAATACTAACATTGTAGTCCACTCTGCCCTTCTGGACAACAGACCAACACTATGCAGCGAGATTAAGCACCAAAACCCAAAAATTGAAACTGCAGCTGAGAGAAAAAATGTCACACTTTTGAAATTAATTTCCAAAAACTTTACCCCGGGATGGTCTTCAAGAACCTTTTTTAAAACTGCGCGGAACAAACGCACAATCATCAATCCCAGTCCTACCAGTCTCCTGCCAAAATCATCCCTTTCACCTTCCTTGTTTTTCCACCCCCCCCCCTTATTTCGGGGCCCTGTTGCCCCTTTCCCCTGATACTACTCCCCGCCCCATTCCCTCCCAATTGCCCCATCCGATGCCCCCTCTTCTCAACCTGTCACTGCCGGGACACACTACAACCTTCGACCACGCACTCGAGGTAAAAATGGAGTAAATATATAGCAACAACAGTCAGATGTAGCAGAAAAACATTCGTGTAGGTACTGCGAGCCACAGTCGTGTGCGGTACAAGCCGTAAGGCCAGCACCCGACCTGAGACGTCTTGGGGGGGTGGTGAACACAAATCACCAGATGGTCGACTAGCTCAGTATAGACGTCCCAGTGTGGACACAATAAATAAAAAAATAGGGGGCAGGGTCGTGAAGATCGTTTATGGATTGATGCAAAAATTACAAACAACTCGGTGAGAATCACTTTTCACTAAATTCAGAATATATTCAAAAATATTTGCTGCTATGACAAATACATACAATGGCACACAGAAAAAAATCAAATACAGAATACTCTTGACTGAAAAAAACACACTAATAACACAATACACAATTTCCTACTTTCATCTACAACCCAATTGTTTAACAAACACACTTTCAGAAATTCGAAAGAATCGTTAAAATATTACTTTACAAAATTTGAAAGAAACACACATTGAAAATCAAAATTAATACTTTTCCTTAACATTACTTTTACAACAAAAGGAAACTCTTTTCTCTCTCTAAAATCCAGAGAATTACTATTATTATAATTATACTCTTACACAAACTCTTAATCACTATATTACAATATTTGAACTTGAAATCCTTTTGAAAGAAAGATTGATTCTGTTCTCACGTATTAGAAGTCGGAAACAAATGTACTTTTACTTTTCTTATCTTTTAAGCGTGGTAAATCTGTTACCCTCCTTTTTCTTTCTACGTGATAGATACAGAATGAGCTTTCTTATTAAACTGAATCACTCCTATCCTACAAAACAGTTTATTTGGAACGACCTTACTGTGTTCTTGGCCGCGTAGAGCAGTCCGCTGGGCTTCCTTCTACCCCTTTTCACCGAGCTGCTTCGGCCTTGAAGCGTCGTGTCCTCGGTTGCGAACGCAGTTTCTCCTCAGAAATCGCCTTCTTCTTCTCGTTCAAGTTTTATATGCTTGAATACTCTCATATGAATTTACTTTATTTTCGATTACAGTTAATGACCAACTGATATTCAGAGTGAAAATGAATCAGAGATCACCCTTTTATATGAGCACCAACTTCAAGAGAGTATTTAAATATACGAAAAGCATGTGAGAGAGAAAAAAAAAAACTGGAAAGAGAAATGAATGCAAGCTATTAATTACTGCCATCTATTCAAAACTCCACTCCCTAATTCTTCCATTATAAATTCATAACGTTTCTTATTACCTTTCTTCTAAGATTATGTTTAAATCAATTTATAATAGAATAATTACCTCTTCTGGTCTTCTAGAAGAGTTTTCCTCAAAAAGTTGCAAATCTGAAATCCGCTGCAATGTCACTTCCTGGGTACCGTTTTCCATACGTCCGCCCAGTTCAGCTGCTACCTTCAGAAAGAACTTTTTCTTTCATCCGACCTCCGGTCTCCCCCCTTGGTCTAAGGTGGCGGTCTCTCTTGTTCTAAATTCTAATTATCATTCCAAATATCCATCCGCGTTGGCGCGCGTTCAAAATATTCTTTTCCCTCGCTTTCTTAGGGCGGTATGTGACACGTTTTCGGAATCTAAGAAAACGGGCGGTCACATAACCCCTTCTTTCGAAAAAAAAGATTTTATGGGATTTGATTTCATATGCGTAAAATCTTTCACTAAAATTTATGCTCTTCTTTTTCTTGATTCTAGAACGTCGAGCAATCTTGTTTTCTTCCCTCTTGTACTCCTACTCCTTGTCTTCTTCCTCATCTTCCTTCTTCTTTTTCCTCCTTCTTTCTCCCTCTTGTTTTTTCTTTTCTTTTTCCATGATTCTTGTCGGTTACTTTATCTGTTTGTTTGTTTCATCATTTTGCACTTATTTCATTCTTTAAATGGTCGTCAAACTGTAGAAATTTTACTTTCTGATTGTATTCCACTTTCATCTTGTGTGCTTTCGCAGCACGGGAGAAATATTTCAATGTGCATGGCGAAATTAGGAATAAATCTGGCGTAATAATTGACGCAACCTAACAAACTTTTAAGTTGTTTCGTGTTTTTGGCGGTGCAATTTTATCTATCTCTTGCATCTTTTCCATATTCATTTTGACTCCGTTAACTGTCACATCATAACCCAGGAACTTAACTTGTTTAGTGCAGAAATTACTTTTCTCCAAATTCAGTTGTAAATTATTTTCAATCAGACGTTTCAACAAAATATCTAGCTTAGTCATGTGTTCTTCAAATGTCTTGAATACAAAGCACGTCATCAATATAGATAAAAACATCGCTGACCTCTCTCTGCCAATGATATTGTCTAGACATTGTACAAGAGCAGATGCACTGTTCTTGAGTCCAAATGGCATTCTTTTGAAGACATACGAAATTCCCCGGTGAATAAATCCTGTATATTGTCTACATTCAGGTGCTATCGCTATTTGCCAATACGATGCAGTGAAGTCGTTGAACTCAACCACTTGATGCCGGATAATTGATTAGTTAAATCCTCTACACGCAACGGTCTGTCTCTGTACGGTAAGGTAACTTGATTCAATCGCCTTGCATCTAAACACAACCTTATCTTCCCATTACTCTTTTCTACGAGCACTATCGGATTTAGATAAGAGGTTTTGGACTTCATGATGATATTATCTTTGACCATGGTAGCAATGAGCTTATCCACTCTTCCTTATGTTTTTCTGGAATGACATATTGGTAACCCGTGAATGGTGTTTTATCTGTTAATTCTATTTCGAATTGAAAATCTTTTACTGGATTCTTGTTTTTGCAAAACACCTTTTGATTCCTAAGCAATACTTCAGTCAACTGTTTTTTCTGATATGCATTAAGATTATCGTTTCTCTGCACACTGAACGAATTTGTAGGTTCACATCTTCTTCCTCCAAACAATTAGCCTCCCAATAATTCCACGTGAATGAATCGAATTCAAGATCCTGCTGATTATTCGGTTTCAAAGTTAAAGTATTGTTCTCTAAGTTGATAACAACTCCGTGTTGTTTCATGAAATCGACTCCCAGTATGAGTGGATATAAAAGTTCTGACGCTACAAGACACAAACTGATACTTATTCTTGCCTATCTCTATTTCCAAATAAACTTGTCTCGTTATTGGTTTTGATTTTCCGATTCCATCCTATCAGAAAAGATTTCACGAGCGCAATGTAGGTACTCTCCACTCCTTTGTTCTTTAATTCATGCAACAAACTTTCAGCTATGACGGAAGTTGCACAACCTGTGTCTACTAATACCGAAGTATCAACACCCTCACATTTAACTTTAATTCTCGGACACTGCCTCCTGGATCCGATCTGCATTTGTTCTTCTTCGTTCCACGGTTCATCATCAAATGAGATTAATTCGATTGATAATATCGCCACCTCTTCTTCACTAGATTGTTCTATTTGGTTTGCGGCGGGATGGCGTGTCGAAACAAACCTTTCTAATTTTCCGACTCATGTCCCGAGATGTACTTGGTCCTGTATTTCTGGGTTGGAAAACCTCTATCAATAGAATTTTTCTATTTCTATCCTAGACGAGGTCCTGTCTTGTCTAGCATAAGTTTGTTTTTCTTGGTAATGTTTCGGTTTGTAAGTTTCTCCTGTTTCTGGTTTGCTTACATTATGTTGTTGCTGCCTGCTATCTTGACCATTTACCGGACCATTAGCATTTGCCCTTGCTTTCTGTAACCTTTCATTATACACGAAAGTGGCATCATACAATCCTAGCTGCGTTATTAATTTTTCAGTGGACATTGGTAAGAGATTCTTAAGCAAATTTTGCGTCGAGGAAGGAAAATGACGTATTAATAAACAGACAATTTCTTCATCCGGTATCGTCGGAGTACATAATTTGAAACAAGCTAATTTCTCCGTTGCATATTCCTGCATGGACATCGTACCCTTCTTCCACGTACCATACATTACATTAACTTTAAAATTGATTTGAGTTTCGTTATTCCAATATCTCGAATAAAATTTTTCTTTGAGTTCGCCATAGTTTGGGAAACTCTCCTAAACTATCTGCCCAGATTCGTGCATTACCCCTGCAACATCTGATAAACGATTCGAGTTTTCTTACTGTCCGAACACAATTTAAAGAAAAGAAATTATCTACTTCTTTCATAAATACATGGATTTTCATCTCCGCTGCACTGAAATTAGGAGTACACGGTAATGAAACATACGTGGGCTGAACACTTCCTCCACTTGATGGTAAATTTTCTAATTGATTTTTCAGTTCTACTACTTCATTCTTATATGCATTAATTTGATGTTGTAGAACGCCATCCTGTTAAACCTTTCAGAAAGAGCCTTTATTCCAGTAACTAATTTCTGGAACTTTTCTACTCCTTGTTCTACCTCTATCTGCCTGTCGGATACGGCGGTTATAAGATCCGATTGTGTTTCGATCCTAGTTTCAAATTCTTTCGTTACTTGATCAACCTTTTCTTCTAATTCAAGTCCAGCTCCTGAATTTTTCTCTAAGTTCTATGTTCCTGTGCTAATTCTTGCTTGAACCTCGCTCTTAAATTCGACCTTCCACTGCTCCGCTAATTCAGTAAACTGTGCTTTTAAATTTTCTTCTAACTTCCTATTATTTTCTTCTAATTTCGTGTCGAATTCCGTGAATTTTGTTTCCAATGCATTTATTGCCGAGTTATTTTCCTCTAATTTGGTTTCCAAAGTAGCCTTGTTCTCCTCTAGTTTAGCTTCCAAAATAACCTTGTTCTCCTCTAGTTTAGTTTCCAATGCATTTATTGCCGAGTTATTTTCTTCTAATTTAGTTTCCAAAGTAACTTTGTTCTCCTCTAGTTTAGTTTCCAAAGTAACCCCTAATTTTTTTATGGTTTCCTCTGTTTTTTCCTCCTGCATGACTAACCTCACATCTAATTGTTGCATAAATTGCCCTATTAACCGTTGCATCATTGAATTAGCCCTCTCGAGGTTTCGTTCTTCCTCATCCTGATCTCGTGTTGGCGTTGGCTGTGATTCTGTCGGCGACGTCTCACTAGTTTCTCCTGCCGCTCCTAGTTCTACTCCTGTCGTTTCCTCCCCGATCATCGTACCTGGTGCTTGTCCCCCAGTTTCCCTATCGCTATCTGATTCCTCAGAAGTTCCTTCCACGGTAGGTAAATTCCTAGCCACGTTATACTTATCTGCCATTTTGAATCTATTAACTGCCTAGAATCAATCAATTCTTTTCCCAGACACCATACACCTCTCACCAAAATTTAAAAATATTTCACACAGAAATACCATTTGGTCTCAGTTATTCCCAAATCGAGTTTGTCGTAATGCATCCAATAATCGAGCCCCGCTTATGGGCGCCAATTGCGAGCCACAGTCGTGTGCGGTACAAGCCGTAAGGCCAGCACCCGACCTGAGACGTCTTGGGGGGGTGGTGAACACAAATCACCAGATGGTCGACTAGCTCAGTATAGACGTCCCAGTGTGGACACAATAAATAAAAAAATAGGGGGGGGCAGGGTCGTGAAGATCGTTTATGGATTGGATGCAAAAATTACAAACAACTCGGGTGAGAATCACTTTTCACTAAATTCAGAATATATTCAAAAATATTTGCTGCTATGACAAATACATACAATGGCACACAGAAAAATCAAATACAGAATACTCTTGACTGAAAAAACACACTAATAACACATACACAATTTCCTACTTTCATCTACAACCCAATTGTTTAACAAACACACTTTCAGAAATTCGAAAGAATCGTTAAAATATTACTTTACAAATTTGAAGAAAACACACATTGAAAATCAAAATTAATACTTTTCCCTTAACATTACTTTTACAACAAAAAGGAAACTCTTTCTCTCTCTAAAATCCAGAGAATTACTATTATTATAATTATACTCTTACACAAACTCTTAATCACTATATTACAATATTTGAACTTGAAATCCTTTTTGAAAGAAAAGATTGATTCTGTTCTCACGTATTAGAAGTCGGAAACAAATGTACTTTTACTTTTCTTATCTTTTAAGCGTGGTAAATCTGTTACCCTCCCTTTTCTTTCTACGTGATAGATACAGAATGAGCTTTCTTATTAAACTGAATCACTCCTATCCCTACAAAACAGTTTATTTGGAACGACCTTACTGTGTTCTTGGCCGCGTAGAGCAGTCCGCTGGGCTTCCTTCTACCCCTTTTCACCGAGCTGCTTCGGCCTTGAAGCGTCGTGTCCTCGGGTTGCGAACGCAGTTTCTCCCTCAGAAATCGCCTTCTTCTTCTCGTTCAAGTTTTATATGCTTGAATACTCATATGAATTTTACTTTATTTTCGATTACAGTTAA
The DNA here is from genome assembly GCA_964035755.1 of Teleogryllus oceanicus. Taxonomy (NCBI): domain Eukaryota; kingdom Metazoa; phylum Arthropoda; class Insecta; order Orthoptera; family Gryllidae; genus Teleogryllus; species Teleogryllus oceanicus. The sequence goes on from CAXIVR010000001.1 coordinate 159,558,654, forward strand.
TGACCAACTGGATATTCAGAGGAAAATGAATCCAGAGATCACCCCTTTTATAGAGCACCAACTTCAAGAGAGTATTTAAATATACGAAAAGCATGTGAGAGAGAAAAAAAAAAACTGGAAAGAGAAATGAATGCAAGCTATTAATTACTGCCATCTATTCAAAACTCCACTCCCTAATTCTTCCATTATAAATTCATAACGTTTCTTATTACCTTTCTTCTAAGATTATGTTTAAATCAATTTATAATAGAATAATTACCTCTTCTGGTCTTCTAGAGAGATTTTCCTCAAAAAGTTGCAAATCTGAAATCCGCTGCAATGTCACTTCCTGGGGTACCGTTTTCCATACGTCCGCCCAGTTCAGCTGCTACCTTCAGAAAGAACTTTTTCTTTCATCCGACCTCCGGTCTCGCCCTTGGTATAAGGTGGCGGTCTCTCTTGTTCTAAATTCTAATTATCATTCCAAATATCCATCCGCGTTGGCGCGCGTTCAAAATATTCTTTTCCCTCGCTTTCTTAGGGCGGTATGTGACACGTTTTCGGAATCTAAGAAAACGGGCGGTCACAGTACTTGCAAAAAATAAACATTCTCCACCATAATTTACAATCCCTTTCAAATAAAACTGAGGTTATCGAGGCAGCTCTACAGAGCAATCTAAATCAAACGGACGTTCTTTGCTTTACAGAACATTGGTTATCTCCTAATGAACTTAGCATTTTCCAAATTCCAAACTTTTACCTCGCAGGCTTTTATTGCAGAGAGAGAGAATCCCATAAAGGTCCTACGTATGGGGGTTCCTGTATTTACGTTAGAAATAATATTTATTCTATCCCCTTGGCGGAATTAAATGTGTATTCCATTGAAAATATTTTCGAAATTTCTGTTGTACATCTTACTTCACTAAAAGTGATAATACTTTGCATTTACAGACCTCCAACAAAGAGAACTGCAGATTATATTTCGTTCTTAGAAAACCTGGAGATAACACTTAACAAAGTCAGCAATCGCTCTTTTGAATCCATTGTTGTATGCGGAGACTTTAACATTGATTTTCTGGTCGAATCTTGCGAGAAAGAAAAGATTCTTTATTTAATTAATTCCTTCAATTTAGACATTACAATTAATGTACCTACACGGATCACACAACATTCGATGAAGGCAATTGATCAAATTATAATTAACAAAACTACTACTCGATATGAAGTTGAAACAAAAGATTTAGGATACAGTGACCACGATGCACAAATTCTTACCATTTAAGAAATGCGAATTTTTTTTTTCCATTGAATACGAATTTAAAAACGAAAATTAAATATTTCACGAAAAGAAATTCTTGGATAACACAAGGGATTAGGACATCTTGTAAAAACAAGCGAATTCTTTCTTTAATTTCTAAACGTCATGACGTATCTCAAGATTTCCTTATCTACTTTAAAAAACTAAAAAACATTGTTACGAAAAGTCAGCAAAGAGGCTAAAAATCATGAAAACGATCAGGATATTTTAAACTCAAATAATAAAACAAAAGCAATGTGGAATATAATAAAAAATACTACCAAATCAACTAGAAAACCCGTAGAGAATGTTGTTTTAAAATATAACGATATAAATGTGAACGATCCGGCAACAGTGGCTAGTCTCTTTAACCAATACTTTTCGAGAATTGCTGCCGATCTTACTATGGGTCTTCAGGCACAAAATTCAAAAACAGACAGTTCACCCAAAATTTTAGACACAATGTTCGTTTCCGAAACTTCTTCCTATGAAATTCTCAAAATAATCGGTAAACTAAAAAATAAATATTGATCCGGTTTAGATGAATTCCTGGATTCTTTGTTAAAGACTTATGCGTATGCCATTATACACCCGTTAACACACATATTTAATGCATCTTTATGCACTGGAACGTTTCCAGATATTTTCAAAACAGCTAAAATTCAGCCGCTTTTCAAAAAAGGCAACAAAAATGAAATTCATAATTATCGGCCCATTTCTCTTCTATCAGTTTTTTCGAAAATATTACAGAGACTTTTTTACGTACGAATGGAAACCTTTCTCACTAAACACGACGCGCTTTCAGATTGCCAACATGGATTTAGAAAATCAAAATCAACGGAAACAGCTATATTTTCTTTTCTTAAAGATGTCGCCTCATCATTGGATCAAAACGAGGCACCTATTGGATTATTTTTAGATCTCTCAAACGCTTTTGACGTCATTGATCATGAGATTTTACTTTCCAAATTACCTTCATATGGAATCCGTGGTATTGCTCTAGATTGGTTATGTTCGTACCTTAAACAACGATCTCAGAGAGTTGAAGTACCTTACTGGATTGATGGAACATTACGTACGCACCTTTCCGGCTCTTTGCCCGTTGCATGTGGAGTTCCTCAAGGATCGATTTTAGGCCCTATTCTGTTCCCACTTTACGTAAACGATATGCCCTCGACGATCTCGAAACGGAAGAACGGTCTTTTGCGGATGATACGAACATCCTTTGCGATAAAGAAACAGTAAATAGTGCAATATCAGATGTTTCAAATTGGTTCCGAAATAACAAATTAATAGTAAACGAAAACAAAACGGTTTTAATGCAGTTTTCCATTTCAAATAAACAATTCTGCCCTGTTGAAAATGAACAGTGTACCATTGACTGATGTTAAGGCAACAAAATTTTTAGGTCTCTCAATTCAGTCAAACCTTAAATGGAACGTCCATTTAAATGAATTGAACACAAAATTAAGTTCATTATGCTACGCGTTCAGAATTCTTGCAAATTCACTCAGCCTTCATACTGCTCGTTGTATACTTCGCAATGTTCATTCCCGCCTGAGATATGGCATAATATTCTGGGAAATACATCTTATAGCTCCAGACTTTTAGATTACAAAAACGAATTGTACGAATAATAACAAATCCCACCCACGTGATTCATGTAAGCCTCTCTTCATTAATCTAGGAATTCTACCATTACCGTGTCTTTTTATTTACGAATCAGTGGTTTTGGTAAAAAATGACTTGCTCAAGGGCGGGAATATATTTTCAGAAAACGCCGATGTCTATTACTGTAACACTCGACGTAGAAATCATATTCATCAGGTGACAGTATCAACAGCTCATTACAAAAAATTCACATACAATACATGTACATTATTTTACAACACTTTGCCAGATGACATTAAACGATTAACTTCAATAGAAAAGTTTAAATCTCAAGTGAAATCGTTTCTGCTGCATAACTGTTTCTATACAATTAGAGACTATACTGAGCATCACAAGAAAAGTAACATTAATTTTAACAATGATACATAATGCATTATTTACCATTTGAACTGTATGAATGAGTATAAACAACCTGTAACAAGAATTGTACTACAGCTTCCGGGTCAATGACCCCCATCTCGATCTGGTTTTTCGTTTAGTTTCCCTGATCCATTGAGCAAAATGCTGAGATGGCCCTTGTTTTGCCTCTGGACATAAATGTAACTTCATTTTCTGTGCACGTCTTCTAAAATTCAGTGGGAAATACCATTATTCAAATAATCGTTTCCATGTTGTCGCGGCAGGAAGTAATAAGAGCGAAAATTTATTGCTTATTTATCCTTGAAAATAGAGTTTATTACATGGTTTTTTTTTTGTTTTTTTTCTCCTTTTCAAAATTAAAAATTTATTGCTTATTTATCCTTGTAAATAGATTTTTTTTTAAATTTTTTTTTTTTTTTTCCCCTTTCAAAATTCAAAATTTAAGTAGTATATGACTTAGTGTAGGGATCACAGAATTTTGAAAATGTGCACACAATTCACTTTTCCTCATAGCACGTCATACGCAATTTTTAACTGTTTTTTTGACGTTAAATAAATAAATAAATTGTAAAAATGAGTTGGTTAGCAAAGGCTACGTTGATCGAACTTCTAAATTTGTTGAGTAAGTATGTGACGACCTTACAACAATACTTACAACTTGCCAAAACATTTAAAGGAACTTCTAAAAGAATTCAAAATGATTTGATTTTTGCAATTAGTAATTTCTGGAGTAAATCTATTAAAGAAACATTTCCATGGTCCAGCACATTACAATTGTCTTAAATGATATATAAATATAGATAATATAGATAAAATAAAGTCTCTGATCAGATGATATGTCTTGGGAGAGAGGGCTATTGGAAGGAAGCTTCTTAAGAGTCGTGAGTGTTGCCAAATAAGCACGAATGAAGAGTCATATGAGATGTTCATTACGTTCCAAAAAATAACTTAACGTGTATTTACGTGTGAAGCGTTCAAAAGACAATGATTGATAATTTACTTTTGGTGAACTGAAAATTGTGGGAGCGTATGGGGAGGACTAGCGTTATTCTAGAAGACGCAATAATGATAATGATAATAATAATAATAATAATAATAATAATCTTTTTGATATAATAATTTAATTTAAAACGCAGAGAACTGAATATATTTTCGTTTTGTCTTCCAAAACAGGATCCAAATCGCACTCTTGCTATTTACAGAGCTTACCCAGTCAAATTGGTCACCGCACGCTCCTGCTTAAAACTACTTTTTGGGTTTTGCTGAAAGGCTTGGTGTTGGTCGCAGAGTCTAATTTTATTTATTATATCTTTGTCCATTCCTGGCCAATAACAATATTTCCTATCCAGTTGCTTGGTTAGTACGATTTCCCAATGCCCTCTATTTCAACAACACTACTCCCGCTCTTGTTTTCAACCTATCCTCGTTTCAAAATACGTTGTCTTGCAGGTTCTCCACTTGCTCCGTCATACCTGAGATTTCTTATTCTCGAGAGCTCCGGGTCGTTGTCCGTATGTGCCGCAATCTTGGTCTGATCCGTTGGGAAACGGTTCACTGCCTCTTCTCGATGCTGGTCGATTTGTAGGCATTCCATTTCCTGCTCGTCGAACTTGCTATCTGGGCCCACTGGTAGTGTGGATCAAGCATCCGCATTGTCATGCAGCCCCGTCATTCTCAAATAAATGCTGTAATTGTAATTTGTTAAAAACAGCGCCCATCTCTGGAGCTTACGCAGCGGGTTCTCTGGAATTCTTTTCGTGGGTGGAAAAGCTCTACTAACGGCTTGTGATCAATAACTATGTTAAACTTGTTACCGTAACTATGCTAAACTTATCCCGAAAATAATTGCCAAAAATTTAATGAGTACTCTGCATTTCGACTATTGGATTTTGGCTTATTGTTAATAAACATATTGTCAAAGAAATGTTATTTATATACACTTGGCTTTCCTGTTATAACCGTTCTAATGGGCGACGAGGATTAAGCCATGGAAGAAAGTTTCAAAAAAATGCTGGACTGGCAGCAGCAGTTGTAACAGCAACAGCATCATCAGGAATTGATGGACATTTTGAAAACATGCACCTTCAGAACAAATTTTGAAGGTTCGCAACCAACGCAGCGGCAGCCACACCACCCAATTTGATCAGCACCTATCTTTGCAAAGTTCGAGCCGCAAAAGGAAGTATGGAGTTCTTACTATGCTAGATTGAAACAATATTTTTTGTATCACAGAGTTACAGAAGGTGAGCAGAGACGGGCTTTCTATATGAGCATCTCAGGAAGCAATCTCTATGAACTGCTGCAAAGAATGTTTCCTTTAAAAGTAGCAGAGGAGGTCGATTTTGTGGAGATCATGGAAAAGTTGGTCGGTTTTGATAAAAGCCTCACATAGTCGTAGCTAGATATAATTTTTCCGTAGTAAAATGCGGTCAGGCAGTTCACATAAAGACTGTGTCACAGAATTAAAGTGGAAGATACAGCTTACAGCAGTTAAATTTTAATTATTTTTCCAGTTTTTTCTCCATTAAAATCGTACTCTACAGCAGTGAAAATGAACTAACACACAGAAATATATTTCTTCTGCAAGAAAAAAATTGCTTTTAATTTTTTTTAATCAAAATTCAACCAGTTTTCATGCACTGACTTGTGTTTCCCTGATAACTCAAATATTTTGAAGATTTTTACAAATTTCTTCTTTTAATTTGTTAGCAATACTTACAGGTACAAAATAATGCTCTTTTATTAAGATCTCTGGATAAATAATATTTTTAATTTGAATCCAAAATTAATATATTGATTATTAATAGGTTTTTCAGTTTTATAATTTTTTATCACAAAAATAATTGATCTAAAGTGTATAATTTAGCATGGTTTTGTAGATAATACATGGTTAAATGCATTCTAAAAATTTCATAGCTTTAAAATGATTAGTTTTTGAATTATTAGGGAAAAGGATCTTAACCCTCCGTGCACCACGTGGGGTTTAACAGACCCCAGCAAAATAAAAATCGCTGTAACTCTTTGAATATTCGCGCGGCGGCACTGACGCTTTGTGTAGCTGGAGGTGCGGTGTTGCTAAACCCTTACCTATTGCAATTTAGTGGTCGCCTGACCAGCGAAGATATAGACGCTTGTTAGTGAGTCAGGGTCCGCAGACCCACGTGGTGCAGGACGTTTTTTGTTTCTTATTATGTATAAATTTAAATTAAAAAATGTAAATATGCTTCTAATTACTTTCTCTAAATATAGGCTAAGCCATAGAAAAGTGCACTTCAAGTTTGTAAAAAATACTTCAATTTTTCTTTTCTTTGTATTTAAGTAGTAAAATGATGATTTGATTTGACAAGTTTGTTTATTTATTTATTTATTTATTTATTTATTTTACGTCAAAAAACAGTTAAAAACTGCGTATGACGTGCTATGGGGAAAACTGAATTGTGTGCACATTTTCAAAATTCTGTGATCCCTACACTAAGTCATATACTACTTAAATTTTGAATTTTTGAAAGGGAGAAAAAAACCAAAAACTCCCATGTAATAAAATCTATTTTCAAGGATAAACAAGCAATAAATTTTGAGTTTTTAAAGGGAGAAAAAAACAAAAAAACTCCCATGTAATAAAATCTATATTCAAAGATAAATAAGCAATAAATTTTGGCTCGTATTACTTCCTGCCGCGACAACATGGAAACGATAATTTGAATAATTGTATTTCCCACTGAATTCTAGAAGATGTGCACAGAAAATGAAGTTACATTTTCTATGCTAAACAGATGGTGTTTCATTTTATTCAAAAGTAACTCAAAAGTATTATCCGTACATAATATAAACAAATAATTAAATATTACGCAATCTGTATTCCGATAATGAGTGGGGTCCAGGAAACCCCACATGGTGCAGGACGTAACTTTTATCCACGTGGTTTACGGAGGGTTAATAACGGCAATTTTGGGAAACAAGGGACGAAGTTACATTCATGAGTTTTGCTTACCTCACTATTCTCATAGATGCATGATGTAGCGACATACCTTTTAAATCATAACTCAAAAACTATTGCAGATATTGAAATATTTTTTCACCAAAATATTCCTGAATAATTCCAAATACATAGAAAAAAATGTTTTTAAAAATCAAACTTTTTTAAGATTTTAAGGTATCTCACCCTTAACGGGTTTAACAAGAGACAGTAACATCGTGTGAGAGTGGCCTGACTTACGCCGAATCTCTAATTCGGGATATGATAGTACAGCACACGCCAGAACATAAAGTTAAGATGAAGGCACAGCAGTTGTAAAACCCGTTTTTTTACAAGTGCAGAAGATATCTAACACCTTCGAGCTCACCAGTACATCAGCTAAACAGATGGTGCATAAAGAAGTAATGTTAACAACAGTCAAGGAGAAGACAAAGAAAGTTGAAGAAACTACGTTAATGACTCGGAAGATGAGATTTAGGGCATGCAAATTTTGTGAGAATTCGCACCCTATAATTAATAGTACATTTAGAAACTCGAAGTGTTTCTTTTATGATATGAAGGGATTTATTCAGTCACTGTGTGAAAAAAAGAGCGGGTACAGGACGACGAGCAAAGGAGGAGGTGAATGAAGAAGATATGGAAGTAAACATGGTGAATGAAGTGTTAGGTATTGAAGGAAGTGCAAAACTTTTCGTTGATCTAAGCATAGCAGAGGAAACAATCAAGTTCCATTGGAATATGGGCTCGTCAGTATCACCGATCCATATGGGAACATACAGGAAGATAGGTGCACCGCATTGTTCTAGATCCAGTTTGAAGTTGTGTTCTTTTGGAAAAAAAAGATGCGAAAGGAACTTTCAAGCAGAGGCAAAGTATAAAGGAGGGGCGAGGAAGATATTTATTACGGTGGTTGGCAGGGCAGATACAATAAATGTGATGAGAATGGACCCTTTCAGAGCTTGACCGGGAGGTCCTATGTTCGAGTCCTGACAGCGGCAGGATTTTCGACACTAGCTTTTCAGCTAGGTCGAATTCAGTCGCTGCCTGGAGGAGAATTCTAGCGGTCGGCTGCTCTGATCGGTAGTTTCCGTGGTTTCTCCGATCAACACCAGGTGAATGCCGGAGCAGTACCCTACCAAACGGGCCACGGACCGCGCGCGATCTGTCCTTCCTCTTCGTTGTCCTATCCTCTCCGCTTACACACACACTTACGCTAACATGCACTACACTACCACATATTTCGGGAGACCGTTCGGGAGCTTAGAGTTTGTCCCGACTGGGGCGGTGCGCCGCTGGTGGGAGAGTCCTGGTTGGGGGGAAACCCCACTAGCCGATGGTAGGTCGGCGCCGGATCTCGCCATCCACCGGGGGAAGATCACCGCCAGCTTTCGCGAAAAAACATGCACTACACTCACAGAGCTAATGACCAAAGCAGTTGACGCGCCCGGAAACAAGAAAAAATCAATCAATCAGATTTGTTTGAAAATGCTGAAAAGTGAGTGTTTAGCATTAATGTGAGCTTTTTTTCAAAGTTCTGATTCTATTAAATTTTCTCCTGATGCTTTGTTGATTTTAAGTTCTGATATAATTTTTTGAATTTCTTTGAAATCTGGTGGTTTAGAATCTTCGTTATTGGAGTTGTTGGATGTGATCTCAAATTTGTCTTTGGGTTCTTCACAGTTCAAGAGATTTTCAAAATATTTAGCTAAAATCTTACAATCATATATGGTATTGTAGGATAGTTTGCCATTTTCATCTTGTAGTTGGAGGCTTGCTGAAATATATTTTTATTATTACATATTATTTTCTTCTTCTTCTTCTTCTTCTTATTATTATTATTATTATTATCATAATAATAATAATAATAATAATAATAATAATAATAAACGTTTTACTCAATTCATCAGTATACCAAAGGATGATATAAAATTAACTTCAAAATAATCTTGAAAGAAAATAACTTCCTTATCAAGAAAAGTTTACAAAAATGAAAAAAATATAGATAACTGTAGATAAACAAAATAAAAAGCATACACGTATGCTCTATCAGTCCTCCATCAACAGCAGCATCTGCAGTCATTTATGCAAGAACCGACGTACTGACAGTAGTGTTTCTTAATTTATAGCGGCAGAAGCTGTCGCAATCCGTCTTCTCAGATCTACTGGAGTCGTTGGCACCTTTTCATATATAATGTTCTTGAATTTTCCCCACAGAAAAAATCGTGAGATCTGGAGAGCGCGCGGGCCTATTAGTTTTACACCACCACGCCCTATCTATCGGTATGGATACTCATGGCTTAGAATCCGGCTTGATACACTGGCAAAATGTGCAGGACAACCGTCGTGTTGAAAAAACATCACTCGACGCATGCTTAATGGTAATTCCAGAAGTGCTGGTTATGTGACTTGCAGAAATTTCCGTCATATTTCAAAGAAGTATGGGCTGTGTCGTCGTCGTGATGTGAAAAACACAGACACGGAGTTTTATTTACAGATTTGTTTACAATGACTGTGCAATATTCATACTCCTCCGGAAACTACCGCTGCACTCGACAGTACTCTAATTCCTGAGGCAAGCCGCCCAGCGTGACCCAGAGGGCCTCAGTACTAACATGTAGCGCCGCTGCTGGCCTCTCCGTCCCGTGGCAACGCCACGCCACCCTCGCAAGCCTGCGATAACCTCCTCACGGATGTCAAAGGGCCTCCGCACCGCGAGGCGTCCCAAACTCCAATGAATACGGTTTCCTCCACCAGCCCCCATTGCGAAGAGTCACGTGGCAGACCGCCCACGCTGCTTCCACCATCAACGAGAATTTTTTCAAGGAAATTGCTGATTAATAAAAATCTAAAGTACTCTACACGTCGTGGAAAATCAATTTCCAGTAATTTTTGCCGAAGGCTCAAGTGATGAGGATGGAATGTGTAATGCTGCAGAATACGTTGCGCTGATTTGCTTCCTTACAATGTTTTTAGAAATTGCATAGGGTCTATAATCGCACTTGCCACAACACCTTTTCTCTTCAAGAAAGTGGTTGCCTTTTTTTCTTTCTTGGGGTTTTACAGTTACCTTTTAAAAGAAGGCTTAGGAGGGTTAGAGTTATCGTCCCCATCACCTCATCGTTTTTATACATACTCTCATCACATTTTTTCACTTACTTCGTTTCCAGGGATTATTTTCGGTTCTTCCTTTAGTATCACATTTTCTTATAATGGTTTGAGGGGAATAAATAGTGCAAAGGCTTTGTGGAAAACACTGAGGAAAAGACAGGAGGGAATCTAAAAATATAGACTAATATTGTTAAAAGCAAAATTAGCCAGAATTGAAAAACAGGGCGAGACAATCGCCGATTTTTTAACGAGGGGCGGAAATTGAAGAACAGGAGCTTGTCAGTACATTCACGGTCTACCAAAGAACTGTAGCGAAGTGACGACTGCGTTATGTGCTAATTCGGACATTGATTTTGAATCAATGAGGGTTAGTTTGTTAACATACGAGAAGAAAGTGCTCGATTCTATGTGAACAAGGAAGCAATGGCATATAAGAAAATAATTTAGGGAAATAAATTTATTTGTATGCGGGAAACTAGGTCACATCGCGAAAAACTGCTGCTATAGAAAAAGTGGATACGAAAACAAATCCGAAGGAGAAAACAAACCCAACAACCTGCATAAAAACTATTACAAGAAAAGCAGTGCAACTTCTGCGAATAAGAAAGAGCAATTCAAATTATTAAAAGAGCAATTCAATCAGGTACCCGAAAAAGATGCAAGCAATGGTAACAAAGGAAGAAGACACCACGCCGAGCAACGGAAGACAAATTAGATGGTTAGCACTCTGGTTGCACATCGCACATGATGTCGAGGGACGGTCTCCTCAGAAATGAGAAGTCAGCGCGAATCGAAATTGTGACCACAGAATCAGAAAGAAGAATATGCTCGGACGCCGTCGGAAACGTGGTTGGATATTGCAGCAGTAAATCAAGTATGAATAATATTTGAAATCAAACTTATTATCTGTCTCCAGTATTGTAAAAAAGGACAAGAGAATTGTGATCGATGAATAAGGTGTTAGAATATTTGATTCTATTAACAATTCACTTATAGCAATGGATTGTTCGTCGGGGATAATTTCATTCTTGAAATGGATGTGGACGACAAAGAATGTGATACTAATAGTGAGTGTAGGGGCCGAAGTGACATAAATGAAATCTGTTTGAGTACTAACACTAAAAACTTATGGGACAGAAGAATGTGTGTATCATCATAAATACGTCGAAAAAATGTGTAGAAATAATTTAAGTCAGAGGGATTGAAGAATGTTCGAGTGAAAAGAAAGCATGTGGCAGTTTCTTACACGGCAATTTTACAAGACTTCCTTTCAAAGAGGTAGACATTGAAAGTGTTTCACGTGTTTCAAGGAGACTGCATATAGATGTATGCGGTCCCATGCCGGTGATTTCACTGGGAGGAAGCAGATATTTGTTATTGGTTGTTGATCAATATAGTCACAAGTATTTTGCTGAGTTTGTGAAACACAAACACGAGTGTGCGGAGAGGTGGGTGATATTGATTACAAGAAGAGAGAATGAGATGCAGTGCCAAGTGAAATGTGTTACGACTGACAATGGCAACGAATTCATCAACGCGACTCTACAAACTTTTTACAGAGATAAAGGAATAAGAACTGCACCGAATACACTCCAAAGCAACGGAATTGCTGAAAGGGCTAATAGAGCTGTTCTAAATGCCACGAGGACGTGATTAATAGATTCCGGTTTACCAATGAGATCCTGGGCGGAGGCTGCGCACACGGCTGCATATTCCCACAATGTGACTCCCACGAAACATGCAAATGCAAGAGTTCCTTTAGAATTATGGTCTGGAATCAAACCCACGGGGTCACATTTTAGAATATTTGGCTCCAAGGTTTTCTTTATAAATTGGAAGCTAAGTACGAATAAATTGGAGAGAAGAGGCAAATGCGGTATATATTCGAGATGTCGCAGAGCTTACCGAATATATGATTTGCAAAATGATGACATACATGATGATGCATATGAATCGAGAGATGTTGTATTTATAGAGTCGGAGATGGGATACAAGTCATGGGGCATTTCGAAACAAGAAAATCTAAACCACTGGGATTACGATATTTTTATCGGTGAATCCACCGGTATAAACTGTGAAAACTGTTCGAATTAAAACAATGATATTTTAATAAACTGGCAAGTGAGACGGAGAATTATTATTGACCTTGTCTCAGATCTTGACGAACATTTCTGTCAAGTCAATGAAGAAATTGATGTATAACGCAATCAAACGAAGAATAAAGTTATAAATCATTCAGATGATCCTGGCACTGAAGTAATAATTCGCAAATCGTCTAGAACGTGCGCAGTCGTAAGGTGTGATGCTGCTGTGAACATGACTGTAAAATTAAACTCAAAACGTATCTAAACGCGATGAATGGGAGAAAGCTATACAACAAGTGTTCAAGTGTCTGCAAAACTATAATACGTGTGATATAGTGGATGGCTAAGAGTCAATGAAGGAACTATTCTACGGAACACATGTTTGATTGTTTGTTTCTTTGTTTCTGCGCTTCTGCGTTTCTGCGTTTCTTCGTCAGTTCGTCTGTTTGTCTGTCTGTTTGTGTTTGTCTGTTTGTGTGTTTTTCTGTTTGTTTGTCTGTCTGTCTGTGTGTTTGTGTGTTTGCCTGTATTTTTGTTGTTTGTGTGTTTGTCTGTTTGTGTGTTTTTCTGTTTGTGTGTTTGTCTGTTTGTGTGTTTGTCTGTTGTGTTTGTCTGTTTGTGTGTTTGTCTCTTTTGTTTGTTTTTGTTTTTTTGTTTTTTATATGTTTATTTATTTATGTTTATTTGTTTATTTATTTATTTATTTATTTTAACCATTTTTTATTTGGATGTGGTGCATCGGTTCAAAATTTTGAATTTGGGTGTAAATTAGTTCAAAATTTTTACAAAATTGTGGTATTTTTAATTTTTTATTTCTTGTGTTTCCCTTGTGTTGGTATGCTAACTTAACGTAAAGTTAGCGCACCCACTCTTATACGTTGTTTTTTTATGTTGTGCATCGGTTCAAAATTTTTAATTTTTGGGTAAAATTAGTTCAAAATTAATAAAAAATTCTGGAATGTTCTTTTTTTGATTTCTGATAAGTGGGTATGCCAACTATACGGTCATGCTCAAAGGCATCTTTGAGGGTGATAATTTCAGTCCTTACTGGTTTTGTCTTGCCAGGAATTCCCTCTCCCTTTTGGTGGAAATCATGGGAGTAGGATATGAAGTGGAGGGCCTAGGGAAATAAAATGTATGTCATCTGACGAACATAGACGATATCAATCTGTACTCAGGAACCTTACGTGAACTTAAACAGCTCATACATAGCACCGAAAGATTCTCCACCGACATAGGACTGCAATTTGGTATTGAAGAATGTAAAATCCAGGGCATCAGTAAAGATAAACTAGTCAGCGTGAAACCATTTCAAGAGGGACTATAACAGCATTAGAAGGAGATAAGCTCTATAAATATCTAGAAATTCTTCAAAACAAGTCGGTTGCGCATACTGAAATTAAAGCGAAAATACAATTGGAATGTCTTAAGAGAATGAAAAGTATATTTAAACCTTTTTCAACTTACGAAATGTTGCAGCAGCAATTAATATGTACGCAATATCAATTATTGCATTCAAATTGGGATCATCAAATGGTCGAACACGGATTTTGGATCCTTGAAAAGGCTTGTCAGAGTCCAAATGCTTCCCGCTTCCAAATCCACGACCCAAAAAGCTCAATCCCAAGAGTCACACTCCCAAGAAAGATGAGAGGTCGTGGCATCCTTACAATCAGCAATATCCATAGAAAACAGACGAAGTACTGAAAATACAAATACAATACTGAAGCATGAAGTACTTCCGAGCGAAAGCTGTATCTTCACATAGAGGGTATCAGTAAGCAGATGTAAACTATATGCCGTTATGCCTCAGCTAAGATATAATTGAACCCCAGCAATTATCCTTCGACCAAGAGATGGAACTATTGAAACAGAAGGCAATCCACAGTAGATGTACAGCTGAAGTAGCCAATTCCTACGTCGACACTGATATGTCGTACAAATGACGTTGTAACGTGATACACTCACTTCTTGTCGACAAGTAGACGTGGGCAAACATTGTTTCCGCTAATTTATAAAGAATCAGTAGCGAACCAAGTAACTCATGAATCATTTCAAAATTGTCATTGTTAATATTGCTTAAACATTTTTTAAAATTTCGGAAACTTATATTACGATAATCTATAGAAAACAAATAGGGAACCTCTTTTGTGAAATATCATTGAGAAATTGAATTTTGTTTATTTTTTATACACTTAACAAACTTGCCAATTTTGTATCACGTTATTGGATATCTAACGTATTCCCAGTGATATTCTATTGCAAATTTATATTTTTATGAATTTTACATAAATGAAACAGTATAAACATTTAAATATTTAAACTTTTTTGCTTCGGAGAAAATTTCATTCAAGTTATTTATAAAGCAATTTAAGTGAAGTACTACAATAGTTATTAATGTAATAAGTTTTTAAAGACTAATAGAGGATGTGTTATTTTTTTAAACTTATTTATTGTTTAGTTGAAATTACAATGTTAAGTTTACAAGTGAAAATTTGCAATCGTATAGTGACGTAATTTAATCAACTTAATCTAGTTTAAAATTGTACTTAACAAACTTTAATATGGAGAGGAAACAAATAGTACCTCAACAAAATTAGTCAATATTTGCAAATATCTGGAGGAAAGAATGGAGTAGGAACCTGTTCTTTAATCTGGTTTTGTATCTGGGATCTTTTCCGAGTCTGTAGTGAGTTGAAGCCTTTATGAAGGGTAAATTAGTGTAAAAGTTGTTTGATATGTATGCTATTTGGTGAGCTATTTCATTTATGTTTAGATCGTGATGTAGTTGTTTATTGTAATAAACACGGAGCTCTTGTTATTAATCTTAAATATTTGTTTTGAAATATTTGCATTTTGTTGAGATTGGTTTTGGCGATATTGGTCCAGATCGGACATGCGTATAATAGTGTTGGGCGAATGAATGATTTGCATAGCGTTAGTGCATTTGACAGTGAGAGATGGTTATATGAGTTTAGTAAAGGTCTTAATAGGATTAATTTGGCTTTTGCCTGTGGTGCTTTTATTTCAACGTGTTGTTTCCAATTCATTTTAGGGTCTAAATTTAATCCAAGTTATTTTCTTGTTTTTGTGATTGGGGTCCAATTTATAGTGTTATTATTTATGAGTAGCGGGGATGGATATGCAAAGGTTTTCAATGAGAAGATTTTTGCTGCGGGTTTTTTTTTTTTTCCCAATTTTTTTTACATTGGAGTGGAATTGGTGAGTTTGTAGTGAAGTGCCGGAGGTATAATGCAGTGTCATCAGCGAATTGGGCAGTATTTATTTCATGGGAAGTAGGAATGTCTGCAGTGTAGAGATTAAACAGGGTAGGGGATAGCGGCGAACCTTGGGGGAACCCAGCGGCAATTTGTCTGGGGTTAGAATAGTGACCTTCAACTATAACTGAGAAAGTTCTGTCAGATATGAAATTTTTGATGAGTTGAATTAAATATTTTGGCGTACCAATTTCGACTAGTTTGAAGTAAAGGGCTGGGTGCCATATCCTGTCGACTGCTTGTGACAGTTCTAGAAATACAGTTGTTGTGTGATATCCCTTTTGAAAAGAAGAGTGGATGTTTTCAGTTAGCCTCAGAAGCTGGTGCGTCGTTGAGTGATGGGATATGACACCGAACTGATGAGGTGGAATTGCTTTCGTTTTATTTATGTGTTTGTTTAATCTGACAAAAATTAATTTTTCTAAGACGTTTGACATTATAGGTAAAAGACTGATTGGTCTGTAATTTTCTGCACGTGATTGATTTTTATTTGGTTTTGCTATTGGGTGTATGTTTGAATGTTTCCATGTTTAGGGATAATAACCTGCTTTTAGTATGGAGTTGTATATATTATTTAAAAATGCGATGGCATTGTTCAGTAATCTTTTGAGGATTGCAGTATTAATTCGGTCGTGTCCTGGAGATTTTTTGTTTGGCATTTTTTAATTATTAGTTTAATTTCATTAGGAGAAATGAATTTAATTGTGTGAGGAACGTTGTAAAGAGGAGCGTTTGAAAATTTTTAAATTTCATCGTGTTTCGCTTTTTTTATGGAATCATTGGGTGCGAATGTGCTGGCAAAATGGGCTGCTTGAATTTCGGCTTTCTCTGTGGGTGAATATTTTTTCCCATTATCAGTTGACAGCGGGGAAATGCTGTTCTGTTTCCTTAGAATTTGCTTTGTGAATTGTCACAGAGAATTGCTTTTAGTATTTAGTCCTTCAATAAATTGATTGAATTTTTCTTGGTTGGGTTTACTTATTGCTTTTTTGCAAATATTAGTTAAATGATTTAGTTCATTTTATAGTTCTGGGATTTTTAGGGTGTTCCAAAGCCTTCTGGTTTTATTTTTAACTTTTATTAATTCAGTAATATTAGGAGGTAATGGTTTTCTTAGTTTCTATCTAATTTCTGGTATTGTTGTATTTTGAGACATTCACGTTTTTTATTATTATATTATTTAGTTCACTGATTGCATGATTTATTTCAATAGAAGAATTAATGATTTGAAATTTTGGTATTGATCTTTCAACAGCGTTTTTAAAATAATGCCAGTTTATATTGTAAGTGTTCACTGTGGGAGGAGAGGATGGAGGTTTTGTTAGTTTAGATGTTATAACAACTGGGATATGGTCGGACTCTAATTCATGGTGAACAGTAGAGTAAAATAGTCTTTCAAATTTGTTACTGCTATATCTAATATATCTGGATTTTTGTTCGAATCAGGTGGGAAATTCCTTGGTTCTGTGGGCGTTAGTATGTTAAGCTGCAATGTGTTTTTTTATTCTGTTTAGATATTCGCCGGCCGGGTTTGTGGTCCGATATCCCCATGCAGAATGCTTTGAATTCAGATCTCCTTTTAAGATAAATAGATTTTGCAATTCGAGTAATTTATTGATAGAAGTAGTATTGAGGTAGTAGTTGAGGAAGTAGTAGAAGTAATGTTGGGTATTTTATACATAGTGACTATAGTTAATGTTTGATCATTGTTATATGGTCTATTTATCCCGATTTTTTCTATACCTGGAGTGTGTGGCAAGATTATTTGGTGGTGTTGAATGCTATACCTTATCAAAGTTAATACACCACCTCCCGAATTTTCGTTTCTGTCAGCTCTGATGGTTTTAAATCCTGGGATGGTGAATGTTTTGTTTGGGCTTAAATGTGTCTCTGTTATGCATGCGATATCTATCGTTTTTGCCTGAAGAAACTGTTCTAATTCGGATTTTTTGTTTACGATGCCATTTGCACTCCAATTTAATATGATTAACGCTTTATGGTGTGAATCTTCTATAACTGTTGCTAATTATGGATGCGATGGATTTCTGGATATGTTGTATTATTGTTGGAATTAGGGAGTTGATAAGGTTGACTACGTGATTGGTAAGGAATTGTGCGATGTTGGTAATGAAAGTGTTATTGCTGGCGTATTGGTTAAATTGATTGTTTGTTTGGTGATTGAAATATTGTTGATGATTAGCATTATTTGCATTCCTTGGTTGATTATGATAATTTAATCTTTGTGTGAAAATAGGAATATTGTTTGTAGTGGGCAAGAATGGAAAGTTCGTTGAGTCATGATTGGGAGATAACGTGCGTGATTGGTGGGATCTGGGATTCGATGATCCAGATTTTACATGATTGCTGTTATTTTTTATTATTTTCCTATAATATGTACATTCGTGTGACCTGAGGTCAGCCCTGTGCTTTCCCATGCAATTCTTACACGTAGAAGTTGATTTATTGGATGGAATGATGATTTTTTGCACAGAAAACACACGAAACTTGGTAATTACAATTATTTCTACTGTGGCAAGGCAACGATAACACTGAATGGGGCCTACATTTTTTTTCTTTTTTCCGGTTTTAATTATGGAGTTACAAATGTAGTTTAATTCCAGAACACTTTCTATTTTTTCGGTGTCGTTGACGATGCCTGGCGGTGCCTGACGGTGACTGGCCTGTGCCCCATGCCAGTAGTTGCCGTAGACGGCTACTACTGGCATAGGGACATTGTTCTTGTTTAGTCTCGTGAGCTTTGTAACTGATGGAAATTTAGATGCAATGTCTTCGAGAATTTCGTTTTCCGGGATAGTAGGATGAATGTTTTTATCACTATTGAATAATTCTTTACACTGGGGTCTGAGTACGTATGGAATTGTTTGTTGGAATTTATAAAGTATTTAACTGCGACTTTGAAGTCTATTATTGTCGTGAATTGTATTTTAATTTTATTGTTCTTGAGCTGGGTGGTGAAGTTTTCTGTTAACTTCGATTTGATTTGATTTATAAATTCTGTATGATTGCTAATTCCCGTTAAAAAATCCCGGGGGGATTTTTTTTACTTCTACTGGCACTTCAGGTAACTCTTCATTTAAAAAACTGAATCTATTTGACCCTTCTACATTATAGGTTTTTTGCAAGTTGTTGTCGGTTTCAGTTCTGAAGAAGGGTCTGTCGAGGTCATGCGTTTGGCATCTGTCACTGGCGACACCTCTGTCCTCGCGGTTTCGCTTTCCTTGCATTACCTTGCTTTGTTGCGTATCTGAATGAGTTGATCCAGTTGTTTGTTGTTGTAATGGCACTTGCCCAGATTCGACAGGTGCCCGTGATGATTCAGTCATATAAGAATGGCTGATTGCGTTTTGATGAGACTGCGGTGTATTGCTTTCGATGTAATCCATACTGCTGCCCGTGAAGTCCAGGAAACCTTCCGCGGCCGAATGTTCTGAATTGTAAATTGATTATAGGGCTTGAGTAAATAACTGCCCTATGCTGAGATCATTGTTAGTCATACAAATATAAATGCACTAACACTAAACACGCACTTCCGTCCACTTAACACTGTTTAGTACTAGCACAGAAAATTTAGTTTAGAATTGGCATTATTCTTAATGTTCTGACCGAGAGCGGTTGCTCAATGCATAAATTGATGTAACTGCAGTGCCTCTGACCAAGAGTTCTAGGTTCGAGTACTGACGGCGGCAGGATTGTCCACACTAGCTTTTCAGTTAGGTCGAATTCAGTCGCTGTCTGGAAGAGAATTCTAGGGGCCGGCTGCTATGATCGGTAGTTTTCTGTGGTTTCTCCGATCAACACCAGACGAATGCCGGAGCAGTAACTTAACAAACGGGCCGCGGACCACGCGCTATCTGTCCTTCCTGTTCCTTGTCCTATCCTCTTCCCTTGCACACACACTTACACTAACATGCACTACACCACCACATATCCCGGGAGACCAGTCGGGAGCTTTAAAGCTTGTCCCGGGTGGGGCGGTGCCCCGCTGGTAGAGGGTCCTTGTTAGGGGGAAACCCCGCTAGCCGACGGTAGGTAGGCGCTGGATCTCGCCGTCCAGCGGGATAAAATCACCGCCATCTCCCGAGGAAAAGCATGCACTTCACGTACGGGACTAATGACCTAAGCTGCTGACGCGCCCGGAATCACTAACCAACCAACCGGAAGACCGGTCGGGGACTTAGAATTTGACCCGGCTGGGGCGTTGCCCCGTTGGTGGGAGATACCTGCAAAGGAAAACCCACTAGTCGACGGTAGGACGGGGCCTGGTCGGATTTAAGGGTGGGAAGTGGGAGGCAGCCCACGGGCCCCCACCAAGAAGGGGCCCCCACCAGTTGATATATTGAAATAAATTTTGACTTTTAAAAAAATCATGCTATGATTTTTTTAATATAGAAATAAATTCATAGGTTTTGCGTCATTTTGGGTAACATATTTATTATATTTTTTACATTACGAAAGTAGGAAATAATGTATACTAACATAATATCAACCTATATAGAGATAGAACGTAGGTTAAAAATAGAAAATACGATGACATCTCAAGGCCGTAAGAAGTAATTCCAAGATCACATCAAACTATAATTTGTTTGTTTAATTATTTTGTTACTTCATTTAATTTGTCACATAATAGTATTTCACATATACATAAAAATCATAACAGTAAATCATATAATTCACATTCCAATTATATTTAACGAGAAAGTAATATATTAATAAATTTAAAGTTTTTAATTAATTGAAGCTGTAACATTTACAACATATGGTTCCACAAAACTTCGATAATATTTAGACTTAATTTATTTAGTACTTAAAAAAAACAAAAAAAAAATTACAAAATTATTGGTGTCGTTTTTTTTTTTTTAAATAACATTACATCGTTAAATATTTATATTATAAATAGTATTCCAAAAATAAAACAAATACTGCCGTTGATATCTGAAGATAGTGAGCAAAATTCCAAAACTCTAGAATATGGTCAAGGTTTTCATTATCAAATGTGCAAATTAGAAATTGGCATCTATGCTGTATTTTGGAACGATATATTGAACAAAGTAAACGCAACAAACAAATTGCTCCAAAATTACGAGCTCTGTTTGAATACCGCAGTTGCTGCTTTTGTGTCGCTAAAAGTTTTCATCGAGACAAAATGCGACAATTTTTCACACTATGAGGAATTAGGAAGGGAAAAGCTGGAGCATCAGAGTACCAGATCCCCCGGATACGTCACCTAAATATTTGCTTAAACTCACACGCATGAGAAGTGGTGTCTAAAAAAATGTACGTTGAAAATTATCTTCCCGTGATTGACTATTTTTAGCGTCGTGGGATCACTTTGTGCGTATGAATTGGTTTCTACGCGTTTTCATTTTCTGGCTAGACTCGAGCAATTAGAGTCAGATCAGCTGATGGAACAAGCAAGACTGTTAAATCAGATTTACGAAGACGATGTCGACGACAATATTGGAATCGAGATTTTTCAATTCGCAGAATTTTATAAAGAATTTGCAGCAGAAAAAAATATTTTTGGGTCCGGAACATTTAAAGTATACATTAATAATTGAAAAACAGGTGCAGGACGCGTTTCCTAATGTCGTAATTTTTCAATTAATTTCCTAATGTTGAGACAATTTCTGAAAATGGATCTTGTTTAATGATCACTAATTGCCCAGCAGAAAGATCGTTTTCAAAATTGAAATTAGTGAAAAACAGCTAAAAGTTAAAACAATTGCTGCTAAAATGCTATATATTTACTGATCTATTGAAAGTAATTCTAGACGGAAAACCCCGCTCAGAAATATTTTTTCGTCGTGGTGTACGCGCAGGCAAAATCTCTCCTTCGGCAGGAAAATGTGACGATATTTCCGCCTCGTACGTAAACGAACTAGCCCTCTCCCCCTAAGACGGCGTCCTTTCTCCCCCTTGGGATGTTGCACCAATCAGAGACAACTGTGATTCTACCTGCTAACGATTGGTCAACGCCTCCCTCGCCCTGCCCTCAGTCTGGCCGCGGGGTGTCCAAGATTGTCGGCGCGGTTGGGAATTTTGCCGGCCAACTTTTGTGACGTATAAGGTACAAATTGTATACTCAGTGATATATAATATAACCCTCTACCATAGGAGCCGCCACCAAATATGCCACTGGATCCCACCTTTCTAAATCCGGTCGTGTTATGTATTGTTACGATTCTAGGTGGTGAATTAAAACTCTGATATTATTTTCACAAAAACGTTTATTTTGTTTAGTAACACAATCTCTGAAAACACTTTATTATTCTTTATAGTCACACATTTCTTGACTATTTATTTACACTACACCTCTCTTGATTATTTATTTACACTACACTTCACTTGATTATTTATTTACACTGTTCACTTCTCTTACACTGCCGCACAGTCCTAAGCACTGACCACAATTCGATGCACTTACCACAGTTCGATGCACTGAACACGGTTCACGTCAAACAGCACAATCACTGCACTGCTATCCACCGTGATGCACAAAATTCACAGCTCAGCTTCCACTTCAGACTTAAGACTGACTCGCGGTCGCCAGCCATCCCAGGGTCCGATAATAGCCGGTAAGTCCCAGAAACGAACGCACCTGTTTCTTTTTTTGAGGCAGTGGAAACTTCCTAATTGCTTCTATCTTGGCTTCGACAGGTTTCATTTTACCGCTTCCGACAATATAACCTAGGTACTGTACGGAGTCACACGCGTACTTGCATTTCTTTGGTTGTACGTGAAGTTAAGCATTACTGAGTATTTTGAACACCTTGTCTAGATGGATAATATGCCCTTGCCACGTATTGCTAAAAACTGCAATATCGTCCATATAAGGGAATGCGAATGTCCCGCAGTCGCTTAACAGTGACGCCATCATGCGACTGCATTGATACGGGGCATTCTTTACCCCAAATGGAAGGCGCAGTGGGCGATACGTGCCAAAACTAGTCACGAACGCAGCGTATCACTGCGCTCTTGGCGTTAATGCGATCTGCCAATAGCACTTTGATAAATCGAGTGTAGTAATAATGCTAGCAGCCACCACTCTTTCTATCCGTTCTTCCATGTTTGGTAAGGGGTAGTACTCAGCTTTGACCACGCTGTTTAATATCCTGTAATCTAGACATGGTCTGGGTTTTCTCCCGGGTGCCTCGACTAATATCATAGGTGAAGTATAGTGCGAGTCCCCTACTTCAATAATATTGTCCCTGAACATTTTCGATATTTCCTCATTCAATATCTCTGACTGCCTGCGCCACAGACGATACGGCACGCAACGTATAGTTTTCGACTAGTCGGTCACCTCTATATCCATTGTCATTACATCAGTTAGGCTCGGCTTTTCAGAGAATATATCTTTGTATTTTACAATCGTGTTGATCAGTGCTTCACGAAATTCAGATTCGACTTCCGTATCTTCTAACATTCGATTCAACATCGACTAGCTCTGGGTCAAGGTTTACTGCGAACTTATCTAATCCATCTTCTTCCACTTCCAGATTCTGCCTGTTAGTCCCTAAAAAGTTTAAATACTCGGTTCGTTGGTGATATTCGTTGGCATATTGATGTGATAGACCCGCCCTTCTTTCTTGCCGGGGAATCTCACTACATAATTAGTTTCGGACACTTGTTCCTGCCCTTCTCCCGGCCCGACCCACTGTACCGACAACTTGCGTGTCTTATTCGGCGCCAACACCAGAACGCGATCCCCGACAGCTAACGTCCTATGCCTCGCTCTCTGGTCATAATAAACTTTACGTTTTTCCTGCTCTCTCCCTAGTCTTTGGTGTGCGAGTTCCTTCGATTTACGTAATCTGTTTATTAACTTAAACACATGCTCTATCACCTAACTATCATCCTCTACCACTCTCGTTAAGTGGTCGTACAGAAGAGTTATAGGCGTGTGTAGATTTTGCCCGAACACCAGCTCCGCAGGAGTGTACCCTAAACTTTCGTGCACTGTAGTGTAGCGCGAACAGAATAGCGGGTAGCTGTTTCTCCCACTCTGAGCCTGCTTCCAAACAGAGCACCTTTAGCACACGGGTCATTGTACGGTGGACTCTTTTAATGGCATTCGACTGCGGGTGATAGGTGAGCTCTGCACTAGAGTAATACCAAACCGCTGCGCGAACTCCGCAGTCAAAACGCTAGTGAAACACGTTCCTTAGACGATTTGGATTTTGCGTGGAAATTCCATACGACTAAAAAGTTCTACGAGAGCTTCTATAACAGTCGCTGATGTGAGATCGGTGACTGGAATAGCCTCAGCGTATCGAGTAGCTACACATATAGCGGTAATTATATATTTCCCCCCTAATTCTGATTCTGGAAACAGCCCACAGGCGTCTACATTTATTTTGCTAAATGTTACCGCCGTAATAGGCACAAGCTTTAGTGGCGCTTTCTGTTTATCGCCTGTGGTGCCTACCTTTTGACAACTGTCACACGTCCGGATATAGGTTTCCATATCCTTGGAACAGTTCGGCCAAACGAAATATTTCGCCATGCTGTCTTTGCTTTTGGTGGACCCCAAATGCGCATTGGCTGTCTGTGTCACAGCTTAAAAATTGTACCTCGGTACACGAGCGGTACAACCAGCATGTTATAGATGTCGCCACGTTTGCTGTGCCTAGACTTAAACACAAGTTTTCCTTTTACAAAATACATATATTTTCCCCTCTCGCGTACCTTTCCGACATGTGCTTCGTACAATTGTTTTATTTCAGCATCTCGCTGCTGTTCTGCTGCGAATGCCTCATCGTCTATGTTAATGAGGACTGCTATTTCTGGCTCGAGAACACTTTCCTCCTCTGTTGTGAGGGCATTACCACCCGAGGCATCGGCCCCGTCAAGAGGAGCGTCGCCCTGCTGCGTCTCGCTCGCCTCCCTTTCACTTTTGGAAGTTTCCCGCTCTCTTGCTGCAAACACACGTGTTTGTACAGCGTTTACAATTTGCGGTTCTAAGTAACCTTTTTTGAGTTCGTCTATTAAGGTGGCGGTGCGGTTGCTGAGTATGTAATACTCGAGATCGCAGCCGCGTCGCACTACCGCCGGCTTTGTTTCTACCTGACTGAAAGGGCCCTGTAGACGCACGTGCGCAACTGGCAAATTTCGCGGTTCGGAGTCTAAGGGCTGGAAAATACATACTGATTCGCCAGTAAATTGATCATCCGACACATATTTTTCACTAATAAGGTCAAAACTAACTCCACTGTCACGAAGGAACCAGATTGGCTCGTCATTTACAAATCCCGCGCACGTATGGGGGCGGAGGCGTTCCCTGGCCTCCCAGTCGACTACGTGACACATCTTTTGTACTGTTTCCTTGTTCGCGCAATTCCGCTTGAAATGCTCGGTCGACCCGCACGAGAAGCAACGTGGTTTACTCAGCCTTCCGAATTCTGCATCGCTTTTGTTCGCTTTCGGCTCGGTTTCCCCCGTAGATTTCGATTCCAAAGCGGGCGCGACTTCTGCCGTTTTGTCCCCTCGCTGGTGTGGCTTAGAAAACGTGCGCTTCCAGCCGGCCCTGTTGTTCTCGTAATTATCAAGTCTTTTGGCTAAATCTAGCGCTACCGAAAATGTACCCCATTCATCAATGAAATGGTCATTCATTTTCGCAGGTACCCGCCGCTTCATCTGATTTGTGTCCATCAAATCAAGCAATGATTTGAGCAATCATTCCCTGCAATAATTCTGCAATTCCCTCGCGTACACGTTCTACGTGGTTCCAGCTCTTTTCGCGTGTCCCGTAAAAAGTTGCCTGAATTTCCCCGGTGTGAACTTGTACATTTGTAACAACTTTTTCTTTACGTCCACGTACGTGACTTCTGTTTCCGCCGATTCGAACATAAGCCATGAATTTATATGATTTGGCAATAATCCCATCAAATTAGTGACACAGTGATCCTCGGGTACCCCCGTATGCTTAGCTTGTGCCTCAAATACATTCAAATATGAGGTGAGGTCGTCCTGTTCTCCTTTAAAGGGATCCATTACATGATGCATTTTATTTGCACTCTCGCATTTACATCGCTTCCGGCTACAGAGCGACCCGTCGGTGTTGAACTAGCTAAACGAAGTTTCTGTAATACAAATTCGCGTTCGGACTGTTTCCTCCTTTCCTCCCTTTCTAACTGTTCCCTCCTTTCCTCCCTTTCTAACTGTTCCCTCCTTTCCTCGCGTTACCTTTCTAGTTGCTCTTAATATCCTTCTATTAATTCTTTGACTACTTCTTCCTCATACGAACTACTATTTAATATTAAGTTACGTATATTTATGACCGTATCCTCCTCGTTTACTGCTTCCTCCAGTTCCTTCGCCACGTAATTAAGGTACTCTTTCCTATACCGTGCAAGATAAGCCATGATGCCTGAATAACCACACTGCGCAATATGCTCACTCTTACGTAAGGAGTCCTGGCTGCTTGGCTTCGGTCTGGTCAGGAAATGGCTCGTCCTTCCTTCCTTCCTTGGATTGGTTGGATTTGATGCTCTTCAGTCCGACGATCCAGAATGATACTGCCCCCTTGTTGCCGTTAATTTGAATACGGGTATTATTTATGAAATACCCGTCGCCCCTCGCGCATGAGTTCAAACACAACTGCGGCCGCTATTTATGTTCTGTAGACGGCCCTCGTGCATGAGTTCTATTACAACTTTTCCCGCTATAGATGAACTAGTAGTCGGCCCCCGTGCATGAGTTCACTAGTAACTGCTGACATTATTTATGAATAATAGTCGGCCTCCGTGCATGGGTTCGATAGTAACCACTGCCACCATTTATGAAATACCCGTCTGTGGCGTCATGGAGAAAAACACACAGACGTTTACAAGTATGTACAAGTTTATTTACGCGTATGTACAATAACTAAATTCTGCTCCGAAACTACACACTTTTGAGTATTTTCCTGTGGATACCCCACACAGCTAGGGAGGCCCCGCCTCCACTGACGCTTCTCCCTCGCCACTACCGTGACCTCGTCACCCGTGCAATAAGCACGACACCCTCCAGCCTGGGCGTAAAGTTTTGCGCATCGCGCGAGGTTTCCAGAACACAACCCCCGTGTGAGCTCGTCGGCTCGATTTTATACCTAGAGAGTAACCGTCACGTGACCGTCCTTGGTGTAGGAGGGAGGCTCGCGTCTACCACGTGACCTACCAGGCCAAGCTGGCGTCCACTTGGTCTAAATATATCCCAACGCCTGGGCGCCAAGGCTATTCAACCCGCAGATATGCAATCCTTCCGTTCCTCCTCCCACCCACGGCCGCCAACGTGACGCTACAATATGCCTAAAAATGAATAAAGAAAACAGTTATAGCAAGAGTTCGTTCCGAGATGCCGTGCCGTGTAAATTGGGAGCCACATGCCTCTCACCGCGAGTGTGTCTAGATAGTAGAACTAGTGTCGTTCGCACAACAATAACTATTATAACACAAAATAACTATTATAAAAAGAGTATTTATACATCATAATAATCAACAGTTTATGTTCGTAGCATTATATTTTAAATATTTTCACAATGAGTGCAATAACAACCAGACTATGAGTGACAAAGACTCAACGAGCCCCGAGCCGTGGCTACTTAACACATCAAACGTGTTCGTGAATGCAATGGAAACTTTACATGTGACAACAGGACTCATTACGATTCCACAGCAACTCAAATATAACTATTCCAACAGATGCAGTGACAATTGCAACTTCATCAGCAACAGCAGCTACTACTTCTTCAGCAACAACAACCTTCTACTGAACAAGAGCAGCCGTTGAATCAACAACAAACAACCTAGCCTCAGAAGCACCTAGTGAAGAAATGCAAATTATAACGTCAAACGAAACACACCAATCAATGTAGTCAAACATAAGTAAACGAAAAGTGAAAATAAACACTCTATGTCAGTATACAATGTATCAACATCATCATGATTCGAAGAGCTACAATATCGCAAAGATAGTGAAGATCCCAGAACAAACATTAAAAATTCTGCCCATAATTATAAACAACATGGATGGTAATATGTGTAAGCAAATAATCTTTCATGTTAAATCACTCGCAAAAAGTTATATTAATACCAAGTTTTGCTGGTGCTCAACTATTGTTTATTTCAATAGAAGATTGCAGCAATTTCGAACATTATAGTGTGGATAAGAGCAAACAATTCTATCCAATCCATGACCCTTCTAAAAAGACTTTCAACACGTGCTGAAGGACTTCCCTACGAGTTATTCGAAAGCTCACATTTTAAAAGAACTCGAACTCATCAAATTCCCCAAAACAAAAAGTGACCAGAATATACGTCACAAATAGCTAAAGGCGCTATACAATGGCACGGACTTCTTCGTATTAAAGTTTTCTAATTTTCTTGGTGTGGACTGTAGTGTGGCCCCATTTTTCTGACATCTTTGCCCCCTCTCCATGATTTACGATCTGGCCCTGTTTTGCCAGCTGCCATCTATCGCCGCCTAAAGTACATTTTCTGACTTTTCTCAATTTTTCGGTTTCCTAATGGTAGAACCAAAATATTACTTTAAAATATTGGAGAAGAGTAAACCCTGGTTATAAATGGCCATTTTCACTGAAACCTTTGGAGCGAAATGGCGTGTAAAGGTTACTGTAAATGCGGAATTTGAAGCTCCATTTTTATAGAAACGTTTTGAGTTTTCAAAAAATTTCATATAAAGTCATTTGAGGCAGTTTAACTCACAAATGCAATTGTGTTAACAAGGCAGAATGGTGTATATCTAGAATATATTTAGAGTATAAAAAAATGGTAATCAGATCTCACTCCCTCTATCTCTAATCTCGCATTTTCTGAGCGGGTCTAATAATGTTTGTGGGCATCAAGTTAAAAATAATCTTGATTATTATGCTTGTCACAATGTTACAAATAGGCATAGATTTTTTACTGTCGTTTTTTAACAATTTGGTCATATAGCCACCACAGTGATTGCTTTAACTGTTAGGGGAACTGTAGAAAGAACACGTAGAGAAAAGGCGATAGTAGTAAGAACACCAGGCCGGCGATAGAAGTTTTTATAACATCTGAAATTTATTTAATCTGTAATAATTAATAATAATGTGATAATAATTGTTACTTTCTCATTGAGTTAATCGAAATATTTGGCCTGAATTTCTAAAATCGTGAATGCGCTTCAAATCATTTTATTTGCAATTCATTACGAATGTACGATATGGAATACAACAAATTAATTATTTCGTTCGTATTATCTTCGAATATTTTAATACACCCATAAATATTTACGGTTTCTCACATTTTAATACAGCATATTTTCTTGTATGTTACAGTTTCTTAGAATTTCATTTGAAAAAAATTCAAATCAAAGTGGTCAAAAATTTGCAAGTCAGGGGTGTATTTGCAACTTCTTTGAAATGATGAAAGAGAATAGCATACGTCCGATGGCTCTCATCGCTCATTTAATGAGCGAGTTTCACCTAGTTGATTGAAATAAGCCAATTGGGTAGTCAGTCGCATATTACATGTACACAAACTTGCGTCTCCTGTACCTTCTCTAGAGTTAATGTTGTAACTTTTCCTTTCTAGACAAACTTCCTGATTCGTAAAAAGTTCCTGTATTGGAGGAAACAATTTGTTTATAAAATTTAAGTGATAAATAATGCCATATATTCTGTAATATATTCACAGACACTTTTATTGAAAAGTTCTTATACACCTGGATGAAATTTATACTATATTTCTTGTTCTCCGAATTTGCAAGCCTCCCCAAGAGAACAAGTCACGCACAGCCAATAAGAAATGTCTGACAAAGACTGAATACATTTCATGAGAAATTTTTTTATTGGGGGCCGTAAAATGGTCCCATGTGTGTTTCCTTTGCTTAAGGTACCTTTTACAATGCTGTCACGCAGGGGGCAGGAGGTAGGCTGACTTTCACCTTTAACTTGTGTGCGAGTCGCGTCGCGCCGTGCCAGCCTCAGGTGTCGCACCATGGGCTGGGGCTATAGCTCCAACGGCGTCTGCCCTCCCCCATTCTCATCGTGCCGCGCCTCTTCTACCCTGCACCTTCGGTAATAAAACGCTGAACGCCTCGCGCTCCCATCTTCTCGTGCCGACTGCGACGCCCCAAGGAAGCGGCGAGGTGCCTGGACCTATAGAGCGTTCAAGCATTCGATTGCAGTACAGAGCCTCATGGAGTATTGCTCTCTCTTTCTATCCAATACAATTTTACATAAGACTCTCTCTTTCTATCGCAAGCTATGTTGCCAATTCATGAAGAATTTCGGGAGAAACTAGGTCATCCTGTCTCTAACGCAAATATTCAACATGTTTACTCAACGATAGCTTCAATTCTGTTGATCATAGACAAATGAGTTTTCTACCAGTTATTCCCAGAACTTCTATGAATCATATGGTTATTCTGTAATTGAGTTTCATGGTTTAATTACGAAGAAATTAATTATAAATGATTACCGTGTGTTTACTTTTACATTTTGACGTCCTTAAATTTTTACCATGCGAGAAACTTTTTTATTATTGAAGAAAAGCACAAACATCCAGCGGATGAAATGACAAGGGAAGTCCAAATTTTGATATGTGACCAACCACATTTCTGTGTGAATCATGGTTCTTGAGTTAGAGGGTAATAAAAGCAATATTCAGTGCGCTCGAAACGAACATCTCATGCCGCTCGGTGATCTTTAATATGTCTTAGCGATTCTAAATTGGCAATGGGGAAAGTAAAGGTAGAGTATTTACTTTTAAATTTCACTTATTACAGTGAAATACAAATAAACATATCTTAAACTAATGGTGCTAAAACAGTGCGTACTTTCTCGCCTTTAGTAATGGTATATAATACTATCATACCACAATGTATCTCCGAATTAACAAATCTCAGTCACCTTCTTTTGTGAAAATCATTTGAAATCGTACATTTGGTGCAAAAATTAAATAGTTGCAAACAATACATTTTGTTGAAAACATTAAACGAAATATATTTCTGGCATTGAAGTCATTGTGTAAGATACACGATACTGATAGCGGTGGCAAACAAATGTAAATAGATTGTAAAATATATAATAGTAATTATTAAACACTATTGTATTGTAATATTCTACAAATATATAAAAGTATTAGTTTACATCAACGCGAACGAAAGGCAGCCATCATCGCCTTTTGTTGTCAGTGCGGCGTTACAACAATGTTACAAGTAACAATGAACTCTAATTCGTATGGAATACACATTTTGCCTGTTATCATTGTTGATATCGCAAGAATATGAAAATGGATAGAAAAATACAATAATTAAAAATAGTATTTTTATATTCGTCAAAATTACTCGATTTTAACATGCATAACTCTCCATTCCCAGATCTTATTAAGCAAAGCAAATTTTTTTTAACGATTTACCATTCAACATATCTTTGTTTATTCAAGTTTTTTTTTCGTTCGAGTGGTATGCGATTTATTCGTGGCAGCCGGACATTGAAGGAGAGGGACGTCAGCTGTCGGCGAAGATTTCGACCTTGGGGTCGCTTCTCTTTCAAGGCATAGGCCAAGGGGAATTCCCTCTCTCGACTCTCTGAGCGTGGGAAAGTGTACGAGTATGGATTCAATTCATATGTCTCCCTGCCCTGTGCTGAAAATCATAACCCCTCTACCAGATACGCATTGCTCAACGCCATGCGAGATATCAGAAAGTCATATTACAGTGTTGTGGCTCATTGTGCGTTAAAAATCGGCGATCCGTCCGAATACAGTCAATAAGATGTGTATTTTTCAACTCAGAAGCTGTTACTGAAGTGTTTAATATTTATTTAAAGGGGATCTTCCATAAATACCTTATATGATAATGTATTTTGATAACTATAATAAAGTCATGCAATTTACTACTCGTTACAAAATTGAAGCCTTTTTGGTAAGTGAAAATTTCATTACTTGTTGCCAATTATTTTACTGAAGTTTATGTAACATTTGAAAGTGATTCAAAAGTGCATTATAACTCGGCCATTCATTATAGGAAACCGTAAAGAATCTTTCAATGTAAAGGATAGATTCTAATTTTTAATTAAGGAAAACTGTATAAAATGTCGAATATTTTGAAACTTGTATATTACAATAACTAATTGTACTCGGATTATTCATGCATGTGTTCGACCTTATCATCAGCACAGGCGACGCGTGCAGAATTCCGCGCTTTGACTAGCACCACGCAATGAAACGTCTAAATGCGAATTGTCGGAAAAACATTATATGTAATTCATACCACATTTAAATTTATTTTTTGAATTTTAAAAGGTGTTAAATACGTTGGTAAAATTCCATGTCAATCTGAGTATCAGCATGGCGAGTGTTGCGCGTGAGCGGTGTTAGAAGTGGCAACGCTGTCCTACATAAGCGCTGTACTGCAATCAAATGCTTAAACGCTCTATAGGCACTGGCACTAGTGGATCTAAAATAGCGCGCACTTTCACGACTATTCTTTCGCGAAAAATTACTTTTCTAAAAATCAGTTTTCAACGAAAATGAGACCACCATTCTCTTAAAAGTCCTTCCCATTTTCCTACAGCAAAAAAAGTTTTGTTATACGATTTTTTAGTATCAATGACCCACAGAACATGGATTCTAGCTACACCGTGTGTTAGAGGATTTTTTCTCTAAATATAGCACCTGCATTTATCCAGTTTTTACCAGCGCCCTGTAATAAGAATTTTTTCTGCCAAAAATTCGCCATTTTTCGCACAGCATTTCATAACTTTCTCTCTTCTGCGTAAACGGTAGCGAGAAAAGAACAATTGACGAGTTAACAACAAAAGAGTTTCTCATTCTACAGTTGATAAACAACGGCTAAGAATAAATTGCAAGTTTCCTCAGAATTAAACATACTTTGGGTACACGCTACGAGGAAGTTGGCTTGGTTTACAAACACACATACATGTCTTTTTGTCATTTTGTCATTTAATGTTTCATTTTCTTTCAAAATTTTCCTTTAAATTAATAATTCAGTGGAATTACTTATTCATTAAAATAGTGGGGGAAAGATGCAACGGTGAAATAAGAAAAAGAGAATCAAACTATGGCTGATATCATTTAAAAATTCTAAAAAACCGAACCCCTCAAAAGGGGGACACTTTTTAAACATGTGACTTTTTTATCTGCGTTGTAATGTTTTTAATTTTCTTCACTGAGTTAAAATAAGCACCTTCACTCTCTTAATGAACCCTTCTTCCATTGTTAAGTTGAAATAAAATTTAATTTTTATTTTTTTAAATACTTGGTCATTACCAGGAATTTAAGAAATAAACCATACCAAGTTAAATCATCACCTTAACAGTCTATAGCAATCTGACCTCCAGCAGAAACTTCTAACCGTCTATCCGCGAAAGCAAAAACACAATCACCATTACCAATCACGACTAAAAACAGGTTTTCTGTATTAGATTATAACAATGACTTTCCTTACCTTCCCAATCCTCACTACCCTCTCCCATCATCGACACGTTCATTCACAAACCAACGCAAACAGAGCAAGCAACGCTAGCGCAAAGAAACATACACGTAGAGTTGCGCAACCTGGCTCACAAGTAAACAAGGACATTCCCGCTGAGCCCATCACAAAGGTACTAATTTTAGCAGATAGCTATGGGCGACAAATCTCCTCCCTGGTCAATGGGAAACTCCCATCCAATTTCTCTGTCAGGGTGTGTTTAAACCTAGCGGGAGGTATGCGGACGTGACCAATGAGTGGAACACCCACACAAAAGTTCTCAGCGAACGGGATAGTCATCGTCATAGAAGATCAGAGTGGCATCAACGTGGCTGGTCACTCTACATCTGAGCAAAATGTTGCCAAACTACAACGTGCCGCCGAAAACACGAACATTATAGTCTCGACTCTGCCCTTCTGGTACAACAAACCAACACTGTGCAAAGAAATTAGACACGCAAACAACAAATTGAAACTGCATCTGACAGGCACACGTTAAATTATTTGAGCTAAACATTCTCTCAGAAAAACACTTCACCTAGCATGGTCTTCATCTGAATCATACCATAAAACTCGGTAGCGAGCAAAACACATCCTAAGTAAGTAAAATTTGTTGCGTCGCGTCTACTTCGACGCAACGCGTCTCCAAGCCCATTGGGGGGCGTTGAGCGCTTTGCGCTTCTGGGAGTAACCCTCTCCATTACTGCGCTTGTTTTATGGAGTAATCCTCCGTTAACATTGTCGCGTCTCGTCATAGTCGGTTGTCAAGAGGACCGCCAGGTAGCATCTCCGCGTACGCGCCTCCTACCGCGCGCTCCTGCGTCACTACCTAGCGGCCAGAATTAGAAAGGAATAAGGTTAGGGGTAGGGTTTAGGACACTTCACAGGGGTTGACTAGCCTCTGGGAAGCAGCCGAACTCGTTTTGTTGGAACAAATTTCACATGAGATTCGACGGGTATCGAACCCGGATCTCAGTGGTGAAAGGCTTGCGACTTTGCAATGAGCCACGAGTACAGCTTAGATAGATAGGAGACAAGGAGATAAATAAATAGCAACTACAGTCAGATGCAGCAGAAAAACTTCCGTGTAGGTACTTGTAAAACATTGGAATAAATCATCATTCTGGGCAATCTCTTTCAAATAAAATTGAATTTATCGAGGTAGCATTAGTGTGGTCTAAGTCAAATAGATTTTTTTGCTTTGCAGAACATTGCTAATCTCATAATGATCTAAACACACTTCAAATTCCTCGTTTTTACCTTGCAGGATCTTCTTGTATAGCGAGGAAATCAAATATGGGTCCGGCTTACGGAGGTTCGTCTATTTACGTAAGAAATTGTATTGATTCTACCTTCTTGTCAGAATTCAATTTATATGCAGTTGAAAAAGTTTTTAAAATAACAGTCGTATACCCACTCTCACAGAATATGGGCGCTGCCTTGTGCGGCCAAATCTGGCTTTTCCACAGTTTGGACAACCATCGCTGGACACTTGACCAATCCTGGCGTCGAGGCGTATCCGCTCTTATCATTGGCTTTTGCTCCAAGTTTCAGACACGTTCCCCTTCCTCCCCTCGAAGATTTTCCTCCTAGTTATCTCAAAGGGGCGGAGCAATTTCTGAGGTCAGTGACGCCGCCTCGCTAACGTGAGCAGGGGGTAACAGGAGAGGGAGGGTGAGAGGAAGTAAGAGGAGGTAACAGGAGAGGGCACAGAAACGAAACGGATTGGTGCGCGCGGGCGCGAGGATCCGCACTCCGCCAATTGCACTGGACGTTGACCCTGAACCCCGTGGACGCTGACGAACTAAGGGGCAGCGGGTCACGGGAAGGGGCTGTACATTTTTATCGAGTTCTTTACCATGAAAATGAAGTCTAATTTATGGTATCTAATATTGTGAGAAATTTGTGTCAGATTAAATTAATAGTATTGAAAGTTTTGCTTTACAAACTATTTTAAAATGCTAATGGTTCTAAAGCAAGAACACTAACTATTACATAATAATTTTCGGAAACACAATATAATGCATTTACATAATATACACATTTCCTATCAAGCAAATTGAAATTATGTTCACGTATTTAAAAATTGAATTTTGACATTATTACGTCTTTATTAAGGAACAAGCAATACACACATTTTATTACGCATTATGAAAATGTAATCGCCCATTTTTCTATATGAGCAGGTGCATGCAAACAGTGATTTCGTTAATCAATTAAAAATCACTGACGGGTGTCCAAGTAGATTATCATTGCAAAATTGTATTGTTAATATTGTTTAGACTATTTGTAAAATTGATGCAATTTATAGTGATAATCGGTGAAAAGGAACTAGGAACCTCTCATTAGAAATATTTGAAAATATAATTGTCTTATTCTTCATATATTTTTCAAAAGTTGCTATTTTTCTGTTACACTGCTGAGAAGATTATATCTATCCTTCCCAGTGATATTTTTATTTATTTATTTATTTAAGGTAATATACAGGCAACAGTACAAATCTGATATGGCCTGAATAGGCGCTAACATAATTAATTATTTTCAACATATCACATTGCATATATTAATAGCAAAATTGTAATAATTGATATCTTTAATAAATAGCTAATAATATAAACAGCAAATTTTTAATTCTTTTAATTTGTGGAAATCTACACTGAAGTTAAATATTTTCTTAAATATTTTTGAATAACCACGTAGTAAAAAAAGAATAAATTTGAACACCTTAAAATGTTACGGAATCAATGTAATTTTCTTAAAACGAGCTGTTAGGAAAAAACCAAAACTTGTTTGAATAAACTTTAAAGAGATTGAGTATTTAGTTAAAAATTTCAATTCCGGACAATTTTCCAATTAAAATATTTAAGGAACACAGTGTTTCGAATCGTATTATCTTGCAATTTATGTTAGGTTTTTGTATGACCCCCAGAAACAGTTTCTGGAGTGTTTAGTTCAATTCAAGAAGCTCTCTCGCAATTCAAACATCCGGAAACCTTGACACGGTTATCGATATTGAAGTAAGAAACGGTTTTTATTCACAGGAAACACACCGTCCTTGTTTTAAATACATGACAAATAATTTGTGCCATAAGATCCCAATCTTGAATGCATACGAACCTGAAAATACATTTGGTTTTAGATCAACACGGAAAACACAAGAGATTCAATGAGATCACAAGTTCTCAAATCTGAAAACTAAACTACAGTCTTTATTATTTTCACGAAATGAAACTTCATACCTTCTTTAATAATATAAAAGAACTGTGTATTGTGCTCAAAAAAATTTTTTTTCAAACAAGGCAATATTATTCGCAAAATTTTCTGAAAATTGTAAAAGAGTAAAAACAGTAAAAATGACAAATTTTAAAATGAAATAAATGACAAAGACAGTGTTACATCAAAAACGCAAAATTAGTTATAAAAGGCATGTTAAAAATCATCCCCTTCACGCGTATTAGATTTATAAATCCATAGCTAAGAAAGTTTAAAGAGTTTGCGGAGGACAGTAGCCAGCATCTCCTCTATAGTCGATAAGCTATGCCTTCTTCGGCTCTTTCATTATCGCAGTGCACAGGAGCATGCTTTACAGTAAGGTCTGTTCTTCATTTCTGGGGGATAGGGGGTGGGTAACTGCACGAGATGTCCGTGCGAGAAGTGGCAGTGCCCGATCCGAAGGTGAATAACAATTCTTGCCTCGGGCTTAGAGCCACGGGATGACCACGACAAGGGTCTTATGATCCTTGTGAGTTTGAAAAGAGTTCTGCCACTCTGTTTGCACTCAAAACGCAACGTTGGATGATAATAATATTGGTAATAATATTACCATAAAGATATCTTTCTGGCTTCCTCGTGGCCAACTTTTATACCTAGGCAGCGGTCTCATTTCCACTTATCCCCACGTGGCCAGGGACACAGGAAAAAACTTAATTCAAATGATGGAGAATTAAGCGATATCTTCGATGTATTTGATGTTGGATATTTGATATCAAAGGTTTACAAGGAGAGAAAGAGTAAATTGACGACCAGGCCGTACCTGCCTGGGTGCGAAGGGCCGCGGGTTCGAATCTTGCCTCAAACATAGATGTTTGTGTTCGTGTTGTCCTTACGTGTTCTCCCTACAGTAAACCCCAAAGATCACAGTGGTCGTTATATGACGTAGTAGTTAAAAAGAGACATTAAAAATATATACAAAGAAACAACTTTCATTTGTCAAAGAAAATTTCACATTTTTGAGTTCGAACTTCCAATAATCGTTGCCGAATAAAGCCTAAGGACTCTATTTCCCTGGGCAAAATAGTATTGTACGACGGAAATATATTTAATCCGAAATTGAATTTTCATATATTGTCAGCTAATTCGATTATTATTTATAACTTAATATTTCAACTCTCTCAGAGATTTCCTACAATATTGCAATGATATTCATTGTAGCCAATATCTATTTTATTCACACTTCCTCTATTTCGTTGGTAAAATGAACACATTTATTTTAAACTGAGTACCACTTAATTTATGAATGTTCTTCCATTACAATATTTCCATAGTTTTTTAGTTGAGGAGCAGTGACGGAAAAGAATTGACCTAATATTGAGTTGAGACTTTATTCAATAGTTTACTGTAACTTACATTGTCGAGTGCACAGCATACTATAGAAACAATGACATCGAGTAAAAATGATATTTAGGGGTTTTGAAGGAAAATTGGGCTTTTGAAATCCTGAACTCCAAAAAATTTTTTTTTTTTCAAAAAGTCTGCGAACATGTATTTATTTTTAGACTTGTAGGAAAAAGTCCTCCCGTGTACGTATGGAAGCGCAAAAAATTAAAGCATTACTCACTTCTAAATCTATGTATTCTTTTTCAAAATTGATTATTCATTATACTAGCAAGTTGATTGAGACTCTGAATTCAATGTGAATCCAATATTTTTGGTGAGTACGTTACATTATGCTCATATTGCATTATTGAAACTTCCTTGGAATATTTTTTTGCAATGAAAGCATAAAACGTTTCTGTGAACGCATAATCTAATTTTTTTTTCAAATATTGATCAATTTTATTTTGTCCCTGCGGAGTAGAGGAAGTTACGTAAAGCTGCGCGAAAAAACGGCGAATTTTCTACAGAAGAACTCATATTACAAAGCCCTTGTGACGAAAAAAATGGAGAAATCCACTAGCTAAACTTAAAAAATGAATCCTCCAAATAGTGGTGTAGACAGAATTCATCTTTTGTGGGTCGTTGATAGCGAAAAATCGACTGACGGCAAGACGTCTGTCCGTCCATCCGTCGCAAAAGATCAAAATTATTTCGAAGCCTTCCAACAACTTAATTATTGAAATATGAGAAAAAATCTCAAATGTCATCACGGGAAAAAAATCCCGTGATGAAATCTACTTTTTAAAGGTAAGATTTTTAAATAACATCTTGTACAATTTTTCGAAAATTTAAGTATTTTCCGCGTAAGTTTCCGTTGAAATACGGGCGAGAAAGTACGCTCTGCACCACTAGTATTCTTTATAACTGCCCTACTTCTAGACATTAGGCTCTTCTCGAATAATTACAAATCCCTTTCCTGTTTTATTATGACAATATGGTTCTGAAGTACGCCCTAAAAAAAAGTAAAAATCTTGTACTTTCTTTCTATAGAGAAAAGTTCGTATTATATTAAAATATAATTATATTATATTATACCCTATATTATATATTTTTATATTTGATATATTACATTATATTAAAACTTAAAAAGGATCGACCTCTGACAACGTAGAAATTATATTGAAACTATTGTGTTCCATTTATCATAGGTTTTATTGTATTTATCTACTTTTCTAAGTGGAAATTAATACATACACCGCTTTAGACGAATGGTTAACGTCATAGAGACCCTGTTGGCTTGCTAAGGTAGTGAGTTCGAATCCAGGAGATGAGTTTTTGTCTTCCGATATAGTGTAATTTCAGTAGTCATTTGTCCAATATTTTGTAATTAGTAATCATTTTTGAAAAGTCTTAGGGTCCCTAAAAAGGGCCGGTTTTGTCGTCCATAAGTACGACGACCAGAAGCCTCCGTTCTCCACTACCTGACTGAGGGGCCGGGGTAGAGAACGGACGAGACGGGCAGCATAACCTTCACTTCTCGCTACCTCGTCCCAGGCGTCGGAAACGAGTTCCCGTAGATGGTCAGCATTAGTTGGTTGTGGGATGGGCCAAATATCGGACTTCTCGGGGATCATCGGGTCCTCTTGGTCTTCTCCCACACGTTCTCAATAGGGTTCATGTCGGCAACGCAAGGACAGCGTCCTGCTGGAAATGAATGGTTCCGTCGGGATAAAACACCCGCACGGAAGGGACCACGATGTTCTACAAAATCTGCACATACTGCTCACTGGTCAGACCTCGTCCATTTGGACCTTGGTCGATTCTGTGCAGAATTCATATCCCGCGTGCGCTCATCCAACCCCAACACGCAACGGATACGCGACCAGAACGACAGGCCCCTGCCACATATTCCGCATTGTGTCGATTTCCGGGTGGCCGAAAGACGCGTATCGGACTATCATTTGCTAATGAAAATATACATTCGTCAGAGAAAATAACATCTCCCCAATCGCGATGTATATTTTCTTCAGTAAAAGCTAGTCGATACACCATTTGCTTATCTGTGAGCTTCTGTTTCTGAGCAGCACGTCGGGATCTTAAGCCTGGATCTCTCAGGCGCCTTAAAACATTGTGTGTACTGCCAGGAAAATTAACACTCCGCCTCAACTGGACAAAGTGCATGAATGGCCTGGCTCGCGCTTCGGCAACCAAAAGGTCATCCTCAGCCTCGGTCGAAACCCGCCATGAACCCGTTCCAGGGCGACGTGAGACCTCTCCCGACTGCCTCCACTGTCTAATCCAACGCGATGCGGTACTTGGCAAAACACCGTACTCTCGCCCTGCTCCTGCAGCGCTATAATTGCCAGCTTCAACAAGAGCGACAACTCGCTCCCGAATTGACCGTCCATGATGAGGCATGGCTCTAGAATAAAGGTTTGTACTGTCAACTATCACAGGCTCAATTACGTCAACGCAGTGACACGTCACGCATAGCAATTGGTTATCCCTTTTCCCGTGTTTTTCTTCCACAACTGTTCACTCAAATGGGACCCGCATGGGGTGTGTTGGGTGTAATGATTAGCAGCCTAGAGTTCAGAGCTGGCTACTTCGAGTTCGAATCTAGAAAAGGACTCATCTGGCCATTTTTTATTGAAAACAAGTCTGCTTGCAGTTGGTGGCTACAACATTTGAGTTCAGAGTAATTATTTTGTCGTTTTCCTGCAATTGGATATTGAAGATAGTGATATTAACTTTAATACAATCTGCTGGTAAAAGATCTCGAAATAACGGCACATATAAATATTCAAAGATATGTTTGAAGTTTTCGCGAATTTCTGATTGAAATACAATTTTTAAAATTTTTTAAAATCTGATAAAAAATTGTAGAGGTGTTTGAATTTGTTTATCATATTTTCTCCTCCTACGTATCAAAGGACGGTACAAAAATGTTCTGGTCCTATTTTCGACGAACAGTATGTATTTTTGAAAATAGAAAAAAGGTAACTTTTCAAAACTACAAAATTGAAAATAGAGATTTTTGCCTTGAACTAAATATGTTCTTAAACGTCAGCTCATAAATTTTCTGAAAAATTTTCATGTAATTTATGGTTGAAATTAATGCCATTTGTAAAAAGAATATTTTATGAAAAAACGCTCCAATTATTTTCTTTAAATTTGTTCCACGGATAAAAGAAGTGACGTTTACAAGGATAATGGAGGTCTCATTTTCGTTGATTTCTCTGAATTTTTGAAAATTAGAAAAGGCGAAGAAAGTCACAAAATATAATATATATTGTTGTAGCTCCAAAATTCTATTTGGCTACGTGTTCTTCGCTACTGGTTGGAAATATTGGTTAAGCATGAAAATAATTTTACTGGTTGAAAACTCTTTTCCCAATTCATGTAATAGTATAATATTGCGGAGCAGTGACAAATTAGAGAAGAAAGTATGTGCTGTTGTAGTAAAATACTTCGTTGTTTGTTGCCTTATAGGCATTATAATTTCTTTAAGAAGCAATCAGTCAACTATTTGCAGAAAATTAAAATATTGTTAGGATTGTATCATTCAATTTTAGGTTACCAATTTTCATGAATAACGAATGCAAATTTGACCGGCAATTCTCTTAATTGTGTTAATTGGTTTTAAAAATCACACAGTTACTTGCTTGATACTACGCGGTTCTGTATTTCAGACTGGTGTTTCGCGACCGGTTACAGTTCAGACTTATCGCGTAATGTGGAGATGACCTTGAAGATATGGGAGGGGGCATGATAGAAGCTTCTTCGCGAGCCCTACACAATAGGCATACGAATCGAAATATTTCTAACTAGAATCAACTATAAAATAGTATCGCGCTGATGATGACTCTGCACTCTTATCAAGAATGAGAGTTTGCTGTAACCTGGAGTAAATGTAATATGTCATAAGAACAATAAATTTTAAGATAAAATCCATTCTACAATACCCCTCATCGGTGCTATAAGGAACCTCTGAGATAGCTCCGTGGATTAAACGCGTAGTAGATAGAGGAATGAACGCCAGATCAAATCCTTCCGAATAGGTATTTTTTTTTACCTAATGCATAGAACACATTAGTAACTGTCATCACGAGAGACATTCGAAAATTCTTGCAAGGCAGAACAAACTTGTTTTTGTAAATGCTAATAATATTAAATTAAGATTGTGTGCTGGTATCTTGTGTTCCCAAGCAATGTGACGAACCGAAATTTGGAAGAGATAGCTACAATATTAATAGTCACTCAATTACAATATCATTATCATAATTTTACATAATGGTTAGAAATAATATGAAAAAGTCTGTGTCAATTTAATATAATCACTAGTAATTTACCTATTTAACAGTTCTAGAGACAATCAGAATCCTTTCTGGGTTTATTATCAAATTTTGTAATAAACGTAATTTCTTCGTTCTTTTAACAATTGAGAAAGGATTTTTTACACGTTTAACAAAGTTCCTTAGAGACTATTACGAACGCATTAAAATTACCATTTTGTAATCGTGCCTTTGTGATAAATTCTAACAGAACGCATCTCCTAATTGTTTGTAACAATTAATAATTGTATTTCTTTTATGATCTTCTTAACCCTCTCAGTACCTAATTAATTTTTACCATGGAAAAAGAATTTTGTCGTAATTTTCCAAGTAAATAAGCCTTAAATAACCATTATAATATGAATTTTATTAATTTTTATAAAATTGTAATTTTTACAGAATGTGCCACATATGGCACAGAATGGCCGGATGGGTGCAAATTGCGGAATATCCCCGGTTACTCTAAATGCTATTACGTAGGTGCTATTACGTAGTATTTACGTAGGTGTGTGAAGATGAATAACAATTTATGTTTTAAATTAATTCATTTCTCAACGAATTAACAAATGAAATAAATTAAAGCAATAAAAATTATTTTTGTGGTATTGAAGGAAAATTCTTCTTTTAACATAAATTTTGAACATTTGATCTTTTTACAAAGGTTTTTCCCTTTGCAGCCTTCTCCTTCATCTTACTTTCCTTCCTCTTCTGTCCTTTCTGGAAAATGATCCATTGTCATAAGCCACTTTTAAATTGGTCTTCTATCTATTCTTCCTTCTTGGGGGTGGAGTCGAGTCTTGCGGGGCCCTTTCCCTCATTTTTTTGGCACTGAACCCCTTTTTTACGACAGACTCAGCTACTCCAACAAACGCAGTCTAAAATTTGCCGGGGGGTTTGTTTTT
Organism: Teleogryllus oceanicus; assembly: GCA_964035755.1. NCBI lineage: Eukaryota > Metazoa > Arthropoda > Insecta > Orthoptera > Gryllidae > Teleogryllus > Teleogryllus oceanicus. Next base: position 159,601,726 of record CAXIVR010000001.1, read on the forward strand.
TCGCATCTCTCTTGTATTCTAGCCAAAAATTTTTTTTTGAAACAACAGAAGAAAAAACAATCTCAAGTCCCCTTTTGGGGCCTTATGAGGACCAATTGAGGAAATTTGTTGTCAACCCCCCTCGATTGAATTTTTCACAATCTCTGGTCGATCGACTTCCTTGTAGCATGCCTTTTTTGTCCCCTCTTCTAGTTATCCATTTCCAATACCTTGAAAAATTTTTCCATATAAACAGGGCTATTATCAAACCACTTCCAAAAATGTAACACTTGGAATGCAAAGTCCTTGAACCTCTTGGAAGAGAGAATTGTCTGTCTGGTAGAATGATGGTTTTTGAAACTTGAAACCGAAATTTTCCCGACGCATATATTTTTTAGTTTTTAAATATTCCAAGACATTATAGGAAGAAAAGAAATTGTAAAAACACTGTGCCCAAAGTTTAATTTTTCTATGTACAAAAGATATATTACCCCTAGACCTAATGCTCTTTTCCATTTTTTCTTTTTTGTTGTGGAACCCGGGAGATTAGAAAATCAAAACAAACCCAAACACAGAACAAAATTTTGCCCCCATGAGTGTTTTCCTCTCATGTTTGCTTGATGTTCTGTTGCCCTTTTAAAGGGGGCCCTTTGCTCATCAATTGAGAGAACTTTTCCATTTTAATTCCCAAAAATCTAGATCAATACATCATAAATGGGTCTACTTTATATAAACTATCTTTGTTATCAATTAATTTGAAGGTTATTGACCAAGTGAAGATGGAGGATGGATGAATCTGCATCTGATTTGAAAAATTTTCTTGCTCATTGTTGGCTGAATAAATTTCTAGATTGTTGTTCCAGTACATTTACTTTGGGGTTTGGACAACCCATTGTCATGTCAATCCAAGATTGCTTTATTTCAATCGGTCAGTAGGGGGAAATACAAAACCCTTTTCAGGTGTGCATACATTTAGCATCTCGCTCATAACTTCAAATAAATCTTGAGGTAATTTTGAAAATACGCAATAGGGTCGGGAAATTCTTTAGCTGTGTTGGTATTTCAACAAAAAAAAATGGGTGTTTGGCCTTTTGGGGTGGTTGCTCTTTTTTTCCTTTTTATATTTTCCCATCTTAGCAAAAACTAAAATATTATTAGAATTATCTCCCAACCATTCCGTCTCTTCCTCCTTAAATCTTGTAAAAATCATTTCATTTGACACGTTTATATCATCTTGGTCTCCCCCAATTTCACGTTTGAAAAAAATTCTTCATCAATTTACATCTGATCCACAATCAGACAAAAAAGAAAATTCCCAATCTTTTACCAGTTTTCTAATTTTTGGTCTGTAAAAAAAAATGCACGTCAAATTTCCTCGGGTTTCCTCTAAATACGTATGTCCAGATGGCACCCCTATATCCGCCCAGTAATTACCCTAATATGATAAATTCCCGTAACAATAATTTATTTGTTAAATGTTAACATTATATTGTATTTTAAATATCAAAATATTTTATTTGAATGTATTGTGAAGATTTGCTCAAATATTCAGCACACTCACCTGACGGGGGAACGCCGGGCCCGAATCTTCACTGTTTGGTTAAATTGACAATTCTACCATAGATAGTTCCACTTGCCACTTTGTTGTAAAAAATTTCCCAAAAGCTCATTAGAACTGGGATGACATAAAAAAATTTAAAAGTCCCAAATATAGGGCCCGCTAAGTTCAAAACTTATATATGGAAAAGGTACTGGGGGGTTAATATGTTTTGTAAGTTTTGGTTGGTGGAGCAACATATCAAATGTATTAACTCCCAAAAAAAATAAAGAGTTTTACGTGGTCGTAAAAAAAAATCAAATTTTTATTATTATTCCCCTTATTAACTAAAAAAATTTTTTATCCATATCTTTAGTGGGGGAGGCTGAGCTAATGGTCAGCATTCATTATCCCAATTTTTCAAAGAAAAAAAGAATTTTAATTAATTATTCCAATGATTATTCGCCATACTTGTTGGGGAATTCAAAACAAATCACCTGTCATTTTTTCTCAATATAGACAAAAAAAAAGGGGGGGGGTTTTAGATCGCAAAATTTCGGGTAAAATCTCTTTGAAATTTAAATTTTTAATTTATGATAAAATTCATAAATAAGATAACAGAGTTTGATAAATAAATATAAAATCATGTATTGTTAAAACATCAGACGGCCTAATATTGCATTTTCCAGACATTGTACTGCTTGAGAACGAATATCTTTGGAGAATATGATTTCTATTATGTCTTAAACGTTACTCTCAGAGAAAATGGAGAAATTTCAGAACAAATATTTCGTATTCATAGATATACTAAGACTTGCAGATTACTGAACGACTAAAAACCCCCTGTAGCTAGGGTTTTTTAACATCGGTTATACATCCGGGGGGGAGGGTCGATTCTGGGCCCTCCTTGTTTTCCTTATTTTCCACGTTCTGTTTTAACCAAGTCTGAAAATTAAAAGATAAGTTTAGAGGAAAATACTTGTATTTATTTGTTGCATACAAGATTTATGCTGAACTTTTATACAATATAATTTTTTATTTATTTAAAAAAGTTTGTCACCCCCAAAAAAAATGTTTATGGGAAATGAAATATGAGGGGAAAGATCCTGTTCGTTAGTGATATCCATATTGTGTGATAACCGTTTAATTGAGTCAAAGATGAATTCCCTCCGGCCGGAATCGATCCCCCATCTGATTTTTTGTAGTTTTCTGATCATTGAGTCCGAAAAAGTGTTTTTCAGTTGTGTTCTTGGCTTTTTATTCCCCCCCATTTGATATTTGTCACCACTCTGTCATATTTAAAAAGTCAAATTGAGGAAAGTTTGTTTTGTAATTGATATCAAGTTGTGACCTTTTCTGTTTTTGCCCCTTTTGACAAATTACTCGTTTTTTCTTTTTAGATAAATACCTTTTTTGCAATAAAATCATTTATATAAAAAATAAACTCACCTTGAAATGACAGTCAGTAATGCTGAACATTCTCAGTTCTTTTTTTGTATATCACTCTTTGGAACTGCTGTAATAACCTTAAATGGATTTGATACATGATAATTCGACATCTCAGCACAAAACAATACTTGTACTCCCCGTTTTCACTTTCTCGTATGCAATATTTTATTTCTTTAAAGTTTTCAAAATGTGTGAGATTTTAATTAACACTTTTAGTTTTCAATAATGTAAGGTATATAGTTGCGGGCGTTTGAGAGTTTTAAAAAACTAATGAAATGGTAATAGTGTAACATTTGTAATATATTAAGCAAACATTATCAATAACTTATTACAATTTAACTTATACCAATAACCAACTTATACCAATTATTATATATATATATATATATATATATATATATATATATATATATTAACTTATACCAATGACGTCATTGATCATGACATTTTACTTTCAAAATTACCTTCATGTGGAATTCGTGGTATTGCTCTAGATTGGTTATGTTCGTACCTTAAACAACGATCTCAGAGAGTTGAAATACCTTACTGGAATGATGGAACATTACGTACGCACCTTTCCGACTCTTTGCCCGTTGCATGTGGAGTTCCTCAAGGATCGATTTTAGGCCCTACTCTGTTCCTACTATACGTAAACGATATGCCCTCGACGATTCGAAACGGAAGAACGGTTCTCTTTGCGGATGATACGAACATCCTTTGCAATAAAGAAACCGTAAATAGTACAATATCAGATGTTTCAAATTGGTTCCGAAATAACAAATTAATAGTAAACGAAAAGAAAACGGTTTTAATGCAGTTTTCCATTTCAAATAAACAATTCTGTGCTCCATTGAAAATGAACAGGCAACAAAATTTTAGGTCTCTCAATTCAGTCAAACCTTCAATGGAACGTCCATTTAAATGAATTGAACACAAAATTAAGTTCATTATGCTACGCGTTCAGAATTCTTGCAAATTCAGTCAGCCTTCATACTGCTCGTTGTGTATACTTCGCGAATGTTCATTCCCGCCTGAGATATGGCATAATATTCTGGGAAATACATCTTATAGCTCCCAGACTTTTAGATTACAAAACGAATTGTACGAATAATAACCAAATCCCACCCACGTGATTCATGTAAGCCTCTTCATTAATCTAGGAATTCTACCATTACCGTGTCTTTTATTTACGAATCAGTGGTTTTGTAAAAATGACTTGCTCAAGGGCGGAATATATTTTCAGAAAATGCCAAGTCTATTACTATAACACTCGACGTAAAAATCATATTCATCAGGTGACAGTATCAACTGCTCATTACAAAAAATTCACATACAATACATGTACATTATTTTACAACACTTTGCCAGATGACATTAAACGATTAAATTCAATAGAAAAGTTTAAATCCCAAGTGAAATCGTTTCTGCTGCATAACTGTTTCTATACAATTAGAGACTATACTGAGCATCACAAGAAAAGGAACATTAATTTTAAAATGATACATAATGCATTATTTACCATTTGGACTGTATAAATGAGTATAAACAACCTGTAACAACTATTGTACTACAGCTTCGGTCAATGACCCCATCTCGATCAGGTTTTTCGTCCAGTTTCCCTGATCCATTGAGCAAATGCTGAGATGGCCCCTTGTTTTGCTTCTGGACATAAATGTATCTTCATTTTCTGTGCACGTCTTCTAGAATTCAGTGGGAAATACAATTATTCAAATTATCGTTTCCATGTTGTCGCGGCAGGAAGTAATAAGAGCCAAAATTTATTGCTTATTTATCAGTGAAAATAGATTTTATTACATGGGAGTTTTTTGTTGTTTTTTTTCTCCCTTTCAAAATTCAAAATTTATTGCTTATTTATCCTTGAAAATAGATTTTATTACATGGGAGTTTTTGTTTTTTCTCCTTTCAAAATTCAAATTTATTGCTTGTTTATCCTTGAAAATAGATTTTACTACATGGGAGTTTTTGTTTTTTTTCTCCCTTTCAAAATTAAAAATTTAAGTAGTATATGACTTAGTGTAGGGATCACAGAATTTTGAAAATGTGCACACAATTCACTTTTCCCCATAGCACGTCATACGCAGTTTTTAACTGTTTTTTGACGTAAAATAAATAAAAAAAATAACCAAGAACTTATTTTTATTTAAATGTGAGTAGGTGAACAAAAAGATAATAACTGCGTAATGAGAGGTGATTTTTCTTTGAGTCAATAAATGTTTTTTAGATTCTAGCAAATGAATTCTGAATTTCGGACCGTGTCGAATCTTGTCTGCTACTTTTAGCCCTACGTTATCACATCAAATAGTCTCACTTTGGACAGAGGCGATAAAGGTGGAGTGTCAGGCCAGAACCGAAGCGCCTGCTAGCAAAAATTACATAGTACTGAACTGAAACATTCTTAAGTAGAATTAACTTCGGCTACCGTCGGCTATTGGTGTTTCCCCCTAACCAGGACTCTCCCATCAGCAAGCTCTAAGCTCTCGACCGGTCTCCCGGAATATGTGGTAGTGTAGTGCATGTTTATGTGTGTGTAACGGGAGAGAATACGACAAGGAAGAGGGAGGGAAGATCGCGCGCGGTCGTTTGTTAGGGTACTACTCCGGCATTCGCCTGGTGTTGATCGGAGAAACTACGGAAAACTACCGATCAGAGCAGCCGGCCGCTAGAATTCTCCTCTAGACATTTGAGATTCATCCAGACATTCGACCTAGCTGGAAAGCTAGTGTCAAAAATTCTGCCTCCGTTACGACTCGAACCTAGGTCCTTCTGGTTCTGACCAGGAGGATCTAGGTTCGAGTCGTAAGTTCTCGTAAGGTTTTTCGTCTAGTTCGAGCGCCTCTGGGCGCTGCAGTGACATCAGTTGATGCACTGAGCTACCGCTCCCGGTGGAAGATATAGATGATGGGGCAATGAGAATACAATTCTGTAGGTGTATTAGATGTAATTCATAGAGTCGAAGAACGGAGAGAATAATTATATTCGTGAGAACAAATATTAAAATAAAGAATGTTAAAATAGGCTATATAGAAAATAACTGTTGGATAGATAAGTTAGATATGTTTTGTAATGAAGAGAGCAGATCGGTAGTTGCTCTTACTCTCCAACTGCATCTGATAGCGAATTTATTGATTATATTACAAAGGAAGAAATAATACAATTAATGATTGCACAATGATGGAGGATTTTAATATAAATGTACTTAGAGAAAGTTACGCCACGAAGAAGTTATTAAGTAATTTTAAAACATTGGGACTAAACCAATTGGTAAAAGAGCCGACTAGAGTGGATAGTAATATTCAGACAATCATTGATCTAGTATTCTCAAATGTAAACATAGATATACAAGTACAATACACACTAAAAGTAACCGATCATGCCTGGGTAGTGCTGATATCAGATTTAAAAAGAAAAAGCCACAAATCGAAGAGAAAGGATTAGAATACATAAAAGGGACTATAGAAATTTTAAAGATGAACAGTTTAGAGAAATATTAGGATTTAATATTAGACAATTAAAAACTGAAAATAATGACGAGTTAGATGAAGAATTTGTAACAGCCGTCGTAAAATTTCTGGGTGAGGTAGGACCATTTAAAACGTTGAACGTGCACACACAATGGAATGAACGAAAATGGTATTGCGAACAAATAAAAATGCTGTGCAAAGAAAAGAGATGAAGTATTATACAAAAGAGCTAAAATACGGAGAAAACCAGACAAGTGTGAAAAGTACAAGAAGATAAGAAATAGTGTTGTTAAACTAGTTAAGAAAAAGAAATTAGAATAATATAATAATATTAAAAACACGAAAATTACAGTAAAGCATTATAGCAATAAAATTATAGGAAATAGACAATCACACTTCAGGGAAAAACAATGTTGTGAAACTGCGGTACAAGCCGTTTTAGAGGAATGGAAGATTGATATTGATGCAGGAAATTTAGATCGTTAAAAAGTGGTTTGCAGGAAACTTGGTGACGTTAAAAAGTGGTTTATTTCATATCATACCAAGAGTGAGCAAACAGTAAAATATATTAATATCTCAGTTGAAATTAGCGTAGATTGAGATGTTCCGCAAGGGTCAGTTCTGGGTCCAATATTGTTTGTAATGTACGTTAATGTCTTAATGAAGTATATGATAAACCCTTTTGGGAATGATTGTAAAATTAAATAATTTGCTGATGACACGTTATTGTACGTAATTGAAGAAAAAAGCGTAAATTGAATTTAAACCGCAAAGTGTACTTTTTTCAATATAAAAATGGTTAAGAGTAAATCTTCTTTTTTTAATTTGTTGCATCTGCAATTGATGGAACGCGTCTCCAAGTCCCTTGGGGGCGTTGAGCGCTTTGCGCTTTAGGAGTAATCCTCCATTAATTACAGCACTTCATTTTTAAGTAATCATCTGTTAATATTACCCGTCCGTCACTTCCGGTCGCAGTCAGTTGTCCAGAGGGGCGCCAGGTAGCATCACCACGTAAACCCCTCCGACCACGCGCTCCTGCGTCACTACCCAGCGTCCAGAACTGCGAAGGAAATAGGTGAGGAGTAGGGTTTAAGACACTTCACAGGGGTTGGACTAGTCCTTGTGAAGTTGTAAAACTCGTTTTCTTGGAACAAATTTCACATGAGATTTGACGGGAATTGAACCCGGACCTCCTAGGTGAAACGAGCGATTTCGCTATGCGCCACGAGATGAATTAATAATAAATGTTAAAAAAACTAAATTTATGATTTTACATAGTGAAAGAAACATAGAAAAGAAACACAACTGACTTAAAGTAATACAACAGGTACACAAAATGAAATATTTGGGCGTAATAAATTAAAAGAAGATAAGCTAACAAGATATTTGATATATAAATCTATAATTGCACCACATTTTGAGTACTGTGCAACAATACAAGAAGCAGGCCATAAAACTGAAATTAAAAACCTCAAATGCAACAAAAAAAGAGCCATGAGGGTAATAATTCAATGCAATAGATACACTCCTGTGCTAGACATGCTCGACACTAATTCGTGTCAATAAAAGAGAAAATTCATTACAAGACGCTATTTTAATTTTTATACCAATTAAAAATTATACAACAGGAGATTTAGTAAACAAAATCCAAAGAGCGAACGATAAAACAAGGGAAACAAGACAACACAACATTTAATAATCAATTTCAGTAAAACTACAAAGACAAAAATAGACTATTTGACAAAGAATTTGAATTATATAATAAATTACCGGTAGGAATAAAAAAATTGTGAACAAATTAAAGAATTGAAAAGAAAAATGATAAAATATATACAAGTAGAAAATTAATTTTGTAAGTAGTTTAGAGTATAACTATGGATATGTAACACTGTAAATATGTACTTTATTCAACAAATAGCCGAGAAGGCATAATAAACCAAATCTATCTATCCCAAATATATTTCCCAATCTGATGTCGCGGTCCCTTGAACCTAAAACCGATATTTTAATTTGGGGGGGGGTAGTTTATATGAAGCGCGTGTGACATTTTCAAAAAACTGGCTGTTTTGTATCTTTTTTGTAATTTAAGGTGGCATCAACATCTAGGTCATTAGCGACCACAATTGGAGATAACGGTATGTTAACTATGAAGATAAAACGATGTGGTGATGATAAGGGGTGAAAGACTAACACAAATACAACCATGCCCGAGGCGGGGCTCGAACCCGCGATGCTTCGGTCCGAGACCACTACGGGACTACTAACTTAGAGATTTCGGCCACCAAATCGGCTAACGTTTGTTGTTTCACTGTGTAACAGACGTTTAAGAGAATGGTGTAGGTCTCATTGTCGTTGAAAATTTTGATTTTTCGAAAATTGCAAAAATTCAATGAAAAATCGGCGTCTTCTGTGTAGAATATGTGACATTCTTTGAGGAAACCCTTTAACTATCGATTTCCAGGTATTTTCACCAAGTGGTTTAACTCTATTCAACTACACCCTCGTTACGTCATGTAATATCGAAAGACGTTTTCCTCGCTAGAAGACGATACTTAGTAAGTATTAATTTAATTCTTATTCAGTATTCTTAAAACCCACGATTGTTACACAATTGCAACAATCCTGATACTGATATTTAGAGCTCTTTAACTATTAAGCATTAGAGTTGATTTTTAGGTTAAAAGTTGCAAAGAAGTAAAACTTTTTAAGTAAAACTGATGCCTAAAACAATCGTAATAAAAGTGTTTCTGTAAGCGAATAAAAGTATTATATAATGATATTCATCTAATTGTATATGTTATATTTTTATGATTTGTTGTTATGTCATAGATATTTCACTCACTTTATAAAATAGATATACACCCCTAGTTATTAGATTCTGTAAAACAGTGTTGTTGTAGTTATTGAAATTTATTTGATTTATGTCTTTACTTTCAGATTCAGATATTTGGGTTCAACTCTCAACTGTACGCCAATTTCACTGAAGCTCTGCATCGTGCACAGGGAATTGTGGCCATCTCTCTGTTATTACAGGTATGTTCAAGTTCACGAAAATATAATGACAGAATTTGAGAGAAAGAGAAAAGAGAGAGGGAGAGAGAAAGAGAGAGAGAGAGAAAGAGAGAGAGAGAGAAAGAGAGAGAGAGAGAAAGAGAGAAAAAGAGAGAGAGAGAGAGAGATCTTCTCAAAAAGAGTTTTGAATTTTCATTCAAAACATCCTAGAACTCAGAAAGTTGCTATGGTATACAATCTTGTAGTCTGCATTAAATTTGGTAAATACAGAATTTCCCTAGAAAAAAACAACATTGCACCTATTAATCTTGATCCATCATTAATAACACATCATTAATATTCACAGAAAATTGTCATTACGATTTTTTCTATTTGCCAATTAATAAGCGCTGTATACAACAGTTATTATGTTTTATTTATTAGAAACCTCATGAAAACATTCTTCCCTTTTGTAATTCAGTTACCTATCTCCCAGGAATGTTACCGCGCTGAAATTTCTTTCGTTGCCCGCTGCATCGACGATTTTGAGTGGCAGTGCTCGCGAGGCATAAATAGGAACACGAATGCCCATGCAAATCTGGCCGCCCTTGCTATAGATTCTGCTAGGATATTATTTGATTGACAGTCACAACTATTATGATCGCGACATTTTACAATCTTTTATTTTATGTCATTACATGTCAATTATGTATAAGATCGATTATTACTAGAACAAATCATCGGATTGATGGTGTACTTCTCAATATTCTGTCTGTAAAAAGTATACAAATGAGTTATAATAAGAAACCATTTTCGTCTTTCTTATTATAAGTATACTTATACTTTCGTCTAAAACATGTGCATACTGTTTAGTTGCATGTCTTATTTCTATACTTAAATGCGTGTAGCATTACAATGTATACATACACATCTATTATTCACTTATTATACTGAATTTAAATTATTTTTCACAATTTAATACACGACAAGAACATGTTGCCACAAAATAAAGGAACGAAGCATTCTCCTTGGGAAGGGAAGTTTTATTGGATTGGTGCCACATTCTACAGACTCCGCCTCTTATGCAAAACTTCCGTAGATAGGCCTCTTGAATTACTAGAAGAGCTAATGATAAGCGTTGCTTGTTTTAGAGTTGAGGATTGCTCAAGCACAGTGTCAAAAATACATTTTTACTCTTTAAATTATTAACGAATGAGACATCACTGAATTCCTCTATTGGTCATTTCAGGTAAACAATTTATAGTTCTATTTGAAAATTCACAAGAGATTCAATTTTGGTGAAATTGAAAATAATACATAGAATATATCTGCTGCCTAAAGCTTGCCTCGTGGAATAAATATGAAAATGATCTATCGTGCCACCGCTCTGTCCAAAACTTTTTTTCAAAATAATTTGTTGATAATAAATTTCCTTGCTGGCCGATGAACATATTGACATGCACCACTGAATTGAATGCAGACAAATACAAAACAAATTTCGTATTTGTAGGACAACAGTTAGTCTCAGCATTTTGAAATTTGCAAGAGAATTTATTTATAACAGACGAATCAAATAACCAAACTACTGTTTGAACGATACACGAAGAATAGAAATTAAATTTCGAATGTTAAAAAGCAGCTGATGAGCAACAATTTCCACCGTTTTGTCGCAAGTCCCAAATCGTTAATACAATTTAATAAGCGGAAAGCAAGACACTGCATCACTATTTGTTTTTATACATGACTGCCAAGTTCGAATGAATTGTTTGGAAACAAATGAGAATTGGCATCAGATGCTAAGATACTATAAACAATTGCGTATCTCGAAAACGAAAGGCGATAGCTCCGCTTGGATTGCGGAATTTTGCTTCTTATGTAAAGGGAATTGATATGAAAGAATGAAAAATAATTAAAAAATTTGTAAAGTTATTAACAATATCCAATATTTGCAATTCTAAAGTGGGAAGGGATCTCTGATGTCCCAGAACCGCAAACTTCAAATTAACTTTTTTATAAGCAATTCCGAAATGTGCGCTATTCCTGCCGGAGAATGTCCCCAAATCGTCCCTGAGTTGAATATCGCAAAATAGGAGTTTTGTCAAGAGATGCAAATTGATTTTATAATATCTAGTTTATTTGTTACTTTAATGATAAATATACAGTTCGTCTTTCAATTTTACTGTCTTTTATAGAAGTCCTCTATCGATTCGAGAAAGACAGTATTTTGTAATTTTTGCAAATTTAATAAACATATGAACAATTGAAAATATGGAATTATAATCTTTTTTCTTATCGAAAAAATAAACTGGACATTTCATAAAGTGGGATGGGTTTTTTGATGCCTCAAAACCGAAAACTGCTAATTAACATTTTTGCTATATTTAAAATTGTTATAAACAATTCAGAAATGTGCGCTATTCCTGCCGGGGAGTGTCCCCAAATTGTCCCTGATTTGATGATCGCAAAATAACAATTTTGACATGAGAGGCAAATTAATTGCTTAATATCTAGTTTAATTGATATTTGAATCATAAATATACACTTGGTCTTTGAATTTGACTGTCTTTTATTGAAATGGTTACCAAGAAGTCCTCTAACGATTCGAGAAAGATAGTATTTGCATTTTTGCACAATTGCAAATATTCAATTATGATCGAAATCTCGTATCGAGAAAAACTGTAGTAAACTGGTAATTTGATAAAGTTTATAAATTGTGTATTGACAATAATATTGGAATTAAAATGTGTATAAGAAAGTAATTGTTCTAAAATTAGTGTTATTTTATCTGATATCAATGTAATTTCTTGAAAACGAATTGTGTTCACAGTGGTTAAGTGCTATGTCTTCATATATATTTCAATGAATTTACTTTCATGTTCATACAATGTTTCTTCAATGTATTTTTTATTTGAAAATACTTCTACAACTGAACAAGCGACGCCCGCCATTTTCTACGACGTAATTTTGTTAGAGCACTCCCCCCTGCGTTGAGATTGGCTACGATGATTTGGGGGCTCCGCCTACAACGTTTCGTCATGACAAGGGCTGGCCAAGCCGTGCAAAAGCTGAACTTAGCCTCAGACGGCCCCGATCAATTTTTGTTTCCAGTACTGTATGTAAAAAATCTCTGTAATATTTTGAAAAAAAAAAAAATACAGAAGTATAATTAGCCGATAATTTTAAATTTCATTTTTTTTGCAGAAATGGTTCATATTATGTTAAATAATACCATGAATATTAAAATATATTTACAGAAATTAAATCAAGTTTACAAAGCACTATTGATAAATCACCATCTCTGATTGCGTTTATTACCAATTCACCTTTTTTTTTCTTGATGCTCCTACTTTACAATCGTCGCACTTCTACTCCTTAACATATTTAGTCGTGCACTGTCGCCGCAACCGTCACTTGATCTATACAAGATCACACGTAGACTCGGCATTTCGTGTATAAAAAAAAATAATCATGGATATATATTTAAATAGAGGTTTATGACTTCATATAGCTGTGAGTAATATTGTTTTTATATATTTTTATCAATAAATGCTGTGGTGGCAGCGGAGGTTTTGTGGTACTCCATGATAAACTATCTGGGGCCAATGAGGTATCTACCATAATAGTATTAAATGTAATTTTAATATGATTACATATAGCCAGACACGTGTTTCGGGGACTCTCTTCCTATCGTCAGTGGTTCTACAATTGTAAGTAAATAAACAAATTACACATGTATTAACGTCAACAAAATCATAACTAGTGAACAATAAAATAATTATTTAAAATTAGCACTTACCCAAGTAACACAGATTAAACGCATACGTTGATTAAACGCATAAATTCAATGAAAGTCGTCAAAGTATCACGCCATTTTGATCGTACGCTGTACGAATGCAGACTGCGGGAAGGTTAGGGAGGAAATGAACGGATGGTAAAGCTAGTCAATTTAAAAATTTATGATGGATCTGGATTTTACTATCCATTGAGGCATAAAAGTTTGGGATTTTTGCATAATTTTAAGATTTCTAAATTTTCCCATATATTTAATTTGGTACCTTTATTTTCGAAATGTAGAATTTTGAAATAAGTATCAGGATCGAAAGAGTGGTTATTTTGAATAAGGTGGTGGGCCAATGTGGAATGATCTTGTTTCAGCCTCCAAGATCTGAGGTGTTCCTCTAGCCTACAGGAAAACTTCCTACCTATTTGCTCCACATATGTAGAATTGCAACTATTACATTTTAATATGTGGATTCCACTTTTTTCCTTGATGGGTACAGGGGGTTTGTTGCTGGGAAATAAAGTTTGTAGTGTGTTGTGAGTTTTGTAAGCTACCTTAAAGTTATTAAATATATTTCGTATCTTTTTAGATATGGGACCTATATATTGCATGCTTACAAATTGTGTAATTTCAGTGGATAGATTTTGTGGGAAGGTCTTCTTAATTAATAATTTAATTTCTTTTTGCTTGATAATTTTTTTAATTATGGAGGGGTTATAATCATTATTTTGTCCTATTTGTAAAATTGTGTTTACTTCTTCATCAAATTTTAATTTTGAGATGGGGACATTGAATAATCTGTGAATCCATGAATGGAAGACTGTAAATTTATGTTGATAACAATGGTTTGAGTTGTAGGGTATGATTAAATCTGTTTGGGTGGGTTTTCTAAAACTTTAAAAATTATCTCTATTGTTTGTTATATAAATGGTTAAGTCTAGAAAGTTTAGGGTATGATTCTGTTCTAATTCCATTTTAAAAGTTAAATTTGGATGAAATGAATTGAGGAAATAAAAAAAATGGTTTAATTGTCTGGTTGTACCTGTCCAAAGGCAAATAATGCGATTTTCATACTTTTCGGTTCGAAAAAAATGAGGGGCTTCGCGCTCATGGTGGTGTCGCAGTATTTATCCACGATTCCCTATTCTCCGAGGAACACATCATCCGAACCAAACTCCAGACCGTGTGCATATGGCTGAATTTACCATCAGTTCCGCTCACTGTGTGCAATATGTATATTCTACCAGCACAAGACGTATCAAAGGAACAAGTTGAAGATGTTATCTTCTTTGGGCCCCTCCTTGTATTTGTGTATGAAAAACGATACCACAGATCGGAGGAAGACTTTCCCCACCTTCTGTCTCAGGCCTTCTTGCAAATTGAATTTCCCTCACCTCCCAGATGACATAGTTGAGAAAAACGCCTCTCACCATAGCGAGAGCAAATCTCGAGTTCCTTACACTACCCTCCTAATTTCTGAACAGCAAGAAAAGAATAGAGAACTGCAGATTGGATTTTTCGAGTCGCCTGGAGGAAGATTATAATGCTCCTTTCTCCATGGATGAATTTCTTTATTTTTCTTTTAGCAGGTAGTTATATAAAAACATTTAATATAAAATTTACTTGATTGAAGATTTCCACGAATGAAGAATATTAAAAAATTGCTGTTTATATTAACGAAAACATTGTTTTGTTCTCTCTCTCTCTCTTTCTCTCTAAATGTGCCTTTAGCATTAAAACCACTAATAAAATAAATAACAAACTTTAAATACAAGTGGAGTATTAACTGGCAATCATATACACGCAATGCAAACCACGAGCTGGAACAATACAATAATGCTTCACGTGACCAAACGACAGCCATTTGCCGCATAGTCAACTGATGTGAAACAAAACCGTGGGGAAAACCCCGGTAGCTGACAGAAGCTCGGCTCCGGATTTAGACATCCAGGGTGGGAAGATCTCCGCTACCCTCCCAGCAAACATGTACTGCACTTACCGGAATAATGACCTGAGGAGTTGGTGCGCCCGGAATTACTATCAATCAATCTATCAACCTAACAGCTGTCGGTCCGTCTGTGGACAACTGCAACGCCTAAATAATTCAGCCGATTTTTTTCAAAATTGATATTCCCTGACCGAGCATTTACAACCAATGCGAGTAAGTATGTGCTTTGGTAGCATCACCAGTTTCTTTAAACTTTTGGTAGGGATAGTGCTAAATGTATTCTACAATTGACTTTTTCCCTATACTTGTTTTTACATAAATTTACTTTTTGTGGCTAGACTCCCACGTCATTAATATTTACATACCAGCTATTTGTTTATTTATTGCATTTGAATGCAATAAAATGTACTTTAAATGTAAATGTTTTTATTCATCACATGTGCTTTAAATAATGTCTCAAAGTTTCTCGAAAACAGGTTTTCTGTTGAAATAATTTTCAGAAGCGCCATTTTCTAAAAAATGGCTCCAATTTTGTCTTCAAGCTTTTCCCACGGCTAGTACTAATTGCACTCTTTAAAATGACATAAAATTAATTTTGTTGTATTCTTGTGTTTTGTTTTCTTCTTAAAAATTACTGAAATGTAGTTTTTTTAAATATCTCTCACGCCGTTAATAAGGTGTCAAATTGAAGGAAATTTAATAATCTGTCGCAAAAACCTAAAGCGATTCAGGATATGGAAAGCGTTTTATTTTGACAAATATCTGTGAGGAGGAGTCAGAAACAGGATATGAAGCATCAAATCTGTGGAGAAGGCGAGTTGTGTGTATAGTGCAGGGCGTAAGGTGTGGGGGGACACGCAGAAACAATTCCTCCAAGAGAGCATTTCGCGACGCTGTCTCTCCGCCGCACTGTCGCCCCAGTGCTTAAGCGCAATCCAACTCCGCTGCAAAATACGGGTTCAGCGGCCTAAACTAACTACTGTGCAACTTTGCTTTACCTGCGTGCTGCCGGCGCACCTGGGTTCGCGCGCCTGCGATTCCGCGACGCTTACACACCCACTCCAGCCGCCTCCGCCACCCCTTCGCCCTCCCTCGCCCCCGCCCCCCGCCCAACCGCCAGACTTTCCGCGCGTCTGTCTGAAAGTGCGCACACATTTCCCGTGCTGCTGCCGCTGCTGCCTTCTCCTTGCTCCTCGCCCCTCACCACAGACGCTACTGCTGTTCGCCACGCGGCGCCGCGCCAGCGCCACCACTCATTTAGAGCCCCTTCCCTCCTTTCCACCCTCATTATCGCATGCCTCAGGGCTGTTGTTGATAACACTCCTAACTTACTTATTACACTAATTAAATAATACACTGCAGAAGCAATGGAGACAACTAACAGTACGATTTAAAGAATTTTAATGTCCATATTTTGATACCATATTAACACTGATATTGATTAGGACATTAAATATGCAAATGCGGGTGGGTGATTACAAGCACAGTTTATTTCTCTTCCTGTGTTTAGGCTTCACAGATACAATAGATACCTTAGAATATACGCCCCTAGTCCTTACAGAAATTTTACGGTGGAAGTCCCAGAGCTCCAAAACTATCGGTACAATTTATGTTTTACAAGTGGCTGAACTCGATTTTGAAAGATGTGCATTTCACCCGCGTACCATATCTTCTATTTACTATCAAGTACTATATCTGAGGTCTTTTTGAACCCCAATCTTTCTGACTTGCAAATGAGTTCTAAGCATGTAAAAAGCATGAGTTCTAAGCAAGGATGGCAACAGAAATGAAACTATACGTTTCGTTTCTGCGCCGCTGTAACAAAATTATTTTTGCGTGAGTTCAGTTTCGTTACAAGTAACGAAACGAATATCTGCGCTAATTTAGTTTCGTTACAGAAAGAATAAATTCTTGAAAAAGTGAATTTCTTTGCATTGGGTAAGAAATGTTAATTCTTTATTTAGTTTCGATATTAATAATTCTTGAAGGACAAGCGACGAAAGTCGGGAGAGGTCCATTCGGAGGATTTGGACCCCGTTCTACATTTCTGTACATACTATTTTGTTTCAGAAGTACCTAAACACAAATAATTATCTGTACCTTTTCGTCTACCCTGTATTGATAATTGCATTACTTTCCAAATTATTCCTGGCTCTTCGTCAATTCTTCCTCGCAACACTCGCCATGATGGATACACAGTTTGACGTGAAATTTTAGTCACTATTCTTTCGTATGGATTACAGCGGAAATACCTCAAATAAAAAGGGGGGCTTGTTCCGCCAGTGCGACTTAAAAGAATACAGCTGTAAGCGGGCGCGTGGCGATTTACGCACTTCCATATACAGCAGGGTTTTGCACATATTTAAATAAAAAAGTTATATTTTCCATGTCTCTTATAACATCAAGTAGCACGTTAAGCTTAACAGTGAAATTTCATTAAATATTAGCAATGCATCTCGATAGAAAGAGCTTAAAAAATTTCTTTTTAAAAATTAAAAATTAAGGGAAAGCAAGTTAATATTTTATATTATTAATAATTTGTTAAGTGTTAATATTTTTAATTATTTATCTGAACCCCTCTTCGGCCCTGAGAGTTTCAAGAGCTTAAAAAATTTCAGTAATTCCTTAAACAAGGCGAGGAGGAAAATTAACTGTTGGAATTGTTTGAAAGATGACCTTCCAACACACTCTGTTTCCATATATAAGAAACAGAACGTTTTTAGGAAGATAATACATCTAAATTACGAATGATACTTATTTTATTGACTTGCTTGATACTTCTTTTATCACATAAACGATTTAAAATTAAGAACATTTTCTAAATCGTTAAATATAACGCATTTTGTTGGAGTAAACAAAAATTTTGGTTTTTCTAAAAACAATTTACTTCTGTTTTTTAATTTATTTTTCCGTTAAGTAAAATAAATAAATGAATATAATGAAAAATAATTATTGCAAGTAAAAAAATAATGCAATAAAGGGTTAAATGTAAATACGAAGAGATCACTAGTTCAAACACTACTCTGACTATGTATTTTCTTAATAAAAGACAAAATTCACGTTCATGGTGAGCGTGAATGAGGGGCAATTGTTTAAACAGAATACATCAAGAACCGTCATGTACGGAGACGTTTACTCATACTAGTATAAGTTGGCAACATTTAATCTTGAAGTAGTATAGTAATGTTAGGCAACGTTTTATCGAAGTGGCAACATTAAAAGAGAATTACAATATTTTACAAATTTTCAAAGAAGTTTACACTTAATGATGGATAATTTTTTGGAATATTTTATAAGATGTTATTAAGATTAACCATTGTTTACACAATTATTATTCTTCAACATTATTGTGGCTTATATATTGACAAACCGTTATTACTCGTATCAATTAGTGGAACAATTTATAATTTTTTAATTGCACTGTTTCGACAGTACTATCCATATTATTCGACAGTTTATTTGAATTCTCTCGATAGTTTTCAATAGTTATACCATCCACATTTAACGCGCTCTACTATATAGCCGTTCTGCAAATCTGAGATCACGTGATTTACGTCCTCGAACCAGGTTCAAATATGTTTTGCGTTATGAAAATCGTTGTTTCGGCAGCGCGAAGAACGCTATGCAACGTCTATCAAACGATGTCGGATTTCTAGCTTTGACCGTTCTTTCACACCTGATTGCAAAGACCATATTCGTTGGTCTCTTTTTAGTGTGAGGTGCAGTGACTCGCGTTCATATTATACGCGCACGTCTTCTTGAGCCACGGAATACGTACCCCCACTCATTTAAGAATATTAGTTAAATTAAGAATAAATGAAAGGAAAGACAGTTGTACACAAAATCTGATAACCAGAAATGTTCGCTCCCGAGTAATAGAAACTATTTTCACCGAAAACGAACAAAAATTGATATAAAATTTCTTTTGTCAAAATAACTAAATCCCCACTCCCTCCAACTAGGAAGCGAGGACTAAAAAAGTGCGCGGATAATAATAATTTTGATCACTGTAAGGATATCCAATGCTATTATTAAGGATACCAATGCTATTATTAAGGAAACTGGAAAAGAAAGTTTCATTGGGTGCACCTGATGCCATTGTATTACATACATTGTTTTTTTAACATTTTTTATTTGACCCCATAATTGCGAATATTTTGTTCCCAAAATACAAAGTATGTATTTTTTTCATTTATCGTAGTATATCGCGGTTACATTTTAAAGCACATATATCTTCGTTAAAATTGTATGTGGATAATTCAAGCATGTATTCGACCTCCTGGTCTGTCCGAACCTGCGACGTAAACATACGTTTTGCGACTTCGCCTGCCCTCCTAGGTCATGGATACTGCCAACATTCGGGCTGATCATGATGGAAATAATTATTAATATTAAATAAATAATATATAAATTAAATTAATATTAAGTCATTTCCACGCATGCGGCTGATGGCAGAGGTCTCAATATAAATAGTCGCCTAAACTACATGCTAGTTAGGTTACTAGGAGCGAAACTGAACCTTTTTGTGACGTCATGAATTGTAAATAACGAAAGTGAATCTTGAATAAAACTCCTGGATAGAAACTAAACTCCCATTATGATTTTAAGGAATTAAGGAATTTAGTTTCCTTCCTGTAACGAAACTAAATTCCCAGCTGCAGTAAAGTTTCGTTACAGAGGCAGTTTCGTTACTAGTCAATAGATATCTTCCCCGCGCTTTATATTTTAGTTTCGTTACGTACTTTAGTTTCTGTGCACAAGAAACGGTAACGAAATGCTTAATTTCGCTTAGTTTCGTTTCTGTTGCCATCCTTGGTTTTAAATATAATAAATGAAGATTCAATTTTATATTCTACTTAGTTTATGGAGTATAATATTAGCCAATAACAGTAGGATATAAAAATTAAAATATTTTGGTTATGACGGTGATTTAAAGGATGCACTTTTTTAAATTTCAAGAATACTATCATTTACTACTAGATGATGAACTAAATAACAAAACATTAACATTATTAGAAAACCTTGATGTGGTGTAAAAAACAAGATACAACTTATAGAACATCTGCTCATATTGGAATAAATATATAATAAAATGATATTATAGCCATGTAAGCAGAGAAATGTTAGATTTAGCACAAACTGCATTCCATTAAAGATCAAATTATTCTGGTTTAAAATTCGAACAAAATATTATATCACCGGATATTATAATTTCTAATAAACGTGGTTATCATAATTGTCAAAGATCTTCAGGTACGTGTACGAATAAACTTGATGGAAACAGTGGATTTTAGCACACAATGGATTGCACAATTTCAAAGCAATTGTGCAATAATTCTGGAAGAAGTGATGAAATAAGAACACAACGGCTGGCGTGGGGACTGGCGGTGGCGGTTGTGATGGCGGACGCGGCGGAGGAATGTACCCTCGCTTGCACAAAAAATGGGCGATGTCCTGAGCCGAACTTTACCAGAGTTTTCCGACCCCTGCCCCGCCCTGCGGGATCGAGCTGACCAATCAGCTTTAGCTTCATTTCAGGGAGGCGGGACTATTCATCTTGAACATTACAAAATGGCGGTGATGGTGAGTTATATTATAGTAAATATTTGAATATAAATATTAAATCAACCAACAGTTTTACATAAATTTTGTATATCATTCAATTACATAAATAAAGGCATGCAATTTCCCAGTAAAACATATTTTAAAACTGTTATAAAACGGGTTTTTGCCAAAATAACACTGGACAACGACTATTAAGCTCCATGTCTACATTTCGTCGTTTATTATTGTAATATTTAATATAAAATGCAAATAATTTGCATTGTATGCATTGTCTAACCTAGTTATTTTATTAGAAAAATTAATAACTTAAAGAAATACGTTTTAGAGTCAGTTTCACAAACACGTCTCCGAGATAGCAGCTTTCAGTTGTGAAATACTTCATCATCAATTTCTCAGATGACCCAATTAAAAAATACTATATGGTCGCGGACATTAATATTGTAATAAAATAGTTTTGATATAAAATACTAAATAAATTTTAAGATTAAAGTTCATTTAGTCACAATAAAAGCTCCCGCAGACTTTAAGATTGGTAAGTGCAGCTGTGAAAATGAATGTTTTTGGGATCTTTTTTTTTGGGTATCAAAATTAATTACCTCTTCAATCTAAGTTAGGTGATTGCTTTTTACATGGAGTTCTTTACTGCAAATTTTAAAAAAATCATATTAATAGGTCTTTGAGGATTTTTTTGAGAATAAAAAACGAATATGACTTTTTTTATAACTTTTTAATATCTTAATGTTTGGTGGTAGAAACACCAGCTTGCCCATTGGTGAACTTTGGGAGGAACACACTTCCAACACACACACACACACACACACAACACCCAAATACCCCCAACACCCTTTATCAATATATTACTACATGTAATTTATGTATGATTTCCAACCAACGAAAATGAAATTAATATATTTATATTATTATAGCAAGTATATTTTTACATTACGATATTTTTATTTTCAGAGACGAGCAATGCACAAAAAGTTTTTTACAGTCATCGGAATGTTACACCCACTTCTTTTTTAGATAAGCAAAATTATGAAAAATTGTTTTTAATTTAATCCATTAAGAATCCCCAGAGATTCTCCTGCCGAAAATTATTTCAAAATTGTAATTGTTAATAATGTTTCAAATTTGTCAAACTTGGAAATCTTTCAAATAATCGTTAAAAAATGAATAGGGATCCTTTTTGAAAAAATTTTTGTTGCAAAAAAAATTTTGTCTATTTTCATACTTTTTTTACATTTCATACAAAATTCCCAATTTATTGGATATGTTCACTAATTTCAGTAATATTGCACTGCATATTTAAAATTTTTAAATAATTGTTAAAAATATTGTAAAAAAAATAAGCAATTAATTTTTTTTTTTTGGGGAAAAATTTTTAATTTTTCTTATAAATATTTATAAAAAAATTTAATTAAAGTTTTTATAATATAAAATTAAGGTTAAATTTTTAAAACTATAACAAAAATTTATTATTGTTAAAACGGCTTGCTACTATATTCAATGAAAATTTTTTTAAAAAAAATTGTTTTATTGATTGATAGTTTGTGTTCGTATATAGTATATTCACGCAGAGACGATTTTACAAAAAAAACCAAAAATGAAATAACTCAAATTTATAATTCTTTGGCATTTGGTCGCAAATTTGGCGCCCACTTTAATGCAAGGTGGGGGAAGAAGGAGAAATGGGGCCCATCGTTTGGGGGTTGAAAAACCAAATTTTCGGGGTCACCATTTTTTCTTTTACTTAAGTCTTGGGATTCCGAAAGTGATCCCAGATATTTCAACATTAACTTGGGGAATACATGTTGCATACCATGAGAAAGAAAACAAAATGTCTGATTTAAAAAAATCTCCCTTTGGGAATACTGCATTGGAAGTCCTACTGGCTAAATTACATTTTCTGTCATTCGTCGATAAACCCCCGGGAACATTTTCCCGGGGAATTATGTTATGGGCCCAAAGGAAAGATTTGGTTAAAAAAGAGCCCTAATATGGTGGATCAAAAATAGATTTTAATTGGGGAAATTTTGAATTTTTCATTGGTGCAACATAAAGAAATGTAAATTTTTTTTTATTTGTGCTAGTTTTTTTTTTACTTCAGTCCGGGCCAATTTTTGTTAATTCAATCATTTTTTTTTTTACCTAAATACAATATTTATTTTTTCGACCTGTCAATTCAAAGAATAGTTTTTCCCCATTGAAAAGGATTTCCCCGAAAAATGGAAAAGTTTAAAATATATAAATACCAAAAGAGTAATATTTTGATATTTCCATTCGGTTGACTCCTCTAGAAAATAACAAATTTTCGTTTTCATTTAATCTTTCAAATACGAACGTAATTTTGGGTTTTGGTTTAATTCGGCAAGATCTTAAAGATCTTGCCCTATTATTTGTCCAAGGACATAATAAAAAGGTTTTTATCCCATCTTCCATTTCGGGTTTAAGGTAATTATTATTAATTTCCCGAGTATTTTGGTTCTAAGGGCCCGTTTTTCGCAATCTACACCCCAATGTTTTTTTTTCCGGCCAGACATTTTCCCTTTATTTTTTGTGCCTTCATTGTCAAATCGATAACGTACTTAAAGTTTTCCCTTTTGGCCCTTTCCCTGTTTTCTTTTCAAAAGGGATTACTCAAAGAAAATTTTTGATATTCTGTCAGCATGCTTTTTCCCCAGCATACCTTTGGGAGTTTTTTGGGACCCCTACTTTTTGATCACTTTCTCTCAATCATTATTATCTGTCTAATCTCTTTTTGTTTAGTATTCTATCAAAAGATACTGACAAAAACCGTCCCCAAAAATTTCTTTTTTCATAGCTTTTAAACCCGAGAGTTTATTGCATCATTTTTAATTTAATTTGATTCATACGTAAACAGTTTCCCCACCATTGTCATGTATATTTGTCTCAGTTTTCTTTCAAAAAATTTTTGTGTTATAAAAATTATTAAGTATGCTAATAATTGGCCTTAATTAGCTTATTTTAAAAAAGTAAAATTTTAAATCCCCTGCTCTAATAATCACTCCGATATTTTTAAAATTTTCCTTTCCCCCTACTGGAAATATACGATTTCTGTTCTAGATCATATCGAGATTTCCTAAAAACCATGTGTCTTGACTTAAATTATTTTTTTTGAGTCTCCTTTTTTTATGTTTTTAAATTTTGGATTAAATGTTAAGATAAAAAATATTATTTTTCACCTTTTTTTCAAGGATATTGACTAAAAAAAGGGAAATCGTTTTATGAATTCAAAAGGTTTTGCACCCGTTTTGAAGTTTAAAACGATATCCCCCAACTTTTTTTAGTTTTTTGGGATTATGAATTAATCAAATTTTCAACATTTTGTTTTACCAGTCTTTATGACTTTTTGGGCCCCTTAAAATAATGAAACAAGTATTTAAAAGTCAATTTAAAGGGGAAAAGAACGTTTCTGATAAAAATAATATTGTAAGATCTTCATCTTCATCTTCTTACTTAGTTTCCCACTAGTTTTTATGAGAGGGGAAAAATATTTTCTGGGTTTTAAGAGGGGGCATGAACCCTGAGTCTTTTATTTTGGAACTGCAGTTGATGGTTTCAAGAAATACTAAGAAATCAAATTCATTCACTTTTTAAATTTTATGAATTCACTGATAAATGTACTGACCCCAGGTCATATGGGTCAGGGTTTAATTTTAAAAAAATAGAAAATAAGTTTGTTTTAAAAAAAAAAATTAAAAAGGCTTGTCTGGAGAAAGACGTTTAACTGACTCCTGCGACTACAGCAATTGCGGGAAATCTATGTTGAAAAAGACTAGAGAAATAATCAAAGAAAAATGGAATTTATACCCAGTATTAAATAATGTAATATATTTTGTTAAAAGCGTGTACGAAGATTTTTTGCTTAAAAAACGGGCCACTTTAAAAAATAGTATACTTTTTGAATGAATGATTGAGAAGAATTTTAATAATGGACTTGTTTTTTAAATTTTAAATATCATTCAAAATGTAGCCTTTTAGAATGTTAGCAAATGGCATGATAAAAATTTTTTACTTCAACTAATAATCGAATATTTATTATACAAATACAGGGTTTTTAAAAAAACCAAGAATTATTTTTTTTTCAACAATACAACCTAGCGCCAAAACCCATGCATACGATTTTTTCCAAATTGAAAAAACCCCCTTGTCGTTTTCCCCTGAGCTGAAGCTATGCGATTTTAAAAAAATTTTCCTTTAAATTTTTTTGGGACTATTTGTAGCCTTCCGGACATTTTAAATTGTTTTCAAAAACGGCTCCAAATTTTTTTTGTAAATTTCTTGAAAGGGAATTGTTTACTCTATAGTAAAATACGCTTATAAAGGTAGAATATGTCCAATTGTCAGGTTTAAACCCTTGTTTTTAAAAAACCCAAAAATTTGAATTTTTTGCGGGTCTTACTAAAAATTAAAAATTAAAGATAGAGATTTTTGCCTAAATAAAATTTGGGTTTTATAATTAGATTTTTAATAAGGTCATGAAATTTTTTTTTTAAAAATTTTTAAGGATTTCGTACAATATGGCGTGCAATTTTTGGGAATTTTTAAAAAATTTTAAACAAAAAAGTTTTTCCCAAAAAATTTTAAATTTTTTTTTAAAATTTTTGGTTGGTAATCCCAAAAATGCAGCCTACCCGAGGGAATAAAGGATATTCCATTTATTGTTTTTTAAAATTACAAAAATGAAATTTTGGGAAAAATTTAAGCTGTTAAAGAGTTTTTAATTTTTTATAGATTTTTTAATTTGTAAAAATGTTCAAATTTTAGAGGAAGTTTTTAAAAAACTCAATAGATTCCTGTAAAAAAGAGCTATTTTAAACCCAAGGGAGAAAATGTAAAAAAATGTATTTTGTGGGCGATAGAGGGAGCTGGCAAGAGAACGGCAAGAACCTTATGTGAGTTGGCGGGCCCCTTAAAAAAAGTCCACAAAAGGAAATTATAAAATTTCATGAGAAAGATGCCCCCATTCTGTGGGCCCCTCTAGTTTTTTTCCATTTTTTGGGAAAAAAGGAAGTGTAAGATTTTTTAATTTTTAAAAAAGGGAAAAAATTTAAATTTACCCTAGAAAACTTGAAAAAGGAACAGTGAGACAAAAAATAAATTTAATTACAAAGGACGTAATACTCTGATTGGGGATTAAAGGGGGAAAAACGTCCCAAAATGTAAAAAAAAAAAATTTCATGAACGGGAAAAAATATGGAGGGGAAAATGATCGGGGAAAAAAGACCAGAACCCCAAAGTACATAAAATTTTTTTCCGAGTTTTGTAATGGTATCTTTTTTTTAAAAAAAAAGGGAATGTTTAGAAATTCTCGAATCGTTATTGGGAATTTATTTCATTGCTCGTCGTAAAAAAACCGCTGATATCGTACGAGTTTTTAAAACGCTTTCCCTTTCATTGTGAAGCCACGCACCTCCCGATTGGGGCTCCCAACACAGACGAGTAAGCATTTCCGGAACTTATCAATTAAGAATTTTACGAATTTTGTCTTCAAACTCATTGTTTTTCCGCATTTTGAAATTTTAAAAAATTTTAAAATAAATTACTTTTAAGGGAGACAATAAGAAAGCAAAAAAACTCCGGCACTATAAAAGGGTTTAAATTTTATTAAGAATGTTTCAGTTCATACTTTTAATTTTTGCGCTTCGGTTCTAGCCTGATTAACCCTTTATCGCCTCTGCCCAAGGTGAGATTATTGGGTTTTTTATAACTTTTTGGGCTAGGGGACAAGTTTCGACAGGGCCCCAAATTTTCCAGAATTCATTTGCTGAAAAGAAATTACAGAATCAAGAAACATTTATTGACTTCAAAAAAATTTCACCTATCATTACGCAGTTATTATCTTTTGTTCATCTATCACATTTATATAAAAATAAACTTTTTTATTTTCTCTGTTTTTGGAATGTTTTTTTAATATATAAAAATGTTAATTTATTAAACTTCATTCGTTTTTGAAAACCCCCAAAAAACCGTAAATGAAACCTTAAATTTATTAAAAAAGGAAAAGTTTTTAATTTTAAAACCCTCCAAAAATAAAAAAAAAAAGTTGAAAATGAACACCCGGGACGTGAACTCGAGTTTTCCCAAATTCTTCAAACAAGCACCTGAACTACAAGGACGTCACCCCCGCAGTCACTTATACAATGTTTTTATATTTGGGAAAAAGGGAGAGTGATATTTGTTGATTTTTGCTAGCTGAAGACGGGAAAATGTTTTGCAAAGAAAGAAAAAAAAAAGTAGTTTTTTAAAAATGGGTTTTTGAAACGGTTTTAATAGAAAAAAAGAAAACGGTTTTTTGGTAGTTTTTTTTCAAACAATTTTTTAAAATTGTAAATATTTTTAGCATTTTTGCACGAAACATGCCATCTTTTCCAAGAAAGCCTAAATTTTACAAGAACGAATTATGGAAAACAATTTCATTTGAAAGACAAATCTGTTTTTTTTTTTGTAGTTTTTGGAGACCCCCCAAAATGTTCAAATTTTTGCATTTTTTAAAAATTTCCAGATTTAAACCCATAAAAATTAAACCCATGTCATCCTTCTAAGTGTATTTTACCCATTCTTACCAGAAAATTGGGGACCCGTTTGGGAAAATTTAAAAAATGTCCGAAATTATGTAAATTTCCCTAAACCCCCAAAGTTTTTAAAAATTTTCCCCAAGTTTCCCAACTAAGCCGGAAAAACGGGGGTTTTTAATTTTGGAAAGGATCGTTGGGTTTAGGCCCCAGTAGTGATTAAGAGGATGGAGGAGGGTTTTGGGAAAAAAGCTTTTTCGACTCCAAAACGTGTATTACCGTTTAATCGCGAAATCGATTTTCCGCTGTTTTAATAACTTTTTTTATATTACGATACGCACGAATATACTACGTCATACGTTACATACGAATATACTACGTATCCCAATATTGGGTGGATGAGAAAGTAAAACGAGAATGTTTTGTTTTGTCCCAAATAACAAATTTATCATAGTTCAAAATCCATCTAAACGAGTTACAGCAGATCCAAAAGGTGAAAAAAAAACAGTACTGAGAATTTTTTTGCATTACTGATTGTCATTTAAATGAGTTTTTTTTTAAAAAAATGATTCATATTGAAAAATATGAATGAAATTTTCAATCAAAAAAAAACGATAATTTTCACAATCGGGGAAAGAGTTGTGTAAAAGTCACAACTTTGATATCAATTATTTAAATGTCCAAACCTTCCTCATACTGACGTACGTAAATGATGACAGGGGGTGAAAAATATCAAAATGCGGGGGGAATAAAACCCAAGAACCCAACTGTAAAACGCTTTTTTTCAAAGCTCAGGGTCAGAAACTGGTCGGGTTTGTCGGGGTTTAAAGATGCGGGTTGTTTCCCCGCCTGAAAAAATTTTAGTCCCTAAAATGGGGGTTAAGGGCCAAATGGATATCATTTAAGAACGGGATAAACATTGTCCTCATATTTTCTTTTCCCAAAAAAGGAAGAGTTGTGAAAACTTTTTAAGTGAATGCAAAGGGAATGTCAAAACGTTCATTTTATTTTAACCCCAAGGAGGTTGGGGTTAAATTTACTAATTAAATATAAATAAATACACATTTTTAAATATTTGTAATAAAGGGAATAAACTAATTAAAATTCTATAGTAAAAAATTTCCCCAAAATCTTATAAGAATAAATAAATACAAGTATTTTCCCCCAAACATTCTTATCTTTTAATTTCAAAATTTAGGAAAAACAGAACGCGGAACAGAAGAAAAAGGCATCGCGCAGAACTCGACCCCAATACCCCGTTTTAAAAAACCTGGTGTAAAAACGTTTTTTCCACAGGGGGTTATTTCTCTCAGTAACCCGGCCTTAATGTATCTACGAACGAAAATGTTTGTTTGTAATTTCTCCATTTTTTTCTGAGAGTAACATTTAAGACGTAATTGAAATCATATTCTCTAAACATATTGTTCTAAAGCAGAAATTTCGGGAAAATGCAGAATTAGTGCAACTGATGTTTTTAATAAACATGATAATATATTTATTTATCTAACTCGTTATCTTTATTTATGAATTTTATAATAAATTTAATATTTAGATTTAAAAACGCTTACCCCAAAATTTTTTGAGACCCAAAATTAATTCTCCTTTTTTTTTTCCTATATTGAGACTAAATGACAGGTGTTTTGGGCATTGATCACCTACACAAGCAGGGCGAATTATCTTTGGGATATAACTAAAAAATTTAAAAATTTCCCTTTTATTTTCTTTGTAAAAATTGGGAGTGATTGAATGCTCATACTTAGCCCTCCCCCCACCGGGCACTAAAGATAATGTATCAAAACATTGTTTTTTTTAAAAATGGAGATAATAATAAAAAATTATTATTTCTTTTTTGACCACGTCAAATCGTACTTTTTTTATGTTTTGGGGAAAAATTTTTAAATGTGGCTCCACCCCACCGGGAAAACTTACATTAAAAATTTTAAAAACCCTAAAAAAAATAAAATTATCAATTGTTACAAATAATTAAGGGATGCGTTTTTAGCATTTATCAAAAGGCACAAACACAAAATGGTAATTTTAATGAGTTTTGATAGTTCTAAGGGAAATTTGTTAAACGTGTAAAAAAAACAAATTTCCCTTTTTAAATTAATAAAAGAAGAAGAAATTACCTTTTATTGCAAAATTTTTTAATAAAACCCCCAGACTTGTTTAAAGGGTTTTGATTATTCTAGGGAATTTTTAAATATGTAAATTTTCTAGTGATTATACAACGGTTTAAAACTTTTTTTATATTATTTTAAGATTAATAAAAAATGATAATGATATTGCAAGAGACAATTTTTAATATTTTGGGGTATTTTTCCAAATTTCGTTTTGTCACATTTTTGGAATACAAGATACCAGCACACAACTTAATATAATCACATTATCGTTTACAAAAACAAGCTTTTTTTCCTCCTTGCAAGAATTTTAAAAGTCCTCTCGTGATGATAGTGATTAATTTTTCCCCGGCATTTTAAAAAAAAAAAAAATTCCCGGATTTGATCTGGCGTCCATTCCCCATCTACTACCCGTTTAATCCAAGGCGCTTCACAGAGGAATTTTACAGATGAAGGGGGGTTGTAGAAAAGAATTCTATCTTGACATTTATTGTTTTTATGATATAAAAATTTCTTTGGTTACAGGAAAAAAACATTCTTTTATAAGAATGTAAAACATCAGCGCGATAATTTTTCTATAGTTGATTCTAGTTAGGGAAAAATTTCGATTCGAATGTTTTTTTTGTGTAGGGCCCCGTAAAAAGCTTCATCCTGCGAACTGCCATCTTTCCCTCCCATATCTTCAAGGTGATCTCCCATTACGCCCATAAGACTGAGCTGTAACTGTCGTGAAACACCAGTCTGAAATACAGAACCCCTAGTATTAACAAGTAACTATGTTTTTTTTTAATACCAATTAAACAACTAAGAGAATTTCCGGACAAAATTTGACCGTTATTCATGAAAAAATTGTAACCTAAACTGAAAAGATATAATGCTAAAAATTTTTAATTATCAGCAAATAGTTGATTGATTGTTTAAAGAAATTATAATGCTTATAGGGAAAAAGAAGTAGTTGTATACAACAGCCCTACTTTTTTTTCAATGTCACTGCTCCGCAATATTATACTATTACATGAATTAAAAGAGTTTTTAAACCCGTAAGATTCTATTTTCAATTTTTTTAGTTTTGAAAAATTAACTTTTTTTAAATTTCAAAATATATAGAGTTTTTCGAAAATAGGGCTACCAGCGCCTCAGTCAAGGTACAGAAGGAGGCTTCAGTCGTCATACTGATGGAGACAAAAATGGCCCTTTTTTGGGGCCCCCAAATCTTTTTAAAAAATTTAAAATTAATTACAAAATATTGGGAAATTAAAATTTGGGGAAAATTTCATCGCAACAGAAGAAAAATCACCTGGGTCTGAACTCACAGCCCCTTTGCAAGCCGACAGCGTACCCATGACGTTAACTATCCCAAAGGATTTGTGTTTCAGCTGCCACCCCTTTGAAAAGTAGTTAAATATAATAAAACCTATGCTAAATAGAGCATAATCGTTTCCCGATATTTTTTTCGTTTCTAGAGGTCAACCTTTTTTAAATTTAAATATATTGTTATATATAATATAATATAAAAATGTATAATATAGGGAATAATAAAATATATTAATATAAAATAATTATAATTTAATAGAATGCGAATTTTTCTATAGAAAGAAAGTACAAATTTTTACTTTTCTTCATGCATACTTCCCCCACAAAAGTCAAATAAAACTAGAAAGGACTTGCAAAATTTTTCGAGAAGAGCCCAAGCCCCCAAGTAAAAGTTTTTTAAAAAATAGGGGATACTTAAAAAAGCGTTTTTCTCACCCGTATTTTCAAGGGAAAATTATGCAAAAAACTAAAAGTTTTTAAAAAAGCACATGATCTTATTTAAAAACTTATCTTTTAAAGGGAAAAAAAAAGAAGGAAAATCTCAAATTTCAATATTTTACTTGTAGGAATACTTAGAAAACTCTGTTTTCAAGAAATGAGACCGGGAATATTCTCTTTAAAAACACTTCCTCTATCCAACAACTATTACATTTAATTTTTATTACATTTGTAAAAAAATTATGGAGCCATTTGTTTGAAATTTGAAAATGTCCCAGGGGGTTATTAAAGTACCCTTCCCCAATTGAATATCGGTTTAAATTCAAGGGCCAGACATCAGCCAGATCGATTGGGAGGATTAATTTTGGTGAAAATCGGCTGAAAGGTTTTTCCGAAAGGGTTTTTTAGGGGCGGACAGACATTTTACCGTCAGTCAATTTTTCCCCTCAACCACCCAAAAAAATGGATTCTGGCCACACCACGATTTGGAGGATTTTTTTTTTTAAATTTAGCGGGATTTATCCATTTTTTTGTCACAAGGGCGGGTAATATGCGTTTTTCTGCCGACACCCGCCGTTTTTTCGGGAGCATTACGTAACTTTCTTTCCCTTAAGAAGAAAGTGCAGTCAATATATGAGAAAATTTTGATTATGGTTTTACGGAAAATTTTTTATTGGGTTTACTGCAAAGCAATTTTTTAAAATTTGGAAAAAATTTATACAATTTTTTTAATTCATTTTTGAATTAGTTATACCGAGAAGAAGAGTAAAAAAGTTCGTGGGGAAATTTTAAACAGATTAGTAATTGTAATGTTGAAAAAACCCAGAGATATTAATAAAAAGGGGACATTTACTACAGCATTTGTAATAACGGTATAGTGTATTTTGAATGAAGATGTAAAGTAAAAAAGAAAAAGTTCTTTTTTAGAAAGTTTCAATTTAAAGCAATATGAGCATAATGTAAAATACCCCCCAGAAATATTGGGGAAAATCAGGGTTCAGAATCCCAAAAGAACTTGTAGTATAGATCAATTTTGAAAAAAAATACATTGATTTAGAAGTCAGTAAGTTTTAATTTTTTGGGGACCATTTCTACAGGGTCCTTTTCCCTAAACATCTAAAAAAAAAATACATGCCGCAGAGTCTTTTTGGGAAAAATTTTTGGAGTTTTGATTAAAAGCCAATTTTCCTTTTAAAACCCCCAAATACCATTTTTAAAAATATCTATGTTTCGAAAGGGGTGGGATTTTGGGGAATGTAAAAATAGAAAATATTTAATGAAGTCTTAACTCAATATTAGGCCAATTATTTTCCGGGGCACTGTTTTTCAGCTTAAAAACTATGGGAAAAATTGTAATGAAAGAACATTATTAAATTCAGGAAACCCGTTTAATAAATATTTTTTTTTACCAAAGAAATAAAAAAGTGTGAATAAAATATGTATTGGCCAAGAATATTTGGGGAAAATTGTAGGGAAAATTTTGAGAGAGTTGAATATTAAGTTATAAAAATAATCGAATTATTTACCAAAATGAAAATTTTTATTTTGATTAAATAAATTTCCCTTTTATAATACTATTTTACCTAGGGGAAAAAAAGTCCCTTTGGTTTTATTAGGGAAGATTTTTGAAAGTCCGAATTCAAATATGTGGGAAAAATTTTTGAAATTGGGAAATTGGTTTTTTTTATATATTTTTAAGTCTCTTTAACTACTAGGCTTTTAAGACCACTTTGATTTTTTTTGTTTGGGGTTTTTTGTAGGAGAAAGTAAGGAAAACGAAACACATCCATGTCCGAGGGGAAACCCGCGGCCCTTCGAACCCAGGAAGCTATTTTTTCGTCCATTTCCCCCTTTTCTCCTAGTAAACCTTTTCATCATATATCCAACATCAAATACATCGAAGATATCGCTTAAATTCTCCATCATTTGAAATTACGTTTCTTCCTTTTCCTGGCCACGTGGGGATAATGGAAATGAAACCTCTTTACTAGGTAGTGTTTCCCCGAGGAAGCCAGAAAAACATCTTATGGTAATATCTACTCTTACTACCAAGATTTTATCCAACGTTGCATTTTTAGTGCAAACAAAAGGCAGAACCCTTTTTAAACTCACAAGGATCAAAAACCCTTTTCGGGGCATCCCGGGCTCTGCCGAGGCAAGAATTGTTTTTCACCTTCGATCGGGCACTGCCACCCCGCACGGAATCTCGCAGACCCCCCCTCATCCCCCGGGAAAAGAAGAAAGATTTACGTAAAGATGCCCTGTGCACTGCGATAATGAAAGAGCCAAGAAGGCATAGCTTTTCGACCAAAAGGAGAAAGGGTAACTGGGCCTCCGCAAATTTTTTTTAAACTTTTAGTTGGGGATTTATAAATCTAAATATGTGAAGGGTATGATTTTTTAAAATGCCTTTTTTAACTAATTTTTCGTTTTTGATGTAAAAATGTCTTTTTTATTTATTTCATTTTTAAAAATTTGTCATTTTTACTGTTTTTCTTTTTTAATCTTGTAATTAATAAAAAAAATTTTAACTGACTTTTTTACTAATTTTCAGGGAAAATTTTCAATAATATTGGGACTATGTAATTGGGAAAAATATTTGAGCACAATAAAAGTTCCTTTTTATATTATTAAAGAAGGGTTTAAGTTTTTATTTCGTGAAAATAAAAAGACTGTAGTTTAGTTTTCAGATTTGAGAACTTTTGATCCATTTAATTTTCTTTTTGTTTTTTCCCTGTTGATCTAAACCAAATGTATTTTCGGGGTTTTGATATGCATTTTAAGTATTTTATCTTATGAGCACAAATTATTTGTCATGAGTATATCTTTTAAAAAGGCTAAAATTATTTTACAATTAATCATTAAAACAAGGGCGGTGTGTTTCCCGGGAAAAAAAACCGTTTTTTCTTCCCAAAATCGATAACCCTTCAAGGTTTTTCCGGGTGTTTGAATTGCGAGAGCTTGAATCGAACTAAACACTCCCGAAACTGTTTTTGAGGGTCATACAAAAACCCAAAATAAATTGGAAAGATAATACGATTCGGAAACACTGTGTTTCGGGTTAAATATTTTAATTGGAAAATTGTCCTGGAATTGAAATTTTTTAAAATAAATACTCAATCTCTTTAAAGTTTTTTCAAAAAGTTTTTTTTTTTTCTTAACAGCCTTTTAAGAAAAAATTTCATTGATTCGAAAATTTTAAGGTTTTCAAAATTCTTTTTAATATTTGGGTTTTTCAAAAATATTTAAGAAAATATTTAACTTCAGTGTAGATTTCCAAATTAAAAAAAATTAAAAAATTTTCTGTTTATAATTTTTAGCTATTTATTAAAGATACAATTTTTACAATTTTGTTTTTTATATGCAATGTGATATGTTGAAAAAAATTAATTATGTTAGCGCCTATTCAGGCCAATCAGATTTGTACTGTTGCCTGTATATTACCCAAAGAAATAAATAATTTAAAATATCACTGGGGAAAGGGGTAGATATAATCTTCTCAGGTAACAGAAAAAAAAGCAACTTTTGAAAAATATATAAAGAATAAGAATTTATATTTTTGGGAAATTTTTTTAATGAGAGGTTCCCCCAGTTCCTTTTTACTGGGTTATTTTTTATAAAAATTTCATCAATTTAAAAAAGTCTAAAAAATATTAATAATAGCAGTTTTGCAATGATAATTCATTTGGGACAATTGGCAGGATTTTTAATTGATTAACGAAACACCGTTTGCATGCACCTGCTCATATAGAAAAAAAGGGCGATTACATTTTCATAATGGCTTAAAATTTTGTGTATTGGGGGGCATATTCTTAATAAATATGTAAAATGTCAAAAAACAAGTTTTTAAATACGTGAAATTTAATTTTTAATTTGGTTTTATAGGGAAAAGTGTATATTTGTAAATTATTATATTGTGTTTCCGAAAATTATTATGTAAATTTAGTGTCTTTTTTCTTTAGAACCATTAGCATTTTAAAATAGTTTTTTTAAAAAAAAAACTTTCAATACTATTAATTTAAAACTGACAAAATTTTCAAATATTAGATACCATAAATTAGATTTATTTTTTGGGGGAAAGAACTCGATAAAAAAGTCAAGCCCCTTCCCGTGACCCGCTGCCCCCGTCTGGGCGTCCAGGGGTTTTAGGGCCAAGTCCAGTGGGAAGGGGATGGGTCCCCGCGCCCGCGCGCACCAATCCGTTTCGTTTCTGTGCCCTCTCCTGTTACCCCCCCTTACTTCCTCCCACCCCCCCCCCCCCTGTTACCCCCTGCTCACGTTAGCGAGGCAGCGGCACCCGGGCCCTCAGAAATTGCTCCGCCCCCTTGGGATAACCAGGGGGGAAAAACTTCGAGGGGAGTGGGGAAAGGGGGGCGTGCCCCAAAAATTTGGGGCAAAAGCCAATGATAAGAGCGGAACCCCGACGCCAGGGTTTCCGGCGTCCAGCGATGGTTGTCCAAGCTGTGGAAAAAACCGGGTTTCCGGGCCCAAAGGGACGCCCATATTCCGGAGGGGATACTTCGTAATGGTTAAAGAGGCTGGCCTTTGGGGGACCACGCCGACGCCCCACGCCAGACTGAACTGACATTTAACCCGAGGGTTTCCCCACAACAATCAGGCCCTTGGCCCGAGCGCGGCCGATCTGAGGCGAGCCCCTTCGCCAGACGATTGGGCCCCCTTTTTGCCACCTCAAAGTGCATGGCATGCAAGGAAAAAAAGCACCTCCCGCCCCGGGAAAATCCATCGAAGGAAAATAAAATCAGCCCGTACTGCACTGAATTAAATAAGATGCACATGCACAGGGGCCCCCCCCGGGCCCTGGGGGTCGCCCCGGGTTTTCCTGCTACCGGCTGGGCCCTTTCCGTCTTTGTTTTAGTGTCTGCCGGGCCCCCTTATTTTCCCCCCCCTCCCCCAACCAGAAGGAAGCACCCCCGTCAGGGGAGTTGAACTGTAACTAACATTTGTGAGACTGTTTATAAAAAGCTTTCCCCTTTTCCATGCCCCGGGTATTGCGTCTCTGTGTTTTTTTCCCGTTTTGGGTTTGTGTTCGGGCCTGTTTTTGAAAAAGGGGAGGAACCTTCAAAGGGGCCCTGGGCCCGATAAAACCGCGGCCTGGGGATGAAGATACCACCGAACCGCCTCACTAACACCCGACGTACACCCTGAAAAAATTTTTGGGGGCCCCCCCAAAGAAGTAATTATGCCCCGCCGCAAGACCGCGCCCATCTTCCGCCGAGCTTTCGCCCCCTCCCCACCCCACAACGAAAGCCCAAAAAAAAATCACCCCACTAATAACTATTTTGGGGGCTGGGCCAAACTGCCGACAGCCCTTCCTCATGTGCACCTTTGGGGCAACAAAGCCCCCGCCTTTCAAGAGGATTGGAAAACCTGACGGCTTGCGATGCTCCCAAACCCCAATTAGCCCCCGCCCGATGCCTCCCAGAACTATACCAAACGATATCCAGATATTTTTGGGAAAGGCATCGTAAGTTGAAGGTGGATTTAAAGTAATGATGCTCCGCAAATGTTCATGGGAGCCCCACTCGTGTTGCCTCGCTAGTACCAAATACTGCACCCCCAATCATTCAATTTTAGGAAGAAGATCAAATCAGCAAAGAGTTTTTAAATCGTAAAGACCTTACTTTCCCGCTCACCAAGTTCCAGGGGAACCGGGAAAAAATTGAGAAAAATTTAAATCTGCCCGGGCGCCTTGCCACAGCTGCAGGTCCACGCGCGTTGGGGCCACCACGGCGCGGGGAGAGGAAGACACAACCGCCCCGCCGAGCCCTTCGGCCATTCAGCCAGGGGGACGAAAACGATCGCCCATCATCGTATCAATCCATTGCCGAAAGGCGACCGCATCAGTTCTTAAATAGGTGCCCCACGCCACCGCCGGTACCAGATCGGGCCCCCGCAGCGTCCTGCCCCCTTTACACGAGTCCGGGAGCAACCCTCGCTCTTTTGGGGAAAATGCATCAGCACAACAGTGTCGGGGGCCCCAAGGTCTTATCCCCTTCCCCTTTTCCCCCGATCCCCTTCCTCGGGGCCCAACTGACGAATGGGGAGGGTTCTCTGAGGCAAAAATCGACGACGACTTCCCCCATCTCACACCGCCCCCCCTTTCTCCCTTCCCCCGCCCTGCAGTAAGCCAGCCAGAAAAAGATGTCCGAGCTTTGGTGGTGCGGAGGTTAAATGGGAAAGAGCGGGAACGGTCAAAAACCGCCAGTGGCGCTGAGTCTAATGGACAGGGGGCAGATCAACTAAACCCCTGATGGAAAAACCCCACAACCGCGAAGCGGTAGGACGTGGTGACATCAGAACGGAAATTTACAATGCAAAAAACTTACTCCCACGATTCAATCAATGCTGGAAAAAAACACTGTTCGGTTTTCCCCTCCTACCTCCTCCAGAAATAAGCCCTCTCTGCCCTGCCGCCCGAGGTCCAGTCATGAAAAGAGGGGGAGATAAAGCACGGATAGCAGCCTTTTGCCCCACGTTGATGAAACACGGTAACTACCACAGGGGTAATGCAAATGGCTGGGGGACGAACGCAGCGACCCCGGCCACACCAAGAGTTGCAGCTTCCTGCGCCGCGACCACGCGGATGATCATGTTGTACCGTCACAGCGACGAGCGACCGTAGTACAAGTCCAGCATAGCCTGCATCATACAACCAATGAAATCAATACAGTTATTGCGGTCCCCGTCCCATCCCAAAAGGCCTTATTTTGTCCTTTGTGTAAAAGGTGATATCAAGCGCCTAAGGCTCCACACGTCGAAAATGTTAGTACATCATGCAGAGGACACGGAGGGAGAACAACCCTGTTCTGCATTGGGCAGTCCTTCGTGCAACAAGGACAAAAATTGGGATGAACACCCCCGCGAATGTGCGCAAGCCTGAAAAAGTTAGCCCCACCTCTCCCAGAGTATGCCCTTCCTGCTCGTTGCCTATTTCCCACTGTGGGGAAGCATAGCCTTCCCATGCCACCCGCCACATCAGTCACCATGGTCGACAAGAGAGGTGCGAAAGAAACAGGATGAGAATTATACCAGAAACAATCCGAATAAAAAAACGACTTACTGCGCTTAATGACCATTCTTTGGGAGGGGGAAGGGGAGAAACCCCGAGTGCTAGTTGACCCCTATGATACGCCCGCCGTGACTGATTCCCGTACCGTAAACAACGCAGGTGCTAGCGTTAGCTCACGGGACAGAGCAGCCTCCCCATTTGAAAAAAACGATTGCAGAAGCAGTTGGTCTTTGACACACACAAGACACTCGAGAGAGTGCGATAAACCCCCGCCAAAGCCCCCATAACATAATTGATGAGCCACGTACCACTTCACGAGCTACACATTTGGAAATGCGCCACAACCTCCTACCACCGAAATGCAGCGTTACCAGTCGCCCGTTCCAGTAAGACCTCCAGAAAGTGACACCATGCTGCCCGCCAATACGCACGCAAACCCGGCCTTCGAGACGCGAAAACGCCCGCCACTAAGAAGCCGCCAAAGACTCCACAACGGCCACTCAATAAAAAGCGAGAAGCACGCTGTGGAAGCAAACAGTGAAGTGGAAAGACGCTGGCACAACAATGACCCCACCTGAATCAATCCTCCCTCTGCAGCTCTAGATAACCATGACCGCCCTGCCTACGACTATAAGTCAAGGCCACATACGAGCAAGGTTCTACGGGGTCCTAAACAGCACAAGGTGAAGACCGGCGCTGCACTACGGAGGTCAGAAACGAGGAAGAGAAGCAACAGAAATAACACCCAAGCCCCAAGAAGAAAAACTCGTACCCGCAGGCAGTGACAACGAGGAGAGAATGTTCCTGTCAGATCTAACTATCCGCCGCTCTCCCGACGGCCAGGCACACTCCGGCCGCTTTTCATGCGGGGGGCATTTCCCGCGCAGACTCTCGAACGAAGCTGATACGACTGCCCCCCACTGTAGGTCACAACTTCCCCACCTGACCTCCCACTAAGGATGAAAAAGGGCCCCCTGACCTATCGACTGCTGAAACAGAAGAACAGAGCGAGTGCAACTGGCACAGTCTAAGGGCACAACCAAGACCACGGAACCGGAGAAGACGTCGGCAGCGACACGAAACGCGGCCTCTTAAGCCTCGCCGAGGCCACGGAAACGAGGATGACTAACCTCCTGAACGCTGGTTTTGGGGCCCCGCTAAAGTCCGCCCGAAGACCTAACCCCCGCCGACGTGTAAACGCCAGATCTAACATACATAGAGATAGGCGAGAAATGTACGTGATAGTGGCCAGGAACGATGGAAACCCAGCAGAACCCCAACTCCTGCAACAAGGCGCTTCTGAAAGGTGCGGCTGGTTAGGACCGTCAACAGGCCGCCGTTCGCGAGCCTCTGCCCCGAAATCTTCCAAGAGGAGTCCGCCCACCCCACCCACGAGCCGCCCTCAACAATGTCGCCGGACTGGAGCAATCTTCGACCCAGCCCTCCGCCTCATCGACCCAGCTCTGCAGCAACGCCCCCACCAACCAACAGCAACTGAGAGGCCGCCGACGCCGGAGGGCCCCTCGCCTCCCTCGCACCAGTGACACGCTCCTCGCAGCAGCCGGCAGAGCGCGGGAGATGCTGGCCCTCGCACGCGCTGCGATTGTGGAAGGTGCAGGGAAAAGTCTCACGAGACGATTGTGGCGGAAGCGGGAAAGCGCGGGATACGAACATGAAGAATTACGTCCCTAATCGTCCCCGGGCCAGAGAGGAACAGGCGCAAAGAGAGGAAGCAAAACTGTATAAACAGCAAATCAGGCGAGTGATGAGGGAAATAACAAATGCTAAACTGCGCGTTGCCTCATTCTCAAAGAGGCATTGCAACAATATTTCATCTCTGTGCACGGGAATACACCCCTAATCAACTTGGAGGACATATTTGAAGAAGAGGAAGATCAGGACCAGGCCGAAACTGCTGATTTTAGGGAAGAGGAGGTGGCCAAAAGGCTGGCATACAGCACCAACTCGGCCCCAGGCGCTGAGCGCCTCTCTTACGGTCACCTCCGCGCTCTTGACCCAGAAGCTAAGCTTATAACCCCCGTCCCTAACTTAGTTAAGAAGATGGGGCGTGTACCTGATGACTGGCGCCGATCCGACATATTAGTACCAAAGACGGGGGACAGCAGAGACCCTTCGAACTGGCCACCCATTGCCTAATGTCAACGATGTATAAACCGACACAGGACTCTGAGCCGCCCGCCCTTTGGGCGGTGGGTTGAGGGAGAATGGAACCCTTTTTGCATGCACAAAAGGGTTTTCTATTTGATGGCGTGCTGGAGCTGAATACTTAAAACCGTGAACCCAGCGGCCCGAATTGGTCGGAATAACATGTGTTTGGCGCTCTGACCTTCAGAATGCGTTCGGGTCGGCCCCACACGCGGCGCTAGACGCTGCAATCGCGGTCTTCCGAAACATAGTTGCCGATATTTACAAGGAAACGACGACTGAAATCTTAACTGAAGAGGGGCTAACTGCGCCTATCCCTATCCAATGTGGCATCCGACAGGGTGCCCTCTCAGTGGGCTCCTCTTCAACATTCTAATTGGCCCTGTCCTCCGCGCAGTCGAAGCGATGCCCTCCGGTCCGCCCTCTGTGTTGGCCACGGGACGATTTGGCACTTTGCCACAACCCCAGCGGGCCGCAGCAGCTGCCGACGGCACCCGCGATCTCCTTACGGACCTGGGCCTCCGCCTTAAGCCGGCCAAATGCCGCATCCTCAGTATAATACGTCGACAGGTACAGGAGTTGACGTTTCACGTGGGGGATGCCTTAATCCCCGCCATGGTGGCCGGGGAGAGCGCCCGATATCTAGGACGTCCCATTGGGTTCAGTTTGGTGGAAAAATGACCGGCTTTTGAGCAGGTCCGCATCTTAGACAACATAGCCTCTTGACTGCAGACCTGCTTGTGCACTGTCCAGCTTTGAACCGCCACGGTTTCCTCTCGCATGGGCCGCTACACCAAAGTATGCTGGGCCTGTGATCTTGCTGTTCGTGCAAGAGCCCGGCAGTTTCTGTCCCTCCCCGTTGGCGCCTCGACGGCTTTCCGTACGCCGCCAGTGACGAGGGAGGTGTCCCGGACTGGAAAGCGACAACGGAAGCAGACATCTGGGCAGTGTACAGCGCAAGCTTTCCGACCACTCGCGACCTGGTTACTGGAGCGTGCGATGGCTGACCTGGTTGAGGCCTCACACTGCCAACGAGTGTGCGCCGGACAGGTGATATTTACCGCTACTTAAATGGAGTCACAAACTCACGCACCGCCCGCATCCCCCGTTCTTCTCACGGGCCCGGCAAGCGACAAGACGCCTACAATTTGGTGACGCCCGCCTGAAACAGATGAAGATCTCGGCATCCCCGTCATTGAGCTTCCTAGAGAGGCGCCCGTACACGCCCCACGTCGCCGGAGGCGGCGGAACAGTGTTGATGTAGCAGAGGAGAATGGTGATGAAGTGGCAGGATGTGGAGCTGATTGGAAGGGTTGGGAGGAATGGAGTTCGATGGCGCTGAGGAAGAAGACGCCTGCCCAGCCCCTAGATGTGGCCAGATCGACCTAACACTTGAGAATTTTTTCCGGCCGAGAGCAGACATACAATACACTCGTGACAAGTTCTCAACAACAGCGCATTAACCTCCTCGACGAAACTCTCCGC
Organism: Teleogryllus oceanicus; assembly: GCA_964035755.1. Lineage (NCBI taxonomy): Eukaryota > Metazoa > Arthropoda > Insecta > Orthoptera > Gryllidae > Teleogryllus > Teleogryllus oceanicus. The sequence goes on from CAXIVR010000001.1 coordinate 159,643,550, forward strand.
CAACGGCCCCGGCCCCTTCTGGCCAGCAGTACCGCCCCGGAGCAGTCAACGCCTGTAATCGCACAGAGAGACACCCCTCCACTACCCGCCTGCCTCCCGCCGTGACCAATGGCACCTCTTGCCCGCCACAACGTGCGACAATCTCGCAAACCCCAGCAAGCACCTGGCACGCACTATCCACAATGCACGGCGGCACAGGAAACCCGCCAATAGCAGCGAGCGAGCCGAGCGGCCACGAGCGGCAACCTTCCCCGCCATTTGCAGCTGGCGGCATCGCCCCGGCGCAGTCCTGGGTTCCATGGAGCACATCACCCGACACTAGGGACGCCCCTCAGACCAGCTGCGTGGATGCAGCACAAAGTGCGGGTAGCGGCAACCGGCTGCCCCTCGCTCTCCCCAGAGCGTCACGAGTACTCGCAGCCGCCCTGCCCACGCGCCGAGCAAGCTCAACTCGTGGAGGAGCAAGACGTCGTGGAAGCCACAGGCAGCCGCATTAACGCCCTCAGCCGTCACCTGCTCGTCCGAAATCTATGCCGCCTATTCCAGGAAGCATATGCTAAGTTGTGGCGGGAGTTGCCGCAGCAAGGTATCTTCGCGGCAGCACTTGGTTGGTAAAGAATGAGTAAAGAGTAAAGAGTAAATGAATAAAGAGTTGGTAAAGAATCAACATTCTTCTTGCGGTCGGGAGTGAATATGAGGCCGTCGATTTACAATTCCTCCATTCGGCACGCCTCAATTCTTCCCAGCCGCTTAATCACCAACCCCAGCGGCCCAGGGATCAGCGCTCCTGCCGCCCGGCTGCAAGCATGCTGGGTAACATGAACTACCCGCCTCCGAAACGATCGCCCACGTCATCTCGGAGTGCCGCTCCCCTCCGCGATCTGGCGGCTGCGCCAAAAGAATACTGCAACACGTTAAAGCAGCCGCAGTCGCGAGGGGTGGACGGTGCTTTCGAAGACCAGCATCGGGGGGCGGCACCGTCCGACCTGGTGCTGGTTAGGACCATTGCGATCGTCGTCGACGCCTCGGGCAGCGTAGTATCCCGGGCGCCTCGGGAACGCTATGATGAGAATGCGGGGAAAAACGAACATATCCGCCCCTTCTAGCAGCGGAACTTTCGGGTCGTCAGCTTCCCTTCCCATCGTGGTAGGAGTCGCGAGGGTGTGAGCAGGCAGCGCTGCTCCATAAATTTACCACTGGCGAAAAGATGGCGGCTACGTGAGCGCATTGTCGCCGAGGCTATAGCAGGAGCGCTGCCCTATTTCGCCACACTGCCCAAGATGACCTCATCCCAGTCGAGTACAGGCGATCCTAAACATAAAGACAATACCCCGTGATCGATGAGAGAATGGTCTGTGGATGACTCTGCAGTCGCGATTTAAATGTTTATAAGCGCATGTTTGTTTTAAGTGTATGTACTGCTTACTGTAAATAATGTAAATAATGTTCGTTGTTAAATTAAGTCAGGATGTAAGACAAAGTAGATTTAGATTAGTTTGTAAGTATCTAGTTTGTAAGCTAGGCCATACGTTAGCTATGTAAATAGAATTTAAGAATAAATATTACTCTATTACTATATGGAGCGGAAATGTGGCCACAAAAACAAAAAATCGGAGATAATATAAGGCCAGTGAAAATGAACTACATGAGACGATGCCTACAACTTACTCGCAGTGACAGAGTTCAAAATGAAATATGGAGAAGGATGAACATAATTTGTTCTATTACGAAAACCTTGGAGAATAGAACACTACAGTGGTACGGACATATTCAGAGAATGTCAGAGAACAGATGGTCCCACACAATATTACAATGGCAACGACCTGAGAGGCGAAAGAGAGGAAGACCAGTTTTAGAATGGGAAAAATACATCCAGGAAGCCAGGAAGAATAGAGGCCTCAAACCACGCGATTGGGAGGATCGAGAGTTGTGGAGGGTGAAAACGGGAAGCTCCTAAAGGGAAAATGCCAAAGAACAAAAAGAAAATATTTTCTAGAAACATTCCACATACACTCATTTATATTATTAAATTTCTCAAGAATTGTATTTTTTTGAGCGTCATATGTTAAATTCTTTATACCATATATTATAATATATCCTGCAGTGTTAGCTGGTACAGTTTCAGTAAAACTCATACACAATTTCATAGATATTTTAGGGTGGTGTAAATCTATTATTTTTATTTTCCATAAATTAATAACATATATTGGAAATCGCGAAACAAAAGACTTGATGGTATTGACAATATTCTATATTTTTCAAGTGTAATTCTCTTAAAAAATGTATCATAAGCTTTTATAAATACATTAGGTAGATCAAGATTCCAATTTTCTTGTAGAAACACAATTTCTACCATTTTTAATAGAAATATTTTGGAACTTAGCATGATCAAATTCATTTGAATCTTTTAATTGATTATCTCTATCAGTTTGAAATGCAACAAAGGCAAAATACAGCAAATCAAATTGTATTGAATGGTAGTAATTAGTAGAGACCGGATATTTATGTAATTACATTTTTTCTTTCTACTTACCGTTCTCAAAACTGTAATCTTGGCGAATTGTCGCCGTTCTAACCCAGTATCAATTTTTTTCGTTACATATTTAGTACTATATTACATATTTTGCTATTTTCACAAAATGTTTCATTTTATCAATTTTCTACGTTATACATATTTTAAGTCTTCTTCTAAGTTATGTATGTGAAAGGAACAACTTTAAAACATCAGAATTTTCCCTTACATTATTACTGAGTGCTGTCAAATCGAGATGCGCTACGTTAAGACGCTGTCGGATGTTCTTGCGCTACATTACGACGCTGTCGGATAATTTTATTCAGTCCGGTACGCCTGTTTCAGTTATCTTAGTAGTGGAATTGCGAGTCAACGGCAACTTGAGATGAGAAAAGTATTACGACGCCAGGTTTCGTGACCTTTAACCTTAATTTCCGAGAAACATGGCGATGGCCGACATGTAACACTTCGATGAAAATGCTGCACGCTGCAGTGATTGTTTGCTAGTCTTAGATATCGCCAGTTTGTAGGAGAGCTGTTGCATCTAGTCTGGCTGCTAAACTAACGTCCTGGGTAGCTTTAGAGAATTTTATATCTGACGAGAAAATTGTGTGGAGCAAAACGTGCAATAACTTGTGCGCTTCTAATGATTTTTAAAACATTTGTATTATTTTTAAAATTTGTTTAGAACATTTTTGATAAATGTAATTAAATGTTTAAAAAATTTTAATTTTCCAATTTTGTATTTATTGCACATTCTTACTGTTTTCATTACATATTTTGATGTTTGACACTACATATTTTTCCGGTGTCTATTTATGAGGTTCTAATATTTTTAAAACCAACGACAGAGCGAATTGAATCATCAAGATCAAATTTCAATTTTAAATCACTTTCAATTTCTATTCTTTTTAATGCTTAATTCGACATTATACTAAAATAGATGGGGTAAATAGTGGATTTCTTTGTATCATTTCCTCTAAAGATTTAACATCATATAAGCCTGTAGGCAGTTCTAAAACTGCAATTTTTACGTAATTACCACCTTTAGTTTTATGTTCATAGTATAATACCTCCACACCCCTATTTATATTAGTGATAACTTTAATCTGATCGATCTGACCGCAACTGGCCCTGCCCCAACTCTTCGTAGAAGAGGGGGATGAATTCCAAGGAGACCCGACTCACCTGTTCTCCTGATTTCCTGTCTGCAGCGTTGCCCCGATTGCGCAGTCTGAAATAATGATGGGATGCATGAGTGACCGGCTTTTCCATGCCTCAATGCATTGAAACTCATTGTATGTTTAACAACTGGATTTTAATCTCAACTTCCTCGGTGAGGTGAGGCCTCCTATTACAAAACCAATTTTCCATACCTAACTTAACCTAGGTTAGCTTAGATTTCAGTCCCTCTCGGGTCATTGGTCCAGCACGGTCCGGTCCGTTGACGGCCTCCCTCGCCCTCGGAAGGGCGGGCGGAGCAGCGAGCGGAATAGCGGGCGGAGGAGCGGGCGGCATCCTGGCGCCTCGGGCGCCACCGGTGTCCCCCGCGAGCGCCGGCGGCGTGGCCCCATCACGTAGCAGCGTCACAAGTAGCAGCCCGAGTTCGAATGCCCCACCTTACTCGCCCGTCTCCTCCACCGGAATAACTCAACCTTACTCGCCCGTCTCCTCCACCGGAGTAACTCAACTTTACTCGCCCCTCTCCTCCACTCGGAATAACTCAACCTTACTCGCCTCTCTCCTCCACCGGAATAACTCAACCTACTCGCCCGTCTCCTCCACCGGAATAACTCAATCTTACTCGCCCGTCTCCTCCGCCGGAATAACTCAACCTTACTCGCCCACCTCCACCGGAATAACTCAACCTTACTCGCCCCTCTCCTCCACCAGAATAACTCAACCTTACTCGCCCGTCTTCTCCACCGGAAAAACTGAACCTTACTCGCCTATCTCCTCCATCGGAATAACTCAACCTTACTCGCCCCTCTCCTCCACCAGAATAACTCAACCTTACTCGCCCGTCTTCTCCACCGGAAAAACTGAACCTTACTCGCCCATCTCCTCCATCGGAATAACTCAACCTTACTCGCCGTCTCCTCCACCGAAATAACTCAACCGTACTGGCCCATCTCCTCCACAGGAATAACTCGACCTACTCGCCCGTCTCCTCCACCGGAATAACTCAACCTTACTCACCCGTCTCCGCCATCGGAGTAACTCAACATTACTCGCCCGTCTCCTCCACACGTTCCAAATACGAAATACATTGTTATAACATTCACAATTACATTCTACCCAGTAAGTCTCCTGCCTCTAGGAGCAGATAGCATCAGCATGGAATATGCGAAAAAGTAATAATACAGGTATAATTAGAGTATTGACTTATGTTTATGTATGGACATTTGTAATTGAAGGAATGTGCAGGAACTTACGTATGCAGTTAAGTAAATTTCTATTAAGGTCCAAAGTTTTCAAATAAACATGATTTTAAAATTCAATTATACCAAGTTCAGAACAATTCCTAGAAGCATTCTTTTCCAATCGACACTAACACGACAATACTAATATCCCCCTAATCTAAGTGGATTGTTTCAGATCATCGCTTATCGCGTCAAAATCATACAAACTTACAAGTCTTCGAAATACGTATATTCCTAGGTCATCTTCAATAAACACAGAAAATCTCTGAGCATATGAAAGAATCAGTCGTCATTTCAACAACGAAGCTACTACGACAATATAATCATAATATCCTCAATTTCGTTTACTTATTGTGTTCTTTCGAGCGTGCTCCATGTCTCTGAGTAGCAAATATTAACTAAATCTTTAAAACTAAAAATAACGATTTAGGATGAAAATTTAGGAAGAAGTTCACATCCCCTTATAATTGTTTGTAGAAAGACATATCCGGTTAGTATTATTGTCAATAAAATTGTAATTTGATTTGATTTTAAATAACTGCTTGGATATTTTGGGGTTTAAATAAGAAAATATAGTTACCCGAATTTGACGCTATGAAAAGTAAACATTTCGAGGTTTATATTACGAGAGTATTTCATCTCCGTTATAGCTCAGTAGACTACAATCACTTTCATTAATCATCGATCATGTAACATAAGGTTTCTAATGTTTATACTATACCGGGTGTCCCACCAAATATGAGCCATCCCCATAACTTCTAACGGTTCAGGGTATCGAGTAGTAGTTTTCGCTGAACAATGCAGAATCATGGGGCAAGTAACATGCCGTAGAGAAATCGTCTATAATAGTTTTAGTTTTCGAGAAATTTAACGTCTTTGATTTTTTAAATAAAACTATATATTTTTAAGGTTAAAATAGGAATAAAATATGTATCATATGTTAGTATTTTAAGTGTAATTTGAGTATAAAATTAGATTTTTTGGCATGAGATTTTCAAGTAAACGCGCAGCCTTTGTTACCGTCGCCATTGGAGATGGTGGCCATCGCGGTGTCGATACTGTTTTGTGGAGAGAGGAGTGTGAGACGGATGGCCGTGCAGGATGAAGGCGTAACTGCAGCAATTCATGGTCTCGACACGAAAAACATATGAACAAATTTCAATTATAACTATCAGAATAAGAGATTTTTCCCATTACTTGATTCAAAGTTGAACTTTTCTTCTTCAAAAATTCCAAATCAACGATAATCGAAAAGATCGAAATAAAAAATATTGTAGCAAAACCGATAATAATAATAATAATAATAATAAATATCATTTTTATTCTTACAAAAATCGAACTCAAAGCAGAAAACAGCCATCATTTTAAAACATGGGAAGCGAATGAATGCTTAAAGATTTTCATTGTAATATCTTGATTAATTCATCAAAAAAAAGGTAGGTAGTTATTTTGTCTTATTATTCACGGTAACTTAACTTCCCATTTAAACACGTACTACCAGAAAAGCAAAGCAAATAAAAAAAATGTAAATACTCTTGACAGTTTGTAGTGTGTGACGATCAGTATATTTATCAAACTTTAACAAAAAGGCATATCTGTATCCGCAACTGCTCATAATGATTAGAGAGTTTCTCATTTCATAGCGCCAAGTGCTCATACAAACTTGAAAATGCAGAAGACGGAAGTGCACCATTTTGTTTTCCATCTATGAACAGCAGTCGTATGGTCGCAAAGTAGACGAGTGATCATCTTAATTAAAAATGACATTTACCAACGAAGAGACGGTGGTTGGCTTCTTGTTCAGTTTGAAAATGATATTTATTAGTATCATCTTCCTTACGCTACCAATTTTTTTTATATCGTTCTTTGTAACGAACGATGTTTGGAAATTTTAGTGGAAGGCAAGTTAAATCCAAATAAATGAACGTAAAAAACTTCCATTCTGATTGTTAAAGTTGGTATTTCTTAGTGTGATGTCTGTGCCAACACCAAGAATAGCTGTAGTTATGCCTCTTACCCCCACTGCCACCCTCTCAGTCTCTCCTCTCCACGCAACAGTCTAGACGCCGTGATGGCCACCTTCCCCAAAAGCCAGAGTTGCAAGGGCTGCTACACGATTGCCCGTTTATTTCGAAACCACATGTCGGAAAGCCTAATTTTATACTCAAATTACCATAAAAATATTAGCATACGATACTTCATTTTAATCCTCTTTTCATGGTCTATCCGTTACTAGTGAGAAAAATATATAGTTTCGTTTCGAAAATCAAAGATGATTAAATTTCTCGAAAATAAAACTATTATAGACGACTTCTCTACGGCATGTTACTTGCCCCATGATTATACATTGTTCAGCGAAAACTGAACCGTTTAGAAGTTATGGGGGTGGTCCATAGTTGGTGGACCACCTGTTTATGTAATAACATTACAACTGTATTCTGACGGGCAGGAATTCGGGCTCTGTCATTGATGTTCTTTTTTTCGTGTAGCCTACTCTGTCGTGTGTAGAAGTGTATTTATTTACATATTTATTTTTACTTTCTCGTAAACATTCGGAGTAACAAAAGTAATATTTAAAGAGGTATGTATGTAATGTTGCAGTAAATCGATGTCCAGATTTTAATGGAAATACACGTTTTGAGTTCTTAAGTTACCAAGAGTGTGTTGTTATTATTTCAAAATGTCCGTCTGTCCATCCATGTGTCGGCTGGTCTGTCTGTCTGCCTGTCAGTCTTTTTCTCTGTGAACACTAGTGTGTAAACTAGTCGTAGAATTTTTGTTCAAATGAATTTTCCATTAAAGATCTGGGCCGAATCGAGGCCCTGCGATTTTGAAAATAATTCTTTGAATTTTGAGGGTAATTTAGTTGATGCCCCTGGGGAGCATTTTCAAATTTTTCTCCAAAACGGCTCCAACGTTTTTCGAGTTACATATGTAACTACAGTCGAACATCCGCCAACGCCAGTACTCGAACTCTAGGGCTTTTCGGTCAGTGACGTTACAGGAAAACTGTAACGATGCCACTGAGCTATCGCAACCTTTGCAACGTGTACTTAAAACATAGTAAGTCTTATTTCCATTACAAAGTTTCAATTTTTCAATATTACACATATTCAGTTGTTTCATATTATTCGTGCGCATTGTAAATATAACTTAAAGCATCCTGTTTGAATCGTGCGTAACAAATCGGACAAATTGTATATTTGAAAATATTATATAAATGGGTTAAAAAAATTGGAATAGTTTAAAAAAACATGAGAGTTAATAACAAGTTTCTAAAGGCGATTTAACTAAGTTCTCTAAAAAAAGAATCTCTTAAAATTTTAAACCTAAACATTGTTTCTTAAAATATTTCAAAGTGGTTTTCAAATTTTTCGATAACACTAGGGTTCTCTACTTCGTATACGAATGAGTAAACATTATTTGCCTTATTTCTGTGGAGAAAAGATGGAATATTTAGATTTATTGTGTGACATAATGATATTCCTCTACAACTGAAAAATGATCCGAAACGAATGCTTCCTATTCCGGCAGTTTTCTGTGTACTATTTGTTATTTCTGTAAATGTTGTCTGAAGAATACACTGCCTTAGACGAAATATAATTATACATATTTCTTTCTTAATGCAATCTGCTTTTCAATATTAGGCCTTCAAATCATCTCATATGCACGTTTCTTGAAATATGAGTGTTTTTCGCAAAACTTTGAGTTATATGGTGACAATATGTCTGTTTTCGAACCCCACCAACATACATGCTGGAGATTTATTTCCAAGTGGAATCGTTTTTAAATATTAAATTTTAATTTTTTTTCATTTAGATTTTTGTCTGAAAAAATAAACAGCAGCTTTTGCTATTTTTCGAAAGAATTTTCAGGCATCAAGAACATAATATTCAAAACACAGTGTAAGTGACTTGCCTACGGTCAGTATCGTAGCGTATCTGGTTGGGCGTCCTTTATAAAGATTCTGCTAGGATATTATTTCATTAACAGTCGCAAATATTACAATCGCGACATTTTACAATCTTTTATTTTAGTCATCAATATTCTTTTCCACATTCTAGAGGTTTTTTTGAAGCTTGGTATATTGTCAGGCAACTCTTACTGCAGGTATTCTTCAGCTCTCCGATCGCAATAAGACGTGATTTGAACCGTGTGAGTACTTGGAAAAAGCAATCTAGCTCAAATCAAGAATAACATTGGCATCCGTTAAACACCTTACCCTAAGTACACTAACAAAATTAGATAGGAAACAGAAAATTGATTAAAATGCAAATAAAATGAAAGGCAAAGAAAATGAATTAAAACTAATAGTAATAACAGGACGCACTATTTGGTAATCGCAATATAATATTTCATGAAGCCCTCAGAAAGGTTTCCAATCCCCAAAAGTTTTGTCCACGCTAGGAAAAGAACTCGCTTTGGTTCAGAGAGTTGTTACCATGTCAACTACACTGTTATCTCCCCAAGAATCGCAGCCCCTCCGACACAAAATAGTTAGATTAACACATGCTCATGCATGAGAATGAAGTTTATTCAAAACTTAATGTGCGGTCTCACAGTCCGCGGTGTCTACTAATGTTTGAAAGTAGGGTGCGACTACTGGAATGTTTGACATGGCCTGTTCGAATTTACGTGTTTCGAGAACTACTGTAAGAACAGAACATTTCAAGAATTCGATTCAATAACAAGGCGACTCGACCAAGTTACCTCTCTGAGGTTCATTCCGAAATATAGGCGCGTGAGAGATGTTATGTCCTTCCATTCAATGGAAATGGAATTAACGTTAATTAATGTAAGGAAGTACATGGATTTGGAATATATGCATTTAAAAAAAACCATTTTCAACGCAAAATTGCACTCTCATTAAAATTAACTGAACTCGTACTTAATTTCCCTTATCATACATTAGACATTTCTGTCATTACATGTCAATTATGTATAAGATCGATTATTACCAGTATATATCGCAATAAGACTGATGGTGACAAACTAAGATTGATGGTGTACTTCTCCATATTATGTCTATGAAAAGTATACAAATTATTGTTATAATAAGAAAGAATTTTCGTCTTCCTAAAACATGTGTTTAGTTGCATATCATATTTCTATATTTAAATGTGTGTAGCATTACAATGTATACAAAACTATTATTCGCTTATTATATTGTATTTAAATTATATTTTACAATTGAATACACGACAAGAACGTGTTTCCACAAAAGGGAGTAGCGCAGCATTCTCCAGGGGAGGGAAGTGTAATTGGATTGGTGCCACATTCTACAGACTCCGCCTCATGCCTTTTAAGGCGAGGAGAAAGGGGAAAACTTCCGAAGATAGGCCACTTGAATTATTAGAAGAGCCAATGATAAGCGTTGCTTGCCTTAGAGTTGAGGATTGCTCAAGCCCGGTGTCAAATATATATTTTTACTCTTTAAATTATTAACAAATGAGACATCATTGAATTCCTCTATTGATCTGTTGATTTTTTCTGGTAAAAAATGTATAGTCTGTTCTATTTGAAAATTCACATGTGATTCAATTTCACTAAAATTAAAAATAATACACCGAATATATCTGCTGCCTAAAACTCCGCTCTGTCCAAAAGCATTTTTCAAAATAATTTGCTGACAATCAATTTCCTCGCTAGACGATAAACGTATTGGCATAAACTTTGCACCACTGAATAGAATGCACCCAAATACAAAGAAATCTTCACTTTTGCAGGAGATCAGTTAGTCTCAGCGTTTTGAAATTTGCAAGAGAATTTATTTTTAACACAGACGAATCAAAATAACCAACTACTTTTTCAATGATACATGAAGAATAGAAATTAAACGTCAAAAGTTAAAAAAACAGCCTATGAGCAACAATTTCCACTGATTTGTCGTAAGTCACAAATCTGTAATACAGTTTAATCAGCAGAAAATAAGACAGTGCAAAACTATTTGAATTTTATACTTGACTGCCAAGATCGAATGAATTGTTTGGAAACAAATGAGGGTTGGCGTCAGATGCTAAAATCCTATAAACAATTGCGTATTTCTAAAACCAAAGGCGATAGCTCTGGTTGTATTGCGGAATTTTGCATCTTGTGTAAAGGAAATTGAAATGAGAAAAGAAAAAAAGAATTGCAAAATTTGTACAATTATAAACAATTTCCAATTTTTTTATTCTAAAGTGGGAAGGGTTCTCTCATGTCCCAGAACCGAAAGCTGAAAATTGACAATTTTTCAACACTTGACAATTGTATAAACAATTCCGAAATGTGCGCTATTTCTGCCGGGGAGTGGCCCCAAATCGTCTCTGAGTTGAATAACTCAAAACAGTTTTGCGAGAGATGCAAAGTGATTGCTTAATTGTTATTTTAATGATAAATATGGACTTGGTCTTTGAATTTTATTGTCTTTTTTCAAATGCTACCTTGAAGTTCTCTATCAATTAGATATCCAGTATAGATGCTAATTTAAGTGAAAGATTGTATTCTACTGAAGTTCCTGGTACCACGCATGCAAAACGGAAATATGGGATATAATATAATATATGGTATAAGAGATAATTGAGGAATATAGAATTTTCTTAGTTTTTTTAATATAATTAATGCCGAAAATAAAAACGCAAACAAATTAATGATAAACAGGAAAGTATAAAAAAAGGATCTGGTATGAAACTTTCTCTAACAGCATGTCAAATTAGAAAAATAAAAAATAAAAAATGAGATGGTTTTATATTATGTTTTAACTCTTTATTGATTAGTTCTGCAGAAGATATTTATGACACTGTAACTTCTAAAAAAATCAAGCTGACTCAGAAGAACACAAAAAGACATGATTTAGCGAGGAAAAATTAGGAGCAAGCTTCGGGTTTAAGAAAAAGAAAATTTTTCGGACATTGTTGATAAATATCAAAATCCTTTAAGATATTATCATATTTAAAAATTACTAAAATAATTAAAAATATCAAATTTCAGAGTTTTTTTTAATGATAGATGAATTACCTTTAAAAAATTAATGTAGAATTCTTAATTTTCAAGAATCTAAAGGTGTTGGTTCTCATTGGATATGTTATTATAAAAAGGTTTGTGGGATATGAACCACGGGATCGGTCAATTAATAAAACACATTAATTTCCCACGTTTCGGAATATGTAATTCCTTCCTCAGAGCTACAATAAACACAAACACAAAGAATGAAGAAAACTTGTCTGAACAACATTATTAAAAATCACACAATATATTCCATGAATCAACATATGTGAAGAAAAAAATGAAATTAAAGTTAAAAACTTAGAATCACAAATAATGAAAAAAAGTATACGAAAAATTCTGCTTTCCATTCCAAGAAACTGATTATAAATTTTTCTCGGACGCGCCACCCCCGTCTGAAAGCACGCCGTGAGCACGAGGCGCGCAGTCGCTCCGAAATCGAGGTGAGATCAGCATCACATCCGTTGCCGGCGACAGGTCGGCCCATGCTTCACGTCCGACGTATCATATTTCTTTGAATGTACGCAACGACTGAGAGTGGATGTTGGGTGACTGCTTTTGTGCGAAGAAGGGGCCCACTGTTTACTATGCTACTGACTTACAACCTGACCAGAGAGTTAGTGAAGAAAATTAATATTTATAATATTAATAACCTTGCTTGAAAATAATGCTTTAATTTCTCATTTATTGTTTGTTATTACTTTCGACCTTAATCCATCTGACGTTCCATGTTACAACAATTTAAATAGGCAACATTCGAAACGATACATTTATTTTCAATTGTATCACTCTACCCAGAAATGAGGAAATTGTAATCTCACCTTGTTTACTTAAGTTGAACATCCAATCGCCGATTTTTCAGATGCACAAATTTCTCCATCAATCATTGAAGTTTCTAGTTTCACGATTAAGTTGCTTCTTTACAAGTATTTGACAGCATTGTAAAGGCGCGCGATCGCTCGGTTGTCTTTCAATTTCTACGAGATGGTTTTACCCACTTCACTATTGAAACTGATCGTTTAGCTTCTGATGAAGTCATTGGAATAGTGAGAAGAATTCGAAGATGTTTGCAGATTTCTGGAAAAATTCTTCCAAAAAAAAATTTTTGCAGCATTACTTGAAATATTGGTACTGCTCCTATTGCATTTATAAATTCGCTTCTCTAGTACTTTCCTTGTAACATTGTTCTGTACTGAATCTCACGTCTCATGGAAAATGGTTGCACCTTCTAAATGATTTTTAAAGCACCGTCAATGGAACTAACAAAATAATCCTAACCTTCAAAATATCCCAGTATTTTTCGACTCTTCACTTTCGTCGTGCCCTCGCAACGTAAGCTCAAATGATGGAATGATAACGGAAGATGTTAGATAAGATGTTAGGACATGGAAAATTGGTGATATATACACAATTAGTTCAATTTTCTTTTTGAAATCAGTTTCCAAATCGGAATTGATATTTTGAGTAGTGCCTCAACTTTTTGATGGTATTCGAAGGAAGACGGAAATATGTGAACAAGATATATAGTTTTATACGACTATTACAGATGATATGATACCGTTTGGTTGTGCTACAGAATCACTAGTTTGATAAGTGGAGAAAAATATATTGAGATTGAAAGGGACGAAACTATTGCCTGCCTGAGAGCACGGCCTCCTCCCGTGCCGCAGGCCGCCGGGTTTGGCCGTTCGGCCGCGTTGAGGGAGCCCCCAAAAGGGCCGAGTGACGCAACTGCGTGAAGCGGGAAGGGGGGATCAGGTATTTTTTCCGAAATTTCACTTTACGCCGCTCCTATTCATCCGATTTGCATGATTGACACGGCTTTGGATTCAGGAAGCACGTCGTCATCGCGCTATAAGCCCACATTTTTTAATTTCTTCCCGGAACTATGAGAAATCATTTTAAAAAATTTTAGAAATATTTTTTGAAAAACGGCATCGTAGCGTGAATTCTATTTTAAAAGGGAGTTCAATGCCGTTTACAGATCGAAAATCGGACAATTTGTTCAGACGTTATCGATCTAGTAAATTCCGTGTGATAGTGCTGCAATCTATTGATTTATCCTATAAGTATTTTTCGGTGCATTTAGCCTTCAAGTCGGGGAGTGTGACGCCAGCTTCAGTATCAATTTCGGGAAGAGAGATTGCTGCCTTCGCAGCTGCATCCGCTTCTTCATTTTCCTGGATGCCTGTATGAGAAGGAAGCGAAGCTATTGTAACGCGATATCCTTTAAGGAAGGAGTGATAAAGCTTTTCTTGGATTTCTTGGACCAGTGGATTTAAGGAATGCCGGTTTCGAATGGAGGATAGAACTGCTAGTGAGTCAGAAAAATAATATCTTGGTTACTTGATCTTAGGATGCTAATATCAATAGCTTTGACAATAGCCCACGCTTCACACGAGAATATGGAATAGAAATCCGGGAGACGATAAAGATTCGTAAGGGATGGGATAATGGAAATAACAGCTGCACTATATCTTGATTGTTGCTTGGATCCATCCGTGAAAAATTGGCTATGATTAGCAAATTTGTGCTGGAACTCCAAGATTAGTTGCTCCATAGTACGATGTTTTTTTATATCAGGATTTGTAAATTTGGTAGCTTCCGTATCGATTGACAAAGAGAAATGATTAATGTTCCCAAGGGGGAAGAGGGTTAAGTTTCCTCTTCATGATATCATGAGACTCAATGCCAAGTTCATCCCGGTACTTAGCAAGTCTAATACTTAGCGGTTTAGGATAGCTAGGATGATTTGCATAGTGGAGGGACTTGGAGGGGTTACAGATATAATTAAGTGTGGGATTAGGGGGACAACAATGAGTCGAATAAGCAAATTTTAAGCACAGGAACTTTCTACGGAGGTCTAAAGGAAGGAGGCCCGCTTCAACTAGTAGGCTAGTACATGGGCTGGTCCTGAAGGCACCCAAACTTAGGCGGCATGCAGAGTTGATTATAGGGTCCAAAGTTTTTAGTAAGTGGTTGCTGGCTGAACTATAAGCTACTACTCCATAATCTAACTTTGGTTGTATCAACGACTGTAACAATTGATTAGGTTTGGGTTTGGTCGTGTTAAACCCAAAATTTTGCTGGTATTTGTTCTTCTTAGATTATGGTCACCAATTTTCAAGACTACTGAAGACGAGTTCAAAACTTTCCGAGATCTCGATAAAACCATAAATTCTGATTTCGTTTTTGACAAGATGAATCCTGACGACTTGGACCATTCGTTAATTTTATTGAGGGATTCTTGCATAATAGTTGTGATTAGATTAATATCTTTGCCGCTACAGAAGAGGGTGATATCATCAGCAAAAAAAGAAATATTTTCACTGGGGTTTTTACAATATTACTCACTTCATTAATGGCAATGAGAAATAATATCACACTTAACACTGATCCTTGAGGAAGGCCATTTGGCATCTCAACGTGCTGTGACATCTTATCTTGAATACGGGCCTGGAGAAATCTATGTTCAATGAAGTTCTTTATGAAAGCAAACATATTCCCCTTGATTGGCAATGTAGAAATGATAGAAGTCTAGATTTTTGAACCATTTCGTAGATCTTCTCGAGATCAAGCGAAACGACCATTGCATGGTGGTGCATGCTAAGGGCATCACAGATTTCTGAATCAATTCCGACTAAGTGGTCATCGGTGGAGCGAAAAGTTCTGAATCCACTTTGGAAAGGGGACAAGAGGCTGTTTGATTCTAATAACCATCTTAAACGGTTGCATAGCATCTTCTCAAGAAGCTTGCAAAGATTGCACGTTAATGATATGGGGCGATAATTAGATGGATTGCATCTGTCATTATTAGGCTTAAGAATAGGTGTAACTATAGCTTCTTTCCATTGGTCCAGAAAGGTCTTAGTTGACCATATAACATTATATATCCGAAGAAGATGTTCCAGGGCATTCACTGGTAGGTTTTTAAGAAAACTGTTGGGGACGTTGTGAGGACCCGGAGCCGAGTTGTTACTTTTCTTCAACACATACAGAAGTTCGTCCAAGTTGAAAATTCTGTTATAATGGTCATCGTTGGAACCTACCAATGAAGAAATAAGGTCTTGAGACATAAGAAATTTCGATTCAAGAGTAGATTCAAGAGCAAAGGATACAGCAAGTAAATTGCTGATGTCTTGAAGTTGTGAGTATTTATTACCGTTTAAGTCCATTACCATGAATGGGGTGGAGTTCATCGGTGCGCCACTAATGGACTTGATTTTTTGCCATAACAAAGAGGAGGGGGTTTGTCTAGTTATTGAAGATGTAAAATTATTCCAGGATTGAAGTCTTGTTGTTTTTAATAATAAGCGGGCTTTGGCCCTAGCTTTCCTAAAGAGGATTCCGTTTTCAATTGTTTTTTTGATTTTCGTTGAGTCTGTGGTTTTTATATTCCCGAACTTTGTATTTTCGGAAATATCTTTTCTTTTTCTTGATGGCCGCAGTACATTCCTCATTCCACCAAGGAACCTGGTGTTTCCTTATTCTTCCAGAACTTAGAGGGATGGATGAACTAGCCGCTAATGTCAACATATTAGTGAAGTCCTGAACTGTTTTATTTATATGAGGAGGAGGAGACGAGTCCGGTTTAGGAAGGTTGTCGACATTATTATTTATGGTGTGCTGGTATTGTAACCAATTAGCACGGTTAATCAACCATTTAGGGTGGGTTTTGAGATTCTTCGCCAATTGTCGGTCGGAGAAATTGATGGAGACAGGGTAATGGTCACTGTCATAAAGTTGATCAAAAGTGCACCAAGTACATTTAGTAGCCATATTACTAGTCACCAGACTTAAATCTATTGCACTCTCAGTACCATTGCTTGCGTTAAATCTTGTAGCACTTCCGTTGTTCAGGAGTATTAGGTCATCATATTTATCGAGCCATTCTTCTATAGATTTGCCCCTTCTGTCAGTTCTTTAAGCGCCCCACATGGTGTTATGGCTATTGAAATCACCCACTATAATAAATGGTTTAGGAAGTTGTATTATGATATTGTCAAGTTCGAGAATATTCAACATTTGGCTATTCGGTAAGTAAATATTGCATATAGTCACAACTACATTAAGCTTAATCGATAGGCCGCGGCTTCTAAGGGAGTTTGAAGAGGAATATTATGACGAAAAATATCTTGTTTCACAAAAGTCGGTACACCCCCGTTTGCAATTAGAGAGTATCTTCTGTTACAGAATACACTTTATTATCCACGTAACTGAGCACATGTACTGCTTTTAAAGTTAGTTTCTTGTAGGCAGAAAACTTGAGGACTGAAATCATTGACGAGAATATTTAAGAAAGGCATTCGGAGGTAGAAGCTATTGCAATTCCATTGAATAATATCCATGAGAAAATACAGAAAAATGTACGGGTGTAGTATTACAATGTAGACGCTTGAATGAGAAGCTTGAAGAAGGGTTTTCTAACTTAAGCAAAGTTCGCAAGAAGGGAGAGGGTTGGATCACTGTTCTTCTGAATCCTGTTTCTTAGTCTTAACTTTTTAATTCATATCTGCATCAAGTTTTTTGATAATTCTCGAGCACCTATTTTTCACACCAGGTTTGGTAAGATTTGGTGAACAGCTTTTAACATTGCTATAAAAGCGTCAAAATCATCTGTGAATTCTCTGGCAATTGTTACAGTACAGTTATTACCCTTCGTTCTGTCAAAGAAACTTTGGAGTTGAAGCAAATTATGTGGGTAATGAACATTAGAATATTCTAAGATAGTTTTAGTATTGGACCATGACTGATCGTCAACATTTTCAGAAGAGGTTTTTGCTTTTTTCGTAATTTTGGAGAGTTGTTTCTTATTGTTTCCTTTATTTTCGGTAGTTTTATCATCCATGTCAGAGTTTTCCGAGTCAGTATCTGGGAGTTCATTCTCGCTATCTGATTGGTTGCTAATCAGTTCTGTATTCAAGCTTACAGTAGATAACGGTCTCTTTAATCTGACGGGGTTGCACGAAAGGTCAACGTCCATTGAGTTTTCTTTTGAAGTAACTTGGTTGCTCGCGGCCGGCTCAAGAGTAGGGGTGGTTGGCAGAGGGGGGAAGCTGTCAAGGGCAAGGTTAAGGCTAGAACTTTGGTTCACCTTATCGCTTTCAGGAAGAATACATTCAAATGCTTTGGGAGAAACATTATTAGAATTATCAAAAATCTCATTAGTTGATTCTGTTATATCTACTTCTGTAGGGAGAGGTAGGGTATTAGTTAATTGGGAGTTACATGGATTTGGGCACTTTTTAGCTATGTGACCTTGATTTTTACACAATAAACAAATTGGAACATCAGGAGTTACATATATCCAATGGGGGACATTGTCTATAAACACCTGAAATGATTCAGGTAATTTACGTTCATCGTTTGGTGACACAAATTTTTGGCGACGAAAACTGAGAATGTGACTCAAGTTTGAGTTATTAAATCCAGCACGAATGGTACTACAGTTTTGACACCGAATGTTAATAATTTTTCTGCAATCACTTCATGTGGAATGCTTGGGCACACATTTGAAAGAATAATTCTTTTGTTCCCAGATATAAGTGGCCTTATGGGGAAAACTTGATTAAACACAAAAATGTTCATATGGTTGTACACTAGGTCGTCTGCGATTTCCTTGCTGGATAGGTACACACACAGTATGTTGTTCGAAATTTTAGAAGCAAACTTAATATGAGAGGGATTAACTTTAGTTGATAACTTTTCAATAAATTCTACAATTGGTGCACTATTTGCCGAGTCTATGATTACAGCATTTTCTTTCTTGGGAAACATAGATTGCATAGTAACTTTGGCATAATTAATTCTGGTAGTCTTACTGTTCTGGTCTTCTGAAGATTGATGAACTTGAGAGGGCTCCATAGTGGTGACGAAAAAAAGAAAGAAAAAACACACAAACTTTTCACTTAGTTAACCAATATCACTTCACGTAAAAATTCCACTTCTACCACGTTTTACATAAAACTGACAAACACCGAGTCAGTAAACGGACGCACAACGTGATTTCGCCTGGAGCGGACGGAGCGTCTGACCACCTCGGCGGTCAGGACGCGACTGCAGTTGAAGCCTTTATGAAGGGAAAATTAGTGTAAAAGTTGTTTGATATGTATGCTATTTGGTGAGCTATTTCAAACCAACATAAATGTTTAGATCGTGATGTAGTTGTTTATTGCTAATAAACCATGGAGCTCTTGTTATTAATCTTAAATATTTGTTTTGAAATATTTGCATTTTGTTGAGATTGGTTTTAGCGATATTGGTCCAGATCGGACATGCGTATAATAGTGTTGGGCGAATGAATGATTTGTATAGCGTTAGTGCATTTGACAGTGAGAGATGGTTATATGAGTTTAGTAAAGGTCTTAATTGGATTAATTTGTCTTTTGCCTGTG
Organism: Teleogryllus oceanicus; assembly: GCA_964035755.1. Lineage (NCBI taxonomy): Eukaryota > Metazoa > Arthropoda > Insecta > Orthoptera > Gryllidae > Teleogryllus > Teleogryllus oceanicus. The sequence goes on from CAXIVR010000001.1 coordinate 159,662,863, forward strand.
GTGCTTTTATTTCAAAATGTTGTTTCCAATTAAGTTTAGTGTCTAAATTTAATCCAAGTTATTTTCTTGTTTTGTGATTGGTCCAATTTATAGTTTATTTTTATGAGTTCCGGGGATGGATATGCAAAGGTTTTCAATGAGAAGGTTTTTGCTGCTGAATTTGAGGGATTTAATTTGATTTTCCAGTTATTTGCCCAATTTGTTATTAGATACAGATGATTTTGGACCTGGGATTGATGAGTTTGCAGTGAAGTGCTGGAGATGTATAATACAGTGTCATCAGCGAATTGGGCAGAATTTATTTCATGGGAAGTAGGAATGTCTGCAGTGTAGAGATTAAACAGGGTTGGGGGTAGCGGCGAACCTTGGGGGACCCCAGCGGCAATTTGTCTGGGGTTAGAATAGTGACCTTCAACTGTAACTGAGAAAGTTCTGTCAGCTAAGAAATTTTTGATGAGTTGAATTAAATACTTTAGTGTACCAATTTCGACTAGTTTGAAGTAAAGGGCTGGGTGCCATATCCTGTCAAATGCTTGTGACACATCTAAAAATACAGTGGTTGTGTGATATCCCTTTTGAAAAGAAGAGTGGATGTGTTCAGTTAGCCTCAGATGCTGGTGCGTCGTTGAGTGATGGGATATGAAATCGAACTGATTAGGCGGAATTGCGTTCGCTTTATTTATGTGTTTGTTTAATCTGACAAAAATTAATTTTTCTAAGATTTTTGACATTAAGGGTAAAAAACTAATTGGTCTGTAATTTTCTGCAGATGATTGATTTTTATTTGGTTTTGCTATTGGATGTATTATTGAATGTTTCCATGTTTAGGTAATAACCTGTATATTGATTCAGTGGTGAGGTGTAGTTGATGACAACGCCTACAATCATTCCAATAATAACCTGTTGTTAGTATGGAGTTGTATATATTATTTAAAAATGCGATGGCATTGTTCGGTAATCTTTTCATTGCAGTATTAATTCGGTCGTGTCCTGGAGATTTTTCATCTAACAGTTTTTTATTATTAGTTTAATTTCATTAGGAGAAATGAATTTAATTGTGTGAGGAACGTTGTAAAGAGGAGCGTTTGAAAATTTTTAAATTTCATCGAGTTTGGCACTTTTTAATGAAATCATTGGGTGTGAATGTGCTGGCAAAATGAGCTGCTTGAATTTCGGCTTTCTCTGTGGGTGAATATTTTTCCCATTATCAGTTGACAGTGAGGAAATGCTGCTCATTTTACTTAGAATTTTCTTTGTAAATTGTCACAGAGAATTGCTTCAGTATTTAGTTCTTCAATAAATTGATTGTATTTTCTTGGTTGTGTTTACTTATTGCCGTTTTGCAGATATTAGTTTGATGATTTAGTTCATTTTTTAGTTCTGGGATTTTTTTTTTTTTATTTTTTATTATATTATTTAGTTCACTGATTGCATGATTTATTTCAATAGAAAAATTAGGGATTTTAAATTTTGGTATTGATTTTTCAACAGCGTTTTTAAAATAATGCCAGGTTATATTGTAAGTGTTCAGTGTGGGAGCAGGTGAGGATGGAGGTTTTGTTAGTTTAGATGTTATAACAACTGGGATTTGGTCGGTGCATGGTGAACAGTAGAGTAGAATAGGTCTTTCAAATTTGTTACTGCTATATCTAATATATCTGGATTTTTGTTGGAATCATATGGGATACGTGTTGGTTCTGGGGGCGTTAGTATGTTAAGTTGCAACGTGTTTTGTATTCTGTTTAGGTATTCGCCGGCTGGATTTGTGGCCCGATATCCCCATGCAGAATGCTTTGATTTCAAATCTCCTACTATGATAAATAGATTTTACAGTTGAAGTTATTTATTGATATAAGTAGTACTGATTTTTATGTTGGGTGGTTTATTCGTAGTGACTATAGTTAATGTTTGATTATTGTCATATGGTGCATTTATCCCAATTTTTTCTATACCTGGAGTGTGTGGCAAGGTTATTTGGTGGTGTTGAATGCTATATTTTATCATAGTCTATACACCACCTCCCGAATTTTCGCTTCTGTCAGCTCTGATGATTTTGAATCCTGGGATGGTGAATGTTTTGTTTGGGCTTAAATGTGTCTCGGTTATGCATGGGATATCTATCGTTTTTGCCTGTAGAAACTGTTCTAATTCGTATTTTTTGTTAACGATGCCATTTGCATTCCAATTTAATATGATTAATGCTTTATGGTGTGAAACTTCTATAACTGTTGCTAATTGTGGATGCAATGGAGTTCTGGGTATGTTGTATTATTGTTGGAATTAGGGAGTTAATGAGGTTGACTACGTGATTGGTAATGGATTGTGCGATGTTGGTAATGGAAGTGCTATTGCTGCCGTAGTGGTTAAATTGATTGTTTGCTTGGTGATTGAAATATTGTTGATGATTAGCATTATTTGCATTCTTTGGCTGATTATGATAATTTAATCTTTGTGTGAAAATAGGAATATTGTTTGTAGTGGGCAAGAATGGAAAGTTCGTTTAGACATGATTGGGAGGTGACGTGCGTGATTGGTGGGATCTGGGATTTGACGATCCAGATTTTACATGATTGCTGTTATTTTTTATTATTTTCCTATAATATGTACATTCGTTTGACCTGAGGTCAGCCCTGTGCTTTCTCATGCAATTCGTACACGTATGAGTTGATTTCTTTGATGGACAGTTTGCTGAAAGGTGATTTTTTGCACAGAAAACACGCGAAACTTGGTAATTACAATTATTTCTACTGTGTCCATAGTCAAGGCCACGGTAGCACTGAATGGGGCCTACAGTTTTCTTTCTTCTTTCCGGTTTAATTATGGAGTTACAAATGTATTTTAATAGCAAAACACTTTCTATTTTTTCGGTACCGTTGAATTTTACGGCTACTACTGGGATGGGGAAATTGTTCTTGTTTAGTCTCGTGACCTTTGTAACTGATGGAACTTTAGATGCGATGTCTTCGAGAATTTTGTTTCCCGAGATAGTTCGATGAATGTTTTTTGAATATTGAATATTTCTTTACATTGACTATTCACTTTTGACTATTGAATATTTCTTTACACTGGGGTCTGAGTACGTATGGAAATGTTTGTTAGTACTTATAAAGTATTTAACTGCGGCTTTGAAGTCTGTTATTGTCGTGAATTGTATTTTAATTTTGTTTTTCTTGAGCTGTGTGGTAAAGTTTTCTGTTACCTTAGATTTGATTTCATTTATAAAATTTGTATGATTGCTAATTCCCGTTAAAAAAAATCCCGGGGGGATTTTTTTACTTCTACAGGCACTTCATTTAAAAAACTGAATCTATTTGACTCTTCTACATTATAGTTTTTTGGAAGTTGTTGTCGGTGTTCAGTTCTGAAGAAGGGTCTGTCGAGGTGATGCGTTTGGCGTCCCTGTCACTGGCTTCACCTCTGACCTCGCGGTTTCGCTTCCCTTGCTTTGTTGCGTATCTGTATGAGTTGGTCCAGTTGTTTGTTGTTGTGAAGTACACTTGCCCAGATTCGACAGGTGCCGGTGATGATTCAGTCATATAAGAATGGCTGTTTGATGAGACTGCGGTGTATTGCTTTCGATGTAATCCATACTGCTGCCCGTGAAGTCCAGGAACCTTCCGCGGCCATTATGATGGTTGAATATTCGGGATTGTAAATTGATTATAGGGCTTGAATAAATAACTGCCCTGTGTTGAGAAGATCATAGTTAGTCATGCAAATATAGATGCACTAACACTAAACACGCACTTCCGTCCACTTAACACTGTTTAGTACTAGCTCAGAAAATTTATCGCCACTGTTCTGCGGAACGTTCGGAGCGATGTTGCTCGTTCGAAAGTGCAGAGCGAAGTGATAATCTATTGCTGTTTGTGATTTACGAGTATTCCCTGTAGGTACATTCACTGTAATATCTAAATTAAAAGAATGAATTAAATTGAGTAACTGCTCTTTTTCGTGATATACGCTTAGAATGTCAATATTGAAATCTCTACATACAACAATGGATTTAAAAGAGAGGTTACTAATTCTGTTCAGAGTTATCTCTAGATTTTCTGAGAAATTGAAATAATCTAAAGTTAGCTTTGTTGGAGGTCTTGAGATGCAAAGTAAGATATTTGTGAGCGTAGTAAGATGTACGACTGTTATTTAAAAACTTTTTCAATGAATATAAATTGAATTCTACAAGAAGGTAAATATATTATTTCTTACGTAAGTACACGAACCTCCAAAGCGGGCCCATCTTTAATTCCCTCACTCTACAATAAGATCCTCCAAGGTAAAAGGTTGGAATTTGAAGTGCGTTTACATAATTAATATATAACCAATGTTCTGTAAGGCAAAAAACATCTATTTGCCTCAGATCACACTGTAATGCTGCCTCTATAAATTCAATTTTATTTGAAAGAGATTGCATATTATGATTCATTATTTGAATCTTTTGCATATATCTACATGGATGCTTTTCTGCTGCATCTGACTGTAGTTGCTACTTATTTATCTCATTTTTACTTCGAGTGCGTGGTCGAAGGAAGTAATGTGTCCCAGCAGTAATAGGTGAGGATGGAAGGGTTACAAATGTTGGGGAATGAATAATGGGTGAAGTAGTACAAGGGGATAAGGTAATTGGGTCCAAAGGGGTTCCGGAGGATAGAAGAGAACTAGGAGATGTAGGGGGTTGGGGGTTTTCCAAGGTTAACCGGTTTTTAAATTAAAAAAATTATTGGGCAGTTTTAATTGGTTGTTTGCGTGTCTAATTTCTTTGCACAGTGTTGGTTTGTTGTACCAGAAGGGCAGAGTCGAGATTACAATGTTTGTGTTCTGGGCGTCACGTTGTAGAGTCAACATGTTGCTCAGGTGTAAAGTGACCACTCAAGTTGATGTCATTCTGCCCTCCTATGATGATGACTATATGCCGTTTGGTGAGAGTTTTTGTGTGAGTGTCCAATTCACTGATCACGTCGGCAAACATCCCGTTAGGTTTAAACACACACATGACAGAGAAACTGGATGGGAGTTTCCCACTGAGCAGGGAGGAGATTTGTCGCCCATGGCTATCTGCTAAAATTAGTACCTTTTTGGTGGGCTCAGTAGCAATGTCCTTGTTTACTTGTGGGCCAGGTTGCGCAACTCTACGTGTCTTTGTTTCTTTGCGCTTGCTAGCCTATTTGAGTCGGTTTGTGGGTGGACGTGTCGATGATGGGAGGGGGTAGTGAGGATTGGGAAGGCAAGGAAAATCATTGTCATAATCTAACACAGAAAATCTGTTTTGAGTCATGATTGGTTGTTATGATTTTGTTTTTGCTTTCGCGGATGGGCGGTTGAAAATATCTGCGGTGTTGCCTAATGTTGTCTAACCGTCTGAGTTTTTTTTAACGATCTCTTCGAGCCTTCGGATATGTTCATCTAAAGTATTGTTTACGTGTGTTAAGGCTTTCAGAAGGTCAGCTTTGTGAGTGTATAGAGTAGAAAGTGTATAGCGAATAGTAGCTATGTCACGAATGCGTAAAATCAATCAGATTATAATGTGTAAAAAAAGTTTCCTAAATTATCTTTTTAATTTACGTGTACTTAATTATTTAAGTTACGTATTTATTTAAAAATTAAAAGTAATGTGATTCTAATTTTGTACTTAAATGTTATTGGTTAGTTGCGAGTAGAGTTCAATGTGTTTACGTTAATAGCAAACTAATAAATACAATTAGATTACTATACTTTACCTTTAAAGGCCACAAAATTCACCACATTGATATTCGTGAATTTGAAAACACAAAGTTCGAGATTTTCTGTTACTGTTATAGACGAAACTTTTAATTTTGATGTTTTTCATAATTATCACAACACTTTCACTAGTTTAAACCTTTACGCAATATAAATATATTTATCCAGCAAATATGTATTAGAAGTCTTTGAACTCGTTTAAATGCACGTTTGTCCGTTACTCTGTCTTTTAAACAAATAATTATTTACTTTTTTCCACTGCTTCGGGCAATATAAATCTCTTTCAGAGTTTCTGTAACAAGTAAACAAGTAAAAAAAAACAATTTAAAAACAAAAGGTACCTGAAAGATAAAGAAAGTAGTCAAAATTAGTAAAATATTGGAGCATAGACTGAGCACGTCAGTCACGTAAGCAAGCAACCAACAGCAAATAATGGAACACCAAGATGCATGGACTCTAAAATTGAAGCACTATTCAAAATCAAGGTGTAAAATACATTTTACACTGGTTTTAAGTCGGTCTTCACCATCCACACCAGATGCAAAACTTAGATTTCGGAGTTTCGAATCGGGGGCCCTGTTTTCCTTACAGCGCGACGGAGATATCGTCTCGGAGTTGGGTGACGCGATAGCCTGATAGTGCTGCGCCAAGCGGAGTTCACTGCGTAAGTGTGAACACGATCTGATGAAAATACCCAATGAAAACACAGAAGTGAAGTCACGTGGTGCTCAATGGTCGTTACGGAACGAGGTATGTGCGAGGTGTTTCAAAAACGTGAACAGCGATGTAGCCACATTGGTTCATCAAAGTAATACTGGTATGGAAATTATAAAAAGAGGAGCAGAAAAAAGCAATATTATTAATGAGATTGTAATAACGAAGCGAATATTTAATTTTGTTCATTTTTTGGGTGTTCCGGGAACCTTATAAAGAACCGTCCCTGAATACCATAATCAGCGATAAAATCTTAAAGTAAAGAAGTATGTTTGTTAGTTATAAGTTAAATTTATTACTTTCCTTCAATCTATTTCCTTTCATAACGATATTATCTACATCATTCAATAATCACGGCCGATAATGGGATGAACTCGAAAAATTTAAAATCATGGTGAGGCCATTTTCTGAACTGACATCAATATCCAATAAAGCAAATGAAATGGGAATTTACAATTGCAGTTCTTTTGCTACTTTCGAAAATAGAGAGGGCACCGAAAATGTGACCACTTTTACAGTTCTTCTCTTCATACGAGGAAAAAGGACATAAAGAACTCAATTTCGAGCCGTATCTGAAAAGTAATTGTTTACAATTTATAAATTCGCTGTTTGATGCAATTTTATGGAAGTAGGTGAAAAGATGGAAAATAAATAGTTTGACTGTAGGTATTTTTTTCTTTAAGTCGATACATATGTCTTATACTCCAGTGATTTCTAGCTTCAGATGAATTCTGAGTTTCAGACTATCGAAACTCTTCAGGGAATTTTAGTCCAATCTTATCACTTCTCTTCATCTCAGCTTGGTGGATGGGAGGAAAGATAACGACTCAGCTCAACGAGACTCTACGCGACTCGCAGCGAAAATTACATAACACTGAACTGGAATATTTGTAAATAGAATGTACTACTCTAAAGGGACGCGTAGATTGCTTGGCATTCTTATTGTCACCTAAGTGAAATTTATTTAATATTTTAAGTTGCAGAAATGGAAAATTTCAACGAATTTTATGATAAAATTCGTTCCATAAATAATCCCGTCAGTTTTCTGACTTCGCGTCTTCGCACAAGGACTTAAATGCGAGACTTGTGAATGGAGGAACACGTGATCGAATCCGGTAGATCTTCAGCATTTTTTTTACTTTGTGAGAAGTGAAAGTCAATTCCAAATAATAATGTCGAAGATTTTCTAAACATTCCCTGCCTTTGGGAGAAGAAACCGTTTTATCACATTTCAATACTGTCACCGCTCTACCTTCGACTCTCTTATTTATGGGAAAGCGTAAAGCGAATTACTCGAGTAATCCCTCAACATTACTCGAATTCGTTACGTGGACAAGAAACGTCATGTTTTCTTTTAGGAATAGTTGAAAATTATGTTCGCTATCCCAATGAGGAGTGGGTACGTTTTTTTAATGCACATCAATAAAAGGCAAAAGTCGAGATATTTCAAATAACGAAAAATCTTAGATAGATTCTTTTAAAGAAACTACATCAAAAATCAGGTCGATCACCCTGCACTATTTCAACTTTAGTTCTGAACCATTTCTAGACAATTGTATTGATACCCTTGTTGACGTCAGGACACAATAGAAATACACTTAACACAACACCCTTGGTATAAAAAAATGACATGTAAATATAACACTAAAAAATACAAACCAGATATACATTCTAATTTGATAAACTCTGGAAAAAATGTTCACACCATTTTCGTGTCAAGGAAGTTACATTTTGAAGTCAATTTCCATTCGAATTTCAACGGAGATTCACAATGCAAGAACTTTTCAGCTGAAATGAAAAAAAAAATGAAGAAAATTATGACCTCTAATACTTGTGGTTAAATATTGTGAATACTCATAATAACGAACATCAAAATAGTTTACAATCGACACACATTTCGAACTGTATTACTAAATATACTTGGGAGAAGCTAATTAGCTTTCAGATGAACTTTGTTAGTTTTGCTAATTTCAATGAAAACCAAGAACAACCGAGTTCATATGAAATTTGTGCGACTCCTGACGCTATCCTATGAAGAAACCTTTGGTCGCGGCGAGCGCCGAAGACTGCGACAAGGTCACACTTCCGTAGGTTGTAACCAGAGGGAGCTTATACGCTGTCGCCTACCTCCTTCGTAGTGACGCAGTCTGGATAGCAGCTCCTCACGCCATTCGGGGTTGCATTGCCAATAAATTCCATTTCATTTCTTAAATCGCCCAAAGTAAAATTTACTAAGAGACGTGTGAATGAGATGCGAATCCAATGTTCTTTGTAATAAATAATGAGTAAGAATAGCAATACAAAAAAAGCTGAAATAGAAAGAAACATACTTCCATTAGATGTATTATTTATTACATTTATTATCCTTGACGAAAATCGTATAATTTTTAGCTATTCTTCACCTTTGCTATTTACATTTCTTATATTCCACCGTAAAATAAATTATCTTTAATAAGCTGCTTATAGACTTGCTTCTCAACCAATTTCTCTTGCTCTTCAGCTCGACTTTTGCGATTACAATACAAAACTGCGTAGATTAATCGACTGTTTGTTCACTTCCCTATATTAACTTTTTCATAGATCATTTTTGGCTTTATCGCACTAGCTTCGTTTCCTTTCCGAACTCTAATACGACTTCCTTTGTAATTAATAATTTATTTATTCGGTCTCTCTGCGCCTTAATATTGTGTCGAGATCTCTGGCTGAAATTTGTCCATTGCTTAAATCATACACTTTGTTACTACCAACATATACCAACATATAAAGAAAAATGGAAAGAAACAAAATTTCGTGGATTCGATTCGAATTCACTAAGTTACAACTCGATCTAACAGGACGGAGCATTTGCCCTTCGCCTACATATCGGGGGCAGTAAAGCTATGTTTTTGAGAAGGAATAACTCAGCCAAACATCACAAAAAATGTGTAAAAACGACAGATATTATACAATTTTTACTGTTTAGTATGCCAAATCTTTTGCTTTTGTGACTCCTATTTGAGAATCAAAGTATACAGAATTTGTGCTTGTGTAATATCTCACACACATCGCGGCATTGTCTCCCAGCTTTCAACGCGATGAATTTGAATTGAATTCTTAATTTTATTCCCAATCTTTTCCTCCCTCTTTCTTAGAGGCCACAGACATAATTATGTCCAAATATATATAGAAATACATTGCCAATGTAAATTTGGAGTGCGTCATTAAGGCAAACATTTTAAGATAATTTCAAATAGCCACATTTTTCATGAGACAGGAAGGTCTAAATGAAAGCGAAAATTGTTAATGAGCGCTTGTCTCTTTAGATAGAGTGGTATTTTGAATTCATACTTTAATTTAGCCCTAGAATATGATTAAACGTAACTCCACATAAATTTATAGTTGTCCTAAGGGTAATACACAAGAGGTGTAGTCCAAATGCAACTTCTTTGAAAATATGAATATGAATTTCATTGTGTTTATAGAAAATATTTATATATTAAAACTGTATTGCAATTGCTCTTTTTTCCTGCTCGCTTACTCGCTTGCTCATCTACTTATTAATTTAATAATTATACACATAAATGTTTACATTAAAATGAGCATTTTTGGCGAAAATTAATTAAAAAAATTGCATTAGTGTAATAAAAACTATTTGCAAAGGTAAGAGTAAAAAATCATTGTTAGTGTAGTTTATTAGAACGATAGTTGGTGCTCACACTATCACATATTACGGGAGACCGGTCGGGAGTTTAGAGCTTGTCCCGGCTGGGGCGGTACCCCGCTGGTGGGAGAGTCCTGGTTAAGGGGAAACCCCACTAGCCGACGGCAGGTCGGTGCCGGATATCGCCATCCAGCGGGGGAAGATCACCGCCATCTCCCGAGAAAAAAACATGCACTACACTAACGGAACTAATGACCGAAGCAGTTGATGCGCCCGGAAACACGAAAAAATCAATCAATCAATCAATCATAGTTAGTGCTGTCTGTTCGTAAAGACTACTGCAAAATGTTGCGTAGTTTACAAATTGTTGCGATTTTTATGCCTCCATCCCTGAGTTTTTCGATATTCATTGTAATTAATTATATTTTTTATTGATAGTATCAAAAGTGAAAATATTAAAAAGTTTACTATTGTGTTGTGGGTTAATTTCTGTAGAGATAATTTAATTTTGAAAGATAGTTTTCTTTCGATGTAGGTTTTTGTTATATGGTGGGGGTGCCGCTGTCCGGGTCATGTATAAGTTTGTTTTTTCAATTTTCCGAAACACGGTAAGAGCAAAAAATCATTGTTAGACTAGTTTATTTAAAGAATTTAGGTTCTTGTTGATGGTAAAGGGCTCAGTTGATTAGTTTAGTTTTTATGAGGGATTTTGTATCTGGAAACGCGTTGTTTTTTAAGTGTAGCGTGAATATTTATAATTATTTGGGGGGCAAAGTAAGTGTTGAAAACTGCAAACCAATATTGTTGTGTAATGTATAGTTTCGTGGTTATTTCGGAATCAAGAAAATCTAGTTTGAGTCTTTTTCTACGAGTCGTTTTCTTACACGTTGGTATTGCGCCAGTCCGTGATTTCGAGAATACTTTTATTCTTATTTTCGAAAAACGGTAAGAGCAAGAAAATTAATGTTTATATAGTTGAAAAGCACAAAACTTGCACGATATTTTGTACATAAAGAAAATGGGTTTTAGTGAATTGGCTTTGCCAGCTTAAGCAGCAAAGCAAAACCCAACAAAGCCATCCATTTTTTGAAAAACCATTGGAGCAAAAAAAGGGATATTCTGAAAGCACAAACATAGCACAAAATTCTGGGTAAAAAGAAATTGTGGATTTTGAACGTGGCTTTGCCAGCTTAACGGACTTTATTAATACATTCGTGTGAAGTTTACGATACTTGCTCGTTCCTCGGTCGTATCGTAATATCACACTCGTGTATTAATATCCATCATCGCATCATCCTTTGATAATGTACTATTATTTATTACAAGATAAAATTAGAAAAAATTGAGAAAAGTATAACTAATTATAAAATAAAGTAACTGACAAAGACATAATTACTTAACAATGCAAAACCGGTTTATAAAAGATTAAAAATCATCCCACTTGTTCAGACCAGATTAAAAAAGTTATTTTCTTGAAGAAAATTAAAGGCTTTGCGGTGAGAGGATTCATTGTTTCCCATCATCTCCTCCAGATACTCGGAAAGGCGATGCCTTCTCCGAATTTCTCTTGTATTATTGCAATGCACGAGAACACGCTATATGGTAAGGTCAGTTCTTTATTTCTCGCAAATAGGGGGTAGGTCACTGCGCGAGAAGAAGTCTTTTCGAAAAGTGGCAGTGCCCAATCCGAAGGCAAGTTAAAATTACCCCCTTGCGCCTTGAGCAAAGATGACGAAGACCAGGGTATTATGGAGTTCTTGATCCTCGTGAATTAAGAGTCTTCGAACTCTACTTGCACACACACACACACACACACACACACACACACACATAGACACACACTCGCACACTGCACACACACACACACGACCGGTCTCCCGGAATATGCGGCAGTGTAGTGCATGTTAGTGTGTGTGTGTGTGTGTGTGTGTGTGTGTGTGTGTGTGTGTGAGGGAAGAGGATAGGACACAGAAGATGTCCGTGGCCCGTTTGGTAGGGTACTGCTCCGGTATTTGCCTGGTGTTCATCGGAGAAACTACGGAAAACTACCGATCAGAGCAGCCTGCCTTTAGAATTCCCCTCCAGACAGCGACCGAATTTCACCTAACTGAAAAGCTAGTGTCGAAAATCCTGCCACCTAGGACCTTCCGGTCAGAGGCGCTGCAGTGACATCAGTGGATGCACTAAGCTACTGCTCCCGGCCAAGCACAGGTAGTACAGTTCTGGAAACATAAATTGATCGGGGCCGTCTGCGGCTAAGTTCAGCTTTTGCACGGCTTAGGCAGCCCTTGTCATGACGAAACGTCGCCTCACAAACCATCGTAGCCAATCTCAACGCAGGGGGGGGGTGCCCTAACAAAATTACGTCGTAGAAAATGGCGGGCGTCGCTAGTTCAGATGTGGAAGTATTTTCAAATAAAAATACTTGAAAAAAACACTTGTATGAACATAAAAGTTAATTCATTGAAATATATATGAACACGGATTAACATTGTTAACAATTCTATAACAATTCTATTTCAAGAAATTACATTCATATCAGATAAATATTTGCAATTGTTCATATGTATATTACATTTGCAAAAGTGCAAAATACTGTCTTTCTCGAATCCTTAGAGGACTTCTAGGGAACCATTTCAATAAAAAATAGTAAAATTCAAAGACCAAGTGTATATTTATCGTTAAAGTAACAATCAAACTAGATATTAAGCAATTAATTTGCATCTCATGTCAAATTGTTATTTTGCGATCATCAACTCTGGGACAATTTGGGGACACCCTCCGGCAGGAATAGCGCACATTTCGGAATTGTTTATAAAATTGTTAATTGTTGTAAAATTGTTAATTTGCAGTTTTCTGTTCTGTGACATTACAGAACCCATCCCACTTTAGAATTGCAAAATTTGGAAATTGTTTGTACATTTTAAAAATGTTTAAACAAAAAGTACTCATTTTTAAAAATTGCTTTTAAACGAGTAGCAAAATTCCGCAATCCAATTGGCACTATCGTCTTTCATATCTCAAATTAGCATATCATGACAATTATTTTTTCGGCACTTCCCACGCAAGGCTTTTCCTTATGCAGTTCCCACGCAAGGCATTTCTACATGCCGTTTTGCAACGGTTCACTTAGTTTATCCGGCAAATACATTTGTAGTTCCTAAGGGGGTGGAGAGGACATGCGGCCACAACTCTTGGATATATTGTCATGAATATTGTTCCTAGTTAGATATTCCTGTTTTTTAGCTCTCCAATTTTTCATTTTATTCTAAATACTTTAAGTTCCATTTTTTTAACAATTACAGCATAAATTTTAAAGTACTACTCGAGTCGGCTACCGAACAATCTTCAACTTGGGAACAAGCAAGAGTCATCAAAGGGCTTCCAGAAATACCTCCCGGTGAAAATTGCGCCCTTTCCTCATACGTTTCAAGGCGAAATAGGCTGAGCTTGTAAGCATAAATCGTAACACTCGCTTTGCGATTGAGAAAGCCTTTATCAACCTTCTATGGCTTCTCGGTGGGTGAGGGGATAACTTACTGGCCTCTGAACCCCCAGTGCGCGGGTTCGATCCCGGCCGAGGAACCCGGATTTTCGAAGGGCGGAAAATCCACAGTAGCAATTCCACTCTTGTGGCACGTAAAAGAACCCTGCCAGGATGCCCGGCAAAATTAAATCCCTCCGACAATATCCCGCCCTAACGTGATCCCACTTTCTCCCAACCAGACGATAGATCTCGGATATAACTATATCCGGATATAACTATAACTGAGCCCGGCATCGTGCGGAGAAAGTGAGCTTCAAATCCCAGGCGCAGTTACGGGACTGCCCACGGAGTGCGCCTGCTTAGAAAAAAAAGTTTCCAGGCCCGCGTCGGGGGTAGGCTTCAAAAGATGCCTGGATCGAAACTTGGGTGCGGAATACTGCCTGCGGGCAGTCTCCTCGCAAAATAACCCATACGATAATGATAATATCGACTTTCAGGAAGCCAATTCTTTATATATAAAATTGTGGGAATTTTTTCAAATTAAATATACAAGAAAACAATAATTTTAAATAAATTGTTTTTCACGTACAAATATAGACATAAAAGCTTCTTCTGCCTCCTCAGTATTCACACGTTCCAAATACGAAAAAATTCTGCTGCCTTTAGAAGCAGTTAGCATCAGCATGGAATAAGCGGTGCAAAAACGGTGCGAAAGCGGTGCAAAAGCTGAACTTAGCCGCAGACGGCCCCGATCAATTTTTCTTTCCAGTACTGTACCATAGGAATGACTATTTCAGGCATCCTAGTAGCCCCCTTTGCTATTTGGTCAGCTCTCTTATTTCCACTTATTCCCACGCAGCCAGAGACACAGGAAAAACAAACAAATTAAAATGCTACAGAATGAAACGATATCTTCAAATTATTTGATCTGTTGGAGAATCTCGAGAATATTCAATGTTTTCAATGTTCTAAATCCTGAAGGTTTTATGTAAAACTGGACAAAATATCTCGAAGTACGTAAATGCCAAGAAAGTCATCTTGATGGAACGCAGAAAATCTATGAGTATATGAAAGAATTAGTCATTGAAACAACAAAGCTACTGTCTTATGATAGCAACAATTTCGTTAATTTGTTGTGTCCTTTCGAATGTGCCCTGTCTCATTGAAAGAAAAACAATAAAAAATACTTTTTACCCAAATTTTCATTTATATCTTTGTTCTTTCGCAACATCGATGTCTAATTAAACTTTAAAAGAAATATTCATCGTGCTTAAGATTATTTTCAATTTCAAACTGCAGAGTCGTTTCAAAAAGAAATTGTATATCAGAGAATGTGAGACGGGTGGAAAGAAATTGATTTTAGAACTATCCAGTATAAATTGATTACATGTACGCTCATCATTTCGATCAAGCAAGTACACAATTTACTAAATTCTCATTGATTGTCGACACAATATTTCACTCTATTAATGTTATGTTCATAACCCTCCTATATAACATTCAGATCACATATAATCTTGCACTTATTCTCATCAGGAAGAGCGTATAACTTTCAAAAATACCTCATACCCGAAATGAAGAAAAACAACACATTACTCATCCAAACACTATTTCGGTCATTTATCTTCAATATTGGGAAATTTTAAAGTACGCAATGTGTCAGTACATGAACATCCCTCGGAAGTTGCAGATTTACTAACTTTGGTTCTCAGAGACCATTTTCAAAATTATATTTGAGTGAAATATGATGTTCAATATGTTTTGGTAAAAATTATATATTTTCTATTTTATATAATGTTTTTGTAAAATAATGACTATCTTATTTTTACAAAATCAGTGATGCTTGAATGAATGTCTTATTTTACGTGGCGAGACTCAGGCAATGAGGCCTGTTCTTCCGTCTGACCACGCAAATTTCGTTACGCTCCTTTCTCCTACTAGGGAAGAAAAAAGGTATTACTTGGGTGACGAAACAGGCACTTTGAATTTAGCTCAGAGGCTTGAGGATCTTTTACATGCCGTAAATCTACTAACATGGGAAAGCCCGCTTTACTTCCCCTCTGAAGGAAAGCGTACGAAGGTTTTTTTCGCCCTTGAAATTCCATGGCTTCGATCGATGGGTTTGAACCGGCGAACTTGGGTATAACAGCCCAATACGGTAACCGTTACACCATCGCCGCCGCATGCTTCGCTTTAGTACAGACTTTCTCCTTTGAAAGAATAATACTTGCAATTCATATACTATACTAACATTAAGGGTATATCAAACGTAGCAATTTCCAGCTCTCATGATTTTTCGGGAGGTTGTGATCGATTCCACGATTTATTATTAGATTTAACGATTGTTTGGATGAGTAATTTGACATCTCATTTTAATTGTAGAAAAAAGGCCAAGTATGTACTATTGGCAATGAAATTATAAATTTTGATTGAAA
Organism: Teleogryllus oceanicus; assembly: GCA_964035755.1. Lineage (NCBI taxonomy): Eukaryota > Metazoa > Arthropoda > Insecta > Orthoptera > Gryllidae > Teleogryllus > Teleogryllus oceanicus. The sequence goes on from CAXIVR010000001.1 coordinate 159,678,857, forward strand.
TGAAAGTGATTGCTTCGATATTTGGGGTTAATTCAACTAAATATAGCTCTCTGAATATGGCGCCACGAAAAGCATTTCAAGATTTCATCTACGAGAAGTACTTCATCGTCCCTATTTATTTAAACAGAATACTTCAATCACTTTCGTTAATCGTCAGTCATGTTACATAGAGTTTCCAATGCGTATATTGGCATATATACTTTAAAATATGTGTTTATTACACTGCATCACCGGGAGCGGTAGCTCTGTGCATATACTGATGTCACTGCAGCGCCTGTGACCGGGAGGTCCTAGGTTCGAGTCCTGATGGCGGTAGAATTTTCGACACTACCTTTTCTGCTAGGTCGATTCAGTCGCTGTCTGGAGGAGAATTCTAGCGGCCGGCTGCTCTGATCGGTAGTTTTCTGTGGTGAATGGCGAATGCCGGAACAGTACCCTACCAAACGAGCCACGGACCGCGCGCGATCTGTCCTTCCTCTTCCTTGTCCTATCCTCTCCCCTTACACACACACACTTACACTAACATGCACTACACTACCACATTCGGGAGGCCGGTCGGGAGCTTAGAGCTTGTCCCGGCTGGGGGGGTGTCCCGCTGGTGGGAGAGTCCTGGTTAGGGGGAAACCCCACTAGCCGTCGGTATGTCGGCGCTGGATCTCACCATCCAGCAGGAAAGATCACCGCGCATATCCCGAGAAAAACGTGCACTACACTAACGGAACTAATGACCAAAGCTGACGTGCCCGGAAACACGAAAAAATCAAATCAAATCAAATCATACACTGCATACGCATTAACACTAGAACTGCTTTCTGAAGGGCAGACTTTTGGTTACTGTAATTGGTTTTCTAAGAGATTGACAACTCTGAAACGCATTTATGGAGATATTGATGTTATGAGGTACTCTTAACTAGTAAAAACGAGAAGGAACAAATTGTCAGATACATTTTCACAATTGTGAGTTTGAACTTGCAATTTTCGTCGCATGAAGCTTCAAGAGGACCTTTATAATACATAAGTTTGTAACTTACTCTGTTTTCTGTGAACTGTGAATTTATTTACTTTTACTTTCTCGTATACATACGAATATACGTAGTGGAAGATATATCAATTGTATATAGAAAATTATGTAATTCTGTGGTAATTGGATTTTGATATTCCAACTGAAATCCACCGTTAGGGGTCATCTGATAGCGAAAAAGAGTTGTTTTTTTTTCAAATGTCTGTCGGCCTGTCTGTCCGCCTGTCTGTCAGCCTAGCCGTTAAAACCATTATAAAAGTCTCATTTTCATTGTAAATTTTGAATTTTTCAACGGTACAGATATTCAGTGACAGGTTTTGTGTATTGCCCAAAGGAAAATATAATGTATTGCACATAGGACAATTTTAATATTTTTTATTTTATTTTATGTCGCATCAACTACAAATTGTTATTAGCAACATTTTCACGTTAACATTATTATTTTGTAGTACTACCTGGTTGTCATGATAAATCCATAATAGGAAATGTTATATTTATGTAATCTGCCATTTTGATGGAAAAATATCATATGCTCATTCTTCTTTTTATTGTAACTTGTAAAATATATTGACTTATTTACTCACATCTAAATTTTATATTTCATACTGGGTAAAAGTATTCCTGTACATTATAAAATTGCATATATTTTGTGAGTTAAAAAAGTGGATGGGTTTTTATTTAATTTCTCACAAATTTTATTTTTGAACTAATGCTGTTTTTCCGAGAATTATTTCAATTCAATAAATGTTTTCCATCTCATATTCATTTCTGTTGCTTGAGACAGGTCCCGTCTCTCGAGTACACTGAGCGTCAAGAAATAATGCACTCTCACATGATAATTTCAGTATGCTTCTTACTTTGTGGCCAATTTCATGGCAGGAGCAGCGGGATGCATGAAGGCGTGAGGGTGGGCAAAGTGTACTGCGAACTGAGCCTTGGCCATGCTTAAGTGCACCTTCCAACAGCAGCGACCACGCACCTGTGCCCCCTGGCGCAGCAACACTTCGCCAAGCCACTCGGCGTCTCCCCTCCCACGCCACCCCCACCCTCCGGCAACGTACCGCGTGCCTTCACTTCCTCTCAGCAAAGCTTCTCTCCTACTAGGACTGTTTGGGATAATTCGTCGGATGAATTTGACGCATCATTTTTGTCGCTATACCATTTTGAATAAATACCACACAGTGTGCCGTCATCCTTACATCCATTTTTGATCCAATTTTCTGTTTACGTCGTATAAATATTTTGGTATTTAATACATTAAATATTTTCGCTTTTTTGTTCCAACATGAGTAGGAGAATAGAGCCAAATAGATTACAGAACGAATCCCTCTTATACAAAACTAGAGGTTAAAAAGATGTGGGTTGATCTAAAATGAGGTGATCGAGCACTTCTGTGTCTCAGAAAGGGCCATTGAATCCCAACCTTAGTAAAGGAAGAACTTAAAGAAAGAGAAGAGAAATTTTAGCCTATAGTCTCTATTCAATTTGCATTTTAAATTAAAATATACATTATTTGTTTATGTGTTGTAACATCATTTACACCGGGGTTAATTATTCGTAAATCTTTCCATGTAAATTATAATTTCCTGATGTAGTATTCATAAGTAACGATTTTATAAGTGATTCACACTGTAACCGTCACCTCGACTTTACAAAATGTCTCCTTTCTATCGATCAGCGCTAAACTGTTTACCGAGTACTCACATTCATAGATAGAGGGCACCGCTACGATTTCCAACGCAGCGTGCTATACGCTTCACTGCTCTAACAATTAAAGAATTTTCTTTACCAAACTTCACAAATAAATGAGGAAAATACGAGTACTCGACCATTTTTGCATAGCGACCAGTCTGAAAGAATGTGCTCCGGAAGAGTTGCCAGTACCAACCAGAACGCAACGGACACGCTATAGGAAATGCTCAAATGAGGTAACGATATTGTAACATACCGAATTATAATACTCATACACATAATTCAATAAAATACCATACCTTTAAAGTACAGTTTCGGAAAGAAAAATTGATCGGGGACGTCTACGGATAAGTACAGCATTTGCACGGCTTGGGCAGCCCTTGTCATGACGAAATGTCGCAGGCGGAGCCTCATAGGCGCACGCAGAGCATCGTAGCCAATCTCAACACAGGATGGAGTACCCTAACAAAATTACGTCGTAGAAAATGGTGGGCGTCTCTAGTTTAGATGTGGAAGTATTTTGAAATAAAATTACATGGAAGAAACACTTGTATGAACTTGAAAGTATATTGAAATAGATAAAAACACACATCATTTAAGCATTGTTAACACAATTCGTTTGAAAAAATTACATTGATATCAGACAAAATAACACTCATTTTAGAACAATTAATTTCTTATACATACTTTAATTCCAATATTATTGTCCATACATAATTCATGAACGTTATCGAATATCCAGTTTATTTCAGATTTTTCGATAAGAGAAACGATCATAAATGCATATTTGCAATTGTTCATATGTATATTAAATTTGCAAAAGTTGCAAAATACTGTCTTTCTCGAATCGATAGAACACTTCTAGGGAGCTATAAGACAGTAAAGTTCAATAAAAGACAGTAAAATTCAAAAGCCAAGTGTGTATTTATCATTAAAGTAACAATTAAATTAGATATTAAGCAATCAATATGCATCTCTAGTCAAAATTGTTATCTTGCGACATTCAACTCAGGGACAATTTCGGGTCACTCCCCCGCAGGAATTACCCATTCATTTATTTCGGAATTGTTTATAAAATTGTTAATTGTTGCAAAATTGTTAATTCGCAGTTTTCGGTTCTGGGACATCAGGGAACACTTCCAATTTTATAATTGCAAAAATTGGAAAAATTTACCAAGTATGCAATTCTTTTTTATTCTCTCATCTCAATTCTCTTTACACAAGATGCAAAATTCCGCAATCCAACAGAAGCTATCGCCTTGCGTTTTCGAGACACGCAATTGCTCAAAGAATTACAGCCAACCCTCATTTGTTCCAGACAATTCATTCGCTCTTGACAGTCAAGTATAAAATTCAAATAGTTTTGCATTGTCTTGTTCTCTGCCGATTAAATTCTATTAACGATTTCTGACTTACGAAAAATCGGTGGAAATTGTTGATCATGAGCTTCTTTTAACTTTCGAAATTTCCTTTTTTATTCTTATTGTATCGTTGAAAGAGTAGTTTGGTCATTTTGATTCGTCTGTGTTATAAATAAATTCTCTTGCAAATTTCAAAACGCCGAGACTAACTGTTGTCCTGCATATGTGAAGATTTTTTCGTGTGCTTGGGTTTGCATTCCATTCAGTGGTGCCAATATCTTTATCATCTAGCGAGGAAATTGATTATCAAAAAAATATTTTGAAAAATGCTTTCGGAAAGAACGGTGGCACAATTTTCATATTTATTCTACGAGGCTAGTTTTACGCAAGAGATATATACTGTGTATAATTTTTAATTTTGGTGAAATTGAATCAGATGTGAATTTTCAAATAAAACTATACATTTTTTACCTCAAATGAATAATTCTATAGAGAAATTCAATGATGTCACATTTGTTAATAATTTAAAGAGTAAAAATATATATTTGACACCGGTCTTGAGCAATCCTCAACTCTAAGGCAAGAAACGATTATTATTGGCTCTTCTAGTAATTCAAGTGGCCTATCCTCGGCAGGTTGTCCCCTTTCACCTCGCCTTCAAAGGCATAAAAGGCGGAGTCTGTAGAATGTGGCACCAATCCAATAACATTTCCCTCCCCCGGAGAATGCATCGTTACGACATGTTGTGGGAATAAGTTCTTGTCATGTATTAAATTGTGAAAATAATTTAAATTCAAAATAATAAGTAAATAATAGTTTTGAATAAATTGTAATGCTACACACATTTAAGTATAGAAAGAAGACATGCAACTAAACAGTATATACACGTTTTAGGAAGATGTAAATTCTTTCTAATTATAACACTCATTTCTACACTTTTTACAGACAGAACATTGTGAAGTTTACCATTAATATGATGATTTATTCTGGTGATAATCGATAATTGACATGTAATGACAGAAATTTCAAATGTATGGTATGAGAAATTAAGTACGAGTTCAGTTACTTTAAACGAGAGAGCAATTTTGCGATGAAAATGTTTTTTTGAACGCATATATTCCAAATCCATATACTCCCTTATATTAATTAACGTTGTTTCCGTTTCCATTGAGTGGCAGATCATAACGTCTATCAGACGCTTATGTTTTTAAAAGACCATTAGAGAGGTCATTTGCGGGAGCCGCCTTGCTATTGTATCGAACTCTTGAAATGTTGAGTTCGTACAGAAGTTTCCGAAACACGTAAATTCCAACATTCCATCTCAAACGTACAGTAGTCGCACACCACTTTCAAGCATTACTAGACACCGTGCACTGTGAGACCGCCCGTAATAGTTTACAAAAACTTTATTCTCGTGCATGAGCATGTGTTCATCTGTCCAAGTTTTTTTGTGTCGGAGGGGCTGTGATTCTTAGAGAGATAATAGTGTAGTGGACATGGTAACAACTCTCTGAATCTGAGCAAGTTCGTTTCCTAGCGTGAACAAAACTTTTGGAGATTGGAAACCCTTCTGCGGGCTTCATGAAATATTATAATATTGCGATTACCAAATAGTGCGTCCTGCTATCACTGTTAGTTTTAATTCAATTTTTTCCCTTTCATTTTGTTTGCATTTTAATCGGTTTTCTGTTTCTTATATAATTTTGTTAATGCATTTTAGGAATGGCGTTTAACTGATGACAGTGCTATTCTTAATTTGAGCTAGATTGCTGTTTTCAAGTATTCACGTTTCAAGTCACGTCTTATTGCGATTGGAGAGCTGAATAGTACTAAGAGTGGAGTGACAATATGCCAAGCTTCAGAGACAAAAACTGAAGAATCTCTATATATTTGCTATATATGGGAATATCTATATATTTAAAAAAATAAGGTATTTTGCCATGGCTTCGTTTACAGCTTCTACTGAACCGATTGTAGTATTTTTCCTTTAAATGAAAGAATGTGATCCCTAGATGTGGTATCACATATTGTTTGTGTTGATTCACCAACATTTACCGTGTAAATTAATTAATTAAATATTTCTTTAAAAGTACGCTTATCAATAGTCAATTGTTTTCTTCCGAATGGTGGCTGTTTCAAAATCGATATATACGAGTCGATAGATGTCCACGCTGCTTCATGGTGGCGCTGCTGGATGTTTTGTTTTGATTGTTGAGATTTGTTTACAATTCGTCAAGGTTTTGTTCAGTGTAATTATTGATTGTGGCGTTACAGTTTCATGTTTTGCTTTTGTGGATTTTGTAGAGAACATTCGGACAGTGGGTTTTGCTCGGTTGTACTGCAGTAGTGAAGTTGTTCACAGGTTATGTCGAATTCCGAGTCGTTGCCCTCGCGCCTCAAAAGACGTAAACGTTCATTAACTGGACGCAGGGAAAGAGAAAGTCAGCGTAAGTGTCGTGATAGTGAGGTCATTTCGTTTTCAGCTGGGTCGTTGTCTATGAAATGTCAGTTTTGTTCTTGCTTTGTACTTCGCATGTGGGAGAAATTCTGCAAACGAGTTTACTCTGTGTTACTTAAATGGGAAAACAAGTTTACCTTCCAGCAATATACCAGAAGAAATCGAAATTGTTTATAGGACACAATGACATATCAAAAAACTTGAGAAATAATATCCGTCAGTATAATAGTGCTCTTTCTTTTGTGTCAATTAGCGCCGATATTGCTTTGCCACCTGGGCCATACATGTTCAAAATTTTGGGAACTCCACATGATAGAATATCTTCGCTCCTGAAGATCCAAACAATGCAACGTATTGTGAACATTATTCTGGGCAAAGTATTTTACATTTATCTCAGATCTCACCGTCAAATTTTGACGGGTTTTTACTAGTTGATAACTAAAATAATAGATTGTAAAATGTGGCGATCGTAATATTTATGTTTGTCTATCAAATAATATCCTAGCAGAAGCTATAGCAAGGGCGGCCAGTTTTGCCCGCATGGGCATTCGTGTTCCTATGTATGCCTCGCGGACGCTGCCACTCAAAATCGTCGATGCAGTGGGCAACGCAGAAAATTTGAGCGCGGAAACATCCCGAGGAGATAAGTAACTGAATTACAAAAATAATGTTTTCATGAGGTTTTTATTAAATAAAACAAGATAACTGTTGAAAAAGCGTGTGAATTTTCTGTGAATAGAATTATACGGAGAGCCCCATCAAATATGGGCCATCTCATAACTTCTATTCGGTTCCTGATATTGATATGCAGTTTTCAGTTAACAATGCGGAATCATGAGGCAAGTAATGTGCCGTAGATATAATATTTGAAATTATTTTTTAAGAAATTTAATTATCTTTGATTTTATAAATGGAAACATGTATTTTTCTCACTAGCGATTGATAATCATAAATAGACGAAGGCAATGATACGTTAATGTTCTGATAGTATTTTGAGTATAAAAGTAGACTTTCAGATATGTGATTTTAAATTAAATGTATAAGATTCTCTGTTGGCAACCGTGGCAACTGTCGCAATTGGGGGAGTTTGCCTTCGCGGCACCGGCACTTTTGTGAGGACAGGGGAAAGCCGCGAAGGTCACCAAAAGTGAGTTATTATATAATAGAATTTTTATTATTTGTTTGTTTTTGTGCATAGATCAGTTCATAAAACTATACATATGTAGTGATGGCTTAATTCATAACACTTAACCTAACTTAACTCTAATACAGTGGTTGAGAAAAACCATCATGGCATCTCGTAGATATTATTCTAGGTCTTAAAATAATTTACAAAATATGTGGAATGGATATTTATTTTTGATGCGAGTGGAATGAGTGGGGTTTGTACAGAGGACAAACGAGGATAAGCTTTGAATATGGTGAATATTAGAGAAGAACGTATGTGATAGGTAAGTAATGTGGTGAATGATGAGCTCGAGGTAGAATTCATTATGTAATTGGTAATTTCATATGAACCAGAATGCATTAGTGATGATGCGAAGGAACTGGTTCTGTACAATTTGAATTTTGTTGATGTTTGTTTTTGCAGAATTAATCCATACTGGACAGGCATAGAGAAGAGTTGGTCTGATTATTGTGAATAGAATTTGTGCATCGTGGTCACTATCCTATCATATGTTTCAACATTATATCGAGTAATAGTTTTGTTGACACTAATTTGATCGATTGCCTTCATCGAATTTAGTGTGATGATTCGTGTAGAAACATTAATTGTAATATCTAAATTGAAGGAATTAATGAAATTGAGAATTTGTTCTTTCTCGAAAGATTCGACTTGAAAATCAATGTTAAAATCTCTGCATACAATTGATTTAAAAGAGCCATTGCTGATTATGTTAAGTGTTATCTCCAGTTTTTCTAAGAAAAATATGTCTGCAGATCTCTTTGTTGGAGGTCTGTAGATGCAAAATAATATCACTTTTAGCAAAGTAAGATGTACTACAGAAATTTCGAAAACATTTTCAACGGAATACATGTTTAATTCCGTCAAGGAGATAGAATCAATGTTATTTCTAACGTAAATACAAGAACCCCCATATGTATGACCTTTATGCGATTCTCTCTCCCTCTCCCTCTCCCTCTCCCTCTCCCTCTCTCCCTCTCTCCCTCTCTCCCTCTCTCCCTCTCTCCTCCTCTCCCTCCCTCTCCCTCTCTGTCTCCCTTCCTCTCTGTCTCTCTGTCTCTCTCTGTCTCTCACTGTCTCCCTCTCTGTCTCTCTGTCTCTCTCTGTCTCCCTCTCTGTCTCTCTGTCTCTCTCTGTCTCTCTCCGTCTCTCTCTGTCTCTGTGTCTCTCTCTGTCTCTCTGTCTCTCTCTCTGTCTCTCTGTCTCTCTCTGTCTCTGTCTCTCTCTCTGTCTCTCTGTCTCTCTCTGTCTCCTCTCTGTCTCTCTCTGTCTCCTCTCTGTCTCTCTCTGTCTCTCTCTCTCTCTCTCTCTGTCTCCTCCAATAAAAGCCTGCGAGGTAAAAGTTTGGATTTTGGAAAGTGCTAAGTTCATTAGGAGATAACCAATGTTCTGTAAAGCAAACAACATCCATTTGATTTAAATCGCTCTGTAGAGCTGCCTCGATAAACTCAGTTTTATTTGAAAGGGATCGAACATTATGGTGCAGTATATTTATCTTTTGCAAGAACCTACACGACTGTTTTTCTGCTGCATCTGACTGTAGTTGCTATATATTTACTCCATTTTTACCTCGAGTGCCTGGTCGAAGGTTGTAGTGTGTCCCGGCAGTGACAGGTTGTGAGGAAAATGGGGCATCAGGTGTAGATGAATTGGTAGAGGGAATGGAAGAAACGGGAATAGGTTCAGAGGAGGAGGTAAGAGGGATCGAAATAAGGGAGGGGGATGGAAAACGTAAGGAAGGTAAAAAGGATATATTTTTGGCAGGATACTACGTAGGACCGGAGTTGATGTATTGTGCAAGCTTGTTACCGACTGCATATTTTCCAGCAAGGTTCATGTGAAAACGATGCCAGGTGAAATTTTTTGCTGAGAGGAAATTAATTTAAAAAATTGTGACATTTGTTTCTCTCAGTTGCGGTTTTAATTGTCGGTTTGTGTGTTTAATCTCGCTGCATAGTGTTGATCTGTTGTACCAGAGGGGCAGAGTTCAGACTACAATGTTAATATTTTGGGTGGCACATTTTATTTTTTTTACTTGTTGTTCAGGTGTAAAGTTACCGCTCAAGTTGATGTCTTTCTGCCCTATGATAATGACTGTTCTGATTGGTCAGTGTCTTCGTGTGGATGTCCAACTCTGCAGTCACATCTGCAAACCTCGCGTTAGGTTTAAAAATAGATGAGACTGAGAAGCTGGAGGGTAACTTCCTACTGAGAATGGAGGAAAGATGACGGCCATGGCTGTCAGCTAAAATAAGTACGTATTTTTTAGGCTCAGTAGGAATGACTTTGTTTTCAAGTGGGCTAGGTCGCATTACGTGTTTTGGTTTTGACGCGCTTCTTAGCCTGTTTGCGTTGGTTTGTGCATATATTTGTCGATAGTAGAGAAGGGATGCGAGGATCAGGAAGGCGAGGAAAATCGGTTTCATAATCTAAAACACTAAATTTGTTTTGAGTTGTGACTCGATGCGGTGTCTGTGTCTTCTGTACAGTCACGGGTGCACGGTTGGTATTATAGGCGGTGTTGCCGGCTTGCACCCAATCGTCCTGTTCGACCTCTTGTACCCAAACGACCTCTTTCATCCTTCAAATATGTTGATCTAAATTATTGTTTACGTGTGTGAAGGCTTTAAGAAGGTCGGCTATTAGAGTGCTGAGAGTAAGGAGAGTAGAACGAGCAGTGGCCATGTCACGAATACGTTTTAATGTACGTAAGAAATATTGGTATAAATACAAGAAACCCAGATCAGAGCTACAAGCATCTAGCTTAATATTTTAAAAGTGTAAGGTTGATGTGTATTCAATAAATTAAAATGTAAGATTCAATATAAAAATTAAAAGGTATTCTACCCACAATATCTATTGAAGCTAGTACTTACGAAATTTGGTATTGTCGCTACGTAGATTTTCGTCCACTTAAACTGCAACTGTTTAATACAACCAGTAGATTATACAACCGGATACGTCCGTTTCGTAAGATGGTGTCAACCCATTTCGATATTCTCAGATTTCGTGGACACTTCTAGCGTTGTAGATGCATGGCCGTTGGATTCCGTAGCTTCTGACACAATGCCTGGGATCTCATTGTCATGCACATGTTGCTGTAGTTGGAATTGTAAATGTTGGTTCTGTTGCACTAGTTGTTGTAAATGTTGTTATAACCCTCTTACTCCCAGTGTTGCTTTGAAGTAACATGGGTTTTTATTGTTCTTAGGGCACTCATTATCTTGAATGTCATTATATTGAATTATAAACTAGACCATTCTCAAGTCAGGGCCATATAGTTAATATATTCTCCGTTAGAAAGCGTTATTTTAATTCCGTGGCGTGTATGAGACATTGCTAAATACAAATGAGCGTAACGATTTCATTGATGCATACATACTTAATTATTGTATTTTATTTTTCTCAATGTTATATTTGCGTTATTTTTCGGCAACTTTAAATTTGTTCACACACACACACACACACACACACACACACACATATATATATATATATATATATATATATATATATATATATATATATATATATATATATATATATAATGACCTAACGGTCATTTTGCCGTCAAACAGAAAAGGAACGGAGATTGCCAATTCAAATCTGGCGCGTATAAGAGACCGCATATCAATCTTTTAGGGGAACGACTCCGGGAACGAATCACGGACGGTGAGAAGAGGCAGGCGGTTCGGAGGGAAGCAAGAAGAGACATGACGAATGGCGCGCACGGGGCTGTGTGGCGTGTGTGAGGGAGAGAGTGAAATCGGGCAACATCGAGGGGTGAAGGTGCGTGGAAGTGTTGTCATGTGATTAGACGAGAACTCGGAGTATTGGACAAAAGCATGATCTAAAAAGTACTGTGTTTTGAGCACCAATGAACAAGAATAGTCAGATGATGTGAAAGCACGTGGTGCAGCGGTGCACGTGGGCCATAAACTATTAGTGTAAGGAGAAATTAACGACTCCAAGCCAGTACATCGTCATAAGAAGACCGAATTCGTGCCCAGACTTTGGAAGTGAATGGTTAAATAGCAGAACGCTGGGTACAGCACGGCGACCACGTGGACAACACGCACTTGGCGGGACTAGTGGCTACCACGGCTCGGTGACGTCAAGGACATTAGCAGAGGCGGTTCTATTCCCACGACAGGAATGCGGGATCCTCAGATAAGTAACGAAGTTTGTAATATTCGTGAAAGTCGGGTTAAATTATTGCAATCATACGCTTCAGAGTGTATAATGTGGGGGGAGGACATAGCGAAAAACAATCACAAATATTCAGAGGGAGGAATAGATTGTAACTGGTTAATATTAGGTAATAATAACAGTGAATGTAAAACTGAAGGATATAGAATATTGGTATTTCATTATTGTATAAGAGTGTGGGAGCTCCCGGTTGGTTAGGTATATTCCAAACAATATTGATCAGTAATGATGTTAATCACGTTAATAGCATACGATTATGTAATGAAGATTTGTCTAGTTGTTAAACATTCTCGATTTTTTTGTGAATAAATGAACAATGTAATGTGTAACTTGGTGCATCGTGGATTGAATGAAAAAAGTAACAAGCCTAAAGCCAACATCCTCCTAGTAAAGGTGCTCCCCCCTAGAACGATCCCTTATCCTTCATCATTTCGATAACAGCATATATTGCATTCAAAATTCTAATATGTGGTAAGTACTTGCTTGGTGAACTTGAATCCCTAATTCGGGAAACTGAGGTAAGTACGGTCACAATATACATACAGTGTTCATATTTAAATTCCCCGAAAACACGTGTTTCTTACAAGCCACACTTGGGTTTGATGGTAACCGTACGGAGCGAGTTCAGATAAGTGTGCTCCTCGCGTGCTCTTCCATCTAAACATGAAAAAACTTGGCTAATTGAACGACGAAGAAATTTTTAACATCTTGGATGATATTGAAGAAGCCAATATCTCAGAAATTAAAGATAATATATCTTCAGATGTAGAAGATGAAAAGTCATTATTTTTAGGATTAGCAGAGAAATTGCAAACAAAAGAGTGTTTCCTGTTATGTTTATGTTGTTGTTTTTAGCTTTTTTTACCTGAACTGTAAAAATTTTATTTTTTTGTTTTAAATACTATAATTAAATTTTTCAGGAAACAAATTGATCTAACTCATCTAGTCAATCAGCCAGTAATGTCGATGACGACTCTACGCCGCAATTATTGTTTCTAGTGAAGGAATATTTTAGTAATTACACAAATGTAACAGTATGTAAATGGAAAGAAACCTCTATTATAGGCCAGTAATATAATCTGTGTTCGTACATTCCACTATCGCAAACAATACAAACGCCTTTATTTATCTTATGTAAATTTTACATTTTGGTACTAACCGTTTTAAGTATTTTTTTTATATTTTGTTACTTAATTTTAGAGTTTATTAACTTTTTATTATATATATAATATATATATATATATATATATATATATATATATAATAAGGTAATGGAAATAATGTGACAAAGATATTTTTTCGAACATTGCTTAGAACATTGCACTTTTATTATAAAATATTACAGATGCGAGTTTTTTTGTTGTTGTTGTTTCTCAATGGCGAAAAATTATACATGACCTTTCATCAAAATCTACCTTTAGGAAACAGATTTAATTCAGGCGAAAATCTCTACCTTCATAATTATAGTTGTAGAAAGACGCCACAAAAAGTTTTAATTTTTGCAATTTTCGTAGTTTTCAACGAACCTGGGACGTACACAATTCTCTTAAATGTTCAGAATTCGTGCCTAACTACTACTAAAATGTTGAATTGTAAGTTTTTATCATGTTATTTTTAAATAAATTACAAATTTTACACTTTGTTATGCACTTGCTTGCAATCACTTACCAACTTTCCTTTAAACCCCAATATTTCCTGAGAGCAACTTGTTGAATTTTCTAATATTCGAGGAAATATTTGAAAAAATGGCGTATTTGCTTTAAACTACTCAATTATAACTCAAAAATAAGTTTTAAAATGTTCTTCATTATTTAACAATAATTTGGAATTGAAAGGGTTAATAGTTGATGTTCTTTGAAGTAACGCTTGCTGCTGCTGAAGATTATGTGTTAAATCACTGTATTCTAAAGTTGTCGATCCGTCCGTACTGTTGTTATGGCATACTTCGCTGTTTTCGTGATTATTTAGTATTTCTGATGATTTGGTGATCAATTCCCCGAAGGGGACATGGCCAGCAAACAATATTCATTTCTCTATATTTGGCCGATATTGATTTGCAATAGTTGTTGATTGACCACTGTTCACAAGTAAATGCACTTCTTTCTGACCCAGGACCGGCTCCAGTAGCGGCCCAGGCAGTCGGCACTTGCGATAAGCGCAAGCGTTCAGATAACTAGCGGAGTTGCGGAGCATGCCTGCTCGTCAGTTCGCTCCGAGCAGCGGTAGGGTACACATCGCGCTCCGCTCTGCTCAGTATCAGCGAAAGTGAAATACTTTTTCGACAAGTCTGTTCAATTTACAGATCTGAAGTATTAGTGCCAGTGTGAAGTGTTGTGTACAGTGCGCCGCACAAAGCAAATCTAATTTATCCAATAATCAGTGGCAGTGCAGCGCCGCCCAGCCCTGGCTTCGGCCAGTGCATCGCCGAGGCCATGGCGGCCGTGTACGGCACCAACGCCATGGACCCCAGCCCAACGCAGTTTCATCAAGAGGACCATCTAGAAGCGGAAGAACAGCAAAGAATCCGTGACCTGCGGCTTACTGCGTCCGGCCATATTGTGACTAGTGGAGGCTACCAACCGGGAACTGAAACACCACTCGAAAGCAATGCAGTTAATAACCACGACTTAGACAGCGGCCTCGCCCTAGGCCAAAATGTCCCAGTGCCCCCGGTAACTGTAGCAGCAATGCAAACATTACAAACAACTGTGAAAAAGGAGTTTTAACGACACCGGTGATGAATCATTACCGAACAAAAATCATCAAATAACACAGACTATGTATGTTCAGTGCCGACTGGGAAAAAGATACGCACCACTAGAGAAACTAATTAATGAACCAAGGTTCACCTTCATTAATGACACTTCGAATCAAGAAAACGACAATGTCAAAATTCCTCGTATCTATGTTTTTTTAATTTGTTGCATCTACACCTTGACGCAACGCGTCTCCAAGCCCCTTAAGGGGCGTTGAGCGCTTTGCACTGGGGAGTAATCCTCCATTAATGTGCTTTTTATTTTTGGAGTAATCCTCCGTTACAATAATCTCAAGTCAAGTCCGGTCACCCAACCAAGAGCCCGCGAGTCTCGAATTCGCTTAACCTTCGTGACTTTACGGAGCGTAGTAAACGAATTCGGCTAGCGCCGCCGGCTTTTAACGATATAGAAAACATTTCTGAATTCAACAGGGAAATAAAATCTAAAATAACTAATCAGTTCACATCAGATATTAAAAACAACCGAATCAAAATAATGTTCAGAACCATTGCCGACTTCAGAAAGGCTATCAAATGTTTAATCAATACCAGTGGAAGATTTTCCATGTATAAGGACCCCGCTAACAAGAAGTTTTCTATAGTGTTTAAAAATTTACATACATCAATAACCCAAGAAGAAATATACGAAGACTTGAAGGAAAAGTGTTCATCATTAATTAGTGTCACACGACTGTATAAAAACAACTTCCCCATACCTGTTGTTGCCGCGGAATTTGACGGTCGACACAGTATTGAATCAGTGCTTCAAATTAAACGAATTTGTAATTTGAGTGTTAAACCTGAGCAAAGACGAAAAAACAAAGACCCTGTTCAATGTCTGCGCTGCCTGGACTTTGGGCACACTAAAAATAACTGCAACCACACAATCGCGTGTATTTACTGTGCTGAAAATTACTACTCAATAAATTGTCCCCAGCGGGAACAAGTACTGATATGTAAGAACTGAAAGGTCCCCCACCGC
Organism: Teleogryllus oceanicus; assembly: GCA_964035755.1. Classification (NCBI taxonomy): domain Eukaryota; kingdom Metazoa; phylum Arthropoda; class Insecta; order Orthoptera; family Gryllidae; genus Teleogryllus; species Teleogryllus oceanicus. The sequence goes on from CAXIVR010000001.1 coordinate 159,694,521, forward strand.
GGAGATACTCGAACTGAGGAATGTCCCTTCTACAAGAAACTTACAGAATCCCCCCCAACAAATGCACATGCAAGGAATCTCAAAACTAAATCAAACAATGGCAGGCCTTCTGCCCTATACTATGGAAAAACTCAATCATAATACCTATTCCAAAACCATATAAAAATCATAGCAGTGTAGAAAACTACAGACCGATAAGTTTACTAACCACACTTTCAAACATTCTCGGGAAACGAATTCTAAAAAGGTTAAATAGCTACCTTCAATGAACCCAAATTATGCCATTACACACGTTTGGCTTTATACGTCATGTATCAACTGCACACCAACTACTTAGACTCTCAGAAAATATCCACACAGCGTTTCAAAACAAACATCACACAATAGTTTCATTTCTTCACATTTCACAGGCGTTTGATCAGTATGGCACGAAGGACTATTATACAAATCCGAACAATGGGAACACCAAACTACTTAGTAAACTTCATCAAAAGTTTTCTAACTGCTAGATCCTTTACAGTTTCCGTTGAATATCACATCTCCAACACCCAAAAAAAAAAAAAAAAAAATAGCAGGCCTTCCACAAGGTTCACCGCTCTCACCCACACTATTCAACATATACACAGCTGACATACCCACTACAATATACACCCAATTAGCACAATTCGCCGACGATACCGCAATTTACAAATCCAGCCACTCACTTAAGACCATTACCGATAGGATACAAATAGACCAGTGGTCAACATTGTGGAAAATCAAACTCAACCCAACTAAATCAACTGCCAAAATATTCTCATTTAGACCATTTTCTCACCCACCACCACTACACATTAATAAACACACAATTCCATGAACACCACAAAACCAATCGGTAAAATACCTCGGGATGAACTTAGACACAAGACTCAACTGGAAAACACACACAACACTAAAACAACAACAAGCAAAAATAAAAATAGTTCAACTAAAATTCCTTATCAACTCCAATAGCCGGCTATCCCTAACAAATGCCATTACAATTTATAAAGCAATAGTCAGACCATTAATGCTTTTCGCATGTCCCATCTGGACCAATGCATCTATTTCTAACATTAATAAACTTCAAATTGTAAAAATATTCCCAGATTAGCAACAATGCCCCAGGTTCTCTCAAACGCCCAACTACATAAAGAACTGAATATATCACTGATCATCAAACATATTGCCCATCTTTCCAATAATTTTTACCCCAACCTAAATACAACCGAGCCGTCCCCTACAACCTGGCCACTATAAATGACTTCCCTACAAGAATTAAGAATAGATTTCCTTTCGAAGCGTTCTTGAATATTTTCTATACTAATTGTTCATAGTAGGGGCTCTTGCAGTTTCCTACACCTCTAGTAAGATAGTTTAGTTTTAAGTTTTAGTGTTAAGTTTAGTATAAGTTGCAATGTAAGCCAGCAAATGCACATGAGATAGTTATTTGGCACTGATCTGTGTAATTTCCAATCACTCAATAAATAAATTAAAAAAAAAACGTCTGCTCGTGGCCGCTGCTGAGCGAGAACTTGCGAGATAAATGACGGTACTACTTTGAAAAAAAGGGCTCTTATAAAACATGTCCTCGGTTAATCTTTCTCCGTGTTCATCTTCAGCAAACATCATAACATATTTAGATCTGCTTATGTTTGGGAAAATAGTTTTCTTGATTCTTGTCTGAGAAGAGTTCCAAACGGAAATGGTCCTACTGATCGCAACTGAGAGTACCCTAGAGCACTCAAACAATTGTTTCGAAAGAAGATGAACTTTCAATTAAAATATGCCCTAAATAAACGTTTGTAATAATTCTATTCACAGCAAATTTTTCCTTACGATTTTTATATAAAAAGTGCTTTGTCGTAACAGTATGTTTTCTTTAATAAAAGAACTCATATAATTATTCTTCCTTTCATCCTTTCTTGGTTTTCCAGCAATATTTCCGCGATGAACAAAATGCAAACAATGCGAAAGAAACAATTGAATTAAAACTAAGTTCTTCATCAGCATGTATTTTAAAATACCAAATGTAACCATCGCAAAAATGTTTCCCATTTCCCAAGGTTTTGTCCACGCTGTGATAGGAACTCACACAATTGGGTTCAACAAGATAATACTATGTCTACTACACTATTACCACACCAGGAATCACTTAAAAAGAAAGTTGGACTAGCCAACTCATTTTTTTTCTACGTGCGGACTCACAGTCCGACGCGTAGGGCATGACAACCGGAAGTCTGAGATGGCCTTATTGGTGGTTACGAGTTCCGGGAACATCAGTAAGAACTCAAGGTTTGACTGAATGTTAATCAAAGCAAGGAAGAAAGATATGAATTTGGAATAAATACATTTAAAAAAACACTTTCCCCCACAAAATTGCTCTCTCATTAAAAGTAACTGAACTCGTTCTTCATTTTCCATACCATCCATTAGAAATTTCCGTAATTACACATATGTCAATTATCACTAGATCAAATTATCAGTTTAACGATCAGTTTCACAACATACCGACTGTGAAAGGTATATACATGAGTGTTGAAATAAGACAGAAATGTGGACTTCCTAAAACGTGTGTATACTGAATAGTTGCGTGTCTTATTTTTATATTTAAATGTGTGTAACATTACAATTTCTTGTAGAAAGCTATGTGTTTCTATATGGAATTTAAAATATTTGTCACAATTTAATGCATGATTTTATACGTCTAGAATTTGGCCCCCAAGAGAGCGTAGCGAAGCATTCTCCTGGAATAGGAGGGGGAGCATTACTGGATTAGTGTCACTTCTTCACACTTCGCTCTTGTGCCTTTTAAGACGAGGAGAATGGGGGAAACTTCCGAGGATAGGCTACGTGAATTGATAGAACAGCCAATGTTAAGCGTTGCTTGCCTTAGAGTTGAGGATTGCTCAAACCGTGTGTGTGTGTGTGTCTGTGTATATATATATATATATATATATATATATATATATATATATATCACACACACACACAGGATGAGTCACGTAACTCTAGCACCTCCTGTAACATTTGAACGGTTCAAGTTGTTGCAATGCAGATTTCACGAATATAGATGGAAAGGGAATGGGGCTAATTGACACGTGTATTTATTTATATTTTACCACTTGTATTTAGTATTTAACGAGATACTTGATGTAACTTTGTTTTTTCAAATTGAATTATCCATATTTTACGTTGTCATATGTTATATATTGCCATATGTTAGATAAGAATTTTTTGAAAATAATTTGAATTTTTTTGCGTTTCATATTTAACGGATATTTTGAATGTAACAGTCCGACACAAAAGGTTACACAGCGCTTCACCAGCAAACGCGCGCTGGGGAAGGGTAAGGATCTTAGTATTTGAAGATACGAAACACATTCCGAATATTCACAAAATGTTTGCAGTTTTTTCATGAACTCTGCTTCCCATCCTTCCGCATTTTCAGAGTTTTGTATTAAGGATTTAAATATGAATTTGTCAGAAGTAGTATGTATTGAAATAAGATTGTTATTTCAACTTTTAAAGAATATTAATGGGATCTTGCAAACTAAAAACCATGATAATGAATTATTAAAATTGTACAAAGAGAAATGCACATTTTCAGCAAATATTTTTCTTGTTAATGCGAATTTAATAACACTATGAAAAGAAAAAAGTGCAGAAAGATAATGATAATAACTATCCATATATCGCTAAGTTATTATTATATGCTTATTAACATTAAAATTCTTTGCTCGAAATGTGCAATCTTCTTTGTACAGTCTTAATTATTTATCCTTATTGTGTTTTGTTTAATTCCAATAGTGGCCCATTAATATCCTGCGATGTAAAATGCCTTTAATTGAGTTGAATTAAAAAACAACTTTATTATAATACATACTTGTGAAAAACCTTTATTTTCAATCCTTCAATTCCTTGAATCAACGAAAGACAAAAAATCTGAAAACACGGAGGGATGGAAAGCAGAGCTCAGGAGAAAATTGCAACAGTTTTGTGAATATTCGGAATATGTTTGGTATTATGAAATACTAGTTCTGCTTCTTTCCCGAGCGCGCTTTTGCTGGTGGAGCGCTACGTGGCCTTGCGTGGAGGGCTTTCACATTCAAAATATTCGTTAAACATGAGACGCAAAAAAATCAAAATTACTCAAAAGAATGCTTATCTAACGTATGACAAATGTGTATCCTTGAATTCCACTTTTTACGCTTGTCATGATAGACTGAAAAAATATGTGATGTTCCATTTGAAGAAACAAAGTTACCTCAAATAACAGATACAAGTTATAAAATATAAATAAATACATTTATCAATTAGCCCCATTCTCTCATGTACTTTCGTGAAAACTGCATTGCAATAACTTGAACCGTTCGAAAGTTACAGGAGGTGCTTGAGTAACGTGACTCACCCTGTACACACACACACACACACACATATATATATATATATATATATATATATATATATATATATATATATATATATGTGTGTGTGTGTGTGTGTGTGTGTGTGTGTGTGTGTGATTTAGTCGCATCAACATCTAGGTCATTAGCGACCACTATTGGAATGAAAGTTATGGTAACTATGAAGGTGAAATGAAATGGTGAGATAAGGGGTGAAAGGACGAATACAAATAGAACCATGCCCGAGGCGGGAATCGATCCTGCAACCCTTCGGTCCGAGATCACTACGACACTACTGCCTTAGCGATCTCAGCCACTGAGCCGACAGAAATATATATTTTATACCCTTTGTAATTATTACCAGATGACACATTATCTCTATGCACGATCTATTCATTTCAGGTTAAACAACCTACGTAGTTATATTTAAATAATTAAAAGTGATTCAATTTCCCTAAAATTAAAAATATTAGAATATCACAGCAGCTCATTTGACATGTGGAATAAATTTAAAAATGATCCACCATGCCCCAGTTCCTCCGAAATGCATTTTTGCAAAATAATTTGTTATGACGAATTTCCTCTAATATCAGAAGTCGATAAACTAGTTGCATCCAATTTGCACGAGTGAATACAATATATCCAAGCACATAATATAGACCTACATATTTGCAGGAAAACAGTTAGTTTCTGAGTACTGAAATATGTAACAAAATTTATTTATAACGCATACGAATCAAAATAATGAAACTGAAGTTTTATCGATGTATTAAGAATACAAAGGAAACTTTGAAAGGTTAAAAGCAGCAACAATTTCCACCGATTTTCCGTAAGTCAGAAATTTTTAATACAATATAATCGACGGAAGGCGTGATACTGCAAAACTGACACTGCAAAAAGTATACTTGAAAGCAGGGAGCGAGTGGATTGTCTGTAAAACAAATGAAGGTTGACATCAGATGCTCATTTCCTATAAAAATTTGCGTATCTCCGAAAAAAAAAGGTGTAAGCGCCGATCGGATTGCGGAATTTCGCAAATCTTTGAAAGGCAATTGAGATGACAATAAAAAAATTGAAAATTTTGTAGATTTATAAACAATTTCCAATTTTTGCAATTCTAAATTGGGTAGGGTTTCCTGATGTCTCAGAACCGAAAACTGCGAATTAACAATTTTGCAACAATTAACAATTTTATTAACAATTCCGAAATTAATGAATGTGTAATTCCTGCTGGGGAGTGTCCCGAAATTGTCCCTGAGTTGAATGTCGCAAGGTAACAATTTTGACAAGAGATGCAAATTGATTGCTTAATATCTTATTTTATTGTTTCTTTAATGATAAATATGCACTTGATCATTGAATTTTATTGACTTTTATTCAAACACTCCCTAGAAGTTCTCTATCGATTGGAGAAAGACAGTAGTTTTCAAATTTCGGAAATTTTAATGAACATATGAACAATTGCATATATGCAATTATAGTAGTTTTCTTATCGATAAACTCTGTGTGAACTGGACATTTGATAAAGTTCACGGATTTTGTGTAAACAATAATATTAAAAAAACGTGTATATGAAAGTTTTTATCTAAAATGTGTGTTATTTTATCTCATATCAACGAAAAGTTTTCAAAAAGAATTGTGTTTCAAAAAGAACAGTGTTTAAGTGATATGTGTTCCTACATATTTCATTGAATTTACTTTCATGTTCATAAAAGTGTTTCTTTTCATGTATTTTCATATGAAAATATTTCCAAATATGAACAAGCGATGCCCGCCATTCTCTACGACTTAATTATGTTAGGACACTCCCCCCTGCGTTGAGATTGGCGGCGATGGCTTCTGATGCTCCGCCTGCGACCTTTCATCATGACAAGGGCTGCCCAAGCTGCAAACGTTGAACTTAGCAGCAGACGGCTTCGATAAATTTTTTTTTCCAAAACTGTACGAACGATCCAGTTTGCTGACGCATCTGGATACTACATTTTTAAGATATTAATTTGAAAGTAATTTGCGTAATTTTTAATTGTTATATTCCATCTATACCCGTAATTTTTTCAGATAGCTCTGATGATGATCGCTACGCGGTGGAATAGATAATTTGTGAAAATATACATATAATTGATACCAGACAACATCTTTTATATACATTTAAGCAAATAAATGTTAACATTGGTTATTTGCAACACAAATATGGGGAATTCAGAATGTTACATAGGCTTATATAATATATTGTGTTCGTCACTTACATTATTCTCAAATTCGATTTTTTTGTCAGCGTGTTTTGAATCAACTTCTGAAGGTGTGGCAAATCTGTGTTGCATTCTCACATTGTACTACTCACTTTTTCTATTTTCTTTGAGATGAGGATCGCTGACGCCACAATTTAGCTTTTATTGCCTCAGGGACTGAAGGATCGGTAACCGTCCTTTTTCTGGTATTAATAATTAGTAAGTAGTAAGTAATTAATAATTCGGTACCGGTAGGGCGAGATCAACTCAGCAAGGCGGTAGCCTTCGTGCTACCTGCGTATTTCTTCAGTGGCGATTATTTCCTCCTTCATTTGTTTTCCTGCAGAATAATCATGTGACAAAGGTATGTCACTTGAGCGTAGGGCAACGCATTATCATGTACTTTCTATCTGTAAATGCCAGAGAAAGATCTCGCGGTATTAATAGTTATACCAATAATTTAAAAATGTCGTCACTGAGTACTGGAGGGGTGAAATCGGTGTGTGGCGGCAAATGGGCTGAGTTACGGCCTGAGCGCGTTCTACTCGACACCACTTTCTACGGAACTAACGACAAATCATTAGTTTATCAAAGATGAACTAGTTTGAACAGAGATGAATTAGTTCATCATTAGAGATGGCGCCACTGTCAAAACGATAGCGCCATCTCTGACTGGGACATCAGTTTTGGGTATAAATGTAACTTCATTTTCTGTGCACGTCTTCTAGAATTCAGTGGGAAATACAATTATTCAAATTATCCTTTCCATGTTGTCGCGGCAGGAAGTAATAAGGGCCAAAATTTATTGCTTGTTTATCCTTGAAAATAGATTTTATTACATGGGAGTTTTGTTTTTTCTCCTTTCAAAATTCAAAATTTAAGTAGTATATGACTTAGTGTAGGGATCACAGAATTTTGAAAATGTGCACACAATTCACTTTTCCCCATAGCACGTCATACGCAGTTTTTAACTGTTTTTTGACGTAAAATAAATAAATAAAAACTAGGGTAACCTCGCAAGCGCCCGTTCAGGAATCTCAATGCATTGTTCTTTTTCTATCAAGGGAGTGGCTGTTATCGCCGCGCCGAGACGAGAACCGCCCTGAGTGATGTTCTCACTGGTTAGTGTTCCGGACGTTAATAAGTGTTGTCCATCGTCATCAGCTCTCCGACCCTGAAATTACGTTTTCATCGAGAAAGACTATAATTCTACGGATGTACAATGTATTTCTTTTTAGAAAATGCAACTGTAATTTAAGTTGTTACATCTAAGAATACATTTGTAAGGAATGCAAACGTATGTGCTGTATTGTGTTTTTCATCTTTTCTTCTTTTCTTTTACAGTTAGGCGATTTATCGAATCCAGAACTTCGAATACTGACAGACCAATTGGATAAAATTCGCCATGGAGGTTAGTAAATCACTTTCTATTCTGACAATCAATTCTGTGCAGGAAGACAAAAGCACCCCTTCCTTACTTTATGGTTTAGGATTGACACCTTTCCAAACTTTTGAATATTTAGGTACTATGAATGGTTGTTCAAATCCATTCCACAATGTGAGTATATTTCTTATACATAAAATTGATTCTCAAAATACGTCAACAAAAAATTTCAATGTTCTATTGTATTTGATACATTTAATAATCGCAGAATTAACCGGCCGAATTCGGCCAGAGCCAGCATTAACGCTGTCTCTGTAAGCACATTTTCGAGACCAACCGTAAAGCAGTGTCGAAATAAACCCCTGTCTAGAGGGGGTGGCCGGCTGCTCTGATCGGCAGTTTTCCTTTGTTTCTCCGATCAACACCAGACCAATGCCGGAGCAGTACCCTAACCAACGATACATGGACCATCGTTTCTTTCCTTTCTCTTCTTTGTTCTATCCTCTTCCCGCTTTCACACACACACACATTTACACGCACCACACGCTCACACAGGACAAGAAACCAGCTTAGGGTTTGTCTCGTGTAAGGAAGTATCCCGCCGAGGAAAGATATCTGGAGGAGGTTTTCCCGCCAGCTGACGTATAGATGGGCACCCGATCTCATCATTCAGCAGACGAGAAACACCGCCACTTTCCGGGATAAAACATTCATTGCACTAACAGACGTAATGATCCCAGCAGTTCTTGAGCCCGCAAACTATTAAACGCAAACGAAGTCAACCAAGTCATTGGTGACTAGAGAACACCAATCTAGTGTTATTGAAAGAAAATATATACATATAAGAAGCAGTACAAAATTTCAGTTTTTGAGAAGTTATATATATATATATATATATATATATATATATATATATATATATATATATATATATATATATATATATATATATATATATATATATATATATATATATATATATATGTATATATATTGTAACTCCGACGGTTGGTCGCACCTACCTGGGCTCGTGTTGGCGGCTAGCTCAGGAGGCGAGTAGAGCCTGAAATTTAGATGGTGGACGGACGTGGCTACGTGATTGAGGTCAATTGAAAGAAAAAAATAACTTTAATGAGAAATTTAAAAAATAGAAAAATTAGTAGAAATAATTTGTTATAATTATCTGAGCTCAGTTTCAAACCCTTGCTTTTTTATCACGCAGTCTTAAAACTAATACAATTAAATCTTATGATTATTGCTTGGAACAAATAAAGGAAAAATTAAACAGAGATGTGCTTAGAAAATTACAAGAAAAGTGCCTATGCGCGGCCGGCATCTTCTGAAGATTGAATATAGTCCAGGTAAGCCTGAAGGGCGTGATAAATGTTCATTTTGTTGGTCGGAGCTCGACAAATAACTAAAATTACCATGTGCGGCAGAGGAACTCGCTGGGGTGAACGGCCTCCAAACAAGCAAAACAGCTGGGCTCCTTTTTTTCTGGACAGCACGTCCCTTGGATGACGGAGAAGGGTTTCTTCTCGTAGCCTGCTTCCCATTCAGTAGAGCAAAACCAACAGCGACATCAGCTGTGACGTCTGCGGCAGCGGTGACGACGTTATCGGTGACGACAGTTTATAAGTCCGAACGTCAGAATAAAATAATTATCGTAGTCACGTAACTTGCGACACTTCGCGCGCGTAAACGAGCAGAGATAAAAAAGAATAACAAAATTGAATAAAGTTCCTCTTCATCTACCTAACACTCGGTGTGTTAATATCACCTCTGCGCTTTTATCGCGCTAATTCGCGCTACCCTAGCGCCCACACTCTTCTGCCTCACACGGCTCTGTGCGTCACAAATATATATATATATATATATATATATATATATATATATATTGTGACGTCACGGGGTTATACGAACCCGTAACGCCACCATAAGCCACTACAAAAGACCAAAGAACTGAGAAATAGGGTACGCGGCGGAGCGATGGTCCGAGAAGGCGACATCTACCCGCAGGTTTTTGCACTCCGATGTCCAAAGTTAGCGGATAATATTTTCTCGAGAGGGCGCGAAGGAGGAGAAAATTCACCCCTCCAGAAATTTTTCCCCAGGCGGAGTCGCATAAATACCGTGACGCACTTTGGTAGAGCTCTCTTACGACTTCGACAGCGACGGCGACTCAACTAAATTCTTCAGCGGTAGTAATTGGTTAGTGCAGGAGTATAATTTTACTTGTTTAAGTAAAGCTGATTTAAGAAACGCGGTAATAAGTGATAGAATTTAGAAGCAAAGTGCATGTACATTATTTGCACTAACATTACGCGCGAGTAAGCAAGCGATGTGACTGCTCGAACTTGAAATAGTTTCATAATCGAATTAAATTCGCGCAGAAGGACTCTGAACGAAATCCAGTATTTAATTTTGTACGCCACGACCACGCACGCTCAAAGTGTGGTATGTCGGCCGAGTGCTAGAAGTAGTCAATTCAAGCACGTTAGTTATTTAAAACTGGTAGCGCGAGCAACGGGTACGCGGCAGGCGGCAGAAGGACGACTCCAACACTCAAGCGTAGGCGAGAAGGACTTGGAGCAATCCGTGGATGGTACGAACCCGAGGACGAGAGAAAGGTTTGGAATTTGGACGTGTGGCGGCATCCTGAGATCGAGCGAAGGAAGTGGTGTAACCGCGGGACATCGAACCAGTCAAGTGACGTGGCGAGGACTGCGAGCGACCGAACACCCAAGGTTAACTGACGGCGAGCGGGAAGGAAATGTCGAGGTAAAGAACTGGCAACTTCTATGCGACAATTTGCTGGGAAACTGTGTAGCTTTAAAAACCAGGATAAAATAGGTGAAAGTTCCAAATAATTACTGGGAAAATATTTCGAACGTATGAGCGGCAGTTTTGATTTCATTCGCTGTACGCACCAGTAAATTCGTTTGAATGCCATACCTTGTACAACTTTTCTAAAGTAAATTATAATTGTTCATGTAATGTAAAAGTAATCTTATTTGAAAGTCATTGTTTCCATTGTATGATGTTAGGGATAATCAGTTGCTATAATTTTTGTAAAGGGTACGATTTAGTAACGTGTGTGTCACGTTTATTCTTGTGTTAAAGTTAACAGCATTGTAATAAATGCGCAGCTCAAGGCTGACTTCTGTGAAGTCTATAATAGAATAATTGTAGAGACTCACTTAAAGGGCCGTGCACGGAGAAAACTTTAGATTAACAACAGTTAAATGAGGTACACGAAATAATTGAGAAGGAGGTCAAAGCAAAAGTATTGTGAATAGGGCGTATTGAAGTAATCAGGCAGTGAAGGTGACGCCTATACATTCTTTTATGGTTGTGTTATTTTTGTTCTTTTGTTTCTGTTTTCTTTGCAGTGACCATCTACGTAAAGTACATACTTATTGTATATTTGTGCCTCTGTGTAATTTGTTTTACTGAATATATGCTCATTTTACCAGAATTTTATATAATTCATTGTGTCAAGGGTTCAGACCTTTCTCATACCCGAAAGAGAATTCAAAGCTCGCTTCACGAGCATTCATAGTTTCACGCTTCATCGCCACCGGCTGGAAGGTAGTAGGTGGGCGTGTTATAATATATATGTATATATATATATATATATAATTAAATATATATAAACAGGGTGAGTCACCTAACTCTAGCACCTCCTGTAACTTTTAAACGGTTCAAGTTATTGCAAATGCAGTTTTCACAAAAGTAGATGAGGGAATGGGGCTAATCGACACGTGTATTTACTTATATTTTACCACTTGTATTTTACGAGATATTTGAGGTAACTTTGTTTTTTAAAAGGGAATATTTTTCAGTATATCATGACGAGCGTAAAAAGACGAATTCAATGATATACATTGTGTCAAATGTTAGATAAGTTTTTTAGTAAGTTTGATTTTTTGCGACTCATATTTAACGGATATTTTGAATGTAACAGTCCGACACAAATGGCCACACAGCGCTCCACCAGCAAACGCGCGCTCGGGGAAGGGAAAGGATCTTAGTATTTGAAGATACGAAACATATTCCAAATATTCACAAAATTGTTGCAGTTTTTTCCTGATCTCTGCTTGCCATTCTTCCGTATTTTCATATTTTTTATTAAAGATTTAAAATATGGATTTGTCAGAAGTAGTATGTATTGAAATAAGATTGTTATTTCAATTTTATTTAAAGGGGTGTCATTCCAAAGGATATTAATGGGATCTTGGAAACTAAACACTATAATAAGATTGTACAAAGAAAAATGCACATTGTCAGTAAATATTTCTTTTGTTAATGCGAATATAATAACACCTTATGAAATGAGAAAATGCAGAAAGATAATGATAATAACTATCCATATGTTTCTATCGCTAAGTTATTATTATATACTTATTAACATTAAAATTGTTCACTCGAAATGTCCTATCTTCTTTGTAGAGTTTTAATTATTTATCCTTATTGAGTTTTGTTTGAAGGTCCCATTAATATCCAGCGATGTAAAACCCCTATAATTGAGTTGAATTAAAAAACAATTTTATTACAATACATACTTATGAAAAACCTTTATTTTCAATCCTTCAATTCCTTGAATCAGCGAAAGACAAAAAATCTGAAAACGCGGAGGGATGGAAAGCAGAGTTTATGAGAAAATTGCAACAGTTTTGTGAATATTTGGAATATGTTTGGTATTATAAAATACTAAAATCGGCTTCTCTTTCCCCTTTCCTGGTGGAGCGCTGCGTGGCCCTGGGTGGAGGGCTTTTACATTCAAAATATCCGTTAAACATGAGAATTTCTAAACAGAGGTGCAGCGGCCGACCCAGTTAAATTACGCGGTAGCTATGGCCGTTACCGACTGACCCGTTCTGAACGAGTCAGAGTAACGCGGCGAGCGAGAAGAGGTGCGAACAGCACGAGAGAAGACGGGCAGTGAGAGAAAGAACTCGAGAGGAGACGGAACGGGTGCGTGTGTGGCTTGTGAAGGAATGAAGGAACTGGGGAGATGTGATGCGTGTCGATGGAAAGTGGGTAAAGTGAGAATCGATGTGGAGGTGGGCATGGTGAACAATCTACAAAATCTAATTAGGAATTGTAACGCTAAGGACTGGGAGAGTGCCAGAGATAAGTCGGGAGACGAGTTACACAACGTGGAGGTGCAACTGCAGCGACACATCCGGCGAGGACTGTAGACAGTATTATTGTGAGTAGCGCGTCCACCAAGTGGACGGTGCGGATGGTGTGGAAGAGAGCAACACATCAATAATGGAACGAGTGACGTGTGGGCAACGGCCGAAGGCATGTGGTGATCCGAACAGAACAAATCAAGCCGCGGACGCTCGGGAGTCGGGAAGTGACCGGGACCGAGAACAGCAGTGATTCATTAGCATTTAAGGTTGGAAAAGTGAAAAGAGACGCATATTGTAATGAAGACTTTAAAATAAATTATTTTTCTGTATTATAATTTGTATTTCCAATATATGCACGAATACCCAGAGCCTATTCACGAAAATAATTACCTGTCCCCCCTCTTATCTTAAAATCACTGTTGTAAAAATAAGGGTCCATAACTATATATATATATATATATATATATATATATATATATATATATAAAATACTTAAAACGCTTAAAATACTGTGAAAAACATTCTACCATATATAATAAAGAGAACCCTTATGTGTGTGTGTGTGTATATATATATATATTATATATATATATATATATATATATATATATACACACACACATAAGGGTTCTCTTTATTATATATGGTAGAATGTTTTTCACAGTATTTTAAGCGCACACCCTCTTTTCTTTCCTTTTACCATCATTTTGAAGTATACCAAATATTTCTCCATTATATAGAGTTTAACACGTGCCTCATTGAACTTGAGTGAATGGAAACAAGAGGATAAAAATGCTAATAATTAAGCATTTAAAATATGTGTTTCCTCATTAAATTAAATGTATAATTTTGATACAGTTATCAAATAATTTATTAAATGGCATTATTAAACAGGTGTGAGAAAAAAATAATTTTAATAATATATTTTAAGATATATTTTCTTTTAATAGTGGCTTTCTTGCTGTAAGCATATTGTTTTCGACTGTTAAGAGTCCGTTAAAATTTTGCATCAATTTCACCCATCTTTCTGTTGCATAATTAACAACTTTGAGATTCCGGAACATTTCTCGTGATTTTAAATAAGAATCATCCATATCCTAAAGATCTGGGCTATGATTCGGAAAGCCAATATCAACATGCAGTTTCGTTCATAAATTTTAATCTCTATGGGAAATGAAATCCTCTATTTTTTCTGGAAACAAATACAACAAATAATTTTAATATTATATTATATTTCATTAAATATTACATCAAAATTTCGAATGACGTAATTTGCAAATATTTATTATAACACAATGTTATATATTTTATAAATGATAAATTTGACGGTCTTATGAAATCAAACATCACAAGAAGAAGAGCTGAGCATCACAAGAAAAGTAACATTAATTTTAACAATGATACATAATGCATTATTTACCATTTGGACTGTATAAATGTGTATAAACCACCTGTAACAACTATTGTACCACAGCTTCCGGGTCAATGACCCCCATCTACATCAGGTTTTCGTCCAGTTTCCCTGATCCATTGAGCAAATGCTGAGATGGCCCCTTGTTTTGCTTCTGGACATAAATGTAACTTCATTTTCTGTGCACGTCTTCTAGAATTCAGTGGGAAATACAATTATTCAAATTATCGTTTCCATGTTGTCGCGGCAGGAAGTAATAAGAGCCAAAATTTATTGCTTATTTATCTTTGAAAATAGATTTTATTACATGGGCGTTTTTTTGTTTTGTTTTTCTCCCTTTCAAAATTCAAAATGTGTTGCTTATTTATCCTTGAAAATAGATTTTATTACATGGGAGTTTTTTTGTGGTTTTTTTTCTCCCTTTCAAAATTCAAAATTTATTGCTTGTTTATCCTTGAAAATAGATTTTATTATATGGGAGTTTCTGTTTTTTTCTCCCTTTCAAAAATTCAAAATTTAAGTAGTATATGACTTAGTGTAGGGATCACTGAATTTTGAAAATGTGCACACAATTCACTTTTTCCCATAGCACGTCATACGCAGCTTTTAAAAGTTTTTTTACGTAAAATAAATAAAAAAATAAATAAAAAACAAAAATGCTTCATAAAAATATTATAAATAAATAAAAATAATGTCATTAATACTAAAATCTTACCTAAGGGGAGGGATCTTTATTAGGATGGATGACACATCACCTTTCAGTGAAAATACTTTCCCGTTTCGAATTTTCTATGATGCCGTTTCTGGATGCAATACAAACATTTTGATCAAAAATTGCTAAAATACTGGACTTTTCATTTAAATATCAAAGATGATTGCAAAATTTCTTTATTTAATTTTTCATATTTCTTCCCTTTTTTAAAAACAAATCATTAATGCAGCTCTCACTGCTGATGAACTTTCCATCGAAGCTTTAAAATACACTATTACAAGAAACAAACAAATGTTTTTCATACTGTTCTCTTCAGACACTTTTAAATCCAATTGCTCTCTAAACAAAAATATTTTATTGCAATAATTTGCTTTTGCCATCCTTAGAGCATGGTGCAATTCGCCCTGATGACCTAATTTTGATAGTTGAGTTCGAGTTTCTTTCAATAAAACCTATATATAATTCAACAAGCTCTCGATAATCGTGCATCAGTTTTTCCTTTTTGAGTGCATTAGAAAGGTAATTCACATTACTCACAATTTAGCTTTCATCACAAATTTCGTTTAAGTATTTACATCGATCTACATAATTTTCTTTTTAAAAATTACCCCATTTTTCTATGAATTTGTTAAAGAAAACAAAATCTGGACCACTATTCACTTGAGGTAACTCATGTTCGAAAACACTTCGTAGCACCAATTCATGTATGTGGTGGCGACATGGAAAATATATCATCTCTCGTTCTGCAAACTGCTCTAGAAATGTTATCACACCGTTGAAACGACCAGTGTTGGAACTGGTTGTGTTAGAACAAAGAATTTGAACCTTATCTTCTAATCCCCAATCTTTTCGAACATTCCAGGCTGCCATAGCTTGCTCCTTTTCGAAAATTTTCTAATTTAGCACTCCAAGCAGCTTTTTAATATACGAAACAATGATAGGTAGCCTTTCAGTTTTTAAATCTCTCACATTTAAAGAGGTAGCAATTTACCATCCCAATGAACAGACACATAATAGGTTCATTTTCTTTAAATAATTTTCTAATCCCTTCTTACGAAAATCTTCTTTGGATCGTATTTCGATCTATTTCTTGTTCATCTACGTTATGTTCTAAAGATCAGCTGCGGCTTCGAGAATAAAAACGGCATTTCTCTAGGTAATGTGGCATCGATAGAGCAATGCCATCAATTTTTCAGTTAAAATGCATTTCCTGCCGCGTTGTTTCAAAATCAAATTTTATTCCTAAACCATCTGTCCATTTATTTTTTAAAATGTCGATAAAGGCCCAGATTGATCAGAAAACTTAACATCGACGAATCTCGGAAGAATCTACATGAATACCAGTAGCATCAGAAGTACATTGAGCCTTAGCCCGCATGTTCTCATGTTCACTAAGTCTCAATAATTCTTCACGCCTTGGTAGCTTCATATCGACACCCCCAATATACACCTTTCGCCCCGGTTTTCTTAGTGTCTGTAAGAATGTTTTATCTTCTTTAATTTTCATAATTTCTAAAGCATTTGTGTGAGCAATATCAAAAAAATTATTTAAGTCTAAAATAAACGTATGTTCATGTTCTTTCTGCGTGTCGGACGAACGAGTGGAATATTTTTGAAGATTGCGCCAATCTTTATACATTTTTATACACAATGAGGAGTTGCTCTTGTAGGAATCCTGGCCTTCTCGCAAAAACTGAGGCATTCTCTCACTACCAAATTTGCACTTTTACTCAGAGGCAGTTTTACATCACGTACATTATAAAATAGCACGGATAGTACTTGCCGGTTTGATGGTAGTTTACTTCCTGAAATTTGGTGACTCTCACTGCCAATTAAATAAATGCTTCGATCGCCACGTCTCAAATTAGAAGCCACAATTACGCTCGCAGTTCGCTCGGACAACGTTTAAATCTGATCGTGGCCCCCGCAGGGCGGAGCGCAGGGTGAATGAACAAGTTATTGCATGCACCGGCTTTACCTCCCACTTCAGCGGCGATGAGGCACGCGTTACCAACCTCTGATTTAAACAAATGAGGTCTTAAATTATTCCTTGTAATAAAAGGAAAGAAAGAGGACGGTGTGGGACCTGATACTGAGATGCGGTTTTCACTAAAACTACTATATGCATTTTTTATTGCAGAGATATTGACCCAACTTTCATTTTTTAAATGGAACTCTATAGATTTTTTAGCTCATCATAAAAAGCGTGAAGAGACAAGTTGATATATATGCATATCGCCTTATGTTACATAACAAAATTTTCGAAAAATTAAGAGTGTTAAAGACGCACGCCGACTGCTGGTTTCCGTAATCTGAACGAGAAATTCCGGGTGTTATGCGGCGAGGCCATTCCCTTCCGTTGCGTAGACCCTGCGGTAAATGTAGTGATGCAATGTGCAAAGGAACTCACGAAAACCCGCGATTTGCTCTTTAAGACTACACCCTCTCAGTCCTGGAGACAATGTATTCAACCATAGCCATGTTCTGAGCAACTCTGTACCCCCACAAGGTACTATATTTTAATTAATGAAATACTACAAGATTTGATGAAATATTTGAATTATTAACCGTAGAGAAAGCAAGGGAATATTGGAGAGTAAACATGTTCTGAATTAACAAATGCGTGTGCTGTCAGAAACGAAACGTTTACTCTTTGAAAGACTGAAAACCTCAACCGGTACAAAAATATCGTGTAAATAAAATTAAGAAAAATACTTCATAGTACAGAAACAAAAGGTAAGTTAACAATTCTAGAAATATTGTAATATAAAAGGTAAGTTAACAATTCTACAATATTTAACACCCGACGCACAACATCGCGATGTCATACCCTGATGAAGCCTGCGACATGTCAGGCGAAACGTTGGCCTCTCAGCCCACTACGCGGCGTCACCCGGACAGCGAAGAAGAAGTCATCGACTCGAGCCGCGGAAGCCTACGCGTACAAAGTCTAGAAATAGCTTGATTTATGACATGTACTCAATATGTGCACCATCAACGGTTATACACAATTGAAAACGCTTGTAAAGGCACCTTCGAACAGAATACAGAGTTCCACGTGGTATGGCATGACAAGATGCGGTAATGCGGCGCCTCAGATGGTGTTGGTGCATGTTTTATTTATTTATTTAACATAGTGAGCTGATTATACAACGCTCAGCCATATGGCTTTTCAGTTGTTAGGAGCGAGCATTTTCAGATGAAAATATGCGAAGGGGGTTTCCTCCCATTAAACATATATTGAAGTAGTGCGAATGATAAAGTGGAGGAATACATATTGTTGACTTTTTATGGGAGGACTATTTATTTCATTATCTTCCGTTTCTGGACGAAGATGTGCAAAGGGGAATCGGTTGTGAAGACGAGTTTCTATGGGATGTTAAACGCAGTAATTAGTAGCTTGTGGAGTGACTTGGGGAGAAACCAAACTGAAAGGGAGGAATAATGTTGTTTTGATATATAACTTTACGGAGTGTCTTTAGTAGTAATTTTTCTAAAATTTTTGACAAAATGGAAATGAGACTGATGGTCTGTAACTAGTAGGGTTGGCATGGTTTTTGTTGGGTTTTGGTACAGAAATTATTACGGAATGTTCCAGGAACTGGGGAAATATCCTGTCCTTAGCTCCGAGTTATATATGTTGGTTAGAAATTCTATGGCGCTTCTGGGGACATTTTTCAAAACAATGGAGTTGATGCGATCATGACCTGGTGATTTTCTTGCCGGTAAGTTTTTAATGGTATGATATACTTCTTGGGACAGTAAAGGAATCCGTCTTGGTGTGTCAAAATTAGGGGAACTATTAAATTCAATGACTTCATTATGAAATTCTTCCCGAATGTTGTGAGTTTGGAAGGTTGAGGTAAAATAATCAGTGAGCATTTCGGCTGTCTCTTTATCGCTATGAGCTGTCATGTTGCCATTTTTCAAAATTGGAATGTTTGATTTAGTTTCTAACAACCTGCGTGTAGCTTTCCATAAGGAGCTATCGTGGGGACTTGGTCTGCAACGTATTTTTTGTATTTCTCAAGGTGGAATGAGTCTAATGCTTTGCGGACAAGTCTGATTAGGTGATTGTATTCTGATTTTAAGTGAGGTAATCTATGTTTAGTCCAAACACGTCTTATTTTGTTTTTTCTTGTTATCAGTATTTCGATATCTTCCGGGAGCTGAGGATGGTTTAAAGCGCCAGTGGTCTGTAAAGTGCTTGGGGAAGAATTTTGGATAGAATCGATAATAGCATTGGTCAGAATGAAGGTGGATTCATCAATTTCCGATTGCGTTGTTAACTGTTTAATAGGAGGATATATGATGCGAGATGTTGTTGAAACTTCTTCCAGTTAACTTTGTGAGTATTTAAACTTGGTACACTATTTATAATTGGTCGAGTTGTGCTGGCAGTTAAAATAACCGGATTATGATCCGAATCCAGCTCTGAGATGGAGAAGGGGACTAATGGAATATTTGAATTGGTAATGGCTATGTCTAGGATGTCGGGGATGCAATTCGAATTGTATGGAAAGTGCGTGGGATCGACCGGAGCAATAACTTTTAAATTGTAATTTTGACATAGATGTGTAAATATATTCCGTCTGAAGATTGGTTCTGCAACCCCATGACGTGTTTTGGGATCAGATTCCAAACAAAAATCCAAAAATGTGACCTAAGGAGGTATTTGTTCGGTGGTTTGTATGCCGAGATAACTATTAAGTCACCACTCATGAGGGAAACCTTCGCTGATATTGTTTCTACTCCTGGCGTGAAGGGCAAGAAACTGGGGCAACTACTAATGTTAGTTTTGATCAGGATCATAACTCCGCCGGCTGGAGTATTGTTGGGGCGATCTGCTCTGTAGCACTTATAACCTGAAATGCGTAGTATTTTAGAAGGAACAAGGTGGGTCTCAGTAATATAAGCTATGTCTATTTTATGTGATATTAAAAAGTGAATGAGAGCATGTCTTTTAGGTACTATACCGTTACTGTTCCAATTTAGAATCGTTAGATTTTAAGGATGGTACGTGTCCATTGTTGCTTTTTAAAATTTTTATTGAATTGATTATTGATGACATGAAGGACTGGATTAAATGATTTATGAAATTGCTTATTTGTTCGGTTAAATAATTGACAAGATTGAAGTTATTATTGTTATTATAGTTGTTATAATTTTGGTTGAGAGGATGTATAGAATGGGGAGGATGTGGATGTGAAGTATTTTGACTACAGTGAGGAATTTGAGAAGTTGTCGGAAGAGTAGGAAAATCATTTGGTTGAGGGTTGAAGGTTTTCTTATTTGATAATGGGTTGAATTTATTAGTAGTTTCTGAGTTGGATTTATTAGTGTTTCCCGATTTGACTGATTTAAATTCTAATACTTTCGTATAGTGAGCACAAGCATTAGACCGTGCATTAGCTCTGTGACCTTCTGTATTACAATTCGCACATTTTGGTATGAAATTACTCGTCACTTTACAATCTTTGGTATAATGATTCCCTGTACATATGACACATATAATGTTGCGTGTGCAGTAGTTCTTTGTGCGATAATAACCCTGACACCGCGCACATTGGATGGGACCAGGCCGGCGTTTTCGATCTTCCACACGCACGACTGCATGGCAAAGTCGGTTTAGTTTATCAATGTCTTTCCAATGGTTTTCTTTAGTGAATACTACTGGAACAACAGGAATTGGCAGTCCTTCTTTGTTGTGAAGTCTTGTCACTTGAACTACGGGATAATTGTGTTTCAGTTCATCTAGAGCGTCACTTTCACTTGTTGATTAATGGATATCTTTAACGACTATTGACAGTTTTTTAGATGTTGGATCTGAGTATGTGTGGTATTGTTTTCCTTTTCCGTTTAAAGTTTTAATCAACAGTCTGTAATCTTCACTTCAGTGAGTTTGTACTTTTACTTTGTTATATTTAAGTTCGGTGAAAAAGTTTTCTTTTAGCACTGATTTCAGAAATACCGTAAATGTTATCATGTCGGTTACATCATAAACAAATATTGGTGGAACTTTATTTGGTGATTCTGTTTCACTGAGATCGGCTAACCTTTTGAATCTATTTTTCACTGGCACTGCGTAAACGAGTTCATTTGCCATTTCTTGGCAGGAATAGAAGAGTTTTCGTTATTTTCAAATGGTCTCTTTGAAATTTGTCCATTTAATTGTTCATTGGAGTTGATTTCGATATTTTCTACGTTGGGCGATGAAGAGAACTCGTGCAACAAGGGGTAGAGACTAGCGGACGCTACACCTTGCGGCATTGCTTCGTTACCTTGTGCTTGTATTCCACTTCCTTCTGAGGCTTCGTGCGTTGACGGTAGCATTTGGGGTTGAGATTGATGTGGGTAAGGCTGTTGAAAACTCACATGATATGGGAAAGAAGTAAGCTGGGATGAATCTATGTTTTCTTCAGATGAGTGAGTATTCAGTGAGGCCATTACCGACACGGATGGCCTCACCGATAAGTTGTGATGTTGACTCAATTTTGTTATCGCCTGCGGCGATAACACTGGAGACACTGACTTTATCACTATTAACTCTAAGTAATTGTATTGTTACTTAATAATCGATGCACTAATGCGCCGACTAGAACATCTGATGGCGCATCAAAGTTCGTAGAACACTGCACTCGGCTAGAGGTCGGTCACGGCACCGCGGAGCACGTCCGAACGCGACAGCGGCTGAGCGTAGAATGTGTAGGTACTTGTGAGTAAACTTCGTTCTTTATAGTTCCCCATGGAAAATAGTCCAGGGGTGTAAGATCAGGTGACCTTGCCGGTTGTATCAGTATCAGTATTGTATCAGTATCAGGTGACCTTGCCAGACAGCACCGCGCCCAATTCATCGGCCGGGGAACTTCTCATTCATCACTTGCCTAGCCACAAGCGCGTTGTGAGCTGGGCATCCGTCATGTTGCATCCACATACAATTTCTCATATCCAGGGGAATTTCCTCCAGAAGCAGCGTCAATGTTTCGCGAAGAAATCTTGCGTCTTTGTTTCCTGTCAAATGTCCATCCATGAAATAGGGATCTATGATGGTGTCGTTAAAAATACCGCACCAGACATTAATACTCCACTGCTTTTGATTCTCAACTTCACGAAGCCAGCGAGGATTGTCCACTGCCCAGTAGTGCATGTTGCGTAGATTCACCTGATCGTGATTCATAAATGTTGCCTCATCGGTGAACATAATCTTCTAAAAAAGTCCTGGTCATCTCGCCCGTGTTCCAGAGCAAAAAGACAAAACTGAACACGTTTCTGGTAATCACCATCATAAAGCTTCTGGTGCAGCGAAATGTGATAGGGGTGAAACTTGTTACTCTTCAAGATGCGGAGGGCACGGAATCTCTGGCAATGTCTCGAGAGCTGATATGGGAATTGTTGTGAACAGCTGCAAGAACGGCGGCCTGTGATTCCTCATTCGTTGCCCTTCTGCTCCGCAAACGAGTCTTAGCGTTCCAGTCGCCTCTCTGCACAAGGCTTTTACAGATTCTCATAACAGTTATGTGCGAAGGCCGCCGTCGATCTGGATATCTTTCAGCATACAGTAATGCACTTTTCATTGCATTTCTGCCACATTCACCGTACACCAGAATTAGGTCCAGCTTCTCCTCGTTCGTATACATCTTCTCGGATATTTCTGCACTATTTCACTGCGTTTACAAATTTCTTCTAAATATGGAGAGTTACCGTTTAGTTCTGACTGCATTTCCTTTCTCCACCGCCCTTTTATTCTACCTACACTTCTTACGTCACTTCGAGGCATCTCCAGTTTTCCCACTTTACTCGGCCGACGCAACGGAAGGGAATGGCCTCGCCGCATATCACCCGGAATTTCTCGTTCAGATTACGGAAACCAGCAGTGGGCATGCGTCTTTAAAACTCTTAATTTCTCGAAAATTTTGTTATGAAACATATGGCGATATGAATATTCATGAACTCGTCTCTTCACGCTTGTTATGATGAGCTAAAAAAACATAGGGTTCCATTTAAAAAATCGAAGTTTGGTCAATTCTTCTGCAATAAAAAACGCAATAGAACAATAGTATGCATGACCATATGTGCTCCTTGCATATAGTAGTTTTAGTTAAAACCGCGTCTCAGTATCTGCAACGGTTCAGGAGAAAATAGAAGGGAACATCTTAGGTGGGTTACACGGTACACCGCGTTTTGGAATTGTATAGCGAGGCAGCAGAAATAGCTAATGCTTGTGAAATTAAAATTTGCATAGTGAAACTGCAGGGAGAACTTTAACTTCATCAGAGTAATCGTGAAAAAAGTGAGTGCAGCAGGTGACGCTGGAAATGATAAAACGCCTTAAGCCAAATATGACGTGCAAGGAATAGACGCACGCAGGCGTTCAACGTGTATTTGGGGGCAAGAGAGAAGAAAATATTCACCTTAGGGACAATTTGGGGACACTCTTCGGCAGGAATAGCGCACAGTTCAGAACTGTTTTTAAAATTGTTGATTGTTGCAAAATTTTTAATTCGTAGTTTTCGATTAGTTTCTCCGGCAAATACATTTGAAGTTCCTAACGGGGGTGCAGGGGACATGCGGCCTCAATGCTTGCATATAATACCATGAAAATTGTTGCAGGTAAGATATTCCCGGTTTTCACATCTGTAAGTTTTCATTTTACTCTAAATATTTTAATTAAATATATAAGTTTCATTTGTTTAACAATTACCGCATAAATTTTAAAATAATACTCAAGTCGGTCACCGACCAATTCTCAACTTTGGGGTAAGAAAGGGTCATCAACTGGTTTCCAGAAATACTTCCCAGTGAAAATTGCCTCTTTCCTCCACACGTTTCAAGGCGAAATAGCGGAGCTTGTTCGAAGCATAAACCGTATCTTTCGCCTTCCCAGGAAAATTTTTTATGCTCCTACTTAGGAAGCCAATTCTTCACATATAAAATTGTAGAAAATAATTCAAATTAAATATATAAAAATACAATAGATTTGCATAAATTGTTATACACGTATACATTAAAGCTTCCGGCTCCTCAATATTCACACGTTTCAAATGCAAAATACATTGTTATAACATTCACAATTTCAATCTAACCAGTACGTCTGCTGCCTTTGTAAGCAGATCGCATCATCATGCGAAAAAGTAATAATATTTTTAAAGTAGAGTATTGATATATGTTTATTTATGGGCATTTGTCAGTTAAGGAATTTGATCATACGTATGTAGTTATGTAAATTTCAATGCAGGTTCAAAATTTGCAAATAAAATGTTTTTTGATAAAGTTCATAAATTGTGTATGGACAATAATATTGGAAATAAAATGAGTATAAAAAAATAATTTTTTTAAACTTAGTGTTAATTTATCTGATATCAATGCAATTTCTTCAAAACGAATTGTGTTCAAAGTGGTTAAGTGCTATGTGTTCATATATATTTCAATGAATTTACTTTCATGTTCATACAAGTGTTTCTTCCATGTATTTTTTAATTTGAAAATACTTCCCCTCTGAAGTAGCGACGCCCGCAATTTTGTACGACGTAATTTTGTTAGGGCACTCTCCCCTGCGTTGAGATTGGCTACGATGGTTTGTGAGGCTCCGCCTGCGACGTTTCGTCATGACAAGGTTTTCCCAAGCCGTGCAATAGCTGAACTTATGCGCAGACGACCCCGATCAATTTATGTTTCCAGTACTGTACCTCTGCCAATTGTACCACTGTGTATTTTGCACATCTTAATAATTATTTACCCACGACAATAAATATAACCATTTTAAACCACTGGTAACAGCTAATTTTATACCTAAATATTTACTTTCGACTACATTACAAATTAATAAAAATCAAATCCTCTTTTGTGATTGTAAAATTTAAAATTTATTTAATTTAATTTGATCCCGAAACTATAATGAAAATAACAAGGCCAGCGGTAGTTTAACACGTCAGTTGTGCAGTTATATTGGCCACAGTGCATGGAATTGGTTTCAGTAGATTGTCTTATTTACCCGTGAAATTTCAATGGGGGACCATTGTGTCTCATGATTCATTGTGTATTGCCTTCTCCTACTATCAGTGCAATATATAAGTTTATTAAGTAGTTTACAATCATCTCCGACAACTCTATAAGAATGGTTGGTTTTTACTTACTTTACCTATTTGTACTAACATTTGGTAGAAATATGTTTGTATCTAATAACATTGGTTGATGTTTTATTGATATGTCCACAAACTCCCATAAAAATACTTCCACAAAAATACTCTGGATTCTGTGTTGTTTCGTATAAAACTAATACGACTGTGGGAGGCAGGTTTCATTTTCCTTCAATTCTCTGGATTTTTGAAAACAGTGAAATTCCAAAAATGCAAGAATCTATGTATCACCGCAAGTTTCTAAGTTTCTCACTCTTGTGAACCAACGCCGTACTTGAATACTATTTTGTTGTTTACCGCCACATGCTACATATAGTATTACAATTTTTGTTAGTTAATCCCGGACACTGTGTACGATCGATTGAACGAGCGCATGCCTTCCGCGAAGATTTCCCAAAGCCCTGATCATCTTGCAGATAAAATGGTTTCCGGAAGCATTCGTTGAAAATCCGTGCTCAGATGAAAAAAATAAACTTACATTTTTACTTTTTTCTTATTGTTTACGCAGTAGAGAGAAACGTATGTAATGCTATGCAAAAAACGGCGGATTTTTGTGAGAAAAACTCTTATTTATGCGTGTACTACATTTCAAGTATATAATGCTTGTGTTATGCGTCGAAATGATATGAACAGACTGCAAGATCTTTTCATCATTTAAGGGCAAATTTAAAGCATAGGCATGAAATTTAAAGCTTAAGGCAACGGCCATAGTTGGTAACTCTGTAAAAAAACATTATTCGGACATTTCAAGACTTTTGTTTATTTTCTGTCTTGAATCGTATTCAGCGTTCATTTTAATTTTGCTGTTCATCGTGATAATTATTTTGATTAAAAGTATATTTTAAGTACTACGTTTAATCAAGTATGTTTTACATAGACAGTAATTGAATATGTACACTCACAGATAATTACTTCACAGTTTCATCCACAACACGGAATAACGACGTATCGCCTAGAGCCGCAGGGGAAATCACGTTGTCTGCAATGTCGCTGCAGCCGTTTTGAATTTCGCCTCTGTAAATGTCTTTTAAACCCTATTATCTGGAAGACTTTATTGTTTGTTTGAAACAGTGGACCTGTCATTTTTTATAAAATTCAGTACAGAATCTCAGGTGTTTCTTTTTTTCGTGTTTCCGGGCGCGTCAACTACTTTGGTCATTAGTCCTGTTAGTGTAGTGCATTTTTTTCTCGGGAGATGGCGGTGATCTTCCCCCGCTGAATGGCGAGATCCGGCGCCGACCTAGCGTCGGCTAGTGGGGTTTCCCCCTAACCAGGACTCTCCCACTAGCGGGGCACCGCCCCAGCCGGGAGAAGCTCTAAGCTCCCGACCGGTCTCCCGAAATATGTGGTAGTGTAGTGCATGTTAGTGTGTGTAAGGGGAGAGGAAGAGGAAGGAAAGATCGCGCGCGGTCCGTGGTCCGTTTGTTAGGGTACTGCTCCGGCATTCGCCTGGTGTTGATCGGATAAAACACGGAAAACTACCGATCAGAGCAGCCGGCCGCTAGAATTCTCCTCCAGGCAGCGACTGAATTCGACCTAGCTGAAAAGCTAGTGTCGAAAATCCGGCCGCCGTCAGGACTCGAACCTAGAACCTCCCGGCCAGAGGCGCTGCAAGGTGTTTCTTTTAACGGGAGCTTTTGGACACGTGTAGTATAAAATTTCAACCGATTATATTAGATGTAAGCATATATCTACTAAATGTTAGTATAAATATAAGTAGGTAAATAGTAAGGTAATAAGTAGTAAATATAAGTAGGTAAAAATTATCACTTTTATAAAGCCGTCGTCGATGCGTAAGAATATTACGTGAAAAGTTGTGTTCCAGAATACCTGAAAAATAAACCTTTGTTTAAAATTTTATACTTTGTCCAAAAAGGAAAAAGGATACCCTAGTGTTAAAGTTGCTAAAACTAGTAGTCATATACTATTTCTAATCGATTACAGGTCAAGAAGTTGAAGTTCGTCGATTGTCAATTCGAGGGCTGCTCCCAGACACAGACTACTACATGACGTACGACGGGTCTACGACGATGCCGGCGTGTCATGAGACTGTTACGTGGGTCATTCTCAACAAACCTATCTATATCACAAAACAACAGGTAGGTGGTATTTCGCATATTTTAAACTTTATTTAATATAATATAACTACCCCAATTTCTTAATATTTTCTTTGAAGGATTGAATATTAGATAACTCTGGAATGCTGCATGTAATTAAAAATTTTTAATAGATATTTTCTGTAGTTATTGATAAAATATCTTCAGTTTTTAAGGTGTGACAGCACATATATTTAAAAATTTCAGTGTTGGCGTTTTCCTCTGGGTTCGTGTTCACCTCTGTTTTATTACTTTTTAGAAACTAGTGTAACCATACTATGTTGCTCCAAATGCACAAATCTCTGCAGCGGCAGATACTAAAGAAAGTTTGCAAGCGTGTATGGGGAGACGTGACGGTATGAGATTGAGTACATGATTTTCCACGAAGCGATTGCGTATGGTGACGGTTACGAACTGTTTTGTAAATATCTGGTAATCGTTCAAAGAGGAAACTGTCACTTAGGGTTAAGAAAAGTTCTAATAATCAAAGTCCTTAACAAAGGAATAGTAACTTCTTATCCAAACAGAGATCGAAAAAATGCGCGCCCATTGATATGCAACTGTTAATGACGATTATGAGTATTAACGATTAATCGCGCATCATAATTCTATGAGACACTTCACGAATACCTTTGGCAGGGACGTGCAACATATGTTTTTTAATCAAGACAATCTTACTCATTAACTTTTGTTAATTAATTTTTCTATTTCCTTCATTATTGTTTCTATTTTATTAATTTTTATTAATTCTATTTAGTTTCGTTTTTTTAAATATTTGGAGTCTTTACCCTCAAATGTGCTCAAACAACTAGAATTTTTGTTATTTTTAAATATATCGTTTTTAAAAATAGTTCTTTGTAGGTATATTTTTTAAATTTTTAATAGGGGGTATAAAATTGAAGATCTCAGATTTTGCGAATGTTAATGTTAATTTTTCCTTACTTGTAAAATCACTTGTTGATTGAAATTGATGTAATATGGCGATAACCCATCGCTATTTTCGTTTAGATCTTTATAAATATGTAGAATCATTACAATCACTACAATTGAATCGTCCAATGCAGAAATGATACCATTTTCAAAGAAAAAACGATTTGCAGAAAAATTTATCAATATTTTATTTTGTAACTTTTTCAGCAGATGCATTTGCAGTATTAATTATATACCACAAAATACATTGAAATACTTTTTAACATTGTTATATTACAAAAACTAAATTGAAAACTGTACCTTTTTTTGCATGTAACCTTTTTGCTCTTTCACGATAAAAACGTTTATAACAACGCTTACAAATATGAATTTATTCTTTCAATATATAGTTAAAGAAAAATTAAGGGTGAATGAGGTCAAAAAAATCATATTTTTTGAAGTTAAAAGATCGCAAATTATTTTTTTAATTCAAAAATTCTGTACTTGATAACCTTTCATCTCTAGAATGATGAGGGTTTAATGAATAAACCCTTGCAAGTGTCTTGAATATCCTTCGTGTACAATTACAAATTATTTCAATAACATAAAGTCTCATCTGGATAACGATGAGGAGTCTCAAAACGTTTCAAACGACATTTACAATCTTCTCCTGCGTTTCTCTCTGGGATTATTGCTCCTTATAATTCACAAAACTTTGTCAACATAACCTAACCGCTCTTTAATATTACAAAACTGGATTATATCATCGAATCATCTTTTGGATATAAGAATTTCTTACGGGGCGCACTCAGTGATAAATATTCATCGAAAGCCGATGTAACCTTTGGGCTCCTCCATGGAGTGTGATAGGGCCATGTTTCTTAGTGTTAGGAACTAACGTTATACCATGTGTAAAAAACGAAGTGTTTGGGTTTGGGCCTGGGAAGCGACCTGGGTTGGTCGGATCATATTAACAATACGGCCAAAAACGTGTAGAGGGCGCTTTGTAATGCATATTCTAAGCTAGAGGTGCTATAGAATGGCACATACTTTCTCGTAGTACAGTTTTCTAATTTCTTTGGTGTGGACTGGCGTTGAGGTCTTGCTTCGTTCTCTGGCAAGCTGCCAACTATCGTCACCGAAATTACATTTTCTTGATATTTTCTCAATTTTTTGCTTGCCTAATATTACAACTGAAATATTACGTCAAGAATATTAAAGAAGAGTAAAACCTCTAAATAGATATTTTCATGAAAAATGTGAAGCAGTTTTTAAGAAAATGGCGATTAAGCATTACAGCCAATGCAAAATTTGAAGCTATTTTTCGCAGGAATCTATTGAGTTTTGGAAACTCTTTATTTAGTCAATTAGTCAAGTCATTTGAAGCACTTCCATTCACACATGTAATAATGTATACAAATGAATGGAGTTGTGCATATTAAGGGCGTGAGAGCTATATCAAAATAATTACATTTCTGTAATATTTGAAAAAAACAAAGGAAAAAACCAAAATGAACTTTACATCATATTAAACAGTGCCATTACCACTATCCCCCCAGAAAAGTTTGAAGAAAACATTTGGAATCATTTTTCAGAAAATGGCGTGTGAGCGTTTCTGCAAATACTGAATTTTGAGCTCATTTTTACATAAAACTATTGAGTTTTCGAGAAACTTTATTTGACATGTACTCATAAATATAATAATGTGAAGAAGTCGACTTTATTGTAAACATTACCGACGTGAGAGACGTGTCAAAAAACTACATTTTTATAATTTTTGAAAAAAGTATAGGCAATATGCCGTTTATGCCATCGTTTAGGGTACATTTGGGACTACTCCTAACAAAAATTTAAAGAAAAAATTTGGAGCCATTTCTTGAGAAAATCTTTTTCTTTTTTTGTTTATTAAAGTCGCATCAACAACTGAGCTCATTAGCGACTACTTTAAATACAACTTAATTATTAATACGGCAATTTAACAGTATATTACACTAAATAGATACAAATTTGTGGTGACAGACATTATATGTATTTTCAGTGTTACAATATTAGTTTCCAATATCTATGCTAATATACTTGTTACAATTAGATTTCTTTAAGAAAATTGTTGTCTTTACAGAATTTTAATGTTTTATTTTGGAATTCGTTGGATGATAGCATCAATTCGGAGTTTTGCTCAACTTCTAGGTATCTGTGTCTGCTGTGCTGAAGCATAGGGCATTGAGTTAGGATATGTTGAAAGTTGAGAAGGTATCACAGTGCTGGCAGGTGGGTGGGGGATTTCCAGTTAGCAAGTGTTGATGACTGAACTTGTAATGACCAGTTTTTATCCTTGTTATTGTTAATTGATCTTTTCTTGAGATTTTTTTGGAAGTTTTCAGGGAGTAAAATTTTTTAACTTGTTTGTGTAGAGGGCTGAATTTGGTGGTTTTCCAGAGGTTGCTCCACTTTTCATCCATTACTTTCTTGATATGTGTCCATAAATCCTTGCATGTGTGTGATATTGTTAAAAACTTTCAGTCTCAGGCTTACATTTTCCTCTTAAGGTTCATTTTTTGTTCAGGCATTGTTTTGTAATCTGGTATCCAGGCAATTATGAGAGTCTTTTTAGATTGTATAATGTCATGATATATTTCATGAAGAAGACTGTTTATCATTGGTTTACCGGGGTAGTTATTGTGAATATTGTTTATTGCTTCAAGAGAAGTACAAAACATGACAAACTTGTTATTTCTGAGTTTTGTGACATTTTGAAGGCTGTCATATTTCAGCTGTAGTAGTACTAGCGTAAGAATGCAGTCTGTTTATAATTTTAACATCTTTTGTAAATGTAGTTGCATATTTTCCACCACTATAAGTTTAGTATAGATTTTAAAGAAATCTTTGTATTTATTGAGAAAAGTTTGTTTTTCTTATTTTTTTTAAATTGCAAATATTGCACGCACTATTGCGCGAAAATTACTAAAATGTTTAAAAAATCTACATAACTTTAATGAAAGAACTATTTATGGACAACACATTTCATATGAAGGAAAAATCTGTGTCTGCTATTTTACAGTTGTAGTAAGACGCCGAAAAGAATTCAAACCTTTTCAATTTTCGAAAATTCAGAGTTAACCGTGTAAATCGGACATATGCCACATTTATAAGTGTATGTTGCTCCATTCAAACAAGAAAATGAAAGAAAAAAATGGAAGCCGTTTTGGAGAAAATTTTGAAAATGTCCGGGGGGCTTAATGTAAAGCACTCCCAAATTTTAAAGAACGTTTTTCAAAATTTCAAATCTTCAACTAGATACAGATAAACAGATAAACATTCCCTTCAATTTGGAAAAGTCGTACGTAGGCGCTAGGTTTGTTCACAGACGGAATGGACATTTTCATTCCAATTGGTTTTCGGCATTAAGGACCCACAAAACAGGAATTCTGCCTACACCACGTGTTAGAGGATCTTTTCTCTTAATTTAGCAACTGATTTTATGCACTTTTTCGCCACCAGAGCACGGCAATGAATTTTTTTCCCGCCGAAAATCCGCTGTTTTTTTGCGCAGTATTATATAACTTCCTCTATACTACGTATATTACTCCGTATATACGTACGTTTTCGAGAAAGTAAAAACAGTAGTTCAAATGCCCGATTCTTGGCATATTCTACCCTTGTTCGTCCTACTTTAGAAAACGGAGCGGCATGCTGGGAACCATATAGAAAAGGAAAAATTGAGGCCTTAAATAAAATTCAAAAATGTGCCAAAAAGTTTGCAAATTATGGACGTTTTGTTGATGGACGAGAAGAATGTGAGTCCTAAGAGAAGGGAGTGAGCGCGTTTATCCGTAATGTACAAGGCATACAAAGGGAACACAGAATGGGCAGATATCGGTAAAAGATTACAGAAACAAGATTATAAAAGCAGAGAAGACCATCCTTGAAAAATATGAGGTAGAAAGCAAAGAACTGATATAAGCAAGTTCTCCTTTGTCAATCGCAGTATAGTAGACTGGAGCAAACTATCTGCAAAAGTACTACAGGCTCTTCTTTCTAATGTAGTCAAATTTACGAATAAGCTTAATTCCATCTACATCATCACTAATAATACTGAGATATTTATCGTTATTATTATTATTATTATACATTTATAATTTTTCTTTTTTAAATACAAAAGATGTCGGGGTTATCCTGCCCAAGAAAAATCTGTCTGTGCAATGTTTATGGAGATACAAAGAAAATAAAGTCTACAGAACAAACACTTCACAATTATTCTCAATTTTTAATCTTGCACACTATTTCAAAATCTTCTAATGATGCATTAACTTCTCTGGTTATTTATCCCTCAATCAAGACTCAAAAATTTCCTGACAAGGTTCGCTGTACCAAGTAAAGCAGCTTTCTGTATAGTTCTCAGATGTTTTTCTTGTAATTGTAAAATTTCTCGTTTTCTGCCAGTTCTTCGTGACTACACCATTTACGGACACTACCACAGGAACTATCTCTACTCTTCGCAGTCTGTACATATCCTTTAATTCGACAGCCAGTGGTTGATATTTTCGTTTTTTCTCCGCTAATGTTGATATTAGCTTTTCATCTGAAGGAACAGCTACATCGACAATCATCGCTGTTTTATCAAACAGCACAATATCAGGTCTGTTTGCTTCAACCGTTCGGTCAGTTATAATTTTCGTGTCCCACACAATTCGTGCCTGATGACTTGCTCAGGCTTACATTTATAATATGACTCTTCCTGTAAACAATATGGTATTTCTTTGCAAGCGCTTAGTGAACTACTTTCGCTACATTATTATGCCATTGCAAGTATTCAGTCTGAGCCAAATGTGGGCAACCACTGCATATATGCAGGATAGACTCATTGGTACTTTGCATAATCGGCGTTTGCTATCTTTTTGCCCAAGATATATTTCCGATATGCTCTGGTCCTGAATGGAGAAGAGGAAACCCTCACTTTCACCACAGAGTCCCGCTGTTCGCAGCCATTCTGTGGACCAACTCAGATCAATTTCATCAGATGTTAACGTTGCTCTTAACCGGCCATGCAGTTCCCTCGTCTTCCAAATATCAATTCTATCTTCCCTTGTCAAGTGAAGGAACTCTCTGTTATCTTGGGCTAGACTCAATGGACTGATATTTTAATCTTGCGTGCAAATTGCATTATGGATTTTGTCCATAATGTCCATTGAAAGAAAATACTGACGGAGTTTTTCTATCTATTGCCGACATAGTCTTTGTAAACTAAGCAATCCTCTGCCTGCATCGTCTCGAGATAGATATAACCTCTGTGTCGAACTATGAGGATGGTGAAGTCGATGCTTGGTGAGTGTCGTTCTCAGTTTTCTGTCAAAGGCTTGGAGAGAGGTATCCGTCCATTTTATCACTCCAAAGGAGTAAGTAGCTACAGGGATAGCCATGCGTTGATTGCAGAAATGTTGTTTATTGAGTCTCGCAGATCTTATGTTGGCTACCACTTTCTTTTGTATCCCGTTTCTGGCATTTGAGTCAGATATTTCCAATAGTTGCAACATCCCTAGATGTTTGTAAGAGTCTTTATTATTATTATTATTATTATTATTATTATTATTATTATTATTATTATTATTGATATCATAATTATCATAAGTTATTGCTTGTATTGCTATTGCTTGTTTTATTATTATTATTATTATTATTATTATTATTATTGGTTATATCCCTTATACAGTGAAGTGTAGTGTAGTGAAATGAAGTGAACTGTTATATAAGCTATAATTCAATTTTAGCTATCAATAATTCAAATTGGAAATTAATTAAAACTAGAATGTCAACTTCTAATTCTAATTGTAAATGTTTGTAATAATTTTGTAAAATTGTTCTTAACTCTAATTGTAATCATGTTTGTCTCCAAGCATTAGCTCAACGCGAACTTTAATAAATATCTATCTATCTATCTATCTATCTAATAACATTCCTTTTCCTAATTTCAGGATTAAGCTATTTCTTGCCTTCATTGTCTTTCACTACATATATGTTTTTAAACATAAAAGACGTCCTTTCCTCAAAAAAAGTATTTACAAACCTGTTTTAAAGAACATGAAACATCAAGTACACACAATAAAATATGGCACACTCCACAGCCTTTAGATATTGCACATTGCTGCCAACCGCAACCAATGCAAGAACATCTTTGCAACTTTCATTGCATTGCATTTTCTTTTAATTCATGTTTTTATCAAGAAGGACAAAAGTAAAGGAGTTACCGTTTTTGCACAGTGAAAGATAAAGCTAAAAAGAATGCATACCAATCATAACATTAAAATCGCCGAAATGTGAACATGCACCTTTTCTGTATTAGGTGGTTGTTGTTCACAAAACTAGTCTCCACTAACGTGTTGTGTTTTGCATCGTGTGAGGGTGGTTTATTTTAAAGAAAAACGCAATACTAAGAATTTTTTTAGTTTATTTCTATCCGTTCAACAATACACGTTTTTCAGAGGAGTTAATTTTTACCAGATCCTTAACATTTGGTTATAACCTAACTGCGGGCTCCCGTCGGATAACTAAGAAATTCAGTTTTAATAGACATTTTAAGGACACATAATAGAAAATTATATTTGGGATTTTTGAAATATGTAATTATAATTTTGATCTATTCACACAATATTCATTTATGGGGGACCAAACCAGTCTCTTGGAAATGTTGATTTTATTCGGAGACCTAGCTCTCCGGTTTGACCTAGACTGAAATCTTTGGCACATATTGCAGTTGGAAGTAGATCGAAAAATTTTTGGGCTTTATTTGTTCTGAAGTCTGTTATGTTCGGGATTTGCAATTCGTCATGTATTTGCGTGTTTGAAACGAACCAAGGTGCTTTTACTATTTTTCTTAAGATTTTATTTTGTGTAATTTGTAAGTTATTTAGGTTAGTTTTGACGGTATTTCTCCAAATTGGACAAGTATAAGTAAGCGTTGGTCGTATAATCGAGTATAAATTAATTTTCCAGTATCTAAATGCAAATTAGATTTTTTATTGATTATTGGATAGAGTTGTACCATTTTTGCTTTAGTTTTGTTGATTGTAGATTGCAAATGTTTATTCCATTTGAGTTTGGTGTCAAGAAGAACACCTAGATATTTAATATGTTGGGAATTATCCACCCATTTAATAGGAATATTATTTATTTTTAGTTGTGTGTGAGGCATTATTTGTCGCAGTGAAAAAATTTTTGCTGGTGTTTTACTCTGGTTGATTTTGATATTCCACTGATCTGCCCAGTCTGTGAATAGATTAAGATCATCCTGAAGGTAATTGATGGCTGTTTGTAAGAAATTATGTTTGGCAAAAAGTGCGGTATCGTCGGCATAACGGGCTATTTGAGAATTAATTAGAAATGGTATATCTAATATGAAGATGTTAAATAGGGTTGGCGATAGTGGCGAGCCTTGCGGTATTCCTACTGAAATTTTGTGAAGGTTTGAGTTGGCAAGGTTTACTTTAACCTAAAATTCTCTGTTATTGAGTAAACTTTTGATTCTGTTGAAAAGGTAGTCCGAGGTGTCTTTTTGTTTTAATTTGTATAATAGGCCATGACGCCATACTCTGTCGAAAGCTTTTGAGATGTCTATGAAGATAGCTGCAGTGTATTGATTTTTATGGAAACTATTGGCTATGAATTCAGTAATTCTTAGAAGTTGATGGGGTGGTAGAACTTTTGTCGTTTTTTTAAACAGTTTTGTGAGAGTTGGGAGCAGACTTATTGGTCTGTACTTTTCTGGATTCTTAGGACTTTTGTTGGGTTTGCAAAAGGGTAAGGTTGTGGCGATTTTCCAAGCTTTTGGAAAGTAGTCTATTCTTAATGCCGCGTTGTAAATCGCAGTTATTCCAGCAATAACATTCATACTCAATTCCTTGAGAGCTTTGTTTGAAATGTTATCGTATACTGAGGCTTTTTTGGTTTTGGTTTTCCTAATTTCATGTTTTACTTCTGAAGGCGAAATATATTTTATTCTGGTTTGTGCAGAAGGAGTCTGAAGATTAATAATATTTTCTGTTTCCTCTTTGAAATTCTGATTAACAACTGGGTTATTAGTAAATGAGTTTTCGAAATGTTTTGCTATTAAGTTGGATTTTTCATTATCTGTGTTTGCTGTTGTCGACCCATATGTGAGTTGTGGAATACTTGGTTTTTAAGTCTTTTGATTGTGGCCCATAAGTGCCGAGATGAAGGGTGAATTTGTTTTATGAAGTCCCTGAAATTTTTTTCATTATCTGTGTTTGCTGTTGTCGACCCATATGTTATTAATTTTCCTTTTGATATCAGGTCTACGATTTGTTTGCCAGTATCTCCTTAAATTGTGTTTACTTTTTATTAAATTTTTAATATTGCTAGGTATTATTAATGAAGAATTGAAGGATCGAGGTATAAATGTAGAAACTTTTTGATGGTTGAATTAATGTGATTTGTTAAATTGTGTATTTCCAGGTCAATGTCATTTTTTATTTAAGTAATTTAATTTTAAAATTTTTAAATTTATTCCAATTAGTCTTAGTAGGAAGCGGAGAATAATAATCAGTCATTAGGTTGAAAGATGATTATTACCGGATTATGGTCTGAATCTAATTCCGGTATTACTGTTTGGAAAATTGGTAAATTAATATTTTTGTGATTATTATGTCCAGTATATCTGGAGCACTTCCAAGAATGAAAATTTAATGAATATTAAGAATTAAAATTGCGATAAACCGTATGTCATTTGATGAAAAATATTGCACCCACTGTGTATTCTTCTACAATCTTTGCGTTGGCCCACTGCGCAACCTCAGCTGTGAGATCCTCTCTGAGACTCGGAGCTGCGCTCGCAAATTATACTCTGGGCAGGGGTGATCGGGGAGTAGGCGTCGCAGATACTGAAGCCATCTAAAGCTAGCAGCGCCTAAAAACCAATCTCAACCAAACTATTTCCATAATTATATGTTAATTGTGGGCTAATTAAGTACTCTAATCCCGAAGTTTGGATTTCCCTTTTGGATTTCTAAAAATCGCGGACGCTGCTAGCTGTAGTCTAAAGCTAGCAGCGCCGACTAAGAAAATCTATCTAAAAATGAATTCAAAAATGTGAAACTCTAACCAAATTTTAAGAATATTTATGGGCTCTAGGAAAAAAATATTCCCGTATTTATATTCCAAAATTCAGGGATGTACAAAGAGAAACAATTATCATTGGTTCTTACTGGCTAACAAACACAAAAATAAAAAAAAAAAAAAACAGAAAATATCTGCAACCCTACCCAAAATGTAAGAATAATTATGCACTCTATGAAAACAATTACTATCGCATTTATATTTCTAAAGTCAGGGCTATACAAAAAGAAACAATTAATATTGGTACGCCGCGCACCCACTTAAGGATTAAGGAACAGATTTCATGAAGATAAAAAATCTCTATGTTTAATATTTTAGTTGTAGGAAGACAGCGAAAAAAAATGAGCTTTTGAAATTTTTGCAAAAGAAATTTTACACGAACATTCTCTTAAACGTCCTTCACACTATCCAATAACAAAGTTTAATAAAAGCGTTGGAGCCTTTTTGGAAATTTTGAAAATATCCCACGGGATTCATGTAAAGTTAAAATATCAGTCTAAATTTCGAATAGCCCCGCCATGAGATCCATCCATGAGGAACATCAATTTGAGAGAAAATCCGATGAACGGTTAAGCCGCTAGGGTTGTTCACAGACGGGCAGACGAACAAGTACATGGATATTGGCTAGACCACATGTTAGAATTTTTTTAATAAATTTATCACATGTATATCCATTTTTTCGTTTTAAGGGCCAGATAATATGAGTTTTTCTGCCGAAACTGCGCCGCTTTTCCCCGTAGAATTACATTACTTTCTCTCAACTGCATAAGCGGTAGCGGGAAAGTAAAAATTGATCAATTTTGAGAAAATTTAGTTCATGCATTTAAAGAAAATTGTTATAGTTTAATTTTAAGAAACTCCAAAATTATTCCAAATTTGGAAAACATTTACACGATTTTTTATCACTTTATTTGTCGAAGTAGTTACACGAAGAGGAGTCAGTGTAATATATAAAGACTGCATGCGAAATTTGAAGCAAATTAAATATTTGTAATGTTGAAAAACCCTGAGATATTAATAAAAATGTGACATTTACTACAGTATTTGTAAAAATGGTTTCGTGTATGCGAATAAAGACTCCAAAATAAAAGTTCGTTCATTTATAGAAATTTTGAATGCTGCAGTATGAGCATAATGAAACGTATCCCCAAAAAATATTGAATTCACATTGAATTCAATCAAATTACAAGTAGAATATCAATTTTGAAAAAAAAGCCATGGGTTTAAAAGTCAGTGATGTTTTAATTTATTTTTTAAGCGGCACAATGAGTACACAGAATGTCTTGTCCTTGTTCCCAGACGACAGTCTTTTTGAAAAAGTATTTTTCGGAGTTATGACCTTCAAAAAAGCAATTTCTTTCGAAATACCTAAATAAAATTTTTACTCGATATCGTTCTCTCTATAGTATGCTGCACATTCGAGAATGTAAATCTACAGTAAAATTTTGAATGTAGTCTCCTCATTAGGCCAATTCTTTTCCGTAACTGCTCCTCAGCTCAAAAACTACGGAAGTATTTTAATGGAAGGACATTCACCAATTCAGTGGTACTCATATTAAAATCAATGTACTAATTTTTCCAGTGAAAGGGAGAAAATTGAATAAAATATTTAAAGTCTACAATGAGTGTTGTAGCACAAATCTCTCAGAGAGTTGATATATTGAGTTTTAATAATCGAATAACCTAACACTATCTAAAAATGATTCTAATTTTAGGTTAAATAAATTTCCGCTTTAATATACAATTTTGCACAGGACAATTGGGTCCTTAAATTTTGTGCAACGATTATTGGAAGTTCGAACTCAAAATTGTGAAATTTTCTCTGGGAATTACGGGAAGTTTATTTTTGTATATAAATTTTAAGATCGCTTTTTAACTACTAGGACGTAAAACGACCGTTGTAATTGTTTATATTGGGGGGTAACTGTACGGAGAACACGTAAAGACAACACGAACACACACACACATCCGTGCCCGAGGCGGGATTTGAGCCCCTGACCCTTCGAGCCGCTATGGTCCTTCGAGCAGCCATCGTCCTTCAGCCTTAGCGTCCTCGTATATCCAGGCCGTCCCGGGAAGTTGCGATTAGCAGTGATTCAATAAAAGCCTTGAATCCATTTCTTTGCTCTCTCCTTGTAACCCTTTGACATGTAACAATTTCCAACATCAAGTTCTTCGAAGAAATTGTTTAATTCTCCATCATTGTTATTTCCTCTGTCCCCGGCCACCTGGGAATAATTGGAAATGAGACAGCTGACCAGGTAGCAAAATTGGCCACGATAAAGCCACTTATGTGGTAATACCTGCGCTTAACACCAAGCTTTTTATCCAACGTTGCATTCTGAGTGCATGGCAAATAGAGTGGCAGAATGCTTTTCAAAGTCACAAGGATCAAGAACTCCATAAAACTTCGTTCGTCATCTCGTGGTTCAAGGCGTGAAGAGGTAATGGTCACTCGTCCTCGGATCGGGCACTGCCACTTCTTGCAGGAGTATGTAACACTGTCTTTGTCATTTATTTCATTTTACAATTAGTCAGACTTAACTATGTTTTTAATCTTTTAGTCTTGTAATTAACAAAAATTATTTTAACTGACCACTGTCACAGTGGATGTATGTTCTTAATACAAATTGACACTGGCCCCCATGACCTTAGATGTCGTTGTTGCCTTAAATCCTAATCGAGATCATCATATGACCTAAAATCAATTTGTCCAACTGTACCATCTTTTCAGACACTTGCGAATAATATTGCACTATGTAATTGTCAAAATACTCTCCCAAATGCACATTTCTTTTAGATAATTTAATAACATGTTAAATGGCATTACGCATATTTAATAAAGAAAAGTAATTCAATTTTCGGATTTGAGGGCTTGTGACCTCATTGAAACACTCGTATTTTGCGTGATGATCTTAAACAAAATATATTATCACGTTGGATGCCCATTCATGTATTGGGATTCGTGTTATGGGCACAAAATATTCGTCATCCGTATGGCTAAACTTATTTCACAATGAAACATTAGAAAACAAGGACGGTGTGTTTTCTATTAATAAAAAGGTTTCTTACTTTATTGTTAAAATCAAGCTTCTTTGGTTGGAGTTTCTTTGGTATGCGAGAGAGCTCCTCCAGTCGAACTTAACACCACTGGAACTGTTTCTG
The DNA here is from genome assembly GCA_964035755.1 of Teleogryllus oceanicus. Lineage (NCBI taxonomy): Eukaryota > Metazoa > Arthropoda > Insecta > Orthoptera > Gryllidae > Teleogryllus > Teleogryllus oceanicus. The sequence goes on from CAXIVR010000001.1 coordinate 159,735,253, forward strand.
GGGGTCATACTAAAACTTGAGTAAGTTGAAAAGATAATACATTCGAGGACTGTTTTCCATTTAAAAAATTGTATTGAAAAATTGCTCTGTCATTGAAATTTGTTAACTACATACTCAGTCTCTTTTAAATTTATTCAAAGACTTTTTGTTACTTTCTTGTTCTTAATAGCTCGTTTTAAGAAAATTACTTCGATTCACTACATTTTAAGATTTTCAAATTTACCTTCTTTTAGCGGGTGGTTACACAAAAACATTTAAGAAAATATTTAATTTGAGTAATGACTTCAACAAATACATATTTTTTAAAATTTTGTTTATATTATTAATAATACTTGTTAACGATACCAGTTATTGCAATTTTGCAGTTAATAACACTGGGAAAGGATAGAGGTAGCTCTGAATCTACAGTTGCTTAACAGATAATTAGCAACTTTTGAAAAATGTATAAAAAATAAAGACAATTATATTTTTGTACTATTTCGCATCAGCGGTTCTCGAATTCTTTTTCAATGATGACTATAAAATTGCAACAATTTTACAAATTGTCTAAACAATATTAACAATTCCAATTTTCCAATAATAATTTATTTGGGACATCGAATTGTGATTTTTAATTGATTAACAAAATCACTGTTTGCATGCACCTGCTTATACAGGAATAGTGGGCAATTTCATTTCCATGACGCCTGACAAGATGTGTGCATTGCTTCGCATTTCCGTTATAGTGGTGTAGTAATGTGAAAATACAAATTGTTTTAAAAATATGATCGTGAAATTTCAATATGCTCCATTGTAAATGTCTATGTTATGTATTCTTGTGTGCAATAATTGGTGTTCCTTGCTTTACAACAATTAACATTTTAAAATATTCTGTAAGGAACAAATCTCATTCCTACTGTTAGTTCTTTCTGACGTACAATTCCTCAAATAGTCGATACAATAATTTAGGCTTATCTTTCACGGTAAAGAATTCAACAAAAAATGCCACAGCTCCTTCCCGGGACCGCTGCTGCCTGGTTCGTCAGCGTCCGCAGGGCTGACATGACCAGCGTCCAGTGCGATTGGCGGGGTGGTTCTCGCGCCCGCGCTTACCAATCCGTTTCGCTCGCGTGCTCTCTCCTCCCTTACCACTCCCTCTCTCTCTCTCTCTCTCTCTCTCCCCGGAAGCGAAGGAGCGTCACTGACGTCAATCACATCTCAAATTGCCCCCCCTTGATATAACGACAAGGAAATTCTTAGAAGGGAGATAGCCAACTAAAGTGGATAGTAATAGTCAGACAATCGTTGATCTAGCATTCTCAAATGTAAACATGAATGTAGAAGTACACGTGACACCGAAGGTAACCGATCATGCATGCAAGTCAGATTGCAAAGAAAAAGGTACAGTCCCTCACAAAAATTTACCGGCAAAATTGATAACCGCATCGATAAACTTACACACCCCGCGGCCAGACAGAGGGACGCGTTGACCAATCGCTAGCAGGTAGAACCAGTTGTCAATGATTGGGGGAAAATTCCAAGGGGTGGAAAACACGCTCTCAGGAGTAACGCTTGGTTTGTTTACGTATGAAGCAGAAATATCGTCATATTTCTCCCCCAAAGGACAGATTTTGCGTGCGAGTACGCCATGAAGAAAAAATATTTCTGAGCGGGGTTTTCCGTCCGATTTACTGCCAGTATACCAGTAAATATTTAGCATTTTAGCAACAATTATATTAACTTTTTGATTATAAAATTATAAATTGTTGAAATATTTAATTCGCAGTTTTCGGCTCTGGGTCTTTGGGAAACTCTCCCAACTCTTCTTTAGATTTGCAAAAGTTGAATATTATTTATAAATTTGCAAATGTTGCACATTTTTTTGCTTCATCTGAATGGCGTTTAAACGCGAAACCAAATTTCGGAATCTGATCGGTACTATCATATTTCGTTCTCGAGATATGTATAATTGTTTATAAGAAATAAACATCTAACAATGACCCCATCTGTTTGCATTTAACACAAGCATACTGAAAAAAGAACAGTTCTCCAATGTCGCGCTTTTGCCTGCTATTCTGAAAAGTACTTAGCTTGTAAACAAATTCTGTGGCCAATTTAATTACCCTAAATCCGTCTTTTTATGGCGAGTATGAGCATAACTTTTATTTTGTTTTATGTTCTCCTTTAAGTCCTGCAATTTGCAATTATATTTATAAAATAGGGAGGAAATTGATTAAAAACAAATTATTTTTCAAGGTGCACTACGTCAAAACAATAGTTTCTGCTTTTCTATCAAAGGGATGTTGAGCAACTGAATAGCTGTATTATTGTTTTTAAAGGCTCCCGTTAAAACCGAGAGTCAGAAACTACTTGTCCCTCTTGTTTAACAATTACCATTTAAAAAAATAGGGAAACATACTATTAGCTGTTTGCTGTAAACTGTATTGGATTTTATAAATGGAATGTTAAAGTTTTCAAATAAAAAAATATTCAATTTTGTGTGTTGAAAGATCACATGAGTAGAATGCTTACACAAAATTTAAAATAAATTTAAGTTAATATTATCAATTCAATCATAAATTAACGAATTCATATTTTTGGTTGGTGATTGAGTTTGCATTCTAATTTAGAATGGTTACATTGTTTTGGTATTTATTTGCCATTGTTGGTTAGATATTCGGCCACAGAGTTCTGAATACTACTTATTGTAGATGGGATTAGAGAGTTGATGAACTTTGGAATGCATGTGGTGATGGAGTTAATTATAGCGGTGATTATTGAGTGATTGGATTGGATATCATTAGAATGGGTTTAAAGGGTGAAGTTTTGAATAGGCTGGGATTGTGGCAGTGGCGGGAAATGGGCTCTTGATTGATTTTGAAGGGGAGGAGTAGTATTGGAGTTTGCTGGATTTCATTATTTTTATTTTTAGAGTTACTTTTCCTATCTAAGATCTCTTTGTAGTGGGAGCAGTTCGTGTTTCTTATGTCGGCCTTGTCATTTCCGTTGCAGTTCGCACACACCAGACATTCGTTCTTCTTACGACAGAGCACGGAGTAATGGTTCCCGGCACAGAATGCACACGTGATGGAGTGGTTACAATTATTTTTGGTATGACCATAGTCTAGGCATCTTTGGCATAGAAGGGGGTCTTTATGCTTTTTGCATCTTTCGGTTCTTACACGATGATTGCAAATTTGATGTATGGTTAAACTAGTTTCTATGGGTTTAGAACCGTTGAATTCCGCAGCGAGTACTGGGATTGGAAGGCCATCTTTTTGAAGTCTGATGACTCTGATTATTGAAGTGAAGCGTTGCTGAAGGTCCTTCAAAATTTCCGGTTCTGTTATTTGTTCAATGTTTTTGAATACGACAGAAAATTTTTTGTTCGATGGATCTTTGAATAAATGGAATTTACAATGGGTATATATGAGATATTTGATTATTTTACGGAAGTCCGCAGGGTTATTAGCATTGATCTTAACTTTGTTATTTTTCACGTCTGTGATGAAATTGTTTGTGACGTTAGCTGTAAGTTCGATTATAAGTTCGCGTACACTGGTTATGTCCGCCGCAAAGATTGGAGGAATTTTGGCTGGTTGCGAAGAGTGATCGTCAGTATTTACATTTAAATATTCGAACCGATTATCTTCAGGGTTAGGATTCAGGTTAGCTAGTTCTCTGAATCTGTTGCCGACGGGGACATTGTATTCTGGCACTCTGGTTAGATTAGAGTTCTCGTTAGTGTTACTCGAGACTACACTTTTCTTTTTTGTTTCGATGGGGATTTCACTGTCACAGACTGACCTCTTGTTGGTGTTTATGACTGATGATGAAGGTTGCGACATCGAGCTGAGGTCTGTTGAGGCGGCCTCCTGGCTGCCAACGATGCGTTGCTGGTTGGTAAGTGGAGGTGCGGTTTTTCCACTTAACATGTGAGGCTGATGTGATGGGGGTTGAGGTAAGCGCTGTTGAAGTTGATGTTCTAGTATCTCTGGGAGATGTAGGAGTGATAGTTCACGGACGTCGCCTTCTTGGTAAGCGACCTCCATTTCGCCCTCGGTCGGGTAGACCTGGGCGAGGGCATTTGCAATACACTGGCGTATGGATGTTGGCGTGTGGCGTATGGGCTTATGGATGGCGTTGTCGGATGAAAATGTTTGCTCTAATTGCTTGCAATATTAGAAGTGTTGTTGAAAACTATTGTTGTAGCACTTTATCTTGTACTGGAACACAGAAGACAGGTCCGAGACGAGGCGCAGCGCTGATCGCGGAGCTCCGCACTGTGCGACTGCTCGCAGCGGAATGATGAAAGTATGATACTGGTGAATAGAGATAACTGGTGAATTGCACCCCATCCTACATTGAAAAAAATCAGAAGAAAAAGTAAAAGTTTGCTGATTATGACATACAAAAAAATGATTATTGCAACACATATTTTAATCTCGAATTACTCGGAAGTGCCTAAGCGTGTTTGATAGGGACACGACCTTTTTTGAGGGAAAGTAAATTCTGAAGATGACGTATTTCGGAGGACGGGTAGATAACAAATGGCGAAATGATGAGGGGCAGTTTGGGTGCAGGCGAAGGAGAGATGGGGGACAGTGGGGAAATCGACGGGGAATGCTGGCTCCGAATTATGTTCATGGCAGTATTGTACAAAATACAATTATTTTTATTCGTCTTTTTTATTCTATTATGCCTATTTAGTTCCTTTGAATGCCTCCTCTCCATAGCATGGGTAGACAAAAAAGAGAAGACGAAATCAATGTAAAATTAAATTGAAGGAAAATACCGAAATTATCTTTCTCGGTAAAATTAAAAGGAACTCTTATTTTCTGTGAATTTGTATCTCAATGCTCAGCAATATTGGAATGGGTTCTCTCACACAGTGTCGGGTCTCTAATTCTGTAAATGACATTTCGGGGAATGGGTGTTCGCAGTTGGGCGCTACATTAAATCAATTTTATGGTTTAATACAATTATTATTTACAAAGGACAGAGTTTTCGCAGAGTTCGGATTGTACACTTATTTATACGTACAGAAGAAGAAATACTTAGTTAAGGGAAAAGACAACTTTTTCTCTAGTCTGAAATGTCTACAGATGTGACAGCGTAGGCTTTGCACTGCCGGAGTCGAAATTATTCAGCTGTCGGAAAGATGCCGCGTCCTGGGCACAATTACCAACGTTTCAGACGCCATTCTATGACCTTCCTCCAGGAGGAAGGTCGCAGGTGTCTAGGCCGCAGTGTCTAGTGGACAGCCAAGTACTTGACTACAAACGCCTTTTTTAACTATGGCCCAACAATAAAAAAATTCACAAGTGTTCTTATATGAAGATTTAAGATTTTTTCGTGCCTGGGTCGGTGTTCTAAGATACAGTTAAATAGGTCTAGCAAATCCGAATTCAACCAGTTTCCCTTCATTTCACCACATGTTCTCCGCTTATCCTTCAGTTGAGACCGAATTAGTTTCTTATAAACTGCCAAACACTATCGTCTTTCCTTATCGTATGATATAGTTTTGCAAATAATTAGAAAGATTTTTAAAAAATTATAATTTGTAACTAAATTCAAAAACTCATATTACAAATGTATAATAAACACTAAAATAAGTGCCCAGAACAGTTCCAGTAATTTTCAAAGTATATTTAAAGTCAAGGCGGGAAAATGATTTTTTATTTTCTAAACTGCAACCCAGCTGTTAAAAAAAACTGAAAAAATTCACAACAATTTTTTGTGTAAAGAGGAACGTTTCAGATTTTTTCGAGCCTTTTCCTTCGTTCTAAAACACAATTAAAAATTATTTTTTGTTGTATTTTTTCAAAAATTGTTTTTGAGTTTGAATTTCGGTCTGAGAAAATATTAAAAATATTTTTCTGATGGTATATATTTTCTTATTTATCATATTTTTTCATGCAGATAAAATAGTGTTAAGTTGCCGAAAAAAACTTTATTAAAAAAACACGTTTTTGGCTCTAGAGGTGTGTGGGTGGTGGGACTGGTGCTAAAAAACCTTTCAATAATATTATATCAATGTTAGAATTATAATGTAACAACTCATACGTTATTTTGGTATAGGGGAACGTTTTACTATCTTATTCGGGGGTACCCTTTTCCATTAAAAATTATTTTCTATTCAAACAATTTTACAATCGATCGTTTATGTGACTATCACAGTTAACGATCAATTAATTTTAACTAGAAATGTGAGTACTCTCCAATATTGTGAAGTCTTGAAAAATAGATTCACATCTTTAGAGTAAAATTTTTTAAATGACAATAAAGCGATTGTATTTGCTGGCTTTTGATTTTAATGGCATCGACCTTGAAAATGACAAGCATTTATATAAACGTAACTCTTTCCATGATGGATTAAAATACTATTCGCAAGTAGGAGTGAAAGATGACTGATTAGCTTCCGCGTCATTCGTTTTACAATCGTGTTTACAAGACGTGGCCGCTATGAAGTGTTCTTCCGCAAATTCTGCCAGTCGTTGGAATACTTCGTGGCAGACATTTTTTATATCAAATCTGTTCTTTTAATGAACTGTCACTCCGCATACATGACATTTTGAATATTTGTATGCAAGGTTGTAGGCAAGTAATGTTGGTAGTTAAATCGTAAATGTTGATAGCAGTTTTAATCTTCATTCATCTAAGAAGTAACTTTTCTTCTTCATTTGCATGTTCATTACTGGGACTAAAATCAACAATTTGTCTTTTGACAATATTGCCTTTGACATCATTTTGTCAATAATGCTCTTGGATTACTGGAATTCCTTCTCCGTTTGTGAAACCTGGCGCCGTCCTACATGACGGGTTACGGGGTTTTCCTCTATAGATATTTTCATTAGTAGAATACCGCGCTACGTGGGTCAAGACCGGTCTTCCGATGTGTGTGGTAGTGTAGTGCAATGGTGCGTGCGTAAGGGGAGGGGAAAAAGATTAAAGAGAAAAAATTGCGCGTGGTCTGTGGTGCGTTTGATGAAGTCCTGGTCCAGCACTCAGCTGGTATTGGCCAGAGAAAACACGGACTAATGACATTTGCCGGACATCTAAGCAGTCGGTTGCTAAAATTTCTCCAGACCGACTGTATTCGAGTATCGTGCAACAAAGTACCATTGAATATTCATCACCGTCGGATCCCGAACACCATCGGAGATGCTGCAGTGAACCATTTCAGCCGGTACTCTTGTGTATATGTTGCTATTTTGTTGATCTTGAACTCTAAATTAAAAAATTAAGATTGCTTAACAGACACGTTTCTGAGGGCTTAACTAAGCCACTGTCTACCTAATCTCAAAAGATTTGGCTTACTAACTAACTAAATAGAAATTTTCATTGAAAAAGTTACAACCGTTTTTAAGAAAATGGTGATTAAGCGTTACTATAAATCCAAAATTTGAAGTTCCTTTTCAAAGGAATCTAGTGAGTTGTCGAAAAACTTTTGAGTCACAGTCATTTGAAGTACGTTTACGCACAAATTCAAATAATATATACAGATCCATGGAAATGTACATATCAACAAAATGAGAGACACTTAAAAGAAATTGAAATATCTCTTATACCCCCTAGCTTACCTTCACGATGACAGTCTATTCCTAAGAAATATTCTCTGGAGATTTTTCCTTTATCAATTTTGCTGTTGCCCTTAATCTTAAGATTAAATAGTCTGTTTTTTTCCTTTCATAATAAAAAAATGAAGAAAATGTTTATTTAACCTATAAATTCACAATTACACATTGCCTTATGATATTTTGGTAGCCAACTAAAGTCCATTACATTGCTTATCTTCCTTCTTCGCGCGCAATCTTCGCAAATTCTCTTGCGCTGCGCCTCCGCGTCGTGTCTCCGCCTTCACTTAACGTTCATTCTCCTCCTTCCTTGTCTATATACCACCAAGATCTTTTTCTTCTATATATTCCGCACCCATCAATTCGAGACACCTCTCCTCGTGTCTATTCGGGCTCTCCTCGTAGTTCTTCCACCATTGTTTTCATTGTTCATTCTCTGCCATCTGTATTTTTCTTATTATATATATATATATACAGGGTGAGTCACGTAACTTTAGCACCTCCTATAACTTTTGAACGGTTGAAGATATTGAAATGCAGTTTTCAGGGAAGTGCATGAGAAAATAGGGCTAACTGATACGTGTATTTATTTATATTTTATCACTTGTATTTTACGAGATATTTGAGGTAACTTTGTTTTTTCAAATGGAACTATACATATTTTTTCAGTCTATCATAAAGAGCGTAAAAAGACGAATCCAATGATATACATAATGTCATATGTTAAATGAGGATTTTTGAGAAATTTTTATTCTTTTGCGACCCGTTCTTAACGGATATTTTGAATGTAACCGACCGCCACAGAAGGTCACGCAGCGCTCCACCAGCAAGCGCGCTCTCGAGGAAGGGAAAGGATCTTACTATATCAAGATACAAAACATATTCCAAATATTCACAAAACTGTTGTAGTTTTTTCCCTGAACTCTGCGTTCCATCCTTCCCCATTTTCAGATTATTTTTAAGAAATGGAAGGGTTAAAAATAAGGGTTTATTGTAAGTATGTATTGTAATAAAATTGTTTATTACTTCTACTCCAGTTAATGGGGTTTTATATTACAGGATATTAATGGGTGGTACTGTGTGTTGGCCGCGGTTCCCCAGACTTGACGCTACTAGATTTTTTTCTTTGGGGTTTTCTTAAAAACCACGTCTACCAAGAGGCTCCATCTACATCACAAGATATGCGTAGACGCATTGTAGCTGCATGTTCTGAAGTTAAAAAAGAAACATTGGTCGCAGTTAAGAAATCTTTTCAAAAGCGCCTGCAGATGTGTTTGTGAATGGTAGTCATATTGAACACATTCTAAAGTAATTTGAATAGTAATCTATTTTTATTTAGTATTTTTGAATTCTATTTTTATTTTGTCATTATCATTATCTTTCTGTAGTTGTTTGTTTTCACAAGGAATTGTTATATTATCATTAACAATAAAACTATTTGCTGAAAATATGCAATATTCTTTGTAAAGTCTTAATAATTTATTCTTACTGTGTTTAGTTTCCAAGATCCCATTAATATCCTGTGGTACGATATCCCTTTAAATTAAATTTAAATAACAATCTTATTTCAATACATACTACATATGACAAATCCGTATTTTCAATCCTTAAGTAATAAAATATTTGAAAATGGGGAAGGATGAAAGCAGAGTTCAGGGAAAAATGGCAAGTTTAGTGAATATTTGGAATATGTTTTGTGTCTTGAAATACTAAGATCCCTTTCCTTCCCCGAGCGCGCGCTGGCTGGTGGAGCGCTGCGTGACCTTCTGTGGCGTCGGTTACATTCAAAATATCCGTTAAGAACTGATCGCAAAAGAATAAAAATTTCTCAAAAAAATCCTTATTTAACATATGACATTATGTATATCATTGGATTCGTCCTTTTACGCTCTTTATGATAGACTGAAAAAATATGTATAGTTCCATTTGAAAAATCAAAGTTACCTCACATATCTCGTAAAATACAAGTGATAAAATGGAAATAAATACACGTATCAGTTAGCCCTATTTTCTCATGCACTTCCGTGAAAACTACATTTCAATATCTTCAACCGTTCAAAAGTTATAGGAGGTGCTAAAGTTACGTGACTCACCCTGTATATATATATATATATATATATATATATATATATATATATATATATATATATATAACGAAGAAAACACTAAAATGAACATAACGTCATATTCAACAGTGTACTCACCAATATTTGTTGGAAAAGTTTGAAGAAAACATTTTGAGCCATTTTTGAGCAAATTTAGTTTCAGCGTTTCTGGAAATGAGGAATTTCTCTCGTTTTCACAGAAAACGGTGTCGTTTTCGAGAAACTTGATATGACATCATTGAAAGTACATGTGTTCAGAAATGCAATAATGTGTTCAGAAACGCAATAATGTGAAAAAATTGCCGCTAGTAAAAATCTTGCCGACATGACAGACATATGGCGTTTATCTCATCTTATGGAGTACATATACCACTAGCACTACAGAAAGTTTAGAGAAAAAAATTGTAGCTGCTTTCTCAACGATCTTTTTCTTTTATTTTTTAAAATTGCACATATTCCCGGCAATATTGCGCGAAAAATACTAAGTGTCAACATATGGACATGACCTTAATGAATGATCTAATGATAGACAACAAATTTCATTTGAAGGAAACATCTGTATCTTCAATTTTGTAGTTGTAGAAAGACGGAAAATTTTTGAACTGTTCAAATTTTCCTATGCCACCTTTATAAGGGTATTTTACTATATTCTTACAAGAAATTTAACAACAAAATTTGGAACCGTTTTTGAGAAAATTTTGAAAATATCTCATGAGCTTCATGTAAAGTACCTCCAAATTTTAAAGAATGTTTTTCAAGATTTCAAACCTTCAACTACAGCCAGATGGACAGGGGATTCTTCAATTGGAAAAAACTCCTACGCAAGGTTTAGACGCTAGTAATGTTCACAGATGGACGGACGGACGGACGGACGGAAGTTATGAAAAACAAATGTATTCGGTATCAGAGGATCGTGAAACGTATTTCTGGTGATCTCAAAATCGATTTTCCGCAGCATTACATAACTTTCTTTATACTAGACGTATATTACTCTGTATATACGTGCACTTATACGAGAAAGTAAAAAGTTTCTAATTCTATGAATATACAGTTCTTATTTTATTATTTTTATTTACGTGTAAGTTTTAATTAAATTATCGAGAAAAAAATGCACTCTCCTTGTCGTTAAATTACCCGCGCTGGCGTACGAGTACGCCAGGGGCATTGTTTTAGTTTCTGACGACAACAATTGCATTATTTTGCATTTCCTCTTCCACTAACCTTTCTTCTCACTTTTTTAACACTTTGAATTCGTGTTTCAGCTGCTCCGTAGGAAGTCGTGGAGTAAGCTAAATAACATTTTTCTAATAGCTTCTTGGCGCACTGTGTGCGCCGCGGAGGAATAATGAAAACACATGAATGAATTCTTCTCAATGTAGGCGTTGTAGAAATCAATTATTACGTATGATGGCATGAAATACGGATAAAATATATTGTGTAAAATATTATGTAGGTATTTTTATAATGACTCGCTGACATTTACAGTAACAACATGTAAAATATCATTCAAGGATAACAATGTGAAATGGTTCTGGATTGTGAATTGCACATTCTACATAACAAAATACAGTATTTTAAATCAAGCCGTAATATATATATATATATATATATATATATATATATAGAAATATATATATATATATATATATATATATATATATATATATATATATATACACGCCCACCTACTACCTACCAGCCGGTGGCGATGAAGCATGAAACTATGAATGCTCGTGAAGCGAGCTTTGAATTCTCAGGAAGCAGGATCTTTCGGGTATGAGAAAGGTCTGAACCCTTGACACAATGAATTATATAAAATTCTGGTAAAATGAGCATATATTCAGTAAAACAAATTACACAGAGGCACAAATATACAATAAATATGTACTTTACGTAGATGGTCACTGCAAAGAAAACAGAAACAAAAAAAACAAACAGAAATAACACAACCATAAGAGAATGTATAGGCGTCACCTTGACTGCCTGATTACTTCAATACGCACTATTTACAATACTTTTGCTTTGACCTCCTTCTCAATTATTTCGTGTACCTCATTTAACTGTGGTTAATCTAAAGTTTTCTCCGTGCATGGCCCTTTAAGTGATTCTCTACAATTATTCTATTATAGACTTCACAGAAGTCAGCCTTGAGCAGCTCATTTATTACAACGCTGTTAACTCTAGCACAAGAATAAACGTGACACACACGTTACTAAATCGTACCCTTTACAAAATTATAGCAACTGAGTATCCCTGACATCATACAATGGACACAATACTTTTCAATAAGATTACTTTTACATTACATGAAAAATTATAATTTACTTTAGAAAAGTTGTACAAGGTATGGCATTCAAACGAATCTACTGGTGCGTACAGCGAATGAAATCAAAACTGCCGCTCATACATTCGAAATATTTCCCAGTAGTTATATGGAACTTTCACCTATTTTAGGACGCTACGCCTGGTGTTTAAAGCTACACAGTTTCCCAACAAATTGACGCATAGAAGTTGCCAGTTCTTTACCTCGACATTTCCTTCCCGCTCGCCGTCAGTTAACCTTGGGGTGTTCGGTCGCTCGCAGTCCTCGCCACGTCACTTGACTGGTTCGATGTCCCGCGGTTACACCTCTTCTTTCGCTCAATCTCAGGATGCCGCCACGTCCAAATTCCAAACCTTTCTCTCGTCCTCAGGCTCGTACCGTCCACGGATTGGTCCAAGTCTTTCTCGCCTACGCTTGAGTGTTGGAGTCGTCCTTCTGCCGCCTGCCGCGTACCCGTTGCTCGCGCTTCCAGTTTTAAATAACTAACGTGCTTGAATTGACTACTTCTAGCACTCGGCCGACATACCACACTTTGAGCGTGCGTGGTCGTGGCGTACAAAATTAAATACTGGATTTCGTTCAGAGTCCTTCTGCGCGAATTTACTTCGATGATGAAACTATTTCAAGTTCGAGCAGTCACAACGCTTGCTTACTCGCGTAATGTTAGTGCAAATGCTGTACATGCACTTTGCTTCTGAATTCTATCACTTATTACCGCGTTTCTTAAATCAGCTTTACTAAAGCAAGTAAAATTATACTCCTGCACTAACCGATTACTACCGCTGAAGAATTTAGTTGAGTCGCCGTCGCTGTCGAAGTCGTAAGAGAGCTCGACCAAAGTGCGTCACGGTATTTATGCGACCCCGCCTGGGGAAAAATTTCTGAGGGGTGAATTTTCTCCTCCTTCGCGCCCTCTCGAGAAAATATTATCCGCTAACTTTGGACATCGGAGTGCGAAAACCTACGGGTAGATGTCGCCTTCTCGGACCATCGCTCCGCCGCGTATCCTATTTCTCAGTTCTCTGGTCTCTTCTAGTGGCTTATGGTGGCGTTACGGGTTCGTATAACCCCGTGACGTCGCAATATATATATATATATATATATATATATATATATATATATATATATATATATAAATTTATAAAACAGATTTTCTTTAAATGTTCCTTAAAAATTCCTACTATTACTAATATCGTCAATATCTTCAATATGTATTACATCGGCTTACTTTAAATTCTTATAAGTTATCAATTTTCGTAATAAATAACACTAATTTATCGCAATTATTGTTCACGATATTACTTAAACAATATTTACTTTTTTTAATTTGTTAAGGCCACATCAACATCTTGGTCATTAGCGACCACTATTGGTGTTAATGGTATGGAAACTATGAAGATGAAACGATATGGTGATGATAAGGGATGAAAGGAAGAACATAAATACAACCATGCCCGACGCGGGACTCGAATCCGCGATCATTCGGTCCGATATCGCTACGACACTACTGCCTTAGCGATCTCGGCCACCGGGCCGACAATATTTACTTTGTTGGCGCACTCAGTGCGCCGCGCGAGTAATTACGCGACAAAGAGAAACGCGGGTAATTAAAGGTTAATCAAATTTAAAAGCAAAATAACTCTATAATCGGCAACCACATCCAGCGACATAACAGCAATAAATGTGGAAGGGAAACTTCTAAAACAAATTTAAACAAAATTTTTCCTCAAGAACTTTCTCACACAATTGTTTGCTGTATTATTATTTGTTTAAGCATGTTTTTCTATATAGTCACTAAAGACTATATATGTCGAGCGACTTCAAATAAATTAAAAAAGAAAATTTTGGGTGGACAGGCTCACATAATTCTACACTACAATGCTCAATATACAGGATGCGTTTTTTAAATTTTCCTTTCTAAACTCTTTTATTTTTCTCGAATAATATGAATATTCTTTCTCATATTCTCACGCGCATCTGACATTAGCGTGGAGTTTCTTGGTGCCAGATCTTTAAACGTCTAGCGCATGCAATATTGTTAATATTTATGTGTTATGTTTTATAATTTACACTTTTTTATAATTATCATTTCAATGGCAATTTAAATATTATAAAATATGAAAATAATAAATATTGGTCGGTTTCTTTGGTAAAGGTGACCAAGTAAGAAATGTTACGTAAATTGACGTACTGGTTAACAAAGAATTCAAGTAATGTTAAAACAATAATAATATAGAATACGTTCTCCTAAAATACATACTATGAACATCTAAAACAGTACATTGATTTTCGGAAGGATTATAAACCTTCAAATGCCTTTTATCCAACACAACCAATGTTTGGACTTCATCACTTTTACCAATAAACCAACGATATTTAAGAAACTATTTAAACAGTAAAAAAGATAAAAATTTCCTTTTAATATTTATGGACATTTAGAATGTCATAAAAATTTATTGGGGATCCTGTTGTGTTTTATTACAATGCTCCTGTCTGAAGTTGGGCCTCATGGCAGCTGCCTAGGCCAAAGACCTGCTTTGCGTACACATAGGAAACTGGCAGAATCATCTACTGTAGTAGATGTGTATTACATTATGTATAATGTGAACGATGTGTTAGAAAGAATAAAGATATCACGTTTAGATATTAAGAATATTTACTATACTTTTATACTATTATAATATTATACGAATATTTACTATACGTATATATTTATATACTTTTTATTTCCTTAATTAACAAAAATTCAAAATGTTACCAACCCCTTGATATTTAGAAACAAAATAAAATATCTCTTTTTGTAGGCATAAAGTCTTCGTATACTCCTGTTTAATAAAAAACATTATTTAATACCGTATAGGAATTCCATTTGCTTTGATTGTTGCCTTTGGTCCTTGCAGCATGGATTTCACCAACTCTGCCGTAGTTGGTGGTTCCATAAAACGTCGTTCTCTCAGTAGTGCATGTTTAATATTTTTTATTAGACAAACTGTATTTTCTATTTTTTAATCCAAGAACTGACTACAAGTGACCTGAAGAGTTAATGACAGGAATTTTAATAAGTAAATGAGTTTGCTTTCTTAGTGTTTTAGTGTTGCTATGATCTGGATGCGCCTCCTGAGTGTATGACCAGGGAGGGCACTAAATATAAAACACTGACCGACTAAATGTTAGAACTATTTTCATTACTGAACACAAGATTGATATACAAAGCTGGTCTGAGTGGCCCTAATTCGTTTGTTAATATTCTGTCTTTATAATGTGAAATTATTTCTTTTCTTCTGATATTTTGCTATTACCAAATCTGGATACTAACTCTGGATATTATGACGGGGATTACTGCCATAGTTAATATTGTTATTTACCGTGGCCCTGCTATGCTCACAAATTCTCTCAATGTTAACACTAATTTATTAATTTTTTTCCCAATTTAATCCTGGGTTCAACATACAACATATTACTCCTTACCCTTTGTATGTGGACGTGTAATTCTATACAGCATCACGATTCCAGGAAATTCTCTTGAAACCAATTATTAGACTGATGGCAACTAATATAAACTATCAGTTTTTTGCTACAATAAAAATTTAACATTTATTCTTACATATGTTACAAATTTTTTCGATCTTGTGAGAATTGCTTTTTCAATGTAGAACATTAACACACCGTACGGGTTTGAATATATTTCATAAGCTTTATTCAATATCTTGATAGATTGCGTCTCGGGTGACTAGCAGAATGTTATCCATGGAATTCTTGTTATACCGAGTCTCGCGTCCTTACCCAAATTAAAAATGTTCTAGAATGTCCTCTACGATTTGCTGTTACTAGAACTTAACATTTCCACAAATTTAATACGCAGTCACGAATTTCCCTGTCTGCGTTTTGTATGAAACACCTACTCGCTGACTACATTCATCTGCCTACTGGGCAATTCTTCCATCTACGGAGCTACCCTAATGTATATCTCCCTGAAACATGGAGTTTATTTTAATTCGAAATTCCAACTACTACATTAATAAAGTTTTACACTACAATTTAATACTACTATTTAAACAATACCAAGCTCTCAAACCTCAAACTAATCATAAATTCCCGCCTCACTGTCATTTAAATAATACCCAGCCTACGCTCAAGATCCGTTCGCACCTCACCAACGTGTGTTCGCTTCAATATTTTTCTAGAGACTGATTCCATGCGTCCTTCCCAATATCACGGCTCACAACGTCCTCTCTACTCTTTTTCATATAATGTGTTCCGGACCGTGTCCATTAGCACAGCGCTATGACACCTAGCATGGAATATTACACTTTGTTGATCGGTTGTCCTAAAAACGCGTATTCTTTGACTTCCGATTTTGCATACTATGTCATTATTCCTAACGCCGGATGCTGATTTAAAACTAATCATAATCATCATTCAAACTAATCCCGGGGTTACTTACTATTACAATATTACTTATAATGGGATGAGACTCTTCATATTGTTTTGATAAATGTGTAACGTAACACACATTTACGAATTTTCGTACATATGAAAAAGCAAACAATTTTGCATAGAAATATTAAGAAATAAATATGTTAAACACCAGGTTAACATACGTTCTTAACGTGTTTGCCAGTGTCAAAATTCACGGACACACATGGCGCGGTCGCACCGGTCGCACATGATTTGTGACGGACGAGTGCGAAAAGCTCACATAATTCCCTCTCACTTTCTCCCGAACTGTGAAGTATCCTAGTGTAAAAGGGTCAAGCAGTGAAAAGGGACACAGGCCTGCTGTGAAGAATGCCCTGTTGCCAAATCTGGGTCCTTGCCACTTGCTCGGTTATCGTCCCCCGAGTAAGGATAACAAAAAGCCCACTGCCGAACTAGATAGCCGAGATCGCTAAGGCTGAAGGTCTGTAGCTGCCTCGGCTCGAAGGGTAGCAGGTTCAAATCCCGGCCCAGGCATGAATGTTTGTGTGTGTTCGTCACCTCTGCGACGATAGACGAAAGCCTTTTGATTCTGAACACTGTCGCGTTTGCATAGAAAGGTATTTCCAAGACACGTGTGTTGGAAATACCTTTCTATGCCAACGTGACACGTGCAATAACACGAAGATTTAAAATTTAATATACATCTTATGTTCCATCACACATTTTATTATATACACTCGACTAACTTTTCAGACATTCATATAGCTCCACACTATTATGGACCGCCAGCAGGTTTCGCTGCAGGGACAGAATCCACAGTGTTCAATTCTACATGAAAGTTATTTCTTGAGCCTTCCCTCGGGGCCAAAAATTTATTTTTTTCTTTCGAGTGAAAATATTGCTGAATTCCAAAAGTCTGAACCTTTATTTCTGAACACTTTTGATAATTTAATCGCCTTACGCATTTTGCTATACTCACCCAGTAATCTTCTCGGCCATGAAATACTCTATCCATTCAAATACTGCAGACTTAACTCGCTGAAATTTGAACCTCACGTTTTCTCAGTTACTCTGCCAATTTTACAGCATTAATTTCGGAATTCCTTTTATTTTTTGCATAATAAATCGTTTATCTGCGTCACTCAACGCTTTTTTCTTCCTGTTCAGGGCGATTTCTTATTATTTAATTAATTCAAAACCTTTCAATTATTGATTGCACTGTTGAACGAAGTCTATCTGTAAGTTCAGATATTTCTTTGCAAAGTTTCTATTACAGAATTCTTAACGAGCAATTGATGAAATATTGAAGGCAAGTTAACGGGGCTTGGTCATAAGTAAAAACGAACTACAAGTTGGTTGTTTGCCGACGGTTCAGAAAATTTATTTGCATCCTCAGGGCTGAATAATATGAGAAAAGAAAACAACACACATTTACAATAATGCTAACAGAGAACACGTGTCTTATAAAAAACAATTCTCGCTGCAGTTCAACACATTTACAATTTTTTGTACACAAACGTTACATAACTTTCAACCACCCCATAATTAATATATTTGCTACATGCTCCTTAATCTCAGGTACCTCACAGGGAGTGAGGAACATACAATCCTCCTCCCCACACCAGCACACATGATAAATAATAATTTCAATGATTAATTATAATTAATAATAATTTCAATTGTATTCAGTATTATTAAGTTACACAATAGCTTTGAAGTCATATTAATGTAATTTATTGTCAATTATGTGCTTCTAAATTGTTTTATGGAAAAAAGAGGGGGAAAAGTGTAATATATTTATACCTATTGATCAATTGATTTTAATGTATTTGGTGATATTCCTGTAATTGTTTCTAACTTGTTTAATTTTTAAATGGTTGGTAATTTTGATGTATGGTCATATCTGGTTCCATGGTTTGTTTTTGTCATTAAACAAGAAAAAATTAAATAAAATTAACTCACTAAAAATAAGGAAGTGGCAATAAATAAACTATTATGAGTAATTTATAGATCACCCTCATGTTAAAAAAACAAATAACCCAGACAGTATAACGAAAGCTTCCGCGTCGATTACTTCTTGGCTGTCCGGATGCCGCCGCGTTGTGGGCTGAGAGGCTGACGTTTCGCCTGACGTCGCAGGCTTCCTCACGGTATTGACATCGCGATGTCTCTTTTCCCCTCGCCAGTATCCCTGGCGAGGCGGGAATTTATTCATGACATGGGATACATAAACTCCAGCATTTAATGCTTTCGGAGCAACAGTGAGGGCAATACCTTAAATATACTAACGAAAACTAACTTAAAACTATAAACAGAACCTCTTTGGGCTAATGAGTTTTAATAAAAATAATTGTAATAGAAATGTATTTAAAAAGTTATTTAAATTGTTCTTCCTGTTTCTTGTTTGGTCTCATTCACACTCTTTCATACTTAAATAACATATACAAACACATTCACTCACTCATTCATAACACACGGCACAACACTTCACTTTATACACTATTTACGCCACGGCGCCGACTTCACCCAAGCGTCCGTGGCGTCGCGACGTCTTCAGTGTTAGGCGGCTCGGGCCCGGTGGAGCGCGTTTCCAAGCCTCCCACGCGGATTCCGGCATCTCGGAGCGGCGACTGCCTTCCACGCACTATCTGCTCCCCCGCGTCGCACTGCGCAGAGAGCTTGTGCGGGTGAAGTGCGCGAAAGGTGAAGGTGACGTGCTTTGGGGCCATGTCAAGCTGGCACCACCACCATAGCACACTCACATCAAACCAAATGGCATATTTAGTACTCATTTATTACTAATCTATTTCCCAAAAATAAAATTTATTACTCCTCCCGTTTCTGAAATAACGGTGGTTGTGCTAGCGTGACACTCGAGCTAGCACAATCAAATTTTAAAAAATGGGCACAATCGATCAAAACTAATACGAATGTTTAGAACATATTTATTACTAATTTATTACTCTAAAATTAAATTTATTACTCATGCGGTTTACGAAACAAATTGACAAACACAATTAGTTATGCAACCACGCACGACAAGCGCGTATATTACTGAAGAGTACCAACGACCTCAAAACACTAAAGCCTATAACAAAAATTACATATATATTCAATATTACACATTCAGTTCTAATTTTTAACACCTAGAAACAAATGATAAATGTGAAAACACATTTAAGTAATATTGTATAAACTGAATCGTAATGGTCAAAACGATGCAAGAGATTCAAATTCAAAAATAGAGAGAACCGACGAGCACAATCGCATAAAACCAAACACATCTTTTAACAGATGTATCACACTATTCTTTAACACTGAACAGAAATTTATTACTCCTGTTGTTTACGAAATAAATAATTTTATAAAACGACATACATATGTAAAAACGCGCGATGTACACGACATAAAAATTACACACGATTCAAATTTGCTGAAAAAAACTGTTGTGTGCGAAAAACCATAATTGACACTTTTGATGGTTATGTTGTACTCCAACGTTGGGGAATCGCTCCTCGTTTGGCTCATTCTCAACGCTTAACATACCACCTAACCATTCACGCACATAAAAATCCTTAAATCTTATACTCATACTTATAGTAAGAGTATAGTAAGCCACAAGCAAATAAAACCTATTCATTACAAAATTAGACATTTACTTCTAACTTTTAACACCGGGGAACAAATTATAAACGTAAAAACCCATTAAAATAATATTTAATCAATACTCTATCAATTACTACTCTATAAATCACTCAATACTCTATGAATTACTTCATGTACATCGTGCGTTTTCGCATATGTATGTCGTTTTATAAAATTATTTATTTCTTATACAACAGGAGTAATAAATTTCTGTTCAGTATTTCAGTTCAGTCAAGTAATAGTGTGATATATCAGTTAAAAGATGTGTTTTGTTATATGCGATTGTGATAGTTGGTTCTCTCTATTTTTGAATTTGAATCTCTTGCATCGTTTTGACCATTACGATTCAGTTCATACAATATTTCTTAAATGCGTTTACACAATTATTATTTGTTTCTAGGTGTTAAAAATTAGAACTGAATGTATATTATTGAATATATGTGTTTTTGTAATAGACTTTAGTGTTTTGAGGTCGTTGGTACTCTTCAGTAATATACGCGCATGTCGTGCGTGGTTGCATAACTAATTGTGTTTGACAATTTTGTTTCGTAAACCGCATGATAAATTAGTAATAAATATGGTCTAAATATTCGTATTAGTTTTGATCTATTGTGCTCATTTTTTGAAATTGGTTGTGCTAGCGTGATACTCAAGCTTTATTTCAGAAACGGGAGGAGTAATAAATTTATTTTAGGGTAACAAATTAGTAATAAATGAGTACTAAATATGGCATTTGGTTTGATGTGATTGTGCTATGGTGGTTGTGCCAGCTTGACATGGTCGTGCTTCGGACCCTTTCTTCTGTGGAAGGCCCTGTGCACGCTGCTGTTCGCCGCTGCGCCGGCCACGCGCAGGATGCGGACGGCCTCAGCGCCCTTGTGAGCACCGCCTGCGCCCGTTTCTGCAGCTCCGCCGAAAACTGATTTCGCACGCCCAGAACTCTGAACACCTCAGCGTTGCGAGGAGTGCGGTCAAGTCGGGGGTTTGTTAGGTGTTGGCGCGCCGCGAGGCGCGCCGCAATGCTCTCTGCGATCCGAATGGGGTGCAGAGTGGAAGAAGGAGCGGCGGCGAAAACCTCGCATGCGTACTCCCACAATGGGCGCACGCATGCGGTGAATAAGAGTCGCTTTAGGGAAATTGAGAGATCAGGAGAACGGAGAAGAGGTTTTAGAAAAAGAGTTCTAATTTGAATTTTGGCCGCAAGATATCGAGCGTGCGCGTGCCAGCAAAGACCGCTGTCAAGCAAACACGCCCAGATATTTCGTTTCGCTCCGCCAACGCAAGCTCGCGCCCGCCAAGCTCATCATTTCATTGGGGTTTGCTCTCTTACGAGTGAAGTTGACGGCTACGCACTTATCAAGGTTCAGAGCGAGTCATTTCCGACTTAGCCATTTAGGAATGGTGGCGAGACAGTCGTTTAAATATTTGACTAACTACCTTCAGTTCGCCGATTTCGCATAATATGCGAAATCATCCGCGAACATCAGGAGCCCGCAGCGTTGAATATCTGTTTTGGTTTCAGCAGGTAGCGGCGTATCATTTACGTATAAGTCGAAGAGAGTAGGAGAGAGAACGCTCCCCTGAGGCACACCCGCCCGGCTGAGGGACGAATATACGTTATTGACGCGCACTTTGAACTGCCTGTCGGAGAGAAAACTCGCGATCAATCTGACGTAGCAATCGCTCAACCACGACTCCGTGAGGCACGCGAGTAAACCCGCATGCCACACAGAATCGAAGGCCGATCGCATATCCAGAAAGACTGCTGGAATGTTCTGCTGTCTCTCGAGGGTGAGGCCGATCTCCGTGCAAAGCCGCGTTAGCTGCTACGAGGAGCTGTGACCAGCTCTAAAGCCAACTTGAACATCTCTGAGAAGAGTGAGACGACGTATTTCCTGTTGCAAACGCACGAGAATCAGTCGCTCAAACTTCTTCCCTAGGACAGAGAGTAGACTGATTTGTCTATAACTGCTCGGAATTAATTTATTTTTGCCAGGTTTTGGTAGAAGCGCGATGGTCGCAATCCTCCACGCTTTCGGGAAATAACCGCACGCTAGGCACGCATTCAGGAGCTCCAGTAGAAAACTCGACTCCGCGGTCGCTCAGAGCACGCACAGACGTAGAGCCGCATACCACCTCAATGTATCTAATTATTCATGTCAAATGCACCCCGCAACACTCGATAGCATTTTTGAATCTATAACGTTGGATAACATCTAAATAAAGCGTTCAAGGTCTTTGAAACTAAAATTCTGAGGCAGAAGGTCTCAAGTGAACATTTTATTACACTTTTGCTGGTCCGGCGCTTCTCGATGTTGCCCCACCTGCTCAGAGTTATCCAGAACCTTCAACTTAATGTGAAATCAAACTAATTACTTGATATAATACGAAAATGAATAACATGGGAGTACCTCTCAACTCGGTAATAAAGTTAAATAAGAATAGATTGTATTGACAATGGTGTATTGTTTTGTTATCAATTTCAAGAAGACATATAGAACAAGTAACGAAGGATAAGAGGGTCTTGAAGAAAATTATATATTACAGACTTAATATGGAAATGGAAAAATAGGGAAGAGGGTGGGGTTTTGCATGCAAGAGTTTTCTCACGGTTACGCTAATATCGTCTGGAGTTTTAGGCACAGTCTCTTAAATAATGTTTTTAATTTTCCGCACACAAATTTCATAAACCATAAAATCTGGTAAATGTGTTTGTCAATTTAACATATCTCCCAGCTCTGACTATTGGTTTGAATATTCTTTGTTCAAAATTGTTCTTGACATATTTGGTCAAAGAACGGGGCAATAGTCGTGTTGAAAATAGTACATTTCAGAAGAAAAGTACAACAACCCACATTTTGTTTTCTCTTTATAAATTTGTTATATTCATGATGTCAAGAAGAAGTGGAATTATAAGTAAATATTTAAAAAAAAAACTTGCTATCAATCTATGATTTGATGAATTATTTTGAAATGTTTTCGTAAACCATTAATCAATTGAATCTTTTCACTTCTATTTAAGACGTTTTAGAATGCAGGCTTGTTTCTGTCACCTTTACAAATTAGAAAAAAATAGGTCAATGCTTGTTAGGTCTGAAAATGACCTTTATTATTTTCTTTCTTATGCTGTCCGATTCACAAATCGTTCTTTTCGACGAATTATTATTTAATATTTATGTCCGTTTCTATGCACTTCCTGCCATTCATTTCATTTCATTTTCTTTTTATTACCACTGAAATTACATAGATTACTATTATAGTACTTTTACATATGTATTTTTGGCGGCTTAAACTAACCTTAAAAGCTAACTTAATTCTAAAAGTAATTACTCAGGGTATGGGAGCTCATGAAGTGTCTTACTTATTCTCCAACCCGATCTACATGTTCAAGAATGCTTGAATTGGGAATCTGGGATTTGAGCGAGATTGAAATGGGATAACTGTGCCGTTTTAGTTGATGTATGAGTAGAATTTGCTGGAGATCTTGGTAATGAACGGGATAATGTACGGAATATTTAATTATTTTGGCAACTGTAGATTTGAAACGAACCATGGGGCTTGAGTAATTGTTCTGTATTTATTTTGAACGATTTGAATTTTGTTTTACGCTGCTTTAGTCGCGTGAATCTATTTACCATAAATAGTCGTATCACGGAGGAAATCTCCGGGTTTAGAAATTGGACACAAACAAAACATTCAAATGTCGAGTAATGTTTTCATTGATACAGTTTTTAATGCTCATTAATATGTTGTTAAGCTTTACATAAATATAAATTATAAACATAACTATATTCAAGGTAATGAAACGCCTGCAGTTGCAACATCTGATTTGACTATTATTTTTCCTATCACAGAAGTAACGTCTTCCAGCCTTTGAGAGGTTACTTCCAGTTTCTGATTTTGGGACATGCGATGGCTCAGGGATGTCTGCCAGTTGATACATTTTTTAACGTAATTCATGGGCGTTTGGCTGTAGCAACAAGTACGGTTGTTGTTGTTTGATTTTTTCAAGCGGATTCATGGATCCCGCATTCCTTTCACGACTCAAGTGTATCGGTCTTCCTGTACCTACTGATTTTTGTACGCCACTATTTCCTCTAGTAATGAATCAGGGTAGAAGAGAGTCCATGCACCAGCTACGGTTTTCCCATTGCGTGTTCGACCCTTCACCCCTGGTAATGCAAAATAGTATTGTGGTGAGGCGTACGAACGTTTTGAGGCGGTTTACACGTATGCCACAAACTTTTCTTTTGCCTTCTCCCCTAAATGAAGGGCAATCAAGAAACGAATTGTCGAAATAAGTTGCAGAGTCATCAAATTCACGTTCCCAATTTCATCTTGAAGCTCGGTTTAAATACTTTGTTTCTTTACAGCCTTACCTTACCTTTTACCACATTCAAATTTTCAGTCATAGGCCTATTTGCAGGTTTTTTTTGTTTCTGAACGCGAGAATTAACGGATGAGAACCGGGTGTCGAAGCTTCATCGTCTAATTCTTCCAAAGACGAATTATGATCATTGTCTTGTAGATAATCTTCCTCTCTGTCATATTCATCACCAATTTCAAAATCAGTACTTTCATCTAGCATATCCAAAACCATTTTTTCTGAATTGTTCCTCTTTATCAAATTGTATGATAAAAATACCAGAAGAAACAAAAGGTTCAAGTACCACAAGGCATTTTAACGAGAAGTCGAACACTCGGCAACGGTTGCGTCACGGGTCAGCGGAACCTACGGGTCAGCGCACAGGGTTGAGAAATACGTTGTCACCGGTCGAGGATTTAACTCACACTGTTGCGCATCTCCAAATCGGCTTGAAAGATGTTCCCTGAATGGTACTGAGAACAGTACAGCCATTCTCAATTTCTCAACAAAATGACAAGCAATCAAAGAGAGATGCGGAGTAAACCTCCGTGACGCAACTAAAGAAGGGTTAAATTGGTTCTTGAGGCATTTAACCAGATGGGACACGCATAGATCATAATAGGTCAGATATAATGTTTGTATAGGGTTAATGCGTTGTTTAGAGAGATTGTACTTTTGTAATAAATAAGTGGTTTTAGTTGGAGGATCTTTATTTTTGGTTGATTGGTTTATACATTTATGTAGTCTTTCCATTGAAGCTTGGTATCACGATTTAGTCCTAGGTATTTCATGTTTTCATTGGGTGGAGTCCGGGGAATTAGTGAATTTCTGATTTGGAGGGGAAAGGGGTGAACATTTGTCTGAGTGTAAACATTTCTGCATTAGATTTTTCAGCATTGAGTTTGAATTTCCATTTTATGGACCATTCATCTATTTTGTCAAGATCTTTGTATCTTATTTTTTCTGATGTTACACGAGTGGGACACGTATATAATGGTACCGTCAGCGAATTGTCCGATGTTTGTGTTGGGTGCTATGGAGATGTCAGCTACGTAGAGACTAAAAAGTGTGGGAGATAACGGAGATTCTTGAGGGAGGCCTCCTTGTATGTTTCTGGAGTTTGATGTGTGATTGTCAGTGGTAACCGCAAAAGTTCTGTCTGAAAGAAAACTAGTTATTGAGATGAGAAGATATATCGACGAAGAAAGACCGCGGTAAATATAGATTTTAATTTGTGACTGAGACCTATGTGCCAGACTCTATCTAAGGCCTGGGTTAAATCTAGTCACGTGACGATTGTATAGTGCTTCTTCTGGAAGCTTCCTTGATGAATTCATTGTTTCTTAGTCTAGTGTTGTAGGAATAGTCTTAGTGTTGTTTTATATTAATTTGTTTAGTTAACGCATTATAAAAAAATACATTTATCTCGAGAATGAAATATGATAGCATCAGTCAAATTCCGGAATTTTGCATCGCATTTAAACTCCATTCAGATGAGAAAATTAACAGTTTGCAACTTTTGAAAATTTATAAACAATTTCCAACTTTTGCACATCTAAAAGGGGGAGAGTCTCCCAATTTCCCAGAGCCGAAAATCGCGAATTAACAATTTTGCAACAATTTATAATTTTATAAAAAATTCGAAATATGACTCAGAACGGCTGGAACTCTCGGCAAATTGTGAATGAAATAAACATCTCAAAATAGCAGTTTGGCAGGAATTACAAATCGATTGCTAAAAGAACAATTGTCACTAAAATGCTAAATATTTACCGGTCTATTGACAGAAATTCTGGACGGAAATGTCCGCTCAAAAATAATTTTTCATCGTGGCAGGCAAAATATCGTGGCACGCATCAGTGCAGGCAAAATATTTCTTTTGGCAGGGACAATATGACGATATTTCCTCCTCATACATGAAGGAACTAGACCTCTCCCCCCTAAAACAGCGTCCTTTCTACCACTTGGAACGTCCTTCCCCCTGCCCCTGCTTTCAAATAAAAAGTACATGGAACAAACACTTGTATGAACATGAAAGTAAATTCATTAAAATATATATGAACATATAGCACATAACCACCGTCAACACAACTCTTTTTGAAAATATTACATTTTGAAAAATTTTACAATTCATATGTATATTACATTTGCAAAAATGCAAAAATGCTGTCTTTCTCGAATAGGAAGAGGATTTTTAGGGAACCATTTCAATAAAATACAGTAAAATTCAAAGACCAAGTGTTCCGTCCACGCCACAAACGCCCTTGGCGGCAGGTCTTTGTTTGCTCCTTCGGAGGCTGGCCGCACCCACCGCGGGCATCCGGCGCTTACACCGCTGGCCACCCTCACCGCCGCCTCCCCCACCCCGGCTGCCGCCAACGCGTCCCCCGAAGGACCGGTAGCCTCTACCCCCAAAACGGCACTCGCCGACAGGTCGCCGTCTCTGCCGGAACAAAAATCTCCCCGTGACGGAAAACGCAAGCCCGGCCCGGCCCGGCACCATCTGGTTTCTCGCGAGTGTTGAACGTAACCCCACTGCCTTCGGCAGGGGTGCAGTCGGCATACATAGGTGCTCATCGAGCAACAATTCTGCCTTCGGCAAGCCGACTGCGTCCAACGCAGACGGACTTTCAGTCCGTACGTGAGTTCCGGCTGACCAACGCGAGCCAGATTCTGTGCTGTGCTCCCATTGAGGCGCTGCATCCGCGCCCTACCGTCGACGGACCTTGTGGGAGCGCGCATTCATTTGCACCCCGCCTCCTCACACGCCTCGGCACACCGCCTCGGCACACCGCCCGGCCCCGGCACACCGCCTCAGGCACACCGCCTCAGGCACACCGCCGCAGGCACACCGCCGCAGGCACACCGCCGCAGGCACACCGCCGCAGGCACACCGCCGCAGGCACACCGCCGCAGGCACACCGCCGCAGGCACACCGCCGCAGGCACACCGCTTCACATCTCATGGTTATGGCAAGTGTAAATAGTGTAAACTTAATATTAAATAGTATGTGCAATGTGAGTGAGTTGAATTCAGACAACCCCTGCTTCTTTCCTCAACCAGCGCCATCCCTCTCTCCCCCTCCGGGCAGCTCACAGCCCGGCGCGGCGCGGCGTAAGCCTGTCGTTTTACAGAGAAGGCCCCCTTCAGTCCGCGAAAGCAACCCCTGGCCATTCTTCCCTTTCTCTGTACACCAAGTGTATATTTATCATTAAAGAAACAATTAAACTAGATATTAAGCAGTTAATTTGCATCTCTTGTCAAAATGGTTATTTTGCGACATTCATATCAGGGACAATTTGAGGACACTCTCCAGTAGGAATAGCGCACATTTCGCAATTATTTATAAAATTGTTAATCGTTGCAAAATTGTTAATTCGTTTTGGTTGGGAACCCTTCCCACTTTATAATTGCAAAAGTTGGAAATTGTTTATAAATTTACAAACTTTGCACTCCTTTTTTTCTCTCATCTCAATTCCCTTTACACAAGATGCAACATTCCTCAATCCAACCGGAGCTATCGCCTTTCGTTTTCGTGACACGCAATTGTTCTCAAGATCGTAGCATCTGATGCCAACTCTCATTTGTTTCAAGACAATTCATTCGATTTTGGCAGTGAAGTATAAAATTCAAACAGTTCCACAGTGTCTTACTTTATGTCGATTAAATTGAATTAACGATTTCCAACTTACGACAAATGGGTGGAAATTGTTGCCCATGAGCTGTTTTTAACTTTCGAAATTTCATTTTTATTCTTAATGTATCGTTGAAGCAGTACTTTGGTTATTTTGATTCGTCTGTGTTATAAATAAATTCTCTTGCAACTTTCAAAACTCTGAGACTAACTGTTGTCCTGCAAATGTGAAGATTTCTTTGTGGTTGGGTGCATTCTATTCAGTGGTGCAAAGTGAATGCCAGTGTTTCTCGTCTAGCGAGGAAATTGATTATCAAAAATTATTTTTCAAAATGCTTCTGAACACAACGGTCACACGACAGATCATTTTCGTATTTATTTCACGAGGCTAGTTTAATGCAGCAGATATATTCTGGGTATTATTTTTAATTTTGGTGAAAATAAATCACATGTGAATTTTCACATAGAACTATACATTTTTTACCTGAAATGAATAATTCAACAGAGGAATTAAATGATGTCTCATTTGTTAATAATTTAAAGAATAAAAATACATATTTGACAACGGGCTTGAGGAATCTTCAACTCTAAGACAAGTAACGCTCATTGGCTCTTCTGGTAATTCAAGTGGCCTATCTTTAGAAATTTTCCCTTTTCTCTTCGCCTTAAAAGGCATAAGAGGCGGAGTCTGTAGAATGTGGCACCAATCTAACAATACTTCCCTCCTCCGGAGAATGCTTTATTACACTTTTCTAGGAACAAGTTCTTGACTTATAAAATTGTGCATTAAATTGTGAAAAATAATTTAAATTCAGTATAATAAGTAAATAATAGTTTTGTATAAATTACAATGCTACACACATTTAAATATATAAATAAGACATGCAACTAAACAGTACACACACGTTTTAGGAAGACGAACATTTTTTATTATAACACTCACTTGTATACTTTTCACAGACAGATTATTGTGAAATATGCCAATTTGTTCTTGATGATAATCGATCTTGTATACATTTGACATGTAATGACAGAAATTTCTAATGTGTGGTATGGGCAATTAAGTAAGAGTTCAGTTAGTTTTAATGACGACCATTTTTGCGATGAATTTTTTTTGAATGTATATTATTCAGTAACGCTGTCTCGCTACCGTGAGAAGGGGGTATGAGGAGAGGGAGGGGTGAGAGGAAGTAAGAGGAGGTAACAGGAGAGGGCACAGAAACGAAACGGATTGGTGCGCGCGGGCGCGAGGATCACCCCGCCAATTGCACTGGACGCTGGCCCTGTCCACCTCGTGGACGCTGACGAACCAAGGGGCTGTGACATTTTTATATGGTTCTTTACCATGAAAATTAAGTCTAATTTTTGGTATCTAATATTGTGAAAAATTTGCGTTAGATTAAATTAATTGTATTAGAAGATTTGTTTCTTACAAACTATTTTAAAATACTGATGGTTCTAAAGCAAGGAACACTAATTATTACATAGTCATTTTCGGGAAAAACACACATATTATAAACATTTCTTAACAAGCAAATTGTATTTCATGTTCACGTTTTTAAAAATTTGTATTTTGACATTACTACACCATTACGACGGAAATGCAAGCAATGCACACATTTTATTACGCGTTATGGAAATGTAATCGCCCACTTTTTGTATATGAGCAGGTGCATGCAAACAGTGATTTCGTTAATCAATTAAAAATCACTGCCGGATGTCCCAAGTAAATTATCATTGCAAAATTGCCAGTGTTAATATTGTTTAGACAATTTGTAAAATTGATGCAATTTTATAGTGATAATCGGTGAAAAAGAACTAGGGAACCTCTCATTAGAAATATTGCGAAAACATAATTGTCTTTTTTCTTCATATATTTCTGAAAAGTTGCTATTTTTCTGTTACACAGCTGAGAAGATTACATAAATTTGAAATACTTAAAATGTTCCGAATCAATGTATTTTCTTAAAACGAGCTCTTAAGAAAGAAACAAACTTTAAAGACACTGAATATTTAGTTAAAAAATTTCAATGCCGGAACAACTTTCCAATTAAAATTTTTGAGCGGAACACAGTGTCTCCAAATCGTATTATCTTTCCAATTTTTGTTAGGTTTTTGTATGACCCCCACAAACAGTTTCCGGGGTGTTTAGTTGGATTCGAGAAGCTCTCTTGCAATTCAAACCTCCGGAAACCTTGACACGGTTATCGATATTATCGCTACTGAAGTAAGAAAAAAGTAAACTGAAGTAAGCGTATCGAAGCTGAAAATACATTTTGCTTTTGATCAACACGGAAAACACTAGAGTTTCAATGAGATCACAAGTCCTCAAATCTGAAAACTACACTACTGACTTTATTATTTACACGAAATGAAACTTCATATCTTCTTTAATAATCTAAAAGAAATGTGCATTGTGCTCAAATACCTTGACAATTACATAGTGCAATATTATTCGCAAAATTTTCTGAAAATTTGTGACGGATGGATAATTTGATTTTAGGTCATAAGGTTATTATGATTAAGATTTAAAGGCACCTAAACATTTAAGGTCACTGAAACAAGTGTCTTTTTTTTAAGAACATAAATCCACTGTGATAGTAGTCAGTCAAAATCATTTTTATTAATTACAAGATTAAAAGAGTAAAAACATAGTAAAAAATGACTAATTTTAAAATAAAATAAATGACAAAGACAATGTTACATAAACAATGCAAAATTA
Source organism: Teleogryllus oceanicus (assembly GCA_964035755.1). Classification (NCBI taxonomy): domain Eukaryota; kingdom Metazoa; phylum Arthropoda; class Insecta; order Orthoptera; family Gryllidae; genus Teleogryllus; species Teleogryllus oceanicus. The sequence continues at coordinate 159,766,023 of CAXIVR010000001.1, forward strand.
TTGTAAAAAGGCATATTAAAAATCCCCTTCAGGCATATTAGATTCATAAATCCATATTCTCTAAGAAAGTTTAATGAGTTTGAGGAGGACAGTAGCCAGCTTCTCCTCTGTAGTCGACAAACTATGCCTTCCTCGGCTCTTTCATTATCGCAGTGCACCGGAGCATGCTTTACGGTAAGGTCTGTTCTTCATTTCTGGGGTATATGGGGTGGGTAACTGCGCGAGATGTCCGTGTGAGAAGTGGCAGTGCCCTATCCGAAGGCGAATAACAATTATCGCCTCGGGCTTAGAGCCACGGGATGACCACGACAAGGGTCTTATGATCCTTGTGAGTTCGAAAAGAGTTCTAGCAATCTGATTGCACGAAAAATGCAACGTTGGATAAAAATATTGGTAGTAAGTGACGTTTTTACCATAAAGATGTCTTTCTGGCTTCCTCATGGCATACTTTACTATCTAGTCAGCGGTCTCATTTCCACTTATCCCCACGTGGCCAGGGACACAGGAAAAAACGTAATTCAAATGATGGAAAATTAAGCGATAGTTTCGATATATTTGATGATAAATATTTTATATCAAAGGTTTACAAGTAGAGAAAGAGGAAATGGACGACCAGGCCGAGCGGCCATAGATGCGCAAAGTGCGGCAAGAGAATGGAGCACAACCTTAAAACCAGCCCTCACAAAGGAAATTAGAAACATTTGCCACGAGAAAGTCTGTGCCATTCTGTAGCACCTCTAGTAGCACCTGTAGCACCTCGGGAAATCGGGTAGCAACCCTTGCAACTCTCGCTTTTGGGGAAGGTTGCCATCACGGCGTCTAGACTGTTGCGTCTTGACTGAGAGGGTGGCGGTGGGGGATAAGAGGCATAACAACAGCAATTCTTGGTGATGACACAGACATCACACTAAGAAATACCAATTTTAACAATTAGAATGGGAGATTTGTTCCATTTATTTATTTGGATTTAACTTGCTTTCTACTAAAATTTCGAAACATTGATCGTTCCAAAGAACGATATTAAAAAAATTGCTAGCGTATGGAAGATGATAATAATAAATATCATTTCCAAACTGAACAAGAAGACAACCACCGTCTCTTGATTAGTAAACGTCATTTTTAATTAAAATGATCACTCGTCCACATTGCAACCATACGACTGCTGTTCTTGAATGGAAAAGAAAACGGTATACTTCCGTCTCCTGCATTTTCAAGTTTGTGGCAGTATTTGGCGCTATGAAATGAGAAGCTCTCTAATCAGTTGCGAATGAAGATATGCATTTTTGTTAAAGTTCGGTAAATTTACACTGATAGAACAGCCTAGAGTATTTCAATTTTTTATTGCTTTGTTCTTCTGGTAGTACGTGTTTAAATAGGAAATTTAGTTACGGTGAATAATAAGAGAAAATGTCTGCCTACCTATTTTTTGATGAATTAATCAAGATATTACAATGAAAATCTTTAAGCATTCATTCGCTTCCCATTTTTAAAATGATCGCTTGTTTCTGCACTGAGTTCGATTTTTGACATTTATTATTATTATTATTATTATTATTATTATTATTATTATTATTATTATTATTATTATTATTATCGTTTTCGCTACAATATTTTTTATTTCATTCTTTTCGATTATCGTTGATTTTGAATTTCAGAAGAAGAAAAGTTCAACTCAGATGCACAAATGGGAAAAATTTCTCATTCTTATCGTTTGTTCATATGCTTTTTATGTCAAGATCATAAATTGCTGCAGTTATTCCTTCATTCTACACAGCCATCCCTCTCACTCTCCTCTCTCCATAAAAGAGTATCAACTTCGGGAAGGCCACCTTCCCAAAACGGCGACAGTTGCAAATGCTGCCCGTTACTTTTTACTCAAATTACTCTTAAAATACTAACATATGATACATAATTTTATTCCAATGTTCATGATCTATCCATTGATGATAAACAATATATATTTCTATTTAAAAAATCGAAGATGATTAAATTTCTCGAAAACTAAAACTATTATAGACAATTTCTCTACTTGCCCCATGATTCTGCATTGTTCAGTTATATAATATTTTAATATTTCAGTTGTATAATATAAATGTTAGAAACCCTATGTAACATGTTCGATGATTATAGACAAAAAGAGGACAAGACCATTTACCAACAATTTAAACGTGCACTCCATGACAAATTGACGCAACACCACGGAAATACTTGGGACAAGACTATGCGGGACGCAAATTTAAAACACCCTGACCGACTATGGAAAATAATTAAAACCATGAAGGCAGCCCCACAACCTATCTCTCCCATAATGCTACCAGATAACACACTCACATACAATAAGGCATTGCGAAGCCTTTGCCCAATTCCACTCCTCCAAATGCTCAAAAACCAACCCCCCACTTCCTTCATCCGCTATCCTTAATTTCTTCAAAACCCCGCCACTTCCAACTGCTCAGCAACAGTTGTGGACTTTTACTGACAACAAAATACGAGACGAAATTCGACTTCTTGACCCGACAAAGGCTGCAGGTCCCGATGGAGTTCAGACGGCGGCACTAAAACATCTGACTCACAATGCGACTCACCATTTGACTGTCATTTTCAACGCATGCATACGTCTATCTCACTACCCCTCCATCTGGAAACACGCCACCGTCATCATGATCCAAAAACCAAACAAAGACCATTAACAACTTAGCAGCTACAGACCAATCAATCTCTTACCCACTTCCAGAATCTCTTACCCACTTCCAACTATTTGAACGACTTTTACTCAGACGAATGACACCACTTCTGACTAACGTATTACGAAAAACACAGTTTGGTTTCAGAGAGAATAGGTCAGCGGTACTACAGACTCTACGACTTGCCCTAGACGTTTCAACATCCCTACAATATCCATGCGACGTCCCTGCCTTATTTACACATTTCAGCAGTGCCTTTGACTCAGTCAACCACGAGACCCCTTTTCTCAAAATAAAACCATACATCCCAGAATTCCTTCAGTCTTTTTTGAGAAATTACCTCTCCCTCCGCTCCTTCCGCGTAAGACACCTTTCATGTTATTCCTCTTCCTATCCCATCCAAGCCGGCGTCCCTCAGAGCGCTGTGCTGTCTCCTACCCTATTCAACATCTTCATTAATGACATACCAGTACCTCACAATGTAAATGAATATCTATACGCAGACGACCTGGCATATACTGTGACACCACACGACTAAACTGTGACTATACACGACTAAAATGGCATTATGGAAATTACGACAAGCCGCTAACCTTCTCACAGTCTGGACCAGAGAAAACCAAATAACAATCAACGCATCCAAATGTCAAGCGATCATATTTCAATGGAAAAGAGCAAATCCAGCAATAGCCCCCATCCAAATTAATAACGTGGACATTCCATGGAAACGAGAAGTGACGTACCTTGGACTGACATTCAACTCTAAACTACTGTGAACGCGACACATCAAGGACAAGATCCAAAAAGCACACCGGACAAGCAACGCCTTACTGCCCATCATGACAAACAAGAACGTTAAACACAAAACCAAACTTTACATATACCATACGTACATCAAGCCAATAGCCACACCATATACAGTTCTCCATACAAATCTCCATACACCATATACAGTTTTACCAATACCTTAACAAAACAACCAATCGCGACGCAGTACCCTCAAATAAAATAACCCATCTAAAACCCCTTTCCCGGTTTCAGTCCTAAAATTACACCTGCATTAAAATAACCTGTGATCCCCTCCTACACCTTAATTAAGAAACCTACCTCCTCCCACAATACCCTCCCTTTAACAAAATAACCTCTCTAAATCCTAGACATAACAAATTAACCCGTCTTCTCATATCCAAAACATCACCCATCAATTCACGCTTCCCATACGCCATTCTCTCCTATCACCAGTTCATCTGGGGGATGGAGAGATATGGAAGATTGTTTTTGCACCATGTTAAAACCACACACATGCTGAGGAGTACAATCTCTGCACAGGCAGCACGACTAAATTCACACATACGCATGATCGATGATTAATGAAAGTGATTGTTGTATACTGAGCAAATGAATAAGGAAGACGAAGTACGTCTCGTAGTGGAAACCTCGAAATGTTTACTTTTCATAGCGTCAAATTTGGGTAGCTATATTTTCTTAATTACAAGCAGTTATTTCAAAAGAAAAAAAACTACTAATTCATTGACAATAATACTAACCTGATATGACTTTCTACAAACAATTATAAGGAGAAGTGAACTTCTTCATCGTAAATTTTCATACTAAATCGTTATTTTTAGTTTAAACGATTATGTTAATGTTCACTACTCAGAGACACGGAGCGCGCTCGAAAGAACACAATAAGTAAACGAAATTGAGGATATTATGATTATTATGTCGCAGTAGCTCCGTTGTCGAAATGACGACTGATTCTTTCATATGCTCAGAGATTTTCTGTGTTTCATTAATATGACCCGGCATAAGTATTTCGAATACTTCTAAGTTTCCATGATTTTGAACATAAGCGATGACCTCAAACAATCCACTTCGATTCGGACGGTAGTGTCAAAAATCATTGTCGTGTTAGTGTCGAATGGTAAACAATGTTTCTACGAATTGTTCTGAACTTGGAATAATTGAATTTTAAAAACATGTTTATTTGCAAACTTTGAACCTCATTGAAATTTACTTTATTGCATCCGTAAGTTCACATTCCTTCAATTACAAATGTTCAATAATAAACATATGTCAATACTCTATTATAACAGTATTATTACTTTTCCTCATATTCCATGCTGATGCTATCTGCTTCTAAAAGCAGCAGACTTACTGGTTAGAATGAAATTGTGAATGTTATAACAATGTATTTCGTATTTGGAACGTGTGAATACTGAGGAGTTTATATTTGTAAGTGAATAACAATTTTTGCAAAATTATTGTTTTCTCATATTTGAATTTAAAAATTTTCCACAATTTTAATGTAAAGAATTGGCTTTTTAAGAAGTTAAAGGAAAGCGAGTGTTACGATTTATGCTTAAAACCCCTTGAAACGGTGGAGGAAGGACGTAATTTTCACCGGGAGATATTTGTGGAAGCCAATTGATGAGTCTTGCTTGCTCCCAAGTTGAAGATTGTTCCGTAGCCGACTCGTGTAGTATTTTAAAATGTAAGCTGTAATTGTTGAACAAATGAAACTTAAATTATTTAAAATAAAATGAAAAATTAGAGAGCTGAAAATCAGGAATATCTAACCAGCAACAATTTTCATGGCAATATATGCAAGCGTTGTGGCCACTTGTTCCCTCCACCCCCGTTAGGAACTTCAAATTTCTTTGCCGGAGAAACTAAGCGACCCGTTGCAAAACGGCTTGTAGAAAAGTCTTACGTGTGAACTGCGTAAGGAAAATCCTTGTGTGGGAACTGTCAAAAAATAGTTGTCATGAGATGCTAATTTCTAATAAACAATTACGTATCTCGAAAACGAAAGACAATAGCTCCAAACGGATTAAAGGCAATTTAAAAAGCAATACATTTTGTTTGAAAAATTTAAAAATTTAAAACATATTCCAAATTTTGCAATTCTAAGGGGATGGGTTTTTGATGTCCCAGAACCGAAAACTGCTAATTAACAATTTTGCAATAATTAACAATTTTATAAACAATTCCGAAATGTGCGCTATTCCTGCCGGGGAGTGTCCCCAAATTGTCCCCGATTTGATGATCGCAAAATAACAATTTTGACACGAGATGCAAATGAATTGCTTAATATCTATTTTAATTGTTACTTTGTCTTTTATTGAAATGGCCTTTAAATATTTGCATTTTTGCACAATTGCAAATATTCAATTATAATCGTTTTTCTTTTCGTAAAATTCTGGAGTAAAGTGGTAATTTGATAAAGTTTATAAATTGTGTATGGACAATTTTATTGGAATTTTTACTGTTATTTTATCTGATATCAATGTAATTTTTTCAAAAAGAATTGTGTTAACAGTGGTTAATTGCTATGTGTTCATATATATTTCAATGGATTTACTTCCATGTTTATACAAGTGTTTCTTCCATGTATTTTTTATTTCAAAATACTTCCACATCTGAACAAGCGACGCCCGCCATTTTCTACGATGTAATTTTGTTAGAGCACTTCCCCCTGCGTTGAGATTGGCTCGGATGGTTTGTGAGGCTCCGGCTCGACGTTTCGTCATGATAAGGGCTGTTCAAGCCGTGCAAACGCTGAACTTAGCCGTAGACGGGCCCGATCAATTTTTGTTTGCAGTACTGTACAGATGTACCTAAATCAAAGCAAATATTCTCAACAAGAGCTTTTCTCTTTAGATAGAATGACACCTTACATGTATTCTTTAATTTAACACTAGAATATAATATTACATAACTCCATATAAATATTACAGTTGTACTACGTGCATTGTATGAAGTACTCACAAAAATTATTTCATCGGAATCAAATTTGGCTCTCAATGCGTTCGGTTGTGTTTTTTCGTCAAGATATCGACATCAATGCACTGCAGTGCCGCTGACCAGGAGGTCCTAGGTTCGAGTCACGACCGCGGCGGGTAGTAGACACTCGCTAGATAAACTAGGATCGCTCTGTGAAGGGGAATTTCTACGGCCGGCTGCTCTTATCGATTGTTTTGAGAGGTTTCTCAGATGAACACTACGCGAATGCCGGAGTAGTGCCCTAACAAACTGGCCACGGACCGCGCACGATATTCCACTACCCTTCCTTGTCCTATCGTCACCTCTTACACACACACACACACACACACTCACACACTTACATGCACTACACTAACACACGTGCTGGAAGACCGGTCGGTAGCTTAGAGCTCGTCGTGGCTGGGGTGGTGCGCTGTAGGTGGCTGACTGGGGCGGCGTAGGTATGACTGGGAAAATCCCCGCTATCCGAGAGGTAGTTAAACCCTGCAATCACCCTTTTGTTATTGACGTGAAATAGTTAATTGTGATCCCCAAACCAAAAGATCACGAATCATTTATTTCCTTACAACTGCCCTTGCCAATAATAATGTCTGCAGTAGAAATCTATCACTGTGAGGAAATGAATTTTAAATACTCTTAGTTTATTTAGTATTTTACATATCAAAACTATTTTTATTAAAATGGTCATGTTCGTGACCATGTAGTATATTTGTATCCGGTCATCTGAGGAATTGATGATTAAGTATTCCACAACTGAAAGCTGCTATCTCGGAGACGTGTTTGTGAAGTGACTATAAACCGTATTTTTTAAAGTTATTAATTTTTTCTAATAAAATAACTAGATTAGACAGTTTACTGTGACAAATTATTTCTTTGTATATTCAATATTACTATATTAAACGATGAAATGTAGACATGGAGCGTAATACTCTCTTTTATTATTTATTTTACGTCAAAAAACAGTTAAAAACTGCGTATGACGTCCTATGGGGAAAAAGGAATTGTGTGCACAGTTTCAAAATTCTGTGATCCCTACACCAAGTCATATACTACTTAATTCTGAATTTTGAAAGGGAGAAAAAAACAAAAAACTCCCATGTAGTAAAATCTATTTTCAAAATAAATAAAATAAATTTTGAATTTTGAAAGGGAGAAAAAAATTTTAAAAAAAAAAAAAAAAACTCCCATGTAATAAATCTATTTTCAAGGATAAATAAGCAATAAATTTTGGCTCTTATTACTTCCTGCCGCGACCACATGGAAACGATAATTTGAATAATTGTATTTCCCACTGAATTCTAGAAGACGTGCACAGAAAATGAAGGTACATTTATGTCCAGAAGCAAAACATGGGGCCATCTCAGCATTTGCTCAATGGATCAGGGAAACTGGACGAAAAACCTGATCAAGATGGGGGTCATTGACCCGAAAGCTGTAATACAATAGTTGTTACAGGGTGTTTATACTCATTTACACAGTTCAAATGGTAAATAATGCATTATGTATCATTGTTAAAATTAATGTTACTTTTCTTGTGATGCTCAGTATAGTCTCTAATTGTATAGAAACAGTTATGCAGCAGAAACGATTTCACGTGGGATTTAAACTTTTTTATTGAATTTAATCGTTTAATGTCATCTGGCAAAGTGTTGTAAAATAATGTACATGTATTGTATGTAAGTTTTGTAATGAGCTGTTGATACTGTCACCTGATGAATATGATTTCTACGTCGAGTTTATAGTAATAGACATCGGCGTTTTCTGAAAATATATTCCCGCCCTTGAGCAAGTCATTTTTTACAAAATCCACTGATTCGTAAATAAAAAGACACGGTAATGGTAGAATTCCTAGATTAATGAAGAGAGGCTTACATGAATCACGTGGGTGGGATTTGGTTATTATTCGTACAATTCGTTTTTGTAATCTAAAAGTCTGGGAGCTATAAGATGTATTTCCCCCGAATATTATGCCATATCTCAGGCGGGAATGAACATTCGCGAAGTATACACAACGAGCAGTATGAAGGCTGACTGAATTTGCAAGAATTCTGAACGCGTAGCATAATGAACTTAATTTTGTGTTCAATTCATTTAAATGGATGTTCCATTTAAGGTTTGACTGAATTGAGAGACCTAAAAATTTTGTTGCCTTAACATCAGTGAATGGTACACTGTTCATTTTCAATGGGGCACAGAATTGTTTATTTGAAATGGAAAACTGCATTAAAACCGTTTTCTTTTCGTTCACTATTAATTTGTTATTTCGGAACCAATTTGAAACATCTGATATTGTACTATTTACTGTTTCTTTATTGCAAAGGATGTTCGTATCATCCGCAAAGAGAACCGTTCTTCCGTTTCGAATCGACGAGGGCATATCGTTTACGTAAAGTAGGAACAGAATAGGTCCTAAAATCGATCCTTGAGGAACTCCACATGCAACGGGCAAAGAGTCGGAAAGGGTCGTACGTAATGTTCCATCATTCCAGTAAGGTATTTCAACTCTCTGAGATCGTTGTTTAAGGTACGAACATAACCAATCTAGAGCAATACCACGAATTCCATATGAAGGTAATTTTGAAAGTAAAATGTCATGATCAATGACGTCAAAAGCTTTTGAGAGATCTAAAAATAATCCAATAGGTGCCTCGTTTTGATCCAATGATGAGGCGACATCTTTAAGAAAAGAAAATATAGCTGTTTCCGTTGATTTTGATTTTCTAAATCCATGTTGGCAATCTGAAAGCGCGTCGTGTTTAGTGAGAAAGATTTCCATTCGTATGTAAAAAAGTCTCTCTAATATTTTTGAAAAGACTGATAGAAGAGAAATGGGCCGATAATTTTGAATTTCATTTTTGTTGCCTTTTTTGAAAAGCGGCTTAATTTTAGCTGTTTTGAAAATATCTGGAAACGTTCCAGTGCATAAAGATGCATTAAATATGTGAGTTAACGGGTGTATAATGGCATACGCACAAGTCTTTAACAAAGAATCCGGGAATTCATCTAAACCGGACGAATATTTATTTTTTAGTTTACCGATTATTTTGAGAATTTCATAGGAAAATTTTGAGAATTTCATACTCGTTGTCGAGAGTTATCTTTTGCAAAAAAACGCGTTTTATAACTGTTTTGAAATATGTTTTACTGGGAAATTGCATGCCTTTATTTATTTAATTAAATGTATGTACTACAATTTATGTAAAACTGTTGGTTGGTTTAATATTTATTTTCAAATATTTACTATAATATAACTTGCGATCACTCCATTATGTAATGTTAACGATGAATAGTCCCGCTTCTATGAAATAAAGCTAAAGCAGATTGGTCAGCTTGATCTCGCAAGGCGAGGCAGGAGTCGATAAACTGTGGTAAAGTTGTGCTAAGGGCATCGCCCATTTTTTGTGCCATTGACGGTATATTAGTAGTCAATTTTAACCCGTTTATTTTTGAATGTTTTTGCCTTATTCCATGTATATGTTTGATTAGCATTAGTATTTATTGATTTTGCAAAATGTCTGAAACTTTTAATTTTTTCCGTTTTTAGCACAAGCTACATTCCTTTTATATTAAATAAGATCTTTCATTTCTTTGGTAATTTCTCATTTTCTGTATGTTGCCTTTCTTAACCATTTCATTTTATCACACTTGCATCTTACCAGAGGATTTTGATTATATTTTACTGTTCTCTTTTAACCAGAGAAGTATTGCCCTGAACTGCTTTTGTCACAATGTCAACAAGGATATTATATTTACCAGTACTAGGGGAATTAACATATTCTGGCATTTCAAATTGATAATAGTTTTCTTGAAGATGTTTTCTAACTTTCTTCCAGTATGTTTTCTTCGAATGGATTTTAAATGTTTGCTTGTGATAGTACTTTCTTTCCACTTTAACATTTATATATACAGGGAAGTGATCTGATCTCTAGGTTTCAGTTCCTACTTTCACTTGAATTTAGTGTGCAATATCTGTTGTAGAAAAAACTAAATAAATGTTAGATTTAGCACCTGTAGTAAAGTCCACATGAGAATGGGAAATGGAATTATGCAGAAACAAGTAATGTGTGTTAAACCTATTATTCAACATGTTTCCATCTGTTGTATTAAGTCGACAGATTGATACTTGATTCTACATATTTAACCATAAAAGTTTTACTGTTTGATAAAGCATTTCTCATTATTGAGTCTCAATCTTCCTGACTTAAATTTTATTTTGGAGGCTTGTAACAAGCAATGATATTCATATTCTGTTTGATAAAGCATTTCTCATTATTGAGTCTCAATCTTCCTGACTTAAATTTTATTTTGGAGGCTTGTAACAAGCAATGATATTCAGTTATTTGTTTTCTTTTTAGTGATTTTTAATTAAGCATAGTTCACACAACCTGTATAAATATTTTAGTTCTTTTATCTCTACAAAAGCTATATTTTCCCTCACAATTAAATTTATTCCTCCATCTGTTTGCTGAACCCTATCTTTTCTCACTATTACAAAACATGAAAAATCAATATGAATTTCACTTATATTTTCAGAAACCCAAGTTTCAACACAAATAACAATGTCCATATTTTGTAAGTTTTTTCTGCAGTTCCTCTGTTCTTCTAAAGGATACTTCCAGTATTCCAAAATAATACTCTTAAATCACAGCTTGTGGATTTATGTTGGCTTGGTCTTCTGATCATATTGGTTTTGTGGTGAGTTATAGTTGACATTTATATAATTGAAATGATTGAAGGCGTTGTCATTGTCAACAGTACTATTTATTTCAACAAGACCAGCTTTCGAAGGCTTAGCCATCATCATCACTTTTCTGATACAAGAAAAATAATAACAAAATTAGAATTAACATAGTTACATAATTTAAAAACATCTTAAGAAATGGAAGGGGAAGAATTAAAGAAAGAAAGAATGAAAGAAAGATAAATAGATCTTTTTGTAATATAATGTAGTTTTTAAATCTAAGCAAGAAATGAATGAAATATACATGTATAATGTTGAGAGAGAAAACAAAAAGTAAGTTGAGCCGTTTCTTACCTGCTGTCTGGAAGTCACAAAACCGACTACGCGGGTTGGGGCGGGCCTAGCAGCTTAAGTACCGGCTAGGGGTGGAGGAGGAGGGTTAATGGCCTGGGTGCGGTGATTCTCTGATGTCACTTTGTTGGTTTGCATTTCATTTGGAGTATCCATTTTCTATGATAATTAGTGGAAGGCAGAGAAACTGCCTTCGCTACGTGTAAGCTTTACTGTTCAGTTATTGATTGAATCACTAATACTTCAAAAACAGTTTGAACAGAGAAACGAGATTGTTCGCTTAACCTAATCTTGTCTTAAACTTCCAGTACTCCACCGATCCGTAAATGACAGTGATTCGCTGACCACAAAGTAAATTTAATCTTAATAGTTGGGTCTAGAAGACGTAGTTTTGAAAAATCAAGTGCAATCGGCAGGCAGGCAGGGTTGTCCATCACCATCAACCTTTCGGGCCAAGACATTTTCGACGCGAAATAATCGATCATAAATAGACGAATGCAATGATGTAACATATGTTAATGTTTTGATAATATTTTCAGTATAAAATTATACTTTCTGATATGTAACCTAAAATTTAATGTACAGCACACGATTTTCTGTAGCAACCCTTGCTACTGTCTCCTTTGGGGAAGGTTGCCGTCGCGGCGCCGGCGCTTTTGCGAGGGGACGAGAGGGGAGAGGCCGCGAAGGCCATCTTCTTCAAAAGCGACAGTTGTGACGGCTGCTACAGGAAGAATTGCATTTCGTGTAACTCAAGTATTCGGGACAAAAATCTTCCAAATCTATCAAATGTGTCAGAAAATCTAAAACCTCGCAGCTAAATCTCTTGAAAAATGTAGGAAACAAGGCTTAAAAATGCGGCCAAGTCGGAGTAGATTCATCCTACTGGCGCCCATATATTTCAAAAATTCGAAAATAGACTGAAAATTGTTCTAAATGTACAATGTAAAAAAATATTTTGTAGATAAGTAAACTCAGAACTTAATTTGCTCTTCTTGCTCTAGGCTGCAAACTCCTATGATTATAACGATCGTCAGTCTTTGCTGAACTCAACAGCAACTAGTTCGCTCGGGGCACATTGGATCTTACGTCCAGGCATGAAGCTTGGTAACAGGTTGCATTGCTTTTCAAATTCATCAATTACCATTCAATTTTTTTTGTGCATATGATCTTTCCGAGCCTGCTGGCGAGAAAGAATCCCGACGCCACCGCGTTATCTGCGTTTCATTAACAGCCCTCGTTCTACGTCACGTTTCCTTTCCTGTGTCATCACCGACGAGATTTGAGAATTAACGCTGGTAGAACGCTCAATGGGACATCACTGAAAAATTCGCTATTTCTCCGTCCTCTCTCGGTGCATCTATCTTGCTCAAAATTTATGGCCGCATGAGAGTTGGTGGAGCGAGCAGAAGGAATAGTTGGTGCTTCGACTGTTAATTCCGAAGGAAATAAATGAGCTTAAAGAAACAAGTTTCTCAATTCAAGTATTTGGAATAGACAGATGATAAAATTGTAAACTATGTAACCATGTCACACCCAACAGACAAAGATTAACATAAGCGTAGACCAAGGAAGTAAGCCAAGAATTCAACAAAATGAGGCCCAAAAACGAAAGGTATCAGCCGATCGTCAATGACAGTTGAAAAAAGTTTTAGAAAATGAACCTAAAATAATTGATTTTCCTACAAAGCCAAAGGATAACATGTGCGCGAAGATACGATCGGTTTTGTTACCAAGAAAAACCACTCATGGTTTCTTGATTATTTCGTGGATTCACTATGAGTAAGTGATTATTAAAAATTAATATTTCTATTCGTATTCGTAGAAACGTAATGTAAATAAACTCTGTACTCGGTAGCCAGAAAGTTAAAAAAAAAGGTTTTTGCGACCGTATGTAGGTAACATTAGGATTTTTATATCCTATATTTTTGGTTAAAATTAATATAATGGCCAGTTACGGATCTCAGTGTAGATTCTTTAGTTTAGATTTTGTTTCTTGTGATTTTATGATTATGCATCCGGCCCTGGACACAATTTGTTTATTTTTAACTATCTTGTAAAATCAAATAATTTAAGATAATTAACTATCTTTTAAAATGTTAATCACAGGAATTTTTTTAAAACTTGCTTTCACTTTTAGGCTTGGGATTGGTTATAAAACTTTCCTCTTCAGGAAAATGTTCCTGTTAACCTTAATGTCTTTTCTTGCTTTAACAAGATGTTCTTGTGCTGCTATCCCGAATACGGAACTGGTCGGAAGCCATAATGGCTTCTTAATGCTTATTCTATACTTTGATTACGAGGCACCACGGGATGTCGTGGGCAAATTCTAATCTCTGTTCTCTCTGATTCATTCGTAGATGCTTTCATTAAACTCAGATTCGCTCAAATGTGTAAACAAACAAAAAATTGGTTGATTCTGAGAAATCAAACACCATTAATCCCCCTCCGCTTTTCTGTCAACCGGTACATCTGAAGAAGGTGCTTACGATATTATGTGGACATATATATATATATATATATATATATATATATATATATATATATGTGTGTGTGTGTGTGTGTGTGTGTGTGTGTGTATGTATATTGTACTTATTAAAATGTACAATCGATCTCCTAAATATTCATTTATAAATTTCTATACATTTACACTCATTTCATACAAAATTTGCATTTACGTGAAATCAACCGAATGTTTATTCAAACGGTGCGAGAGATAATCAGACATTCCAAATTCAATTTTCTGGTCCAACTGATTATAAAGCGCTAGGGGTAAAGGGATATCGTTCTCAAACACTACAAAAAATTTAGTAGTGCTACAATAATACAGGTACGTTTTTGTATTACTTGTAACATAAGCAATTTTCGAAAATTCAGAGAGGTAAAAAAATATCTACACTAAATTTTCACACGTCATTGAATCTCCCCGAGAAAAAATACTAATGAGAACTAGAGGTGCTACAGAATGGCACAGACTTTCTCGAAATAAATTTTTCAAATTTTCTTGCTGTGGTCTGGCCTTAAGGTCTTGCTCCATTCTCTGGCCAGCTGCCACTTATCGTCGCCCAAAGTACTTTTTTTTTTACATTTTCTCAACTTTTCAGTTTCCTAATAGTAGAACCGATATATTACTTCAAGAATATTGAAGAAGAGTAAAACCGTGTCCTACATACAAATTTTCCTAGAAAAAATTTGGAGCCGTTTCGAAAAAAAATGGCGATTAGGCATTACTGTAAATACGTAATTCGAAGCTCTTTCACAGGAATTTATTGAGTTTCCAAAAACTTCATATCAAGGTATTTGGTACAATTTCACTCACAAATGCAATAATGTACACAAATCCCCCAAAATGAACTTTACGTCAAGTTTGCAAGTGCAATTAGCACTATCCATTAGAAAAATTGGAGGAAAAAATTTGGAGCCATTTTTTAAAACATTAAGTTCTGAAAATGCGGAATTTTGAGTTCATTATTATAGAAAACTGTTGTGTTTTCCTAAAACTTTGACAATTTTTAAAGCGAATGTATTCATAAATACAATAACGTGTAGAACTTGTATCTAAGGTTCATATTACGGACATGAGAGGCAGGTCAAAAAAATTACATTTTTGTAATTTGGAGTCGTTTGTAAAATTTTGGACCCGTTTTTGAGAAAATCTTGTATTTGTTTTTTTTTTAATTGCAAAAAATTTCACGCTCTATTGCACACAAACTACTAAGATTTTCGAAAAAATGTACCTGACCTTTAAGATACAACTATTTATGGACAACGAATTTCGATTGAAGGAAAAATCTTTATCTTCAATTTTATTTTTGTAAGAAAACGCAGGAAAAAATCAAACTTTTGTAATTTTTAAAACTTCAGACTTAACCGTGAAAATAGGACCTATGCCACATTTATAAACGTATTTTAGTCAATTCTAACAAGAAATTAAAAGAAAAAAATTGGAGCAGTTTTTGAGAAAATTTTGAAAGTGTCCGTGGCTTTATATAAAGTACCTCCAAATATTAATGAATGTTTTTAAAATTTCAAAGCTTCAACTAGAGCCACATTGGCAGGCCTTTTTTCAATTTAGAAAAGATTGTACACATGGTTTAGGCGCTAGCAGTGTTCACAGACAGACGGACAGACAGACACACAGACACACACACACAGACAGACACACAGACGACAGACAACAACAGACACACAGACAGACATACAGAACAGACACACAGACAAAACAGAAAACAGACAGACACACAGACACACAAACAGACAGACACACAGACATACACACAAACAGACAGACACACAGACACACAAACAGACAGACACACACAGACAGACAGACATACACACACAACAGACAGACACACAGACAGACACACAGAACAGACACAACAGACAGACAACAGACACACAAACAGACAGACAAACACACAGCAGACACACAGACACACACAGACAGACACACACAGACAGACACACCATTTGATAGGGTTCTGCTCCGTCATTCGCCTGCTGTCGATCTGAGCAACCACGGAACACTACCGATGAAAAAAACCTGCATGCTGAATACTCCTCCAGACAGCGACTGAATCCAATCTAGCTGACATGCTAGTAATGAAAATCTTACCACTGCCGGGACTCGAACCTAGGACCTCTCAGTCAGAGGCACTGCAGTGACATCAGTTGTACTGAGCCCCCTCTCCCAGTACTTCTTCGGTATCAGGGGACCGCAGAACGTGTATTTCCGTTTAAATTTCTAAATCTATTTTACACAGCAATACAAAAATTTCTCTATACTACGTATATTACTATATACGTAGTATATACGTAACCTGCGGAAAATCCGTATTGTGGTTGTCTGTGTAGCATTTGAAGCACACGTTCTTTACGTACATCATGTAACTTGTTCCTCCTGAAGTAGTGCATTTATGAGACGCGCAACGAGATCCGATAACACGTATGTTTTATTTTAAGTCACAGTGGTAAATGTTATGATAAAAGGGAATTTTATATGGTGTTGAATTAATGGTGGAGTAATGAGAATTCAAACAAGGTTTGGTAAGTAGCAGTGAGTTCTCGCCCTTTCAGAAAATTGCAGTAAAGCTTCATATTTATCAGTGGTCAGTGTGCGGATTTCGTGAAGCAAGCAGCAATTTACTGTGGAAAGAGCATAATTTCATTTCCAATTTCTTCCTGGATGTGTGACCCATGAAATGTCAACTCTTGGTTACCAAACGCAATCACGTTTAATGGTATATAACATATACCATTAAACAATACATACATTAAAAAATACATTACAACAATATACAATTTAATGGTAAAGAGCTTACACATAAAATAATCCTAATGCAATAATATTTAATGGAAAGCAACACTTTTTGTTATTCTGACTAAATTTAATATATACCTAATAATAATAGTATATTTATCGTTTCTGGGATAACCCACAAAAAACATCAGGGTTACCTTTTTTAAAGCATCCTGTGGTCTTCTGATTATTGATGTGATAGAAAGGAAAATTGAAAATAGTGTTGTATGACGTATGATATTCAAATGCCTGGTGTGTACATATTGATCACACTATGCAGATTCTTAAGTTCCAGTAGTTCATTAGCAGTGAATTAGTCAATTTCCAAAACTGCCAGTGGATTTCAATGCAAAAAACAAAACATATATATTGATTCAGAGAGACAATATGATTACATTCATGTCATAAGTTATTTTTTTTACTTATAGCAAATAATATAATTTTGTTAGAATGTATAATAACTTATTTGGATTTCAATTGGTGTAGCAAAGTTCAAGTGTAGCTTGGTTGGTGTAGCAAGCTTTTTTTGAAAGCGGGCAAATAAAATTTATAGAATTAGTGTCATGAAGTATCATGCAAATCATGTTGCTCCATTGCATTTATTTTTTAAACTAGCTTAAAAACTTTTCTTAAAAATTAAATTTAGAATAATTTCCTTTGTTCCTATCAAGAAACCAAGATATATTTCAGTTATTACGACTGGTAGGACTATATGTGTTAATTAGATTATACTACATGCAGTAAGTTACTACAGGTTTCCAAATAATTGTTTTTGATATTTTTTAAATGTAAGTTTTTAAAATATCCGGGATATAGGACATATCAAACCACGATAGTAGGCAATTTAATACCTCCTAGATCCCGGATATTCTATCATGGAACCGGAAGCGGTAGCTCAGTGCATCAACTGATGTAACTGCAGCGCCTCTGACCGGCAGGTCCTAGGTTCGAGTCCTGACAGCGGCAGGATTTTCGACACTAACTTCTCAGCTAGGTCGAATTCAGTCGCTGTCTGGAGGAGAATTCTAGCGGCCGGCTGCTCTGATCAGTAGTTTTCCGTGGTTTCTCCGATCAACACCAGGCGAATGCCGGAGCAGTACCCTCACAAACGGGACACGGAACGCGCGCGATCTGTCCTTCCTCTTCCTTGTCCTATTCTCCCTCCTTATACACTTACGCTAACA
Source organism: Teleogryllus oceanicus (assembly GCA_964035755.1). NCBI lineage: Eukaryota > Metazoa > Arthropoda > Insecta > Orthoptera > Gryllidae > Teleogryllus > Teleogryllus oceanicus. The sequence continues at coordinate 159,784,011 of CAXIVR010000001.1, forward strand.
TGCACTACACTACCACATATTCCGGGAGACCGGTCGGGAGCTTAGAGCTTGTCAAGGCTGGGGCCGGTGCCTCGCTGGTGGGAGAGTCCTGATTAAGGGGAAACCCCACTAGTCGACGGGAGGTCGGCGCCGGATCTCGCCATCCAGCGGGGGATGATTACCGCCATCTCCCGAGAAAAAACATGCATATATAATATATAATCCATATATAATGAATTAGTTAACATTTGCATTGTATAATTAAAAGAAAGACTTAAATGCTTGTTATAAGTAATGTAATTCAGCTTTCGGGTCAATGACCCCCATCTCGATCGGGTTTTGTGTCCAGTTTCCCTGATCCATTGAACAAATGCTGAGATGGCCCCTTGATTTGCTTCTGGACGTAAATGTAGCTTCACTATGCGCACGTTTTGTAGAGCTTTCCTTTTGCTTGTAGAAGTAGTAGAGCTTAGGGGAGTTTCTATTTTGTTAGCTATACAAAAAATCAAATCTGTTCGTTTGTTTACCGTTACAAATAAGTTTTCTATAATTCGGCAACGAAAATATCTAGTTTTTGAAATGTTAATCTCTCGCTTTTTTAAATTTATTATTATTATTATTATTATTATTATTACTATTTTTTCATCTTTCAACTATTAATAGTTTAATTGATTTGAATAAATTCTGAAACTCAAGAAAGCGTGCACAGATTATTTTCTCCCCCATACGTCACATACAGTTTTTGCCTGTTTTTGACTAAATAAGTAAATAAAAGTATCTTTTGTGTGAAGTATTTCATTCAACAAAAGTCAAAAGTTATTTAGGTAAGTTTGCACATATTCAGTTAGGTGAAAAAATTGCCAGTGCGCAGCGCATTTAAACACTACCTGTGCACAGCAAACCACATATAATATCTTGAATAATATCAACAATACTATACGTGTATTATTCAAATGTCTACAGAGATATAATAGTTATTAAAGAATCAAGTTTGATTTGGATTTTTTTGATGATGTTATGTGAAATAGGCATCTTTCAAAAGTTTATACCAACAGCCCTTGGATTTCTTTTCATTTCATTAAATTAATCAACAGTTGGGCATTGAATGTGTTTATTTAAACAACAATGACTTTTATCATACAATATAGGCTTTCACGGCCGGTATCTACATTATATGTGCTGCCAGGCAGAACACTTCGCCCCCGCCAGCAACGCCACTGAGGATGCCTGCCACAGTTGCAGGTGAAACGTATGTACAAGTGTCCGTTAGACCACTGCCTACAAACGCGGAAATGTCAAATAATGAACAATGACTTTTATTTTTTTATTGTCTTAGTCCTAAGCATTAATCATTGGAAGTATTTTATAGTTAAAATTTATTATCAATATTTGGGGCAGTGTTTAAAATTGTTTGTATGAATGTATGTCGGTTAAGTTAATTGCAAGTAGTAGTATTCCCTAAATTAAGATGATGCATGTTTGAAAATTCTCTTTTTTTACTTACTGTATTCTTGGATAAAAGAATATAAAAACAGGCATTTATTTAGCTCATAATATCACCTCAGCGAGTATGTTATTCAGTTTTTAGTACACCGTTGTTGCACAGCTTATCTAAACATTAATCTACAGTTGAGTATTGAATGTGTTTATATCAACAATAATGACTTTCATTTTCTAATCATTTCTCATAAGGATCAAGCATTTTAAAGTTAATAGTTAATTATCTATATTAAATTGTATCAATGTTATTGTGTAATTAAGATGATAAATGTTTGAAAATTCTCTTAAATTTTTTCCTGTATTCTCGGATAAAAAGAATATATGAATAGCCGTTTATTTATCACCTGAGCGAGTGTGTTATTCAGTGTTTAGTGCACCGTTGTTGACACATTAACAATCATTTTGGTAGGAGAGTAAATTATTGTTTCTCATTAGAGGTACACAAAACAGAAATAAATCCTATTTCCCGTTCGTATTGTTCTAAACTAAGATTATTTATATGTTAAAAGAATCAACAGCACACATTATACACACATATTGTGATAGAAGCACACATTATTTCTTGCGAGAAGAACATAAATGCCTGTATAAGAAATCTTCCCTCTTGAGAATGTGAAAACATTGCAATTGAAGCAAAATATGGGAGTACATATTCATAATGATTTAGTAGGATGTAAATTTTCTATTTATTTATAAAATACTGGGAAAATAAATACAAGATGATGGTGAAGGGAGAATCTCATTTGCTCATGATTTTTGTACAATTGACAAAAATGTAGACAGTCTGATTAAAAATGATTTTTCATAACGAGCAATTTTCTCTCCGACAAATGAGTGAGTAGAACCTATAAATTTAAAGATCATGCACATGTTGCCTGACGAAATTAAAACATATTTTTGTCAATACACATTGCTTATTTATATTAGACATATTTATTTATTTGTTTCTTTGTTTGTTTGTTTGTTTCTTTCTTTCCTTCTTGTTTCTTTGTTTGTTGCTTTCTTTGCTTGTTTATTTAACAGTAAAAACAGTTAAAAACTATGTGTGACGTGCTAAGGACAGAAGTGAAGCCTGGGCACGTTTTCATAATTCTGCAATCCCTAACGTAAGTCATATACTACTTGAAATTTGAATACAAAAATTAGTGAGCGTTTTTGCAAGAATGTAATAAAATATTGCTTCCGATGTAATAAAATATATTTTCAAGGGTAATACATTTCGGCTCTTATCCCTCATCATGTCTTCGTGAAGTAATAATACCGTGACAATATAGAGAAAGATAATTTGAGTAACTAACATATTTCCTACTGAATTCTAGAAGACGTGCACAGTAAATGAAGTTACGATTATGACCAGAAGCAAAACAAGGTGCAATCTCAACATTTGCTCAAAGGATCTGGGAAGCTGGACAAAAAACCTGATCGAGATGGGAGTCATTCACCCTGAAGCTACGATACAGTACTGTTACAAGTTGTTTAGAATTATACAGTCCAAATGGTATATTGTCACGGAACACGCCATCAAAATTCCCGCGGGGCGTCGTGCATTTGCAACTCTTCCGATCAGGCGTCGTTATCCCTAAGTGAGCGTCTCTCCGAGTAGGCGTTATCTTCTATGTCCGTCAGTTCATTGCCGGTCCGCCGTCAGACCTGTCGAGTGATTTAATTCAATTGCCCTTTGTAGACTAATACCGAGACTGCACGTTAGGGAGCATACATGCAAGTTAACGACGAAGAAAAAGATTGTGGATCTGAGACGCAACATCATCTATTCCTCAATTAGAACTAAACACACATAAAAGAACTGAAATCTACTATCTGGAGTTAGTTACTCGAACGCGAACCTCGTATTCGTAATTGGCGTTGAGTAAATCTACAAGCACCACCTTAATGTCTGAACAAAGTTGAATGATCATTAAAAACAAATACCCTCATTTGAGAATAGTTCTATATTTTTAGTCTAGTTAACCAGCTGGTGCAAATGCTAATCTCGCCTCTAAATCGTTTTAGACATTACCAAATTTACACAAAATTCTTATTTTACACCTTGAAACTATTTACAATTCCCACTGTGACTAGTGGACGATATTCAACAAATATCAATGTCTCCATCATCCCACACGTTAAACTAAATGAATAACACATTGAAGTAATTTAATATCCTAATCATATTTACAACAATTCCTCGACTTAATATCGATTTTACTTTGACTCATTCAAGAAATGGTTTGAAAAACAAATCATTCTTTAATTTCCATCTCACATTTGTTATTCGTTAATCAATTATGCAAGTCTTTTTAATCCTTGATTTAACCGCTTACAGCTTCCCGGTCAATGACCCCCATCTCGATCAGATTTTTCGTCCAGTTTCCCTGATCCATTGAGCAAATGCTGAGATGGTCCCTTGTTTTGCTTCTGGACATAAATGTAACTTCATTTTCTGTGCACGTCTTCTAGAATTCAGTGGGAAATACAATTATTCAAATTATCGTTTCCATGTTGTCGCGGCAGGAAGTAATAAGAGCCAAAATTTATTGCTTTTTTATCCTTGAAAATAGATTTTATTACATGGGAGTTTTTTGTTGTTGTTTTTTTCTCCCTTTAAAAATTTAAGTAGTATATGACTTAGTGTAGGGATCACAGAATTTTGAAAATGTGCACACAATTCACTTTTCCCCATAGCACGTCATACGCAGTTTTTAACTGTTTTATTACGTAAAATAAATAAATAAATATATAAATAAAACCGATGCCTTCTCATGCACGGGTACTCACGCTTCCGCAATGGGAGAGCGATTGAAAGACATCGGCAGGTTCCGCTGGTGGGGCGTGAACACGGCTGTGCTCCGACGCCGGCTGGCGACTCGCGATCCACGCGACCTGGCGTCGCGGCGATGCGGCGGCTCTCGGCGCTGCAGTAACCTCGACGCGTCGACGATCAGGCTAGCCTCGAAGGTGGGCGCGTCCTCGCCTAGATCCACCGATGAGCTCGCCACGTTTCCGTTGCAATCAGTTCTTCTGCGTTGTCAGACTTCTTAACAGTTCTCCAGTGAAACTAACAGATTTCTCAACCACTCTTCTTCAGAGATTCTAACCAACTGCCGTCTTTAGAAAATTTTAACCGACTGCTCTCTTTCGGAAATCTTAATCGACTGCACGAACTCGACTACTCTCGTCAAGAAATTTTAGAGCTCTCCCTCTTCCAACAGAAATAAATACCCCTGCCGAGGGTTCCCTCGGTTTTTTCTCGGGAGCCAATGGCAGGATTCAGTTCATGTTCTTGTCTTGCGAATTTTTCTTTGCTCGTTTCGCTCCACTTGACCAATGCCGACGTCAGACGATGGCGTCGCCAACACGCCACATTTAACTTAATGGACCGACTTAACCAACGTTTTGATTCGCCGTATCGGATTTGGTTCGTGGGCGGTTCGGCTACGGCTCAATATAATACTTTAATGTTACTTTTCTTTTGATGTTAGGTTTAGTGTCTAATGGTATAGAAACAGTTACGCAGCAGAAACTATTTTAGTTGGAATTTAGACTTTTCTATCAAATTTAATCGTTTAATATCATCTGACAAAGTGCTTTAAAAAACGTACATGTATTGTATGTAATTTTTTTGTAGTGAGCTGTTGATACTGTCACCTGATGAATATGATTTCTACGTCGTGTTACAGGTATAGACATCAGCGTTTTCTGAAAATGTATTTCCGCCCTTAAGTAAGTTGTTTTTGACAAAAAAAAAACCAGATTCATTATTTAACAGACAAGGTAATGGTAAAATTCCTATATTAATTAAGAGAGTCTTACAAAAATCACGTGGGGGGTTTGATTATTATTCGTACAATTTTTGTTTTTTGTTATTTTGTCTGGGATCTATAGTTTCCTATATTATTTCAGTGGTATACATACCTTTTGCGGCTCTCACAGACAACCAATCGTAGTAAATGTGGTCTCTAAAGAAAGAGAATTTTACGGAGACGTGAATAATTGCATTTTGACTTAAAGCATTTGAAGTATTTGTATGAAAAAATGCATATAAATATTAATTTCAAATGCAACCCGCAATACATGTTAGCATTGTCAAAATCTATATAGTTAAATAACGCCTAAACACAGCGTTCTATGGCCTTAAATCTTAAAATTTTGAGGCTAAAGTTTCTTACACCGTAATCTACAGATAATGTTGTTTGGAGATCCTATTATTTTTGCAATCCAAATTATCCAATGCCAAATTTATTTCTCGGCGCTGGAGGCGATCTTTGTTCTCGGGGGTCACGCTTTGATGGCTTACATTTCTCCAACTCCTATGTATGCTTTCTATGTACACCGTGCTTTGCGCCAAATGATGAGGTTTATTTCTACAATCATTAATTTAAAATTATGCAAATAAACGTACTCTCGGAGCAACAATTAGAAGTAATAATGGTTGCTTGATACTGATGAAGATTGTTTTTCATGCGTATAGTGTATCCGTTTATTTATCTAATGTAAGTACTAACATTCTTGTTTCTGTGAAAAAGTTTGTGATATAACTTAGGGTACTCGTGCACTTGGTAAGGTACCACATCATATCTACTAATCACTAAACGCTCATTTTATTCTTATTCAAAATCTTTTTGTACGTTTTTTATCGCTCATCTGTCATTATTTTTTCTGTTGTGTTTTATTTTAAAAACGTAACTTAAGACATTTAAGAGCAATAATTGTCTTATCTTCTTTATTCGATCTCATTTCTTTGAACGTGGGTGCACTTCATTTTGATAAAAGGGAAATTCGCTCCAAGTCATTATCGTATTATAAAAAGTCACGAAAGAAGCTTCAGTGCACTACGGGACGACTGACATTCAAGAAAGGAACCATCTCCACCAAATTGCTAGGGTGTTCTGCGTGTGAATCCAAAATATAATGCAGAAGGCTCAAGAAAATTTGAGAATGGCATTATCAGAGAGCGTAGAAACCAAATCAAACTATGACAGAAATAGAGCTCATCTTTTGAGGTTCTTCGTCAAAAAGAAGAAAGAAATAATATTGGCCAAGAATTCATGATTGTGTTCAGTGGAGAGTGATAAATGTATCTTATTAGGATTGGGTTATGTTTTACGAGTGCCAGAATTTTTTTTATCAGCAGTGATTCAGTGAAATTTTGAAGTCAGCATGTTCAGCCATGATATTGCATTGAAAAAGCGAGAAACAATACTTTCTCTAGAGTGATTAGTAATTTCAACAAATTAATTTGCATCTTGGACAAGTTGAAGCATTTGCAAGGAAATTAGGACTATTCTCCTAGTACATTTAGTACATGCTCTTTTGAGAAGGTTAGTAAATGATCTAGATGCTACCTGCAAGCAAGTTAAATTGATTCTTAAATAGATCAATTTATTAATCACTGAAAATAGATGGAAATATAGTTGGTACAGCATATCATAGTCCAGATGCTGCTACTTAATCTCACGTTTTGTTGTTTATATTATTTAAAATGATTAGTCCAGCTATCCAGCGTGGTCATCAGCAATGGGTTTGTCTCCCGGCCGTGTTACGAGCCCTGCTCGGGACTATCTTGGGGATTGGGCTGCCATGTTAACTGCCTCCAAACTGGCAGAGTGCGTTGTTCGGAGCACCATCCTTTCACCACGTTCGTTGCAATACCGCAGATATAGGGCAGCATCTACCCTGGGATTAGAGGAAGCTTGAGGTGCCGGCTCTTCTGCCGTTGGCCTTCCTCTTTGGCATCCTCCCGTTCTGGGAAGCATACACTGCTTCCTCTTCTGGAGTACTTCTTCATCTCACCCCTACCCTTTGACCCGTCCCTACCTGTAGCTACGCTATCGCCGGCATAGCTCTCAGGGTCACTGGGATACTCAAGCTCCACCACCAACTCCAAGGTCATGTACTCCCTGGGTGGAGATATCGAGAACAAACTTTAAATGAGAATGGCATAGCCCTGAGAAATTTTGTTATTTTAATGAATTTAAAATAACTAATACCCTCTTCCGCCATAACGATATACATAAATACACAAGGTGAGCAAGAGGCACGAGACCAATAATCGACTACATCGTATCCAGCAAGAAACTTTCCCCATACCGTGAATGATACACGAGTGTATAGGAGCTGTGACGTTATTACTTTGTAAACTTAAAATCCCTAAGAAATGCATCCACAGAAAAAAACGAGCGTTACGCAAAATAAAACCAATTTTATAGTACCAAAATAAAACCAATTTTATAGTAGCTACAACAAGAGAGCATAAGAAGATTCTACTGCTCACGATTGCTAACTGCTCTAGATCAAGGAGCAATCAGTACAGATGTAAATGTTGAATGGTAAGATTTTAAAGATCTAATATTACACGTAGCAGAAGAATTCTTAGGTGAAAGTTTAAAAGCAAGTTTCAGGCTATTCAAAATTGGAACGAAGAAATACAAGAAATTGTTGATCAAAAGAAAAGGATTACCTACGGTATCTCCAATCACATTCTGAAGAAGACAATATAGCATATAAAAGCTAAGAGAGAAATTAGACAGATAAAGCGGGAAAGTTGGGATAGGTATATAAGTGAGATCGAACACGACTGTCATGGATCACAGGACACTGCCTATAAAATAATGAAGTATCTAAACTCAACAGAAAGAGGTACATTAAAAATTAATAACATCTCCGAAGAAGAATGATTTACATACTAACTGTATCTGTGGACAAATACAGAGACTTCTGAAAACCCTTTATCGGAAACAATAATAGAAGCGGGCCCCACTGAACTCTACAAACTGAACAACTTACTTAAAACGTTCAAGAATAAGAAGTCACTAGGAACTGACTGTATGAATGCTGAACTACTAAAGTATGCACCGAGTGAAATAAAGAGGAGATTCCTCGAAATAATTAATATGTGTTCGAGGAGATATACCATTCCTGAAGTTTGGAGGAAAGGAGTTATGTGACCTTCCTTCATGAAAGATAGCAGACAGGATTGCCAAAATTATAGAGGAATAAGTCTTCTCAACACAGCCTATAAGATATATTCTAAGATAATAACTCGGAAATTAAATATAATTAATATAATTAAATATAATATATTATTAATGATATATTAAATATAATTAATGACCATATGTTATTGGAGAAATAGTGCGGTTTTAGGAAAGGTCGCTCATGTTCGGACTGCATATTTGAAGTGGAACAGCTAATACAGAAGAAACGAGAATTTAATTACCGACATATATACTATTTATAGACTATGTAAAAGCCTTCGACTAAGTGTCTCAAAAGAAACTCTGGGAGATAATGCATAAAAAAGGATTCCCAGTCCACGTAAGCAAAAGCAATACAAAGCCTCAACTTTGGCATTAAAATATGTATTGATAAAAGATCTCAAGGAAGAAATATATTTGTAGAAATAAATCAAGGAGTCAAACAAGGGTGCCCACTTTTGCCACTAGTTAGTTTTTATATAGACGAGATTGTCCGGCAAGGGCAATTGAAAACACATTTTAATATAAAAAATCAAATCTCTTAATACTCTAAAATTGTCTTGTTTGCAGACAACCAAGTTATATTTAGTAGCTCAGAAGATAATTACAAATTGCAGCACACAAACTAAACAAACAGGCAACCAAATATAATTGCAAATCTCCACTAGAAAACAAAATCAATGGGCTTTGAAGGAACAAACCACATTAGATGTAAAATTGTGATTAATAATGAACCCATAGAACATACAAACAATTTTACCTATTAAGGCTTCAATGTGTTTTACTGCCAGAAAAATGACATAAGCCGGAAATTACATATATTTTATAATATGTGTGGGACAATAAAAAGAACATTAAAAAATAAGACTTTAAAAACCACTTAACTCAAATTCTACAAAGCAATGGCATTACAAAAGGAAAAAAACAGAAGAAAAAAAAAAAATACCTTACAACACCCTGGAACTACTCTTCAATAACGATGATAAAATATTACTAATTGGAGATCTCAATGCAAAACACCAAGCATGGGGATGTAAAACGACAGCCCCGCAAGGTTATATTATTATTATTTAATCTAGCAACTACGAATAACTGGACAATATATGCCCCTTCTCAACCTACCCATTATCCATATAATAATACCATTTCTCCACATATTCTGGACATTGAAGTCTCACAAAATTTTAACTTCCCACTCACACAATACTGCATACCAGCATTAAACTCAGATCACAATCCTGTATTAATTAACTTTAATAATATTATTCCACAGCTGCAACATTATAATTTCTGAATTAAAGGAAAAATAAATTGGAAACTTTTCCAGTCATGTATGCTTCAAACAAATAATTATCATACTTCTCTGCATACTCCATTTAATGTATATGCTGAAATTTTCAAAATACAAAGAAATATGTTACAAGCTTTTAAATTATCAACAAAGACAAGTAATAATCCTAACAAATCAATCATTCTTACTCAAATAATTAAATAATGCAGGTTTTAAAAATTTAGAAGTTATATATTCCAACTTCAACATAACACTGCTTCCCTCTGGTCTGCAATTAAAAATATAACAAATGACAAAAAACAATTACTCCCATTAAAAATAATAATGACAACACATTAGCAATTACTGATTCTGAAATAGCACTACTACTGGCAAATAATTTTGAACTGTCCTTTACTAATAATCTCCCTTATAATATTTCCTTTACACAAAACATACGTGGCGTCATGGAGAAAAACACACAGACATTTACAAGTATGTACAAGTTTATTTACACGTATGTACAATAAATAAAGTCTGCCCCGAAACTACACACTTTTGAGTATTTCCTTGTGGATACCCCTCATAGATAGGGAGGCCCCGCCTTCACTGACGCTTCTCTCGCGCCACTACCGTGACCTCGTCACCCGTGCAAGAGGCACGACACGCTCCAGCCTGGGTGTAAAGTTTTGCGTATCGCGCGAGGTTTCCAAAACAAAACCCCCGTGTAAGCTTGTCGGCTCAATTTTATACCTAGAGTGTAGCCGTCACGTGACCGTCCTTGGTGTAGGAGGGAGGTTCGCGTCTATCACGTGACCTTCCAGGTCAAGCTGGCGTCCACTTGGTCTAAATATATCCCAACGCCGGGGCACCAAGGCTATTCAGCCGGTAGGTATGCGATACTTCCGCTTCTCCTCCCACCTACGGCCGCCAACGTAACGCTACACATAGTTCAATCATTAGCCAACCCACTTCATACAGTTCCTGAAATAATTAAATTTATTTCCCCATCCGAAATCAAATACATAATTTCCAAACTTAAAAACAAGACCAGGCTTACCACCAGGCTTAGATCTAATTCCTAATATTGTAATTAAACTTACCATATCCCATTCTCAGTTCACTAACAGCTATATATAATGCATGTTTCAGATTCAACTACTTCCAAAACTCCTGGAAAACTGCACTTATCGTTGCCTATTCCTAAACCCAACACAGATCAAACTAAACCTAGAAGTTTCAGGCAAATTAGTTTGCTGCCAAATTTTTCAAAAATCTTTGAAAGAGCAATTTTAACCAAGATTAATAAATTTGTAAATCAAAATAATATTCTTTCTAGTAGTCTATATGGTTTTAGACATAACCGTTCTACAATTCATCAATTGTTACGTTTAACAGACTATATTGCCACCAATTTCCAAAAGTTACGTCATACTCTTGCTATATTTCTAGATGGAAAAAAATCATTTGATAAATTTTGGCATGATGGATTACTTCTTAAATAGAGAAATATTGGTTTCCCAAATTACTTACAAAATATAATAAAATCCTTTTTAGTTAATCGAAGATTCAAAGTTCAAATAAATAACACACTTTCAATTGATCACAATATACAAGCTGGACTTCCCCAAGGATCCCCTTTATCACCCATGCGTTTTAATGTTTTTATTTCTGATATGCCTTACCTGTTACATTCAGATATTGCCTTGTTTGCGGACGACACTGCAATATTTACCACTCATTGCGATCTTCTTTTAGGTAGAAACAATCTCCAAGATGACCTAAATCTGCTCATATCTTGGTTCAATGATTGGCGAATAAAAATGAACCTCCCAAAAATCTCAAGCTAAAATTTTCTCCTTAAAACGGATTCTCCCTACTTATCCCTTAATAATTAATAATCCTGCAGTTAAATGGCTTCCAAATAACACTCCTGTTAAGTATCTTTGACTTCAAATAGATACCAAATTAACCTGAAAAAAAACACACATCAATAGCAAATCACATACATATAAAAATGTTAAAATTCTATCCATTCATAAATAGAAAAGGAAAATTATCGATAGACTCAGCATTAATAATATTTAAATACATTATACGACCTTCACTGACCTACGCATGCCGAATTTGGGGAGGTGCCACTAAAAGCAACTTTCAAAAACTGGAAGTACTGCAAAATAATTTTTTAAGAAATGTTTTAAAAGCTCCATGGTATATCAGAAAGGAACAAATTTTAAAAGAAGTATCTATAGTACCTCTGAAAACTTGGATTTTAAAACTTTCTTCCAATTTCTACTCTTCTCTTTCATCATGCCCAGCCACTCCGTACACTGTAGGTAAATCAGTCAATCTTTTTCCACGAATCAAATCAAGATATTCTAAAGACGTACTACATCCTCCTCAATTAGCTATAAAGCAGGTTCAAACATTTCTAAATTCAATATTTATTATTTTAATCCAAATATTGTATGTATTTTTCTGAAGGATACTTCCTGGGTATCTTTAGTAGTTATTTATTGTCTTATATTGTCAATATTATTGTCTTCAAACATTGTACATGTACATTGTATATGAAGTTAAAAAAATATTGTGTAGACTATGCAACATAAAAAACCTTGAAAGATATAATATTGTTGAACAAGGATAATAAAAACAATTTTAACAAAATATTTTCGAAAAATTGAACATGCCCTAATTTTAAGATGTTTTTAAAGAACAGCTTATGTTAACGAAACATCTCTGTCTTTAATATTATAGTTGTAAGAAGACGCCCCCAAAAAATGTCCTTTTGCGATTTTCGGAAAACCAGGGATTTAAAGAACATGAGACCTGCACCATTCTTTTAAGAGCCCTTTACGCTATCTGAGAACAAAATTCAATCAAAACATCTTGAAACATTTAAAAGAGAAAATTTTGAAAATATTTTGAGGCTTCATGTAATGTACCCTTAAATATCAAAATATCGGTTTGCAACTCCCGAATGCTCGAGTTCGTTCCAATTGGACAGTATTTTGTTAACGGACATTGTTTCGTAGTTGAAATGAGCATGACGTGTCTTCGTTAATTAAACAGTATTTTGGCAAAAAATTCGTTGGAAAGGCTTAAGAGTGTTTGCCGCTGGCCGAAGCCGCGGCATCTACTTCCACGCACATAACAAGGGTTGAAATGCCAAATTAATGTATTCCACAAAAAAATTCTTCGGAATAAAACGCATTGAACATTATATATCTAAGAGAAACTAAAGTATATTTTATGTTAATCGCATAGGCCAAAGACAGAAACCTCGTCGTAAAATTAGAACGCGTAGCGAAGTGTCACCATGTCTTAAAAACGTGAGTTTATAAATACGATGCCATACTCGTCAAAGAATTCGTCGTTTTCGTAGCTTAATGTTTAGAGCAGTGGTTCTCAAACATTTTCCCCCCCCCAGGGAGTATATCATTACGCCTCCGATCCTATTTATTCTATTAAATATAGAAGCAATTTTTATTTTTAAAAAATCGTTACATTATTCTCTCTGTTATTAAAAATACACGAATATTATTATTCACGTATTATTATGACGTCTGCGTCTGGACGTGGTAGCGAGCGGACGTATCTTGGGGATCGGTCCCGCCCAGGTAAAATGAAAATGGGCTGTGACTTGGAGGTGTACCGGGCCCGCATCGGCGGCTGGGCCGCCCGCGTGGCGTGCGTGCTGAGAAAGGGTAGCGTCCCTGCTCCTTCTCTGGACGCCTTTGCGTTGCTCGTTATAGCATCACTCTTAATCATTGGTGGCGTCGAGATGAATCCTGGCTCGGTGACCACGCGACGCGGCGCACCAGTAGATGTTCCGTGGGGTGCGTCGAATGTTGCAACCGGCGTAGGTGGTGTGCACGATGAACGCTCGCGTCTTCCCAACAGGAATTCCTGAAGGTGACTACAAAGCTTGCTGCGACTCAACAGGAGCTGCAAAATCTGAAGGCAGCAACATGAGTGACTGAGGTGGAGGTGACAGCAGTGGCCGCAACGGAGGAGGCAGTGACGGTGGCACAACCGGCCACAGCCACTATGGTACGGATTGGCAAAAGAGCGGACAAAAATAGTTTTTCTCAATAAAACAAAATTATTTTAATCTAGAACTCTACTTTTAATGTTTATTTGAAGTTAATTTGTCACTAAAGTGGATCACACTACTTACTGCGAAATTATTATGCATCTTCAGTGTTGGTAGTAACGGATTCTTCAGAGTCGCCTTCCTCTTCCTCAGAGCTCAATAACCCTCGACGTTTTTCTGACGTGGTGCTCTCTGAACTTCTTGATATCTTTGTTCCTGGATTCTATTACTTCTGAAAGTTCTCAAATCGGTAAAATTGCAGCGTTTATTATGGAAGCACCATGTATTAAAATTTTATGATCTGTTGGAGGCATATAATACCACGGATATAATCTTATAAATGTGCGGTTTCTTTGGAGTACAAATTGAACTCCAGAACATTAATTTCATGTCCAGATAAAATTGTTTTCAAAATTATTCCAAATCGAGAATTTAGCTCTGAGTCTCTTCCAGTTATTTCTGAAGCTACCGGAGGATATTAAAAAAACCTCCGGGCAGTGTTTCCATCGTTTGAAGATCCATATCCAGGCTTTGGTGTATCTACTTGGAGGCCTAATCTACTTTTAAACATTTCTTGAACGTGTCTCTTTCTTTTCAATAAATCTCTACTGCCATTTTTCACACTCACTTTCCATTTTTTACAATCTAAGCGATATGAAATATGCAGGAGACTTCCAAAAAATCGTGTATGGCCGTGCAGTACGGAAATGCCAAATTGTAAGGGTGAAACTTCAACGATTTTGTCTGTCACTTTAGAAACATTGTTCATTTCTGATATTTTTGCGCCACAAATGTAACATGCTGGAAGTTTCTGCTAGAGCATTAAAATTTTTTCCATCAATCACTGATAATATTAGGGAGTGTTTTACTTGTATGTTATTGAGACTTAAATCCTGCAAATTCTCAATCTGATTATTAATGTAATCCATTTCTCCCCTATCGTATTTCTGAAGTTTCGTGAATCCACCGCAAGCGAATAGGTCTGCAGAAACGGGTAAATGATGTTCTTTAATAGAGATATTTTGACGATAAGTATTTTTAGCATTTAAAATGGCATAATAACTCGGGTACAGGTCATGATTATGTAGCAAAGCTAATCTTCTCATTGTCATGTATTGATATTTCGATAACTTTGCATTGATCATGAACGATAGGGCTTTTTCCACTGACATTGATTTTCTCATTGATTGTATGCCCCTTCGCTTCCAAGCTTCTCTTATCCTTTTCGCTCTAGTTGGTGTTGTTGTTGTTGCTTCTTTCAATACTTTAGCTGACGGATCATCTCCTTCTGCCCTTAAGTTCATAGATGTCGCATCTGTAAGCTCTGATATCCTAACAGAGGTATCCTCAGAGGTTTCACTTTTCTTCTTTTATTTCTGTCTGACAGATCTTCAAAGTCATTTGATGGTCGACCTCTATCTTCTGCACATGACCAACCAGGTATGACTGGAATAGATATTTGCACGTTTTTCGTTAACCAATCTGCGTTCTTCTTTTCAAAAAAATCTTCCCTACGGTGACACTTTCTTCAACGTTCGAAATAAGGCAGAAAAGAGATCTTACGCACTGATACAGTGTTTTCTTGATATCATTAGACACGTTTAAGTCAAATTTGTTCCCGAGATGTGCTACCACAAATTATTCTTGTTTTTCGGGACAATCATTTTTCTTTTCTCTACTTTTTTGATGGAGCTCACTGCGAATCACTGTCAAATTCATTTTTCATTTCTCACACTGCACATGTAACACTACTAAAGAACTCGAGCAGAGTCCGGGAGATCTTTCTTTCACACTTAAAGCTAGCGAGCACATTACAACCACTGCAAGAGTCCCCTTGTTCCCTAATATCGGAGTTTGATCATAGGTTATAAATATGTCAAAGCAGCCCTCGCTCTCCGACGTCTGTTTCTCGTCACAGCGCGCTGCCGCGGCCGCACGGAATGTTCTCTTTCTTCTCGTTTCCAGAGTTGCAAGTAGTTGCAGATGAAACCTACAAGAACGCGTTCCCTGGTCTTTCTTGAAATATTACTGCAAGTTTCATGACATACATAGGCGTGCATTTTTTTGTAAGTCAAGAAACGCAAATAGAATGGTGCTTCTAACAGACTTGATTTCAAGAATTCATTTACAACTAATGTGAAAGTGATAAATTTTCTTTTTACAAGAAACGTAGTTATAAAATATTGAGTCACGAGAAAAAAATTAATTTCATAAGTTTAATAGTAACCGAGAAATGAGGATCCCAAAATGGGATGAATTTATTGTCCTCCAATTACTCGGTTATACACAACAATGGACAAGACAATAACTAAATATAGTATAACATATAAAGCATTGTACATTTTTCTTTTTATATATGCAATAATGAAGCAAATAGGACGATTTTGAAAAAAATTATTTTTGTCCGCTTTTTTCGTCTTTCAAACCACCGTGCAGCGGTCCTCCCAGCTGAGGTGACCTCGCCTGTCCCGGCTGCCGCGCCGGCCCGGGCGGTGTCTACGGCGGCGACGATCACAGCATCTTATGCATCTGTTGTGAGAGGTCTAGCGGCAAAGAAAAATCGAGAGGGATCGTATCCCAAGAAGTGTGTTGTGTTCGCTGACTCTATTGTGCGTCACGTGGGTCACGCAAACCTCCAAGTAAAATGCTTCCCGGGAATCCGCGTTGAGCAATTGAAATCACAAATATAAGCCAGCGATGCGGAAACCCCGGAAACTGTTATTATTCTCTGAGGTTCAAACCACTTACGGAGATGTCGCTTATTTGACCACTTCACGGACGAGATCTACAAACTTGATAAAGAAGCGCTTTCCATCCGCCCGCATAGTACTAAGTAGTGTCATTCGCCGCCGGGATGTTTGGTCCCGTAAAGTTGCTAGGGTAAATCGCGACATGCGCTATGTGGCAAAAGCGCTCGGATTCACCTTTGTGGATCCAAACGGGTGGATCTCGGAGAGCGCCCTAGGTCGGGACGGCGTCGATCTCAACCGGAGGGGCGTGGCGGCACTCAGTGGCTTCTACACCAGAGTTGCTGAGTTCTGCACACGCCCTCCGGTCGCCCATTGATGCTGTGAATGTCCGCCGATCTTGCGCTCTACGGTCGAATTAAACCTACGGGCAGTGACGATGGGAGCGGGGACAGAGGGTTTCGCTCTGGTGACGGAAGCTTCGGCGGAGGTGTGTGTGACGGCGGCGACAGCGGCGACTACCAAAAACATTCATTCAAAACAATATTCATAAACATTCAAAACAATCGCCTTTGTTTACCTCGTCGTGGTAACTGCGATAGGTCGCATGTAAGAAAAACTCACTTTTTTGCTTGTTACACCACTGTGTTCAATCTAGAGAACTGCGTCAGTTGCAATAGGTCGTAAGACGTAAGACAAGACTAATGAAACACCGAATATCATTTATGAAAGCATCATTCAAGACAGTGATATGTAGAGAACGTTTTCGTTCCTCCTGAAAACTTAGGTAGATTTGACATGCAATCTTATTGCAGTTACCACGACGATATAAATATTCGCATACAAAACGATTTATAAAGCTATTACGGAAGTGGAAGTAAACCCAAATTAGACTGAGTTTTAATCTCTTCAAATATTATGAGAAAAAATGGAAGTGTTAAGCAAGTCCGGGGAAGGATCAAATGTAGTTGTAGAAGATTTTGCGACTGAACTTTCGGAACTAATTGAGAATGATCTTATACTATGATTAGAGAGTATCCCTGAAAAACAGCTTACAGGTGATCTTTGTGCATTATTGTGCAAAAATGCATCAAAAATCGTAAAAACTAGTAAAAAATGTAGCTGTACACTAACTCTAACTATTCGAATCATCAATATCTTCATGTATTTTTTACGGTGATCATAATTTTCAAATTGCAATATTACCCGTTTATATCCCATATGGACATAACATACAAGGTCATTAGATGTTAAGAACATTTGAAGAGGAGTATAACATCAGCTACTACAATTCATTGGTAAGTCCAACGCCAGATACTGTAAGAAAGTATTTGAACGAAGCTACTTGTGAAAAAAATGAAGTATCAAAGAAAAGTTCAACACATGAACATATTTTAAAACAATTAACAGCGTCGGCGACGCCACATTCAACAATTTTCAGTTATATTACATATCAAAACGCCATTGCTTGAACTATAAGGTTCTGTTTGCTTCTATTCACTACACAACATCATTCTTCAATTACTTTTACAGTTATACTACATAATTGTGTATGCATTGAACAAAAACAAGTGAAGGATCTGCTATCTGCAAGTTGTCAGAATATTGTCGACCTCGGGCGAAAATGCTGCATTTCTATTATGTTAAGTAAAAGAATGAAATAATATTGTGAATAATTTACCACGTCAGGAGGTAGGTCTTTAGCTGGATGGTGAATTGAGGCTTGAGATGTAGACCAGAATCGTAAAGCATGACACTGGCGTCGACTAGTGCGGGAAAGACGGAGGGGTAATGCGAGGGGATAGAGAGAAGCGAGTGAGGTGCCTGGGGCGGCCTGTGGAGCGCACGGTGTAATAGAGTTGCTTGTGGCGCGCGCCGCAAACGCCGTTAACTGCTAACTCCGTTAGGGTGGAAGAGGTCGCCCAGCCCGCCTCATCCGCCTACCCGCCCCGCCCCCCCCCCCCCCCACAACGGCTCGCCCCGCCCGCCCGCAACATTTAGAATACACTGACCACGATGCACAAATTCTTTCCATTATGAAAAATGCGAACACGACACTGTAAATAATACATGTATGAGTAGATTGTTTACTTAAAGTGCAATAAAAATTCTCATTGATGACTAGGTACAGGAGTCATGGCACGCGGTTTATAATACAGCTGATAGAAACGATAAATATAATTTTCTTTTCAACACTTTCATTTCATTTTAACACTAGCTTTCCTCTTCAAAAAAGAAAATTAAATATTTCATGGAAAAACAATTCTTGTATATCACAAGGGATTAGGACATTATGTAAAAACAAAAGAATTCTTTTTTTAATTTCTAAACACCAAAACGTATCTCAAGATTTCCTCCTCTACTTTAAAAAATACAAATCGTATTTAAGAAATGTCATAAGGCAGGCTAAAATCATGAAACACAATCAGGATATTTTGAACTCAAATAACAAAACAAAAGGAATGTGGAATATAAAGAAAACTACGACAAAATCAACTAGATACCTACTAGAGAGATTGGTTTTAGATAGATTATTTCTGCAGGTTGGTATATACAACCTGATGGCAGAACACTACAATTTACATAATACAAATAGGAATATTAACTTTAAATTATTTAAAGACATAACAATAACAATAACGCTAACGCTAATAATAATAATAATAATAATAATAATAATAATAATGCTTACATAACATTAACACTTTTATGGCTGACCTGCACCGTTATTTTAAACTTTAAATACAAGACAACACGACTTTTTAATTACACTTCACTTTACTTCACTTCACTTCTTCACTTCACTTCTTCACTTCACTTTCACTTCACTTTCACTTCACTTTCACTTCACTTTCACTTCCTTCACTTCACTTCACTTCTTCACTTCCTTCACTTTCCTTCACTTTCACTTCACTTCACTTTCTTCACTTTCACTTCACTTTCTTCTACTTCACTACTTCCTTCACTTCACTTCACTTCTTCACTTCACTTCTTCACTTCACTTTCACTTCACTTTCACTTCACTTTCACTTCACTTTCACTTCACTTTCACTTCACTTTCACTTTCACTTTCACTTCACTTTCACTTCACTTTCACTTCACTTTCACTACTTTCACTTCACTTTCACTCACTTTCACTTCACTTTCACTTCACTTTCAACTTCACTCATTCACTTCACTTTCACTTCACTTTCACTTCACTTTCACTTCACTTTCCTTCACTTCTCTTCACTTCACTCACTTCACTCCTTCACTTCACTTCACTTCACTTCACTTCACTATTCACTCATTTCACTTCACTTCACTACTTCACTTTCACTTCATTTTCACTCACTTCACTTCACTTCACTTCACTTCCTCACTTCACTTCACTTTCACTTCACTTTCACTCACTTTCACTTCACTTTCACTCACTTTCACTATCACTTTCACTTCACTTTCACTTCACTTTCACTCACTTTCACTTCACTTTCACTTCACTTTCACTTCACTTTCACTTCACTTTCACTTCACTTTCACTTCACTTTCACTTCACTTTCACTTCACTTTCACTTCACTTTCACTTCACTTTCACTTCACTTTCACTTCACTTTCACTTCACTTTCACTTCACTTTCACTTCGCTTCACTTCACAACAGTTGAAATTCATTTCCTTTTCCACTTCAATACTGCAATACACTGCACAACACGTCACCACACATCACCACACTTCAATACAATACTACTTTCAATATTATTATATATTTAATACAGGAACGCATTTAATAGTAATTAAAACAATAATAATAATAATAATAATAATAATAATAATAATAATAATAATAATAATAATAATAATAATAATAGCAATAAAAATAAAAATAATAATCAAATAATAACTGATACATTAATACTAACTTACTAAATTAATAAAGTTCACAAATACCATTAGTTAATTTATTTTTAAATCTTTGAACACCTAGAGAAAAGGGTTCCAAGGCTGTCACAGGTAACTTATTCCAGTCCGTTATTGTTCTATTTGTATATGAAAATTTTCCAACATCTGTTCTCTATGGCCCAAACTGAATTTTGTGCATGTGATCCCCTTACTAAAGTACGAAGGTCTACCCAGTCAGATGTAGATATCTTTCCAAGCATGATAACGCTTTGTACAGGGCACAGAGTCTTGCCTTAACTCTCCTTATTTCTAGAGTCCCCCATCCTACATTCTTCCTACTGCTTCGGAAAGTAATTTTATACGTTCTTCTCTGTACTCTATTCAAATATTCCTTTTGGGAATTTCTACAAGGGTCCCAACAAACAGCCCCGTATTCCATTGATGGACGAACTAGAGATAAATTAGCAAGTTCTTTCGCTGTACTATTTTTTAGTATTCGCATAGTAAAATGCAAGGACCTCCAGGCTTTCCCTACAACACAGTTTACCTGATGTTTCCGACTCAAAAAATTATTCCAACTCAAAAAGTATCTCCAGGTACTTACAAGACAAGACTCTTGAAATATTTTCGTTGTTCAATACCGTTTGGTATTGAGTTTCATTATATTTGCGGCTCCTACCAAACGTGATGGTTTTGCTTTTCGAACTATTTATTGCCATGCCATTTTTTTCGCCCAAAAATGTAATCTATCTAATTTCTTGTTTAAGTTAAAATTTTTCTGGCAGTTTTGTAAGAAAAGAATATCACGTATTTTGCGATCAAGGTGGAGAAACTCAAGTGGCCAAAATAATTTTGCAATATGAGTATGAGCAACAAACAGATAGTAAGCTAAATCGTCCCTAATTGAATACCATTTAAAAAATTTCGTGTTTAATCCATGTCACGTGGGCTGTGTTTAATGCAGTTCTTGCAGAGGCGGTGGTGGCATAATTCTTCATGTTCACATAGTTAGGCACGATTTGTTAAACCATATGCTACGATTTGCTGTGCGAATTCTCATCTTAAGTTGGTGTAGATTTTTGCTGCATTCGCTCGATCTGCGTTTTGAATAAATTCTGTGGTGGCCGCGGAGATTTTGTGGTACTCCATGATAAACTATCTGGGGTCAGTGAGGTATCTACCACAATAGTGGGCTATGTAATTTAAAATGATTACATTTAGCCAAACACGTGTTTCAGGAACACTCTTCCCATCCTCAGTCCCTCCAAAACACATCGATACTTTGCGAAAGAACTTCCATTTTAAGCATGCAATCAGCAGCTAAATCTTTAAGACATTCTTTTATACTTGTGGTGAGATCAGCCTGTTCTATTGACTTATCCAAGAAAGGGTTTAGAATCCATCTACGCCCATTGTCAGCTTCAGAGTGCAAGGCTGGAAAGTAGGACAGGATCGTAGTGGCCAAAACAAGCAAGACATTCGAATTCGAAAATAGAGATAACTAACAAGCACGATCGCAAAAACAAAGACATCATTTGCATGAGTAATACATTTCTAATTAGTTTTAAATGTGTGTTGCGTGTGTTAAATGATGTTTGGTTTAATGCGATTGTGCTCGTTGGTTCCCTCCATTTTTGAATTTGGATCTCTTGCATGTTTTGACCATTACGATGGAGTTTATACAATATTTATTTCATGCGATTGCACGTTTATATTTTGTTCCAAGGATTCAAAAACTAGATTTAAATGTCTAATGTTGTACTCAATAGGTTTTATTTGCTTGTGGGTTACTATACTCTATAAATTATTTCATGTATATCGTTCGTTGTTGGATAAGTATGTCGTTCTATAAAATTATTTATTACGTAAACAACAGGAGTAATAAATTTCTGATTAGTTTTAATGAACAGTGTGATACCTCTGTTAATGGTGTCTTTGGTTTAATGCGATTGTGCTCGTTGGTTCTCTCTATTTTTGAATTTGAATCTCTTGCATGTTTTCACCATTACGATTCAGTTTATACAATATTTCTTAAATTCGTTTTCACATTCAAAATTTGATTCTTGGTGTTAAAAATTAGAACTGAATGTGTACTATTGATTGTATATGTATTTTTGTAATTGGCTTTAGTGTTTTGAGATCGTTGGTACTCTTGAGTAATATACGCGAATGTCGTGCGGGTTGCATAACTATTTGTGTTTGACATTTTTTTGTAAACCGCATGAGTAATAAATTTCATTTTAGATTAATAAATTGGTAATAAATATGCTCTAAACATTCGTATTAGTTTTGATCGATTGTGTTAATTTTTTGAATTTGGTTGTGCTCTTTTGTCTGTCACGCTAGCACAACCACCTTCATTTCAGAAAAGGGAGGAGTAATAAATTTAATTTTTGGGTAATAAATGAGTACTAAATATTCCATTTGGTTTGATGTGATTGTGCTATGGTGGTTGTGCTAGCTTGACATGGCCAGAAATTTCACCGGAATAAGGAAAGAGATTGATTCTTATAAAATATTTTTAAATCTTAATATTTACAATGCTAGAAACTTTAGCTATTGTCTTTTGCGTAATCACTTGGGAGAAGAACACTTCAATATAATAAATTATTTATATGTAGTGTATTGTAACGTATTGCATTAACATAAGCAGGAAGACCGGCGGCTTGCAGGCAGGATTAGGGAAGACAGAATTCTGGGTGGAGAAAGGAAAGTACAATGAATAGGCGGTAGCTAGGGGCGGAGGCATCCCGAGGTATTTTGGGAACTTCCATAAATCCATGGAAAGGGACGCCCAAATTGCGTGGCGGGGCGACAGTCACGTGACATGAAGTGCCGCGCGAAAGCAAGATGACGTTGTGTGTGACGTTTGAAAGGTATATAAGCGAGAACGGAGAGCGCGGGGGTTAGTTTTGAGCTGAGTGAAAACCTCGTGCGAACGCATAAAACTGGCGCTCAGAGCGGTGCGAAGACGAGCTACGCTTGTAGGACAACCCATTTGTTGGGACGCCGCTGCGGAACTTTTTTTTTTTCTTCACGGTCACTGCGGTCACCGGTGCTCTACGCTGTGTGCGTAAGCTTGCTGAAGAGTGGCGAGGGCCACGAGTCAGGCAGATATTGCATCATTTAAGGGTCGCTCCTGCGATACGGGTATAGGGTCTATCAGAGCTGTAAATAACTGTTCAAACTATTTATTGGTAAAAACTTGTTAATAAATCTGTAAATATCTAAAACTTGTGTCTGTGACTGCTGTTGTGCTCCCACGACATCACACTATGTATGGTTTCCAATGCAACGTAATGAAATTAATGTTTGTTAAAACAATTACTATTTTTACTTTACTACATTTTTATTTCCGGAAGATCGGCGATGCACACAATTTACACGTCCTCGGGATGAAATCGGGTTACACCCACTTCTAGATAAGCAGACGTATGCACTGTTTTCACTAATCCATTAGAGATAGAGTAGCGAACCAACAAAATCATGAATCATTTCAAAATTGTCATTGTTAATATTGTTTATAGATTTTGTAAAATTTCGGAAACATATTATACGATAATCTATAGAAACGAACAGGGAACCGCTTCTAGTGTAATAAGAATGAAAAATTGAATTTTGTTTATTTTTTAATATATTTAACAAAATTGCCAATTTTGTATCACGATGTTGGATATATGTTCAATATCGCATTTCCAGCGATATTGTATTGCAAATTTATATTTTTTATGAATTGTAAATACATGTTGTAAACAATATAAACATTTCAATATTTAAAAAAATTATTCCGAAATAATTTTACTCAAGTTACACATTTATAAACTAATTTAAGAGAAGTACTACAATAGTTATAATGGAACAAGTTTTTAAAGACTAATAGAGGACGTGTTACATACAATCTTATTTGTTATTTGTAGTTATTCAAAATAAACCTTTCACACTAGTGAAGTGTTTAGTGTTGAGGAAATAGGGAAGTGGCAAATGGGGAAGGGAACTAATGGGACAAACGGGACAATAGACAAAATGTGACATGTGACAAAATGTGACAAGCGACAAAATGCGACAAGCGACAAAATGTGACAAGCAACAAAATGGGACAAGAAAAGGGACAAGACAAAAGGGACAGGACAAAATGGACAAGCGACAAAATGGACAAGCGACAAAATGTGACAAGCACAAAATGGGACAAGCGACATAATGGGACTAGCGACAAAATGGGACAAGGGACAAAATGGGACAAGAGACAAAAATGTGACAAGCGACAAAATGCGACAAGCGACAAAATGTGACAAGCGACAAAATGGGACAAGCAACAAAATGGGACAAGCGACAAAATGCGACAAGCGACAAAATGGGACAAGCGACAAAATGTGACAAGCGACAAAATGTGACAAGCAACAAAATGGGACAAGCGACATAATGGGACTAGCGACAAAATGGGACAAGGGACAAAATGTGACAAGCGACAAAATGGGACAAGCGACATAATGGGACTAGCGACAAAATGGGACAAGGGACAAAATGGGACAAGGGACAAAATGGAACAAGAAGAAAAAAGGGGACTAGAGGCAAATTAAAACTAGAGACAAATGAAAAATTGGGGGGAAATGGGACACTGGGAACAATGAAACGTGGTGACCTAGTGGGACAAAGGAAAAAGGGAAAGGATAAAATGAAGAGGAAAATAGGACGAACAGGCAATATAAACAAAGGAACAGAAGAGACCTGGGAACAAAATGATACCTGGGGACAAAATTAGACAAATGGAACAAGGGAACAAAGGGACAAAAAGGGAAAAACCGGGGACTAATGGAACATGGGGACAAATGTATGTAATGGGACAAGGGAACAACTGGGACAAAAGTGACATATTTATCCAAAGATTTACGAACACTGGTAATATCTAAACCCGAGAGTCCGCTAAAATATTATGGCTTCAGGAGCATTTTAACGGCCGTTGCTATGGACACGCTCATTAAGCATTGTTTAGTTGGTTTATTGCTAAGGAGCTAAGCGTGTTTTGCCGTCGTAAATAAAAAAAAAGAATTATAGTTGAATTCTTAAAATTTAACGTGTTATTATTGAAATGTTTGAAATACTAAATACAAAGCAACAGTTTAAAATGAACTTCCTATTGACTGATATAGTGTTCTTATGTAGTAAATCTCATGTGCAGAAAATTTTGCACGGAAAATTAAAATAACATAATGGCCTCAAATTAATTATTCACTCTTATTTGGTTCCACGCTTCAGCGACATTTAATACGCAAGTATCTTTTCCGGGGATACGTTTTTCAACATTAACTTGAGTATACATGTTGCATATCATGATATGAACAAATGGCTGGAGTTTTAAACAGCTCTTTCATTGAAATACTGCATCAATAATTCTATTGACAATTGCAATTAGATTTTCTGACATTTATCATCAAAATGCCTTCCACTGTCTAGAGAATTGTGTGAATTCGACTATTGCGAAAGACGATTATTTACGTAAGTTATTAGTGGGTCAAAAATTTGTTTTAGTCACGGAATCAATACATTGGTGCAACATACAACAAACATATATTTAATATTTGTGATAGTATTCTCTTTTTACTCCATTGCCCTAATCATTTAGAATACATAATTCATTCATACCTTTTTTTCAATTACCTTATTTACTTTATAACTTGTAAATTCCACGGAGTAGTTCTTGCCATTAAAAAAGCGGTTATGATAAAAATTTGACAAAGTTTAGAAATATTATAAATAATAAATAATATCAGCAATTTGTTATCTACAGGACTCCACCACAGAAAATAATCAATTCCTCTTTGTTATAATTTCATCTTTTAAAATAAGATCGTAATAGAGCAAATCGCTTTGGTGTTCCACCCAAGCGTTGCTAGCGTCGCTAACTCTTACTTCAGTCAGCACATAATAACGAGGTTTTTGTCCAGTTCATTCCACTTCTTGTTAAAGGTTACAGGTCAAAAAATAGTTATTTTCGTACCTCCTTTTCAGTAAACATTTGCAA
Organism: Teleogryllus oceanicus; assembly: GCA_964035755.1. Classification (NCBI taxonomy): domain Eukaryota; kingdom Metazoa; phylum Arthropoda; class Insecta; order Orthoptera; family Gryllidae; genus Teleogryllus; species Teleogryllus oceanicus. The sequence goes on from CAXIVR010000001.1 coordinate 159,810,413, forward strand.
GTAATGTTTTGAATATTACATAATCTACTGAAGTAATTCGGATGCCATTTTTTAACACAACACTGAAATATGTATTGTGCCTGTTAACATTAGTTACCCACATACATTTTTAAGAATTAATGAGTGATGAAGTTGCACGATTGAGAAAAGTAATCCTTGGCTCTTAAAACGAAATATAAAGATTATAAATATTCAATTTTTGTTCGACCAAATATATTTATCATTCCCATTGTGAATATTCTGAAAGCTAAATTTTTAAGAATAATATTGATTAATAAGCAAGTATATTCCACATTAAGTATTCTAATTAGTGATTCATTAAAGAATATCCAACATCTTTTAACCAACTCTCCTACGCGCGGATCCAAAAGAAAAGCCCCGAGGACACGAGGCACCCTCTTGGCGATGATAATGAAGATATCCTTTTGTAATGAACTAGTGGAAAAACAGAAATGAAAATAGAAAGTGTTTTAAATGAACATAATTCTTCACAAACAGTTGTCGAACTCCGTTACTCCCGCCGTTCGATAGGGTCAAACAAAAGTTTCATTTCTAGTTAAGAAAGGAATGTTAGCCTTCCTCGAATAAAAAGAACGCTTCTATACCTCTAAAGGTATCTGAAAAATGGTATCTACTAACTTCTTATCTCTGTTACGCATTGTGTCGCCAAACCCTGAAGTAAAATAGCTATGCGTGTTTGACAGAATCCATCATGCTAGTGCTGGGGTATAGAACAGTGTTCTTGCGTTGTTGATCAAAATTATATTTTTTTGTAATATGCGAGAGTTTAATATTTTAAATGATGTGTTTAATCGTTTCTATTCGTTACTGTGCAAAAGCGTAAATAGTAGATGTAGAAAACTAAATAATGCGGGCGATGGACGTAGTTCAGCGCGCGAGTTCTCGCGCAACGAATGGCCACGCGAGTGACGGAAATCATTCCTAAAACTTTCAAATGTGGTTTATAATTACTTACCTTTCCTTGCGCGGTGTAGTCAATTACAAATAAACATTGATAAACAAAAAAAGTGTATTAACTCGGGAGTGCTCGCAATAGATCGATGAGATCCAAGCCACGGCAAATTTAAGTACCTGAATTATTGCGATGCATTAGTATTCCTTCATTGTACTTTTCTGAGATCGTCTGGCCATTTTATTTTTATTCTTTCGTTGAACCATTTCCCGTGAGCATGTTCAAACTTGATCGCTGCGCTGCGCGATATCTGTCATGTACGTTGGGTGAAATGGCACGTTGCATTGTGAGCTCCTGGCCTGAGCGGTACGTATCATGGCATTATTTTTAGCCCTGTCTGTGACAAGTGCCTATTCAGAAAATGTAATTTTCCTTATCTACAATCGACTGTCTCAATTTCTTAGCAAAGAGAAAGATGTCTAGGAGACGTCTGTAGGGAAATAAAAAAATGGGAACCTTGTAAAATAGAAAAAAGACCAACACTTTCTAAATATTTTTGTGAAAATCTAATATATACATATATATTTAAAAACATGTCAAAATAATTTGGGTAAATTGTACTTAATATTATTTAATAGGATTATATAATGTTTAATATCCAAATGTTCGCACGGTGTGGGCCCTTGCAGTTGTGACATGTTGGTGTTAAGTGTTTTTGTGGACAGTTTTCCGTGTAATGGTCTTTTCAACAGAATGGACTTACAATTTCATTTTTACAGTTATTTCTTGTATGGCCGAAGTCCAGACACATCAAACATCGTATTGGCACATTTGTTTACGTCTTTTTTCAGTTTTGACACACAGATTACATATTGCATTAATTTTTAACACTTCCTCAATACTTTCATCGTCGTCGAACTCGCTGCAATAAATGGAATGGGAATATTGTCTTTGATAATCTTGTGACACTGATATTTTGGATACAAATCTTCGCATACCTCTTTCTGAGTTGCTGATTGGTGAATGTTTTTGAAAACTACTGAGAATTTCTTGTTCATGGGATCCTTATAAATGTGGAATTGTCTATTTGTGCTTAATAGATATTTAATGACCTTTGTAAAGTCCGCTATGTACTTGAAAGATAGTTTAATTTTGTAGTTATCCGTATCGGAGGTGAGGAGTGCTAATTTGCTTTTTAATCTTTGTTGAAATGATTGTTTGGAATGTCTTTCACAAATGTGGGGGGAATTTTTATATTCTCGACTTCGTGTGTTTCCTCGTCGTCCAAGTAGTTGAATCTTTTGTCTTGGTCACTATTTTTTTTTCAAGAGGAGCATATCTATTGCAAACAGGTACATTGTATTCACTACTGCTGGGTTGTCTTTTTGATGGGCTGCCAAGGGGGGTACTGTCACCGTGGCCTCTTTTTACACTTACTGGTCTTATCACTGCCGATGATGTTGGCGGGGTCGTGGCTTGCTTGGCCTTGTGTTGGGTCGGCGGCTGGACTACCGTTTCCATGTACGACGTTGGTTGCCTACAGGTTCTGGCTGGGTCCATTGATGTGATTGAAGGAGCTGCCTGATGACTCTGCGAGGATGTGTTGATCCCCGAGTTGCTCCTAGATGATTTCCATATCAGCTGTGTTGTACAGGAGCGCCATGGCTCCTGCTCTGCTCTGACCTAGGTCAGGGCTTGGTGGTTGAAAACTGCTATTAATATTAAAAAATCAATAGCACGATTTTAGCTCGGTTCACTAACTTGTAACGTTTAATTATCTGTACGATACACAAACTTTAACTTACTGATACTGAGTAAAATGAGCTGTGCAGCGCACGATGTGAATTGGTCGCTGGCTCAGCGCGGAATTACCAGTTCATCGTAATGAAATTTTCGCTGCCAGCCGTGTGGCTCTCAGTCTCAGTTGAACTGAGTCGTTATCTTTTCCTCCCATCTGCCAAGGTGAGACAAAAAGTAATATGGTTGGACTAAAATTCCCTCACGAGTGTTGACACTGTCTGAAACTCAGAATTCACTTGCTGCAAGAAATGAGTAAAATTTAAGAAATATTTATCGACTTCACAGAAAACCACCTACAATCACACATCTGTTTGTCAGTCAGTCATCTGTGTGTCAGTCATCCATCATCACATATAATTGATTTGCAAATGAGCAAGTAAACCTAGCTTAATTGCGTTCACTGAGACACGAGTTACGGAAGATATACAGGATTGGGATATTAGAATTAAAAGCTGTAGATGTATTAGATGTAACTCACAAAATCGAAGGACTGGGGGAGTAATAATTAGTTATTTATTATTTTATTTAATAGAGTTATTTATTTATTTATTTATTTATTTATTTATTTATTTATTTATTTATTTATTTATTTATTTATTTATTTATTTATTTATTTATTTATTTATTTATTTATTTATTTATTTATTTATTTATTTATTTATTTATTTATTTATTTATTTATTTATTTATTTATTTATTTATTTATTTATTTATTTATTTATTTATTTATTTATTTATTTATTTATTTATTTATTTTACGTAAAAAACAGTTAAAAACTGCGTATGACGTGCTATGGGGAAAAGTGAATTGTGTGCACATTTTCAAAATTCTGTGATCCATACACTAAGTCATATACTACTTAAATTTTGAATTTTGAAAGGGAGAAAAAAAACAAAAACTCCCATGTAGTAAAATCTATTTTCAAGGATAAATAAGCAATAAATTTTGAATTTTGAAAGGGAGAAAAAAAACAAAAATACGAATATGTAATACAATTAGTAAAAAAGTAAATTAGTAAAAAAATGTTAAAATAGTGTGTATAGAAAATAACTGCTGGATAGTTAAGTTAGATTTTTTTGTAAAGAATACAGAGGATAAGTAGTTCCTATCACTCTCCAAATGCATCTGATAACGAATTTATTGATTTTATTACCAAAAAATGGAGGAAATAATGAAAATGAATGATTACATAATAATGGGGATTTTAATATAAATGTACCGAGAGAAAACGCCAAGAAGAAGTTAGTAAATAATTTTAAAGCATTGGAACTAAACCAATTGGTAAAAGAGCCAACTAGAGTGGATAGTAATATTCAGGCAATCTTTGATCTAGTATTCTCAAATGTAAACATAAATGTAGAAGTACTACAAGACACACCAAAAGTAACCGATCATGCCTGGGTAGTGGTGAAGTCAGACGTAAAAGAAAAGGGGGCAAATCGAAGAGAAAGATATATAAAAGGGACTATAGAAATTTTAAAGATGATCAGTTTAGAGAAGTGTTAAGATTTAATCATAGACAATTAAAAACTGAAAATAATGACGAGTTCAGCGAAAAAGCTGTCTTAAAAGTCCTGGATGAGGTGGCACCACTTAAATGCAGAAGGTGCACACAGAATGGAATAAAACAAAATTGTATTGCGAAGAAATAAAAATGCTGTGCAAAGAGATGAAGTATACAAAAGAGCTAAAATAATGAGAGATAGCATTGAAGATTAGTACAAAATGCTGATGCTGGGAATCAAAATTCAGGCAATCTTTGATCTAGTATTCTCAAATGTAAACATAAATGTAGAAGTACTACAAGACACACCAAAAGTAACCGATCATGCCTGGGTAGTGGTGAAGTCAGACGTAAAAGAAAAGGGGGCAAATCGAAGAGAAAGATATATATAAAAGGGACAAGCACGGTGCACAAATTTACAAGCAAGGTGAAAGATGGTGTGACGATGAATTTAAATTGATAAAAATGGAAGAATTGCGTAGAATTATCTGCGTAGAAACACAAAAATGGAACAGACGAGGGTATTACGACAAAAATGTTAAAAGAAAATTATGAAATATTAGAACCAGTATTATTAAAAATAATAAATAATGCCCTAGAAAAAGGGATTTTTCCCGGAGTCATGGAAAACTTCCACAGTAATACCAACTCCAAAAGTGACAAATACAATTCGAGCAGCTGAATTTAGGCCAATAAATAAGCTACGCATTAATGAAGAAATATTAGAAGAAATAGTAAGGAATCAGTTAAATGAGTATATTGAAACAAATAAAATTATAGGAAATGAACAATCAGGCTTCAGAGAAAACAATGAAGTGAAACTGCGGTACAAGCGGTTTTAGACGAATGGAAGATTAATAGCGATGCAGAAAAGAAAGCAGGAGTTATCTTCTTGGATCTCAAGAGGGCATTCGAAACTATTGATAAGACAATGCTTATTCAGAAAATGTCAAATCTTGAATCAAATGTGACGTTAAAAATTTTTTTATTTTATCTTAACAAGAGAAAAACAAAAAGTAAAATATAATCATATTATATTATATGAAGTTAGCCTTGACTTAGGTGTTCCGCAAGGGTCCGTTTTGGGTCCAATATTGTTTATAGTTTACATTAATGACGTAATCATATATATGATAAACCTTTTTGGGAATGATTGTAAAATTAAATTACTTGCTTATGACACGTTATTGATATAATTGGAGAAACCAAAGCGGAAATTGAATTTAAACTGCAGAGTGTATTTATTGCAATTCAAGAATGGTTAAGGGTAAATAATTCAATGTTGAAAAAACTAAATTTTTGATTTTACATGGTGGAAGACACATAGAAGTAAGAGAAACAAAATTATTCAAAACTGACTTAAAGGAAATACAAAAGGTATTCAAAATGAAATATTTGGGAGGAACTATCGATAGCATATTAAATTTTAAAGATTATATAGGTTACATAGTAAAGAAAATTGGAAAAAGAGTAATATTTTAAACAGAATTGGGCAATATGTAAATGGCTATACAAGATGTTTGATATATAAATCCATAATTGCACCCCATTTTGATTACTGTGCAATAATATTAGTTGGAGTCCATAAAACTGAAATTAAAAATCTTCAGATACAACCAAATAGAGCCATGAGGGTAATAATTCAATGCAATAGGAACACTGCAGTGCAAAAGATGCTGGACTCTCTGCAATGTATGTCAATAAAAGAGAGAATTTATTACAAGACGCTACTTTTTATTTTTAAATTAATTAAAAATCATGTAACAGGAGATTTAGTAAACAAAATACAAAGAGTGAAAGATAAAACAACAAGAGAAACAAGACAAGCACAACATTTAGTCATTTATTTCAGTATAATTGCACAGGCAAAAAATAGACTATTTGACAAAGGATTTGAATTACATAATAAATTACCATTAGAAGTAAATAATTGTGAACAAATTGAGGAATTGAAAAGAAAAATTATAACATATATCAAAGTAGAAAATTAATTTTGTAAAGAGTTAATACCTATAGTTTGTACCATTGTTATATAAACAATGTATGTAAATATGTATTTTGTATAATAGCCGAGAAGGCTAAAATAAACAAATTAACTTCCTCAAATTTTATATGTGTAAAGCAAAGAATCAATATTGGGACCGAGTTTGTGATGTAGTAGATAGATACATAGGAAGCTCATGATGAAGAAAAGACTAAAACACTATTTCAAAATTAAATAAAAATCATAATTAAAGCAGAGATCTGAATCAGATTAGTCTCAAGCAATGGAAATAACACTATTTTAAGTTGCTAACAGAAGATACAGCTGAATTCTGTAAAGTTAGTTACACTCGACGTGCAGAATCACAGCCTCTGTTAGCTATCACAACTCAAGAAATTATACAAACTCTGACAAAAAGGAAGGGAATAATCCAATTAGTCCTGGAGGTTTACCTATAGAGCTATTACAATATGCACTAAGCTTTGTTTTTGATTATGTGACTATGTTGTTTAACACATGTATTTTAAGCAATGGTGTGCCTGAAGAATGGAAGAATGCATGGATTAGTTCCATTCATAAAAAAAGAAACAGGAACGACTGTTCGAACTATCGAGGAATTAGTGTATTATCTAGTAGGGTAGACTGTAAGGACGAATTTTGACTCGAAGACTCGAAATGGAAATCAATGAAATTGAGAAATAAAGTGGTTTTAGGGCAGGAAGATCTTGCATAGATAATATATTTTCTACTATGAATGAATGCCTTATTTTACGAGGCGAGACTCAGGCCATGAGACCTGCTCTTCCGTCTGACCACGCAAATTTCGTCTTCAACGTAAAAACAAATTATTGAAAAGAAAATCTCAACGAACAGAGAATTACACTTAATTTTTATTGATTTAAGGAAGGCTTATCATAGTGTTCCTATAAATAAAAGGTGGGAAGTCCGAACAAAATTAAAGATAAACCCTGCCTTGATAAATGTAATAAAGAGCTTCTATAAGAACAGGATGTTAAGATGTTACAGGTGTAAGATATTAAGGTGCACAAACTTTCTCGTACCTAATTTTTCTAATTTCCTCAGTTTGTCCTGGCTTTAAGGTCTTGCAACATTCTCTGACCAGCTGCCATCTATTACACCAATTCAATAAATCAAATAATTTATTAACAATATTATTTGTAAAACAGTGAAATATCTAAGATGTTATTGGATGTTTTCACTAGAGATCTGAAAAAATGATCCATAAGGAGAGAACGTTTAAGAAATTATATGTGATTAATGAAGTTGAATTATCAAAAGAAAAACAATGTTCCTTGCTCCATTTTCTGACGCAACTCTCAGGCGAGCGGCGGCGGCGTCAGTCGCACCGTCCGTGGTTAGTCAACAAGATGCAAATAATTTTTTTGCGATGAGATTTCCTCATTAGGAAATCAGGGACTAAAGGAGCGAGATTCTTGTCTGTGTTGTTCCACACCCTTCCAACGAAGATACGAAAGTGCAATGTTTCGAGAAACAAACAATGACATTTAACAAGTAACAGTGGTACACAGACATCTGAATGTCCCTAAAAATCACAAGAAAGACAATACAGAAAGAATGTTTCTACAATGTACAATTTTTTGGATTCCTGTACCCCTAAATAAACAAAATCAAAAATACAACACCTCAGAAGTAATCTTTCTAGAACTATTTTGAGGATTATAGACAACTCGCTTTTATTTTTTTAAATGTGCGAAAATCAAATTATTTACTTTGAACAAATAACTCAGTTCTTTGGAATGAACATCATCCTTTCAGATAATCTGTACAACAATTATGTGCATTGATACACAAATTATTATAAAATATTCTTGGAATTAGTTTTGTCACAATATTCGGAGTCTGTCTACCATACCAAGTATATAATTAAAAAATGAGCACATTTTCTTACTGTATACTATTACTTTTTCTTTAATCATTTCTCATCTTTTCAATCATAAACAGTACATTTGAAGTCAAAAGAGCAGGGTCTCAAAATTTGGAGTTTGTAGATGGGCCGGTAATACAATTGATGCCAACATTGTGCAAAACATTCGAGTTACTTACGGGAAAATACAGGAGACGTCAAAAGTAATAATATTACTTATCCGTTTAAAGACATCTTCAGTGAATAATTATTCCTGTTCAATTTACTTTATGTATATGTGGTGGAAAAGCTATTAAAATTGTTGGAACTGCGAGTTTCCTCAAACGTATGTATTACAAAGATCTATCAAAATCCTCTTTTCGAAAATGAACCCGGCATAACGTGCTGTAAGTACAAGGCTGTCAGTAGTCTTCGCACAGCTCTAATTCACAGTGCTCTCTCCTCTTCGGATTGAAGAGCAATATCACGAATTTAATAAAATCTTCAAATGTTGCTATGGTCTTCACATTGAGTAAATATTTACTTGTGAAAAGTAATTCACGCCTTTTCCGTACGATTTTTACTGCAGTAAACTACACAGGTAATAATAATAATAATAATAATAATAATAGTTATAATAATAATAATAATAATAATAATAATAGTTATAATAATAATATTAATAATAATAGTTATAATAATAATAATAATAATAATAATAATAATAATAATAATAATAATAATAATAATAATAATGTCTTTATTTCTGGCGAGGCTCAGGCCGTAAAGCCTGCTCTTCCGCCTAACCAGTTAAATATTTACATTTACATAATTACAATTGAGGCAATAATTACATCATTAAAAATGAAGAACTATTACGAAAGCTTGTAAATCTGAGCAAGACTTTTAATAATAATACTATGACAATTAAAACACCTCAATACGAGGTCGCCTACAAGCGTTTTGGTCACAGCACAACATCGTTGCTTCAGGTGACTTCCAGTTTGTGACGTCACGCCCTATATTCCTAGCTCCATGTTTACTATGCCTTCCCCACCCTTCAAATAGAGCATACGTTGGTTGCTTTGTGTGAGTGCGAGGATGCGTCTGTACCTGCCCAGTACTGGATGGTACTTCGACAGGGATACCTGCATACGTCTTCGGTGTATGGTAACTACGAACGCGATAACCAGCATGAAACTGCGTTTCCTGTATATAATGTAAAAAATAACAAAAAGTCTTTAAAACGCATCTCTTTCGGAGCTAATATAACCACCATAATTTCCAAACTAATGCCAGGGATGGTTACAGGTGCTCTTACCGTAGGTAATACGAGAGCATTGACTGCATCCCATGTAATCAAGTTCTCACCACTTCCAGTATCGAGGAGTGCAACAAAAGATTTATTCCTGCCATTATTAGCAACGCAGTATACTAATGCAGAGGGAATAAGAACAGAGCTGGTCGTTTTGGTAACACTGCAACACAACAGCTGATGTAGGCTAATTGTTACTGGAGGGTTGGTCACCAAAATGCAAAACTTTATGGTGGAGTTTGCCTCAAATTACACATTTTGCGGTGCAAGAATAACAGTTTTTTCGGGTGAAAACATTTAGAGCATCTCACACATTTGAAAATGAACTCGTAGCGGTCTTTAGGTGTAAGACTCAAAAACGAAGGGCAATCCTAGATGAGGTGTTCGGAGTTGCATTTCGGGCAAATGTGAGTTTTACTTTTTCCCGTGTTATTCACTCGCCCTGGAGGCATTGGGCTTATCTTTAATGTGGGGTTTGATCTGAGGCTCACCAGGATCATCCAAGTCTCTTAAACTTCTTTGATGTAGTTCCATATAGGAGGGAATGAAACGTGGGGAGTTCTTTGTCATTTAAAGACAGCTCCCACTGTTTAGGAATGTCTGCCGGACGGCTTTTAGGAATTAAAGCAACAAGTAATAGATCTGATAAATCAGTATTTGCTTTAATGTTTTTGATTGCGTTAACATGCAACCTGAAAAAATCAAATAAATTCTGCAGTGAGGAAGCGGAGCCTATAGAAAGTGTAGATGGTTTCCAAATTCATTCTTATATGCCTAACAACGATAGATCTGGGGGAGTCATATCTTTGCTTCAGTAAATCTTATGCAACATTAAAGTTTTCGTCTGTGATAAGAAGATTGTGCAGTGAATCTTTGGCATTGCCTCTAAGACATCCTGTTAGATAAATGAATTTGGTATAATTAGGTAGATCCGTTTGGACTATAAGACCCTCAAAGAAGTTTCTGAAAGTCAACGAATTGATTAAATGACCATCAAAACTTGGGAGTTTTATATATGGTAATTTAAAATTACACTTTGTACTAGTAAATGCATTGCTAGAAAAGGTTGAAGAATTTAAGGCAAAATTGTTCACAGCAGAAGTTGATTGATAATTGGATGCTGCGACAGTAACCATAGTATGGACTTCATAATATTTAGTAAAATATTATCTAATTGAGAAGAGAACTCATCTGACGTATCAATGGTATCTGTAGTGTCATTGAGTTTGTTGAAATTCTTGTCAAGAACCTCCTTTCTGACCAGTAATTCCTCATATTTTTAACAAAGTAAGAAGACCATTAAACAGAGGACCAGGCAATATAATCAGTATCAAAGGGAGCGACTTAGAAATTCTTAACGGCACACCGGTATGGGTGGCTCAGAGCATCAAGTGATATCATTATAGTGCCATTGACTGGGAGTCTTAGATTCGAGTTCTGACGATGGTAGTATTTTCCATTGCTAGTTCGAATTATTTCACTGTGTGGAGAATTGTAGCGGCCGGATGCTTTCATCGGTAGTTTTCCTTGGTTTCTCTGATCTACACTGGCGAATGTCTGAGTAGTAACCTACCAAATGGGTCACAGACAGCGCGCCATCTCTTATTCCTATTCATTGTCCTATCCCACAGTTAACGTTCACGCACTTACTCCCACATTCACCACACTACCATACTTGGCGGGAGTCAGGTGGGTAGCTTAGAGCTTGTCGCGGCTGAGGCGATGCCCTTTTGGTGGGTGGTGCAGCTCTGACAACATAAATTAACGGGGCCGTCTGCGGCTAAGTTCAGCCTTTGCACGGCTTGGGCAGCACTTATCATGACGAAACGTTGCAGGCGGAGCCTCAGAAACAGCCGCAGCCAATCTCAAAGAGGGGAGAAGTGGCCTAACAAATTTACGTCGTAGAAAATGGCGGACGTTTAGATAGAGCAATGAATGGAGTTTAGCTATGCAAATATTTCCAAATAAAATACATGGGATGAAACACTTTTGTGAACATGGAAATAGATATATAAATACATACGTTTAACCACTGTTAACACAATTCTTTTTAAAGAAATTACACTGATACGAGATAAAATTACACTTATTTTAGAGCATTGAGATTCTCATACACATTTATCCTCAATATTATTGTTCATAAACAATCCAAGACCTTTATCAAGTATCCAGTTTACTATAGATTTTATCGATAAGAAAACTATTAAAATTGCAGGTTTGCAATTTTTCACATGTTTATAAAGTTTGCAAAAATTGCAATGTGGTGAATTTTTCGAATCGATAGCAGACTTGTAGGGAACGAAGCGTCAACGCAACGGATGATAACGCGTCGGCTGCGGTCAGGGGGGAGGACGCAATCTCGTGTCCGCTGCCCACAACCCCGAGCGATATTTGCCGAGCAGGGTAAACGCGAGGGGCCAGTCCTGTAGGGGTCTGACGCGCCACCTCGCCTCCGCGGAAGAGCCGTCGCTTAATACATCGGACGACCGACCGGCACTTTCTTCTTGATTGAGTGGTCGGCGGTGTTAGATAGTTGGTCGTGTAAATACGTCAAGTGGTCAGGAAGGAAACCCGATATTGAAAGCTTTTGGAAGTGATTAGCGCAGTTAAGTACTGGGGAATGAGTGAGATCCTAATTTTTTTCCAACGAACATTGTGAAATTTGAAGGAATAGAGGTAGAATTTACGAGATTAGAATTTACACGGGAAAGGTAGTGAGAACTGCAAACAATTCAAACGAATTTTGTGAAACAAATGTGTGCTGAGAGCGACCCCAAGGACAATTAAAAACACCGTTAGCTATTAAGACTATGGGCACGTCGGCGTCCAACGAGTTGTGGAGCGGGAAGGAAGAAATAAAAAGAGGCTTGCAAACTAGCGAGTTCTGTGGTAAAAGAAGCAAGGGGGGAGAAAATTGATTTCTTGGAGATGGTACGGATTTGGTCGGCTCAGGAAGTGAGGAAGAGGCGCCTAGCGGATTCTACGAAGGAGCTAGCGCGGCGGAGGCGACGGCGCTAGGTCGCGAGTTGCCAGTGTCCGTGGAGGCCAGGTGCAAGAGCAAGCGAGCGCAAGGGAAAGAAACGGTATTGGGATGGAATTTTGAAGTGTGTGAACAGCGACAGGCATGCGGCCGCTAAGAATTTGTATCTGAGGAATGGTCGTTCCTGCGAACTAGTCGGCTGAATAAGTAATTCGATGAAATAAAGAGTGAAAGGGAACGTAGTTACGTATATTAAAAAAGACTGGAAACGAGCTGGTATTTGCAAGGGAGCAAATAGATGTCCTGTAGGTTCATGACACGTTCAGTTATGATTCCAGAAAATCGGTCGAATTCAATAAATATTGGTATGCAGTAGAATCTGTATTTTTATTGTTGATTGTTGAATTTTTATTGTTGATTATTCATGGGTGATTGGATTTTGTACGATCGGAACAATTCTTTTAAAATTGTTTGTGTAATTTATGTTTAAAATCTTGACACCGGAAAGTGCTATTTTCAATTTGCTGATAAAGTAAACGTTTGCGCATGTTTCAATTCGGCATTGAACGTGCACGATACAAGAAAATGTGAGACTTAAAAATATTCTGCTTAAAGAGAAATTCTCAGTTATCAAATTCTGAGTGAATTTTACAGAGTATTAACTATTATAAAACAGAGCTCTGAAGTGTAGTTCGTGAATCCAACTCGAACAATCAAGTGTTATTGCTTTTCGTGTTAACTTTGCATCATTTTCATTTTTAAAAAAAAGTTTTTTATTTGCTGCTTGGGTTTCTTTCAGACACCCGAGAGATCCCGCCACCCTGAGTTAAATAGAAAGCTCGTATCGAGTATTCCGTCAGCGACGCCCCATTGCGTGCTTGTTGATCATTTATTAGGAGGGGTGGCGTTAGATTGATTGGCGCCCAACTATGCGGGCAGGGATCGATAGTCATCGTATAAGTAAAGGAATCCAAGTTCAAGTCATTTAAACAAGCTTTTGTTGTTTTTTCAGTGCTATTTATGTATGTCTTTTTCAGCCAAGTGTTTAATTTGTATGTGAAGTGTATAAAATATGTTAAATGTATTTTATTTTGGAGGGTGAATCGTGTTATAAACGATACAGGGCAGTTAGAAAGTTAGGATGGCATAAAGTTACTAGCGCAGAGAAACCAGACAGATTGGGAGCAAGAAAGGTAGTGAGAGGGAGGAAAGGGACGAGTTATTGAGAAAAATAGAAAGGCTCGATTTAGGGCAGGTCGAGAAAGTAGCTAATCATACTTGCGGCTCGCACGGAATCAACAGAAACAACCTCAGAAGCGGCACCACGACCAGAAGAAACTCAAGATCTGATTACAACATTAATGCAAGCATTGTTAGGAAACTTCGCGCGAACTATAGGGCAACAGGTCGAGAATCAGGAGCCATGCTAGCACGACAAATTCAGGAACAGTTGGGGAAAGTGTAGAAGTCAGGAACAGTCGCGGAAAATGTAGAAAATTGAAGACTTGGTCACAAAAGTGGATGAACACTCGCAGAAAGCGGAGTGTCAATTCAATCTTCTCGCAACCAAGATCGACGAGCAGACGACAAGCTTTGATGAAAAATTAAAAGAATATCAACACTCGCTTATGACGCAAGTCAACGACAAATGTGAAGAACTGCGAAATAAACTTTCAATGCAAGTTGCAAAATGTAAGGAATTCGCAGAAAAAAGACAGACATAATGAATTAATGAAGTAATTCACACGTGATAAACAGTAAGGCTGTTCCCAAGCGGGACGTGTTTATTTCATTTTAACAGGGAGAAATGAGCAGCAGGAAAAGTAAATAAAATGTGTATAAAATGTTGTATTTTTTGTAAATAGTTAGATGTAAGCAAAGACGGTAAGGCGTATACTTGTGCGGTACATTATTTTGTAATAGGTTAAGTAAGTGTTGTATCTATGGATTCAATAACAATTCAGTATGTGAAAGGGGTCTCCCATTGAGGGTATAAAATATAAATTGAGAACAGGAAAAACATTGTTTACTAGAAACATAGTTCCAATTCATTAAACATATAAGTAAAGAAAAGGAGAAAGATTATGTTTGCCAAAAATATAGTTATATTCATTTTCATGCTATCCTTGATTAAACGTTTTGATAGTAACGAATATGCAGTGCTATACTTTAGTCGCTTTTTGTTATACCTCTTCAAAAAAATATAATAAATTGGCTCGAGTTTCGACAAAAGGGTATAAGTGCTGTATTCATACAGGAGAGCAAAAAGAGAATTTAAACCGCTCCTGACTAAAGAGTATAGCCAAATAAAGCAGTGAAAAGTGCCCCCAAACGAAATCGATAATCGCTATGCTCATATGAAAGAGAATACAAACTGACGTAGACTCACAAAAAATCAGTCTCCTAGGGCAATTCGTTGCAAAGATACGAGAAATTTGTTTTGCGTGTTTAATTTTTTTCTCAGCATTTATTGCGTGTATCAGGCTGAAACAATCCAGAGACGGGGAAACATAGGTAAATTTGAAGGTATTTTTTTCAATAAATTTGTATGCCAAATTCATATAGAAAAAAAATTATAATTTTTTGAAATTCATTTTCGACGTGATAACGTTGGAGTACTGACTCAATTTTTCTCCCTAATATGGGTCTTATAACACTCAATAACATATATTTTTCCAGATTTTTAAACAATGTGGACGGTAGTGAAACAAAATTAAAACCATTTGTTCAGTTTAAACATTTAAAATTAGTGCCAAAACTTGATTGGAAAAACTTCTTTCACTAGTGTTTAAAATGTTTATATTAAAATTTCCGTTCGCATGTTGACAATATCGTTTCCCTCCCGATATTCCCAAGGTGGAAAGAGATGGGTGCTCCGATTTTTGCTCGTTTTGCACAGCACTAGTTTCCGTCACGAACCATGTGACCAATTCGTTTGAAAGCGAGACCAGACGTCGGCCGCCACATTTATGGAGTGCGACAAGAGTTAAGAAACATGTCTTAAGTGGCAAAAATGGACAATTTTAAACGCTGACCGATAAAAAAAGCACGATGAAAGGGTAATTGCAATAAAAGATGTAATATTTAATAAAGTGCTTATCTGTTTCTGTTTCAATGACTTGTAACTGTGATAATTTTGGTATTAAAAATTACTCCTTGCACGCTAATACTAAGGCGTACACTGGTGCCTGAAGCTGGGTGCTGGATTGACTGAAGTGGGATGCACAAGAGGCCACCCATCTCTTTCTTCCATGTATTTCCTCCATGCTTTCAACCAAATATATTCCGATGTAACACCTATAAGATTTTGAGTTCATGTTTAAATGTATGTTTAAATATGGTTAAACCTTTTTTTTTAAATTTCAAATTTTTAAACTGAAAAAATGATTAAACTTTTTTCTACCATTCACATTGTTAACAATCTGAAAAAATAGATGTTATTAAGTGTTATAAGACCCATATTAGGGGGAAAAATTGAGGCAGTACTCCAACGTTATCACGACGAAAATGAATTTCAAAAATGTATTTACTTTTTCTACATGAATTTGGCATCAAAATTCGCTGAAAGAAATACCTTCAAATTGACCTATGTTTCCTCGTCTCTGTATTTTTTTCAGCCTGATACACGCAATAGATGCTGAGAAAAAATTAAAGATTGCAAAACACGTTTCTCGTTGTATCTCTGCAACAGATTGCCCTAGGAGGCTCATTTTGTATTCTCTTTCATATGAGCATCGCGATTATCGATTTGGTTTGGGGGCACTTTTCACCATCTTATTCGGCTATACCCTGTATGTAGATTTACTTGAATAATTATTATTCAGATACAAAGATATTCGTATGTTAATAGTATAATGGTAGTTAAACCTATCTTTATAGAACAAAATAAATAATTTTGAAATAAAAGAAAAGTGTCTGCAAAGAAATTATTAACTCATACCGTTTCATGATAAACACTCAGTTATCTATAAACTTTTCCCCCCAAGTGTGGGCTAGTAACTTTTATCACTTTTTTAATGGTAACTAGGTTTTATTGAAGTGCTTAACTTGAAACGAAACAAAAATTAATTTCAATTAATAACACCATTAAACACTAATCATACCCCAAACCTTATGAATGGTTACAAAATTTTGAGAAAACCATTCACTTTATACGGTTCATAGTAACACAAACTTTTAAGTGTTACTTAACTTTTAATTAACATTGCTTTTAGTTACTGACTGCGAACGCAACTGAATAATAAGTTATTATTTAAATGTAAAATCTGAAAGACTTTTCTGATTATATTAACAACAAACTACGTGAACATCCTGAAAACTAATATTAAGTGGCAATTTCTTCTTCATTGTCCTTACTCTCATAAATTTCAAGCACGTTATCCGGAAGAGTATTGGTCACATTATATGCTGTTATAAGATCGCGATAATAGGGATGAAAAACATGTCTAATAAGGGGTATAAGATCATGGTGATCTTTTTTGTTCTCACGGCTGACGCGGTTCGTGACATTTGTGATGTGACAAATGTAACTTTTGTTCTCACGGCTGTTATCACAGGGACTCAGTAACTTAGATGCGGTTTCAGTGAATCTCGGTGATAACCTCTCCTTAGCATGTTCATCCTCTTGAATTCTGCTGATTCTTCTAGTGTTCTTATAGAGTAGAATCATTCCGTCTTCATTGGTTACTCTAATGCATTTGATATCTTTCCATAAAATATTCTCCAAAATCATTGGTTTTATTCGTCTTCAAGGAGCACTCCATTTTCAAGTCCAGAAAAATCAAAGAAGTCTTCCCGTTTCATTTCAAATGCCAGGAAAGGTACTTTTTTATCTGATTGTCTCACAATCTATTCCCAATCACGAGGATAACACATTGGAACCTTGCTCCATTTTTTTGATTTTTCGATCAGTGAGTGATTTCTGTCTCACTCCATGCGAATATGGCCAGGAACTGAGAACTTGTGATGGATTAATCTCAGAGAGGGATGATTCTCATTACTGAAAGAAGCATGGCGACAATATGGGAATTTTTGTTTTGACCTGCACATGTGTCGGATTACATAACACAATGAGTGATGGACTCAGGAATACCATTTAAATATTTTGCTACACTTGCTGCAATCTGATTGGCTCCTAGCCCTGCTAGGTATTCACTCCACAGTGTGGTTGTCCCTGTGGTAATTCATGTACTGTAAGGTTGAACGTCCAGAGAACTCGTTTATAGAACGCCACAGAAGTTTCTAGGAGAGGGGTTGGCAGGCATTGTTGCATATCAAACGTTATGACAATCATATTCCTATTTATTTCTGCAGCTTCGTTGTCCATACGTTTTGAAGTACAAGTCTTTTCTGCCATTAACTGATGCTCAGCTAGATCTTGTAGTAGTTGCAACTTTGCTTCTTCACGATCATGAGAGATTAACATTTGCACTTTATCACTTGTATTCCATGTGTCCCTTTTAGACAGTTGAATACTAATGTTCAGTTCTCCAAACAATATCTGGATCTCCACACCTAATTTTGTATTCTCTATATATTTTTGCTACAGCATAGTGAGAAGGAACGTACCTCTTTGTTGAAGTGTTTCTCGAGTAATGACTTTCGTTTGATGGTAGTGAAAGTATGTGTGTTTTGCACGATGAATAACTGAATCAGGGAACTTATTTTCAGGTTACTTTCTACCTCTGTTCTCAATACTAGTAATTCCTGAACATGAGGTCTGTGTTTTAAGCAATAGAGTTGTGACAAACTTTTTACTTATATCAAACGTTTTCATAAAGAGCACGCTCTACACATCTGAGTCAATTGTCCATTGATTCCCAGATGATATTTGTCATTTAAGAAACGCATTTTTTGTTTGTTTACATCTTCCACTTGATCTTTCTGATTTTTTCTTTAGTTGTGAGAAGGCTGGCAGCATAAGCAGACCGTTTACTGCTATCTTCCATTTCCCAAAACTCCTTAAAAACCTGTCTGCGATGGTCATGTGCGAAACGTTCACTGCACCCCATTCTGCATTTTGCTAATTCCTTACACTCTCTTGCATTCACAGCTTTTCCACTCTCCTTAGTGTACGGTTTCCCTGTTTCTAAGATCCTCTCTCTTTTGCTTCTCTTCTCTAGTTTTCCCTTTCAAACTTGCCCTCTTCTTTCTTATTTTAAATACTGGCCTTATATTATTTTTAATCGCTTCGACCTGAACACCTGATTCATCATCCTTCCTAATACTCCTGACTGACTCCTACTTTCTTCTGAAATGTTCTCTTCGGCGAAATGTTTCCTTTTCCTTGGAGTGGTGTTAAAAAACTCTCTTTCGGAAGAACTTTCCGATTCGTATTCTTGATTATAGTCGGGATCTTCTCTTGAATCATTACTGTTGTCGAGTATATTATGATATTCTTCGGGTAAATTCGATGTTGGACTTGCGTCTAAAATAACTAAAGGTATGTCACGTAACGATCACGAAATCTCAATAATATTTCATATTATTCTAAAATAATACATATTATAATACAAAGTAAAATTTATAACATGATATCATTCGGCAGGTAAGACCTCTCATTTTGCCGAAAAAGCTGATGAACGTAGTTTTTTGATATAACAGGCTGTACATATATTATCAACTATCAAAAGGTTACTGTGCTATTCTTGTTACATTTCTTACAGTTACGGAACGTTATCAATTGCATTAATTGAGTAAGAATTAAAACTCGGCTCTGGAATCCCTATCTTCCATAGCTTCATTATACTGATTTTTTGACATCTCGCTACTTATTTGCGTGTCCTTTCGCTAAACATGATTCACTTAGAGCAGTAATGCTACCAGCTATTTTCCGCCATATTGGCCCTTTGCGGGATAATAATGACGCGAAAATTTGGTGGCGCGCGATTGGTGGCATTTTCTCCATACCAGATGACGTTGTTCGGCGCTTTGATGAGGATGAACTGGCCTTATCTCTATAACATAATGTTCTGCTTACACTGACTTAGAATATTGTTGTGGTATTAAAGCAACATTTTCACACATAACTGCGCCAATCTACACCATAATGAAAACAATGAAAGAACATTAAATGAAAATATTGGCGGTCGCAATCACACAGTGTAGGTAACATACAATTTATTATTTTTAAATCTCAACAAAAAGGTGTATGTCTGAAGATGTTAAAGTAAATTTCGGGCGAATGCGTACATGTTGACTTATATCGTTTGGCCCAATAAGAAATTAAATACAAGTAAGATATAAGTCACTTATATCTCTTTGCTCAAATGAGGTCTTTAGTTTCTCATTTTGTCCCCACATGGACATTGAAATATATTGAGAACTACACAAGATAGAGATATATCCTTTTGCACAAAGCTAAATAGACCATATTTATAATAGTTACTACACTTAACTAAATATTCAATTTTTCTGACGTACCCTTTTGCCCAAACACGAGCGAATTGTGCATGTTTTTCACATGTGACATTCAATGTTTGTACTCTTTATCCGCGAGCCCATTCACGATATCTGCCCTTAAATCGACAAACAAACTTTATTTTTTGTTCACCCACAACCACGTACGTAATTATATATATTGAAACGCATCGCGTTTCCACGTATATTTCCAAGCATGTTCCCATTTCAAATTGCGCTGTCGCCATGGCCGCAGGTCACTGACTCGTTCAGAACGTGCCAATGGAGGCGGCGAGTTTATTTATTTATTTATTTATTTATTTATTTATTTATTTATTTATTTATTTATTTATTTATTTATTTATTTATTTATTTATTTATTTATTTATTTATTTATTTATTTATTTATTTATTTATTTATTTATTTATCTATTTATTTATTTATTTATTTATTTATTTATTTAGTCAAAAACTGTATGTGACGTATGGGGGAGAAAATCATCTGCGCACGCTTTCTTCAGTTTCAGAATCCCTTCCCAACAATTTAAATATTAATAGTTGAAAGATGAAAAATCATAGTAATAATAATAATAAATTTTAAAAAACGAGGATTAACATTTAAAAACTGATATTTTCGTTGCAAAATTACAGAAAACTTATTTTTAACAGTAAAGGAACAAACAGATTTGATTTTTCTGTATTGTTAACAAAATAGAAACTCACCCTAAGCTCTACTACCACTACAAGCAAAGGAAAGTTCAACAAAACGTGCGCATAGTGAAGCTACATTTACGTCCAGAAGCAAAGCAAGGGGCCATCTCAGCATTTGCTCAATGGATCAGGGAAACTGGACAAAAACCCGATCGAGATGGGGGTCATTGACCCGGAAGTGCATTATTTGTTACAGGCATATTGAGTCTTTTTTTTAATTATATAATGCAAATGTAGACTAATTCATTATACTATATCTTGTTTTTGTTAAAGTAAACATTATTTTTCTTTTTGACGATCAGTATAGTCACTAATTGTATAGAAACAGTTTTGCAGCAGAAAAGATTTTACTTTTAACTTAAATTTGTGTACCAATTTTAATTGTTTAATTTCATCTGGCAATGAGTTGTAAAGTAACGTACATGTATTGTACGTGGATTTCTTGAAGTGAGCTGTTGATTCTGACACTTGATGAACATGATTTCTACGTCGAGTGTTGTAACTATAAATATCAGTATTACATGAAAATAAGTTCCCATCGTTAAGTAAGTCAGTTTTGACAAATACCACAGACTCATAAATAAATAGGCAAGACAATGGTAAAATTCCAAGTTCAATGAAAAGAGGCTTGCACGGATCACGTGGATGGGATTTTTTCATTATTCGGATAATTTTCTTTTGCAATCTAAATGTCTGGGAACTAAAGGATGAGCTTTCCCAGAATATTATACCATATCTCAGGCGGGAATGTACATTTGCAAAATACACGCAACGAGCTGCATGAAGGCTGACAGAATTAGAAACAATTCTGAATGCATAACATAATGAGCTTAATTTAGTGTTTAATTCTGTTATATGTACATTCCATTTGAGGTTTGATTGAATTGAGAGACCTAGAAATTTTGTTACATTAACATCAGCTAATTGCATATTGTTCATTTTCAATGGAGCATACGACTGCCGATTTGAAGCGCAAAATTGCATTGAGACCGTTCTACCTTCGTGAACTATTAATTTGTTATTACAAAACCAATTTGAAACTTCTGAAATTGTACTATTTATTGTTTCTTTTTGCAAAGAACATTCGTGTCATCGGCAAACAGAACTGTTCTTCCCTTTTTAATAGATGAGGGCATATCGTTTACGTACAACAGAAAGAGGATAGGACCTAAGATCGAACCTTGTGGGACCCCATGCTCAATTGGCAGAGAATTGGAGAGATAAGTAAATAATGTCCTTTCGTGCCAGTACGGTATTTCTACTCGTTGAGATCGATGTTTAAGGTACGAGGTTATCCAATCGAGGGCAATACCACGAATTCCATAAGAAGGTAATTTTGAGAGCAAGATGTTATGGTTAATAACGTCAAAAGCTTTCGAAAGATCTAAAAATATCCCAATGGGTTCTTCATTTTTGTCCATTGATGAAGCAATATCTTTAAGGAAAGAAAAAATGGCAGTCTCCGTAGATTTTGATTTCCTGAAACCGTGTTGTGAGTCTGAAAGCGCTTCGTTTTTCCTGAGAAAGGTTTCCATTCGCGTATAGAAAATCCTCTCTAATATTTTTGAGAAAACTGACAAAAGAGAAATTGGCCGGTAATTTTGAATTTCATTTTTGTTCCCTTTTCTAAAAAGTGGCTTAATTTTTGCTGTTTTGAAAATATCTGGAAATATTCCTGTGCACAAGGAAGCATTGAAAATGTGAGTTCATGGGTGTATAATGGCAGGTGCACACGTTTTTAACAAACAATCCGGAAATTCATCTATACCTGATGAATATTTATTTTTTAATTTACTGACTATTCTGAGGATTTCGTTAGAAGAAGTTTCGTAAATAAACATCGTGCCGAAATTTTTTTGGAAAGCATATGATGTTGAATTTTGTGGTTTTAGTCC
This sequence comes from Teleogryllus oceanicus, assembly GCA_964035755.1. Taxonomy (NCBI): domain Eukaryota; kingdom Metazoa; phylum Arthropoda; class Insecta; order Orthoptera; family Gryllidae; genus Teleogryllus; species Teleogryllus oceanicus. Next base: position 159,832,799 of record CAXIVR010000001.1, read on the forward strand.
CTTCGTGAGATCAACCGCAATTCTAGAAAAGTGTTGGTTGAAGACATTCGCAACTTTTTTTTTTCATTATCCTTTAAAACAACATTTTCTACGAAATTTCGTGATGACGTGGTCGAATTTTTAACGATATTCCACATTACTTTAGTTTTGTTTTTAGCGTTCAAAATATCCTCATTTTTTTCATTACTTTTGCCTGAACTATTATTTTCCTTAAAATTCTTTTATATTCTCGAAAGTAGACGTGGGAACCGGGTGTGAGTTGAGTTGAGTGAGAAACGTCGACGGAAGGAGAAAAAAAGCAGTTGAGTAATAGACACGGTGGAGAATGGGACGGTAAGGTTGGGTCGAAAGGCGTGGAAGGCACCAAGAAACGTATCAAATAGTGTGGTTGCTGATAATGAGAAAGTGAGATAGGTTCCAATGCGAAGATTAGTGCTGTAACGTAACCCCGATGGAGACCGATAACAGCAGGGCCAAGAATTGAACGATGTAATGCGAGAAGTAATTCTGGAGACGAAGAGCCACAACGTGGCCGCGTGACCGTGGGTGAACGAACGGTCAGGACAGCAAACAGTGTAGTAGTGAACAGCGTAACGGTGAAGTAGACAGTACGAGCATTGTAATCCGGAACGGACCGTCATTAATGACTATTCGGAACAAGTGATGAAGGGGTAAAAGCCTGCAGTGTGTGTCAGTTGAAGCAGAAGGCAGCGCCACCCACGGAGGGCGTGGCAACGCATCCACCTCCCCTCGTGGTTGTGTCCGGCGCACAGTGGTGTACTTTGGCGATTTCCTGGTGAAAACCTCTGAGAGCTCTAGTATGTTTTCTACCACGACCAAAATTATTTTGGATTATCTTTACAATGTAAGGGAGCTGGGAACATAGTACCAGAATAATGTACTGCTATTCTGTGAAATAAATATTATTTTCTAATAAATTGGTTAAATTTTATCATTCACAACATTGAGTTTAGAAAACCGTAGGGATAACATACATAATAATTGATAACATTTAGCATAAAGAAGCATGGCATTGCTGCCATCTCATGCTCTCTGCCAGAGAAAATATAGTGTCCAAAGAACCGAAAAGGAAGAGCACATTTTTCACTAGGGCACATTTCACCCTTCGGTGATATCGGGCTCAGGCGAATGGAACAAAGCATCTTTTGCAACAATTTTAACTTTCTTTTGGGAAGGTCCCTCAATCTGGAAGTGATGGGAATAGAAGACTTCAACAAGTGATTAAACATGTCCTGGATTGTGTGCGGTCTTGAACATTTTCCCTAGAATCCTTCTTCATACCGTATAATAACTGTGTGAATAGATTCTAGGCTTGTAATACCATGAATATTTGGAAACATATTTCTTGGCAGTTTCCAGTGGGTACTACAAAAAAGAAATGCTGATGGCGTATCCACTGGACATTGCCAATAAACTTTTTCTAAATCTCTTAATTATACCCTCACCTATCCCCGTTATTTCTAAGGAATCTTCAGATGTCTCAAAACAGCGTCTTTCAGAATTATCGTCCTTGCTATTACCATAATCATGTTTGGAAAGCTTCAGATTAATTTTTTCTCTGAATTGCATTTCTTGTCTATATTCAAACTGTAGTTACAGTATTATTTCATTTAAAAAATGTAATACTAATTTTATAACAGTAACAATTAATAGATATAATTGTTGGTATGTAACTTAGGAGTTTAGAAAATAAATATTACTTTCTGATCAATTGTATTTTTGATTTAATTTTTAAACATTTAAGAAGCGTTACGATGAGTTTCCTTGATATCATATACGTATTTCACCTTTCATCGAACGCATACCCTTCCTGAGGACGAGTTTTAATGTCATATTATGTAAATATTATTTTTGTGTAAAATGTTTCATGTAATAAAATGTGCGTCATCCAGTTCAGATGTAATATGTACTCTTTCCCTCACAAAAATTTACCGGCAAAATTCTATCTTCCCAAACGCGCCGACAAACTTGGACACCCCGCGACCAGGGAGAGAGCAGGGAGAGGGACGCGTTGACCAATCGCGAAAAAGTAGAACCACAGTTGTTTGTGATTGGTGCAACATCCCAAGGGGCAGAAAGAACGCTGTCTCAGGAGGAGGGGGCTAGTTCGTTTACGTACGAGACGGAAATATCGTCATATTTCCCTGCAGAAGGAGATATTTTGCCTGCGCGTACGCCACGACGAAAAAATCTTTCTAAGCGGTGTTTTCCGTCCCGAATTAGTGTCCATAGACCAATAAATATTTATCATTTTAGCAACAATTATTCTAACTTTTAGTTACTGATTCGTACTTCCTGTCAAACTGCTATTTTGAGATGTTCATTTCACGCACAATTTGCGGAGCCTTCCCGGTCGTTCTTACGCAGATTTCTAACTTGTTTACAAAATTATAAATTGTTGCAAAATTGTTAATTCGCGGTTTTGGGTTCTGGGACATCGGGAGAATCTGCCCCTTTAGATGTGCAAAATCGTTGATAAATTTGCAATAGTTGAAATTTTTTATTGTCTAAACTGAATAGCGTTTAAATGCGTCAAAATTTCGGAATTGATGGTGCTATCTATTTCTTTCTCGCGATATATGTAATTGTTTATAAGAAATTAACATCTTAGTAGACCCCATTTTCTTGCGCTTAATTTATTCGCTCTATACTAGTATACTGAGAAAACAGTTCTCCAATGTCGGGTTTTTGCCTGCCACATACGCTTAAAATGTACTTGCTAGTAAACAAATTCTGTGGCCAATTTAATTATGCTAAATTCGCATTTTCACGGCGAGTATGAACAAAACATTAATTTTATTTTTATATTCCCTTTTAAGTCCAGCAACTTGCAAGTCGATATATTTATCAAATAGGAAAGAAATTGATTATAAAAAAATATTTTTCAATGTGCATTACGCCCAAACAATTGTTTCTGCTTTTCTATCAAAGAGACGTTGAGCAACCGAATAACTGAATTATTTTTTTTAAGTCGCTTAAACATCGCTAGCTGATCTCCTAAGTATCAATGCGTATTTTAAAATATGTTTTCTTTATAAATTCAGTAAAATTGCACATTTTTTTTAAATTCTAATGATAACCAACAGAAATTCACTAGGGAACCTCTATTGCAATGTGAAATATCATTGCAAATCATTGCATACATATAATATGACTGGCCAAGGTTAAACTACCTTATTCCATAGATGACATGTCATCCGCAATGAAATTTCATTGCAAAATTGTATTATTTTGCATTGTTAATACACATTTTTAAATATATTAATAATTATATTTCAAACAGTTTTATGATTGGCAAACATTTCAATGAAATTTCGTGAATTCCTTAATGGTTGAAAATAAATACATTCTTAAAATTGAAGCATTGTAGCATCTTAAAATACAACAAAGATACGTGCTTAGAAAAAACATTTTTTTACTACTAAAATAAATAAAAAACTTGTTAAAACAATTCAAAGTGATTTAGCGTTAATGTTTACAGTTCAGTAAATATCTATGACGTAGCATTTTGTAGTGAAAATACTTAGAATGAACTTGGTGGTCAAGTTCTTCTATCTTCCCAACACAGACTACATTTCAGTTTCAATCCCACAAATATCGGACCGGTAGCAGTAGCTCAGTGCATCAACTGATGTCACTGCAGCGCCTCTAACCGGGAGGTCCCAGGTTCGAGTCCTGACGGCGGCAGGAGTTTCGACACTAGCTTTTCAGCTAGGTCGAATTCAGCTGCTGTGTGGAGGAGAATTCTAGCGGCCGACTGCTCTGATCGGTAGTTTTCCGAAGTTTCTCCGATCAACACAAGGCGAATGCCAGAGCAGTACCCTACCAAACGGGCCACGGACCGCGCGCGATGTGTCCTTCCTCTTCCTTGTCCCATCCTCTCCCCTTACACACACACTTACACTAACATGCACTAAACTACCACATATTCCGGGAGACAAGTTGGGAGCGTGTCCCGGCTGGGGTGGTGCCCCGCTGGTGGGAGAGTCCTGGTTAGGGGGAAACCCCACTAGTCGACGGTAGGTCGGCGCCGGATCTCGCCATCCAGCGGGGCAAGATCTCCGTCATCTCCCGAGAAAAAACATGCACTACACTAACGGGACTAATGACTAAAGCAGTTGACGCGCCCGGAAACACGAAAAAATCAATCAATCAATAATTATTTATTATTATTATTATTATTTTATTGCAACAATTTATTGTAGTTGTCAATTGCAATAAATTATTAACTGACTGTTATACATTTCTGAACAAATTCATACAAGTCTTATTCAAATAAGCGGAATTTCCTTTTAAAGCGACCAGTTTTTCAAACAAATCATCAGACAATAAACCCCTATTTGGCGAATGTATAAAACCCGCAAAGGAAAACGGTCGTTCAACTGGCGTGGATGAACGTAAATTAGTATTATAAGTAGAGCTCGGACATATAGGCACTAAAACGGTGGAAAATAGACAGGCAAATAGGCACTTAAAAACTTAAAAATAGGTAGGAAAATATGCATTTTAGTTGACAATTGAAGTGTACCATACAACCTTGGGAAAGGTCAAGTTAAGGAACGTTAACGTTCCGGGAGACCGGTCGGGAACTTAGAGCTTGTCCCGACTGGGGCGGTGCCTCGCAGGTGGGAGAGTCCTGGTTAGGGGGACACCCCACTAGCCGAAGGTACGTCGGCGCCGGATCTTGCCATCCAGCGGGGGAAGATCACCGTCATCTCCCGAGAAAAAACATGCACTACACTAACGGGACTAATGACTAAAGCAGTTGACGCGCCCGGAAACACGAAAAAAACAAACCAAACCAAACCACAAATATCGACAGAGTTCGATGGTGGTTTGTAGGACGCTACTCTCCACTCTAAGAAACTCCCGAAACTTTGAACTTTAGACGACCATCTGTACACGAAGGACGAAGCGGTTTATCAAAAGAAAACGGATCATTCAACGTATCTCATGATCGATGTTGAAAAAGTTTATCCAATAAAATCTACCTCTAAGGAATCAAGTAATCAATGTTAATTATCGCTTAACATTGTGTTTACTATTTCGATATTATCGCTTAACATTGTGTTTACTATTTCGATATTTTCAACATCAAATCTTTAGAGAGATTTATAGAGAAAAAAATTGGAGCTCTTTTTGAGAAAATTTGATGGGTTTCGGTGTAAAGTACCGTCAAAATAAAAAGATTCGTTTCACATTCGAGGATTCGTGAACAATTATATATATATATATATATATATATATATATATATATATATATACACACACACACACACGATAGTATTGCATGTACTAGACATTTAAAGATCTGGCACCAATATATGTGCAGGAAATTTGAATCTAATGTCATTTGCGCGTGAGCATATGAAAGAATACTCATATGTATTTGATACAAATAAACCAGTTTAGAAAGGGAAATTTAAAAAAACGCATCCTGTAAAGTGAGCATGGTAGTATCGGATTAAGTGAGTCATCCCAATTAATATGTTATTTTTTAATTTATTTTAAGTCACATGGACATCTATGTTATTTATGACTATAGAGAAAAAAACATGCCTAAAGAAAATAATGTAGGAAGCAGATGTAGAGAAAGTTAAAATGTTCTTGCAGTGAAACATTATTTTAATTTGTATTACAATGGCGGTTCCCTGGCACATTTAAAGCTGTAAGGTCGCTGAATGTGGAAGTCTATTATGGAGATATTTCGCTTTTAAATGTGAGTTGAGTGCAATTATCTCGATAACTTAATTAAAACTTACACACCAATAAATATAATAAAATAAGAATTGTATATTCATGAAATCAGGAACTTTTTACTATTCATAAAATATGTACTTTTCGCAGCCTATAATGCTAAAAGTTACGTTGTAATAATAACTACTCAAGCTGTTGAATACTTACTGATGTAATCATGCCTGCTGCCTTTCGTTCAAGTGAACTTCACATGCGAATTTTTGGTTTGAACTGAACCAGGAAATCTCTGTCTTCAGTTTTCGTGAAATACCGCCGCACCGACAATGGTGTAGTAGGGGTCACAGGAACCTTAGATTTCATACGATTGACATTAAAATTTGTGAACGAAGAAATCGAATAGGTTACTCAGGAATTGTGTGAAGAAGATTTGTTTCATCTGGTAAAATTATTTGAAATAATATTAAAATAGATTTAAAATGCGAAAAATGTTTCAAAAAGGACGAAAAAAAGTAAATAAAGGTGCTACCGAATGGCACAGACTTTCTCGTAGCAACTTTTTCTAATTTCCTTTGTGTTAACTATCTTTAAGGTCTTGCTTCATTCTCTCGACAGCTGTCATCTATCGTCACCCAAAACACATTCTTTGATATTTTTCTCTTCTTTTCGGTGTCTAAATTGTAGAACGTACATAGAAAATTAATAATTGAAGAATATTAATGAAAAGAATAATCTTGTCCTCAATAGAAATTTTAATTGAAAAATGTAAAGCCGGTTTTTTTAAGAAATTGACCATTAAGCATTACTGTAAAGGAGGAATTTGAAACCCCTTTTCAGAGGAATCTATTGAGTTTTTGAAAAACTTTATTCGAAGTCATTGGCAGCACTTCCATTTATAAATGCAATAACGTATACAAACCAATGCTAATGTGCATATTAACGGTGTGAGAGGTACATAAAAATTACATTTGCGCAATTTTTCAGAAAAAACAAAGAGTACACAAAAATTAACTTATCGTCTAACTAAAGAGTGCAATTAGTACTACCTGTTGAAAACGTAGGAAGCAAAAAATTGGAGCAATTTTTGGGAAAATCGCATTTGAGCGTTTCAGAAAATGCGGAATTTTGTGCTCATTTTCTCAAAAAACTGTTGAGTTTTCGAGAAATTTTATTTATCATTATTTAGAGCATATGTTTACATAAATACAATAGTGTGAATAAATTGCCTCTAAGGAAAATATGAGCTACGTGAAAGACAAGACAGAGAATTCTTTTAAATTGCAATTATTGTCGGCCATATTGCGAGGAAACTATTAAAATTTTCATAACAATGTTCAAGACCTTAATGAAAGAAATAATTATAGAAAAGAAATTTCATTTGAAAGAAAAAACTGCAATTTTGTAGTTGTGGGAAGACGCCAGAAAAATTCAAACTCTTGCAATTTTCGAAAATCCATTTAACCGTGAAAATAAAACCTATGCCACTTTTATAAGTGAATTGTTGAAGTGTGCTCTATTATTACAATAAATTTAAAAAGAAATTGGAGAAAAATATTTGAGAAAATTTCGAGAATGTCCGTGGGGCTTAATGTAAAGTACCCTAAAGTTTTAAAAAATGGTTTTCAAAATTTCAAAGCTTCAACTAGAGATAGATAGACAGGTGTTTCTTCAATTTGAAAAAAAATCCTACGCATGGTTTAAGGGCTAGTAGTGTTCACAGACGGACAGACGGTGGGCGTTTCGCTTTCATTTGGGTTTTCGGCTTCAAGGATCAACAAAACAAGAATTATGGGTTCACCGCGTATTAGAGGACTTTTTCTCTTAATTTAGGAACTGTATTTATCCACTTTTTCGTTATCGCAATTAATTTTTTCTGCCGAAAATTCGACGTTTTTTCGCGCGGCATTACGTAACTTCTCTATAATACCTATATTACTCCGTATATACTTACGTATACGAGAAAGTTGGAATGATACTTCATTAAAATCTGTTCCCTCTTTATAATATACTCGTAGAACTGTCTTCAACATACTCTTAATAATTAACTTCACCAAAATAAGAGGCTCAGTTAACCCCATTCTGCAGTTAAGTGGATCATTTTTTCGACAAACTACATTTTTGCTTCCTCCGAAATTTGGTAAAACGTGATAATTAATAATCTGTATTACAGTTTCTTACATCTTCTTCTGCGGGGGTCCTACAGCTGTCGCCGCTTCCCGCACCTCCGACGCCACAGGTCTCGGTCTCGCCATGCTTCTTCCTCCTCTTCAATATTCCTTGCACGCATGGCTTCTTGTACTCCTGCATACCACGATGTTCTAGGTCTTCCTCTTCTTTTCCTTCCTGTAGGTTGATATAGCATAATTTTCTTCGGCCATCTATCTTCTCCCATTCTTAATACATGCCCGAGCCAGAGAAGCTGCCTTTCTTGGATTCTGTCAACGATGTTATACCGAGACTGCACCCTTTCTCTTATTTCTTCATTGCTTACATGTTCTCGACGTGAGATTCTCAAAGATCTTCTGAGATCGGCCATTTCTATTGCTTTTAATTTTCTTTGTTCTTTTGAGTTAATTCCCAACTTTCACTTCCATATGTTGTTATAAGTTCTATAATGGACTTGTACATCATCAATTTAACTTTCCATCCTATTTTGGGGACCAAAGTATCGCGTTTAATTTTGAGATTGCCGTTCTTCCTTTAGTTTCTCGATGCTGGATTTCTCGATCACATTTTCCATCCTGTGTTAAGATGCTGCCCAGATACTTAAACTCTTTACAAACCTTGATCTGATGGCCCTCAATATTAAGATTTCCGGCATCTTCTCCACAGCTCAAGTATTCTGATTTTTCAAAATTTATTTTTAAACCCATTTTGTATATTCTTCGAATAATTTTCTAGTCATAAAGGAAATATCTTCCTCATCTCCAGCTATGAGCACCTGATCATCAGCAAACAAAAGTGTATATATACATTTTTTTCTATCTCAATACCCATACCTGCACATTTCCTGCACCACAACTTCAGTGCTTTCTGAATATAAATCTTAAATAATGTTAGAGAAAGGCAGCAACCTTGTCTCAAACCTTTCGTAATTCTGAAAGGTTCCATTGTGATCTCTTTCCCCACTTTAATCAAACATTCCGATGATTTATATATATTAAATATACTTCTCACGTATATTTTGTTAATTGTGCTTTGATACAATTGTGCATTTCCTTATCTTAGGTTAGCCAAACTTATTACATAATAATATGAAGGTAATGTAAGAAACTTTGATACAAAGTTTCTTACATTACCTTCATATATTATTATGTAATAAGTTTGGCTAACCTAAGATAAGGAAAAGCAAACAAATTAAAATATCTAGCACAGTTAACCAAACTGGCCTAGTTATTTTAGTATTTTTACTTGGTCATATATAAATATTTGTCTATTTTTGGTTTTGGTTTTTAATTCATAGCAGGGGCTCTAATCTGTTGGTTGACTAGGGGCCTTAAGGTCTTTAAGTCCGGTCATGAGTTTACAAGGACTTTTTATACTCACTGTAAGTATTTTATTCTATTATTCTTTCGAAATATTAAAAAATGAAAAATCATTTTATTACTCTCTTCCATGCTCTATTCATTTCAGGAGAAAAACTGTAAACTTCTATTCAAAAAATGAAGGATGATTGAATTTATACAAAAACAAACATGTTACTAACCATATCTCTGGGTACCTTTCTTGTCCTATGCTTCAGTGATGTAGGGCGGAAACGGCATTTCGATATCGTACACAGTTTAAACTTATGAGGGTTGTCCATAGTTTGTGAGGCAGCTGGTATTTATATTATTTTATATATTTTTTTAACACATCTCTGAAATATATAGTTGAAACTACTCAGAACTTATATACTTACTCAGAAATATTATACATAATGTCTTCACTCTCCCATTGCAGTACCATACCCTATATTTACAATATAGGAGGTGTGGGCTACGGAACTTGTCAATGTTAGGCTAATTTTTGTCTGGGACGTAGTAGCCCACTGTCTTAGTGGTGTGGCGGGTTATGTCGTGAGCTCGTAGGTTCGATTCCCCGTTTTCCTTAAATTTTTTACTGAATAATAATTAGCAAGGTGTAGGTCTTTTAACACAATATAGTTTAAATCCACATTGCAGTGGATTCTTTATTCTTGATTATTTATGTAACCCTAAAAAGGGCACCAAAAGTCATCGTTCTCAACACGGTTTGTAATCTACGCGAACTGAAGCAACCAACGAAGCAGAATAGTTGGGACAATGAGCTACCTCCTCCCACGCATCAATCACCACATCCCAGAGAGCATCTGTCATGGACGGGGTGGATCTGGCCAATTTTCTGCCATGACACTTTTCGTCTCGGCTCACATTTTCAATTGGGTTTAGGTCAGCCCCACGAGGAGGCCAGCCCAGAGCCGATACTTCCTTCTGCTGTGCAAGCCATTCCTGAACCAATTTACTTTCGTGAACCGACGAGTTGTCGTGTTGAAAATTCACTTCTCCATTCGGATACGTTTGTAATAATAATCGGGTTCCGTCCTCAGGAGAATGATCAATACGAGTAACTGGAGATATTTTCTGACTCCACACAATTTTGCGTAGTGTAACGATTATGGACAATGTTCTGAAATTACATATTATAATGTTCTAACCGAAGTGCTAGCAGTTTTTTCGAAATGTTGATTGATAAAAACTATTTTGCTGCACGCATGGTAATACGGTCTAGTTTTTTGATAATACGACTGTTTGGTGATGGAATCACCATAATCACGTTCATAAAAAAAACTATTAATTTTCACTTCCGTTGATGGAACAAAAGAACTACTTTACCGTGTGATAAGTTAAAGCCTTATTACCGTGTAATAAGTTAAAATTCCAGCGAAAAAAGTACGTCTTAATCCATTTATGGAGTGCTTCATGATAAAAAATGAAACTGAATTCTAATGGTATCTTCTAAAATATTTTGATATTTCGATAGCAAGAAAGTCGTCGAACGATGACTTTAAGCGACCGTGTTGCGTAATTCATTTTTTCCCATTTCCCAGGCAATATTCCGTGTCCGTTTATTTTCTGATTCCTAATTTACCATTGGACAAAACGTCCTCCGCCTCTCCGTCCTGATAGACTAAAACATTTTCTTGAGAAACTTCAATAAAATATTTCAGTAGTCTTTTTTAATTTTTTAAACTTAATTTAATTAATTTCAATTATTTAATTAACTTAAGTTCATTTACAATTAACTTTATAATTCCTCAGGAATTACATGAATTCAAACGAATTGCTAAGGCTGTATTAGTATTTTTTGATATTTTAGGATTAATTGAAAAAAATAGTTTACGCATTGGTAGTGAACTAATTTTCCGATTCAATTAATTCTTTTAAAAAAAGTACTAATTATTGTGCGAAGACATCATTTTTTTTTCAATTCCTTTAATACGATAAAATAATTTTACAATTTTTTTAATTAAAATGATAATAATATAAACGTATAAACCCATTTTTATATTATATGCTCTAGCAGCCGTCGACACTGTCGCTTTTGGAGAGAGTAGTCTTCGCGGCCTTTCCCCTGTTCTCGCAAAATTGCCGGCGCCGCGAAGGCGACCTTCCCCAAATGCGACAGTTGCAACGGTTGCTAACAGGAAATCTCGTTGAGTTTAAACTCACACGTCTCAAAGTATAATTTTATACTCAAAATACTATCAAAACATTAACGTATGTTACATCAATGCATTAATCTATTTACGATTATCTCTCGCTAGTGAAAAAAATACATGGTTCCATTTAAAAAATCAAAGATAATTATATTTCTTGAAAACTAAAAATATTTCGTGTTATAGCTCTACCGCACATTACTTCCCCCATGATTCCGCATTGTTAAGGTTCGATATCGGGAACCGTTTAGAAATTATGAGGTGGTCGATAGTTGGTGGGACTCTGTATAATTCCATTAACAGAAAATTTTCATTACGAATTTTTCTATTTTCTAATTAATAAGCAATATTTACAACAGTTATTATATTTTATTTAATAGAAACCTTGTGAAAAATTCTTTCCTTTTGTAATTCAGTTACCTATCTCTCAGGAATGTTTCCGCGTTAAAATTTCCTTCGTTGCCCACTGTAGCGACGATTTTGAGTGGCAGCGCCTGCTAGGCATAAATAGGAACACGAATGTCCATGCGGGCAAAACTGTCCGCCCTTGCTATAGATTGGGCTAGGATATTATTTGAGTGACAGTCACAACTATTACGAGAGCGGTATTTTACAATCTTTTATTTTGGTCATCAATATTTTCTTCGAGATTCTGGAACTTTTTTCTGAAGTTTGGCATATTGTCAATCCACTCTTAATGCAGATATGCTTCATCTCTCCGATCGCAATAAGACATGACTTGAACCGTGAGTACTTGGAAAGAGCTATCTATCTCAAATCAAGAAGAAATTGGCATGAGTTAAACGCCATTTCTAAAATACATTAACAAAATTATATAAAAAACAGGAAACTTATTAAAATGCAAAAAAATGAAACAAATTGAATTAAAACTAATAGTAATAACAGGACACCCATATTTGGTAATCGCAATATTATAGTACTTCATAAAGCCTGCAGAAGGGTTTCCAATCCCCAGAAGTTTTGTCCACTCTAGGAAAGGAACTCGCTTTGGTCCAGAGAGTTGTTACTATGCCCACTACACTATTACCTCCACAAGAATCACAGTCCCTCCGACACAAAAAAAAAAAAATTGGACAGATTAACTCACGCTCGTGCACGAGAATGAAGTTTGTTTAAAACTTTACGTGCGGTCTCACAGTTCGCGGTGTTTACTAATGTTTGAAAGTAGGGTGCGACTACTACTATAAGTTTGAGGTGGCATGTTGTAATTTACGAGTTTCGGGAACTACTGTAAGAACCGAACATTTCAAGAGTTCGATTCTATAACATGGTGACTCAAGCAAGTGACCTCTCTGAGGGTTACTTCAAAATATAGGCGCGTGAGGGATGTTATGTTCTTCCATTCAATGGAAATGGAAACAACGTTAATTAATTTAGGGAAGTATATGAATTTGGAATTTACGAATTAAAAAACATTTTCATCGCAAAATTGGTCTTTCATTAAAATTAACTTAATTCGTACTTAATTTCCCGTACCATACATTAGAAATTTCTGTCATTACATGTCAATTATATATAAGATCGATTATTACCAGATCAGCACGATATGTTTCAACTACAGGATGATTTAAATAAAATTTACGATTGGGCAATAGCTAATCAAATGACTATAAATGGGAAGAAAAGTAAAGCGATCACATTTTGTAGGGCCAGAGCTTTTCATACAATACCTTATCAGCTAGGTAATGACGTAGTTCCGAGAGTCTCGAGCTGTAAATACCTTGGCATTCTCCTGGATTGTAAATTGGGATGGGAGAAACAAACGAACTATGTAGTGGGTAAAGCTTGGAGGTCTTTGCATTTCGTCATGAGAAATCTTAAAAAATGTAATACGAAAGCAAAGGAAATCGCGTATACCTCGCTTGTTAGGCCGGTAATGGAATACGGAGCTAGTTGTTGGGATCCGTACAGAATAGGACTTAAAAAGAGATTAGAGAGGATACAAAACAGAGCGGCAAAATATACATTTCGGAAGAACACACCTGCGCATTGGGAATCATTAGAACGCCGGAGGAAGAGGGCACGACTTTGCGCGCTGTATAAATCTTACGTTGGTTGCTCCGCATGCCAGGAAATACGGGGAAGGCTAGATAAACCAGATTATTTAAATAGATTTGATCATAAATATAAAATTAGAACAAGAATACAAAGAACGGACGTAGGGAAATTCGCCTTTGTAAACAGAACTATAGTAGATTGGAACGATTTGCCTGCGGCAGTTTTTGAGCCCTTTCCTTGCTCAGCGCGAGGTTTTAGAAAAAAATATAGGAAATTAGTCAATAGGGTGAAAACGTATAGTGAAGTGAAGTGAAGTGAAGTGAAAGGTGCGTCTACAGAAAAGTAATGAACAATTAATATTTAGATAAAGTTATATGCAGTGCAGTGCAGTGAAGTGAAGTGATTTCATTTGAAGTGATGTGAGGGTTCCTTCGTGTTATGTTTGTAGTATGTATATTTGTGTAATATGTAAGTTTATTCATTTATATGTTAGTGTATATGCATTTTAATGTTTAGTATAGGAATTTAAATGCCATCTACATATATAGGAAATGACAAAGTCAATTTGTTTGTTTATATTTATTTTTTTATATACTATTATGTTATTTGTAATTGTTATTTTGCATTCTGCCACCAAGCATCATCTGCCCAATTGTCGAATAAATTTCTATCTATCTAAATCATCAGATTAATGGTGTACTTCTCAATATTCTATCTGTGAAAAGTATACAAATGAGTGTTATAATAAGAAAGAATTTTCGTCTTCCTAAACACTATACGTGTGTATACTGTTTGTTGCATGTCATATTTCATTATTTAAATGTGTGTAGCATTACATTTTATACAAAACTATTATTCGCTTATTATATTGAATTTAAATTATTTTTCACAATTTAATACACAAGAACCTGTTAAGACAAAAGCGAGTAATCTCCAGGGGAGGGAAGTGTAATTTGATTGGTGCCACATTCTACTGACTCCGCCTCTTATGCTTTCTAAGGCGAGGAGAAAGGGGAAAACTTCCGAAAATAGGCCACTTAAATTACTAGAAGAGTCAAGCGGCGATAGCTCCGGTTGGATTGGTCACGCGACATTAACTACTTGCATTCCACATCACATTTGGATATAATGTTATAAAATTGTTTGCCTATAAATCCTATTTATAACCGGCATTATTACGATTTTACTTCTATTCGGTTAACAAATGTGTTGTTAAACGTTCATTAGGAGCGTATGTACCTAGTAGACCCAATTCGTTTTAAGAACTCAATATTTCGCTGAGTTGTGCATGTAAGTCTTCGCAATCTGATGACATCCAGTGTTGAACGATTGTGAATCCGAAGGCAACGTTACTAACAGATAAGTTGGAGGGCGATAAGTCACATTGCTCCTTTCTTACCGACATACGCAATTCTTATAAAGACTTCGAGCCGTGTGCTTCATTCGCGCTTCAGCATTCGTGCGTGCTTTCTGTGTCTGTATGCGTGAGAATAACATAGTATTCCCCTTACTAAACTATTAACAAGTATACCTTTTTATCTGTAAAAGGCAGATAATGTAGGAAAAAGACGAGAACATCCTTTGAAATACGATGTTCGAAATGAATATTTCGAAGAAAATTCGGTGTATTTATATGTGAACCATGAATTAGGAAAAGAGAATTTAGAACAATATCATAACATTTTGGAGGACATTTAAATTTCCACATGTGTATAAACATGATGAATGCACTGCCAATCGGGACTTTCTCTCCTCTTCAAAATATTGCTGCAACAAATGGGAGAGTAATTTATTTAGGAAACGGCGAGCAATTTATTTAGCATCGACGAGTACCTACAAGAAAAACTTGACTCGAAACTTGTTACTCCAGCAATTGCAAAGATCTAATATTACTTTCTTGCAGGAGAAATTCCATAAATGCTGAAAAAAGTAACATTCATTCTAAACCACAAAGTACAAAGAGAAATAGGGGTCGGCCCTCTACAAAAAACAAAAAATATCGAACAAAATGTTTGCAAAACTGTGATATTTTCCTTAAATTTACGAAAACGTGCAAAAAGTTATTTATAGACGCCTTAATGTAATCAACGCTACTATTAATAATGAATAAAGCAGAACATAATTATGAAATAGTTGTGTACCCCAAAACAAAAGTCAGATGATATCTCTGGCCAAGAACCACTTGCTCAGACGACACCCACAAATCGTTGCCCTAGTTATGAAATTACAACTAGTCACTCGTGTACTCAGGAAGTATACAAAGTTCATTCCCAGATAGACAAAGCTATGAAAGCTAGTGCTTTCTGGTCACCGATTTCTTTCATGCGGATACTTTTGTTAGTAAAAAAGAAAAAAGCCATTTAATGTTATTCAGTTGGAAACAATGCATTTAAGGACTTTCATAAAAGCAGCAAACCACTTCATTTGAATAAAATACCGTTCTCCCAAGTTTCGTGACTAAAAATGAAAAGCTACGACTCTACTTCGTGACTAAAATTCACTCAAAGACAAGCTGACATAGAATATAAAATTAAACATTCTGATTCACAATTTTACGCCGTAAATGCGCGACCACACACGTCTACAAGGTGGATGGCGAGTTATTGAGAACTATAATAAGATTTGTTCTAAAATATTGGCAGATTTCTTTAAATTCATTCAAATGTAATAAATCATACAGTTACATTGATAATTGCAATTATTTAAGTAATATACCTGTCAAAGTTTCCTACCATGAAATACAGAACCCTTTTGCTCGAACTTGAAAAAAAAAAGGAGAGTTAAAAGTTTTTATCTGTAAAAATAGGGTCTTGGTTTCTACCCAAGTATAATGCTTTTAGAATAATTATCAATATACAGTTTCAAGCTAGGATGTCAAATTTACTGACCTAAGTTTCGATACATTTAACAAAATAGATTTTGTTTTACAGAGGGGCAAAAGCTTGAAATGCTCTCCTATAAAACTTACTGCGGTGCACATAAAACCTTTTTACTTTAGAGTCGCGAAGTGTGTGTTCTGTAGTCACTATACTAATCCTCTTACTACAACTGCTATTATTGTAGCAACTATTGTCTTTGTTAACATGGCAAATCACAGATGTCTCTCATTCACGAGCGTAAGTGCGGCAGTTGCAAGTGATATAACTCAAAAAGCAGTGATAAATATTTTTTATCATTATTATCTCATTATTTCTAGAATATAATGGTTAATTATGTATACAACATAATACATAACGATACTTATAACGACCCCGCGCTCGCGGCCGAGGCGGCGGATCTTGACGAACAGTTTTGACAGGGATCACGAATGTGAAATTAGCGGGTTTTCACATCTCATTGTAGGTCTC
This sequence comes from Teleogryllus oceanicus, assembly GCA_964035755.1. NCBI lineage: Eukaryota > Metazoa > Arthropoda > Insecta > Orthoptera > Gryllidae > Teleogryllus > Teleogryllus oceanicus. The sequence continues at coordinate 159,849,557 of CAXIVR010000001.1, forward strand.
TAGAGTTCTCGGTCTCTGTTTTTATTAATACTTTAAACTGATAGCTGCTCAATGAAGTGAACGTACTTTCTGTTTTAGTTGCACGCCCTGAGAAGATTGATGCAAGGGGATGGCAAGCATCCCCAAGCGCCACTTGGAAACAACTATCGACCTCCACAACCTTTGCACCATCGTCCAGTTCGCACTAATATAGATTTCAATGTAAAACAGGTGAGTTTCATGAGGCAATGTTTCTACATGAATGAGTAAAGCATGAATGAATGCGTGAACAATGTATCTCGAGATTTTGTGTTGCGTATATTGAAATCATTACTTCTTTCTCCTTCACTTTTTTATTTTTAGTCAATATTACGGATAGCTCTAGTATTTAATTTCCTGTCTAATAAGGTTGCTAACAAACACATAATCATAAACAAATATCACAACGCTGTATTTTTAATATCATTAAAGGAATGGGCCTGAAAATCTACTGCTCATTACGAAGCCTCGATTCACAGAAATTTTACTTTGCAGAATTTAAGATCGATGGAAAATACTCTAAAATATTACTGAATCAACGACCAGCACTCATAATTATTTCTGAAACGCAACAATGCGTCAAGCTTTTTATTTTCTCAACGAAGATCACTTCCTCCTAGCCTCGTCAAATTCGACCCGTATTTCAATACTTCAAGTAATCGCCCATAAAATTACCAATTATTGTTATTATTATTATACAAAATAATTACATTCACACTAATTACATATACTTAGGAGTCGAATTTTGATGATCTAAAACATCGCCAAAAATTATCAATAAAATACTCGTATGTTTTTATAAATGCCCTAAAAGCAAAGAAAAAAGTGACGTAAAAATTCCATCAAATAGTACGTGCATTGTTTGCAATTTCAAAAAGTTAGAAAAACAAGATTTTCTGAAAAACGGCAAAAAAAATTATTTTGGGTAGGAGTAGTGCCAGATGTACCCTTCACGACGAGAACAACGCTATATTGCTCTATTCGTTTGTTTTTGCAAAATTTTCAAATTGTAATTTTCATATATTGTTTCTCATATTTGTTATATTTACATTAGAGGCGATTTTCTCACATTATCATATTAATGAGTACATGTCCTTTAAATAATGTTATATAAAGTTCCTCTAAAACCCAAAAGTTTTCCGTTAAAATGAGCTCAAAATGCCGCATTTTCAGAACGCTCAAACGTCATTTTCTCAAAAAAGACTCAAATTATTTTCTCAAACTTTTCAAACAGACAGTGCTAATTGCACTGTTTAATATGACATGAAGTTCATTTTCGTGACTCACATTTGATTTTTTTTAAAATTTCACAAATATTTTTTTTAAGTAGCTCGCACCGTTAATATGCACATTTACATCGATTTGTATACATTATTACATTTGTAAGTGACAGTACTTCAAATGACTTGAAATGAAGTTTTTCGAAACATCAATAGATTCCTGTGAAAAGAAGCATCAAATTTCGCAATAACAATAACACTTAAACGCCATTTTCTTAAAAACGGATTCAAATTTTTCGATGAAATTTCTATTTAGGATGTGATTTTACTCTTCTTTAATATTCTTGAAGTAATATTTCAGTTCTCTTATTAGGAAACCGAAAAGTTCAAAATTTGTCAAAAAACTCCGATGGACGACATTTGGGCGATGATAATTAGCAGCTGGTAAGAGGTTGGTGCAAGACCGTTTAACCAGTCCACACCAAGAAATTAGAAAACCACTACGAGAACGTCTGAGCCATTCTGTAGCCCTTCTAGTTACTTTCTCGTATACGTACGTATATACGGAGTAATATACGAATCACAAAAAGTTATGTAATCCTGCGGAAAATCGATTTTGAGATTTCAACGGGAAAAAAAGTTTTGAAAAAACTGTTACGGAAAACGTAGGACTTTTCAAAACGTCCGTCCATCTCTCCGTCTGTTTGTCTGTCCGGCCGTCTTTAGTCAGTGTGTCCGTACGCCTGTTTGTCTGACTGTCTGTCCGTCCATCTCGTTGTCTGTTTGTCCGTCCATCTGGTTATGTGTCCGTCCGTCCGTTTATCTGTCTGTCCGTCTTTAGTCTCATTCCGTTCGCTTTAGTCTGTCCTCCGGCTTTAGTCTGTCTGTCGTCCGTCTTTTGTCTGCTGTCGCTCTGTCCGTCCGTCTGTATGTCTGGCTGCTCGTCCGTCAATTTGTCTATATGTCTGTCCGTCTGTCTGTTTTGTGTCCGTCCCTCCGTCTGTTTGTCCCGTCCTCCCTTTTTCCTCCGTCCGTCTCTTGGTCTGTTCGTCCGTCTGTGTGTATGTATGTCCTTTGTCTGTATGTCTGTCCGTCCGTCTGTTTTTTGTCCGTCCGGCTCTGTCTGTCCTCCGTTCTTTGTTCGTCCTTTCTTTGTTCGTCCGTCCGTCTGTTTGTCAGTCCGTTTCGGTTTTGTCTATCCGTCTGTCGGTCTGTTTGTCTGTCTGTCCGTCTGTTTGTCCGTCCGTCTCTTCGCCTGCCCGTGTCCGTCTGTTTATTTGTCCGTCCGGCTCTGTCTGTCCATCCGTCTCTTTGTTCGTCCGTCCGTCTTTTGTTGTCCGTCCGTCTTTCTGTCCGTCCGTCTGTCTGTCCGTCCGTCTCTTTGTCTGTCCGTCCGTCCTTTATCCGTCTGTCTGTTTGTCCGTCTGTCTGTTTGTCCATCTGTCTGTGTGTCCATCTGTCTGTGTGTCCATATGTCAGTTTGCCTGTCTGCTTTTCTGTCTGGTGTATGTGAACAACACTCGCCCCTTAACCATGCGTAGGATTTGTTCCAAAATGAAGTAACCGCTGTCCATTAGGCCTGAGTCGAAGCTTTGCAATTTTGAAAACCCTTAATTTAATTATGGGGGTACTTTACACGAAGCCCCCGCCCATTTTCAGTTTTCTCGAAAACAGCTCCAATTTTCTTCCTTAATTTTTTTGCAAGAATAGAGTAAAAGTAAAAGTAAAACACACATATAAAGGAGGCATAGATCCGATTTTAATGATTAATTATAAATTTTCGAAAATTGCAAAAGTTTGAATCTTTTCACCGTCATCTTACAACTATAAAATTGAAGACAGATATTTTTCATTCAAATAAAATTTGCACAAATAATTCTTTCATTAAGGTCCTGTGGATTTTTTGAAAATTCTAGTAGTGTTTGGCCAATAGTGTGTGCAGTATTTGCAATTTAAAAAACAAACAAAAACTAGATTTTCTCGAAAACGGCGCCAAATCTTTTCTTCAAATTTTTGGTACGAGTAATGCCAATTACGTTCTATACAATGACATAAACGCATTAGCGTAATAGCTCTACTCTTTTTTTTCAAAAATTACAAACATAATTTTTTTTAAATATCCTTCACGTCGTGTACATGCACGTTTCCACCGATTTGTGTACATTATTGCATTTGTGAGTGGAATTGCTTCAAATGACTTTAAATTAAGTTCTTCGAAAACTCAATAGTTTTCTGTGAAAAAGAGCTTCAAATTTCGTATTTACAGTAAAGCTTAATCGCCTTTTTCTTAAAAACGACTTGCACTTTTTCAGTGAAAATATTTATTTTGGACGAGGTTTTATTCTTCTTTAATATTCTTGAAGTAATATTTCGGTTCTGCTATTATGAAACCCAAAAGTATAGAATTTGTCAAAATATATATTTCGAATGACGATAGATGGCAGGTTGCCAGAAGATGGTGCCAGACCGTAAAGCCAGTCATCACCAAGGAAATTAGAAGACATTACTACGAGAAAGTCTGTGCCATTCTGTAGCACCACTAGTTGTATTTGAGATGACGTGTTTCAACTCAATATACATTAATGTGTCACTGCTTACGTGTTACTCGTGAAATATAAGAAAAGCTAGTACCTGATCAATGTAGTAGCCAACTCCACGAACATAATATTTGAAAAAACTGCAAATGACTAGCGTAGTAAAAAGTGAACGATTCCCGAAAGTGCCTGAACTATTACTGAACGAGAATGACCAGATCGACGATCTCCTTTTCTAAGTAGAATTGTGTTAAAGTACGGACGTGTGAACCAGAGTTTGGAGACCACAACGGCTTCGATGATTCTGGAAACGGAATCCATTTATATCCACCGCCTTACTGTGTAATAAAAGGCTCATCTTTTGAGGTAATTAATCTTAAAAGAATTTTATTTCATTTTGAGATAATTCATAATAATGCGAATCTAAATTTTCTGAAATATATCTTGCACAATATATTTATCATAGTACAGCAGTGACTATTGTAACGTCATAGCATTCGTCACCGCACAAGGCGCGGGCCGGCGCGTGGGAGGGGGTGGTCCAGGCACTGGGCTGGCGGTGCAACCGGAGCTGTCGCTTCGAGGGTACAGGCCACCGGGGGCGTGTTTGGGAACATCAGGGAATCAGCTAGCCTGAATCATGTGTGAGGACAGATGGTCTGCAGCTGACGGTGGGCCCCATTTTGCGACCGGCCCCAAAACTCTGTAATGAGGTGACGCGGTCCGCGGGTCTTCAGCGAGGGAAGTCTGTCACGTGACTCCTCGCCATAGACGCCGTTGGAGTAAACCTTTGGATTCGAGTTTGAGCCGAATCGCGGTGCTGACTCACTTTTGCTGATCCGTGAGGGGGTGATCGCAGGTTTTTTGAGGGTTGCCACAGGATATGCCGGGAGCGGTGCTACAGGTTAGCACGCGGGGGTACTCTGGGTCAGGCTGGGGCGGCTTGCCTCAGGAATTGAAGTGCTGTGGGGTGCAGCGGTAGTTTCCGGAGGAGTATGTAAATAAACATTGTAACATACTGTCTCTAAATTAACCTGTAATGAAAACTCCGTGTCTGTATTGTTTTTTATACCACGTCGACGTCACACTGTTTTTTTTAGTGTTGTGCATTTCTTTGTATGTGTGTTCTTTGTGATTTACAGAAAGTGTATGTACGAAAGAGGAAATATTTTGTGCCTATTCGATATTGATTAGGACCGGGTAGATTGTTTATTGCCTATCACATTCATTAGTAATCCCCCGAGATTCCTTTTTTCAAAGTTTTCTTTAATAGTGGTCGAATTACTAAATTGAATCAGAAACAATTTTGGAATGCTGTACCCATCATTGCAGTAAACCATCGTGTCCCGTCAAGAAGCCCCAACGTCATACGGACGAATACGATCCCTTACAAATTGGGCAGGGCACGAGTTGCATCCTGGAAGTGTGCGTGGGTGTACGCAACAACCAGTGGGGGTTGCGATAGAAACTATAAATGAAAATAATTATAGTTTATTTCGCCAATAATGAATATGATGATTTTTTCAAACGTAAATTCCTCTAACAGAATTAAAAGTGTAATTAAATAACATTTTCTCTTTACATCCCACTATATATATATATATATATATATATATATATATATATATATATATATATATATATATATATATACCCTCGACGGAAAGCAGACTTCTGAGAAGACTGCCCGACCGTCACGCAGCAAAGGAACAACAGACAACGAGGAACGGTGTAGTGAAGAGTAGTGAGTGCAGCCCACAAGATGCCTGGATGTGTGATTAATTTGCGAGCTGTAACCGAAAAACAGAAATCATAAATTAGGACGTAGTAATTCAAAGCCGTTTCATATTAAAATAGCTGCACGTGTTGAAGGTCATTTTAACTGAGAGAATTTGAAAGATAACTAGGAACTGTTAGCTAGACCTAGGTGTTACGAAATCCTGTAATATAAGTGTGTATTTCTAAAAGCGAGGCTTGAGAAATGTAATAATTATATTGACCATTTAATGTAATTATTCATTGTTTGTTCATGGACATTTTGATGTTTAATTTCTTTCACGACATAGAAAGTTAATTGTTTTGTTATAGTTAAATTGTTTAACTAAATTTTTAAAGGACTCCGTACTAGAGAAAACTATGTATTTCAATATAGTGGCTCGGCAAATGGCAATCCAACAATTTTTATCACTGAATTTACATATGTAAATAAGTGTTCATATTTCTTATGTGTATGAATTAGTATTCTGTTATCATTTAGTATTCTTTCTTGTGTTGTTGATTTTAGATTATGTGCCTATGGTATTCTTTATTCCAAACCGTGTATTGTGTTTTTTATTTCAGTATTTTTCTTGTGCATTCACTAATTAACTAAATTTTTAATCTGGGTTAATTTATGTCAAAAATATTAGACATTTTTACGTACGAATGGAAACCTTTCTCAGTGAACACAACGCACTTTCAGATTGCCAACATGGATTTAGAAAATCCAAATCAACAGAAACAGTCATATTTTCTTTTCTTAGAGAAATCATTGGATCAAAACGAACCACCTATTGGATTATTTGTAGATCTCCCAAAAGCTTTTGACGTCATTGATCATGACATTTTACTTTCAAAATTACCTTCATATTGAATCCGGGGTATTGCTCTAGATTGGTTATGTTCGTACCTTAAAGAACGATCTCAGAGAGTGGAAATACCTTACTGGAATGATGGAACATTTCGTACGCACCTTTCCGACTCTTTGTCCATTGTACGTGGAGTTCCCCAAGGATCGATTTTAGGCCCTATTCTGTTCCTACTTTACGTGAACGATATGCCCTCGACGATTCGAAACGGAAGAACAGTTCTCTTTGCGGATGATACGAATATCCTTTGCAATAAAGAAACCGTAAATAGTACAATATCAGATGTTTCAAATTGGTTCTGAAATAACAAATTAATAGTAAACGAAAAGAAAACGGTTTTAATGTAGTTTTCCATTTCAAATACACAATTCTGTGCTCCATTGAAAATGAACAGTGTACCATTGACTGATGTTAAGGCAACAAAATTTTTAGGTCTCTCAATTCAGTCAACCCTTAAATGGAACGTCCATTTAAATGAATTGAACACAAAATTAAGTTCATTATGCTACGCGTTCAGAATTCTTGCAAATTCAGTCAGCCTTCATTTTAATTTTCCCCCGGTAATATTCTTGGGAAACTCTTCCCAGACTTTTTTAAAACCAAACCCGGGGTTTTAATTTTCCTTACCTTGTCTGTTGATTTACGAATCAGTGGCTTTTATGAAACATGACTTGCTTAAGGGAGGAAATATATTTTCAGAAAACGCCGATGTCTATTACTATAACACTCGACGTATAAATGATATTCATCAGGTGACAGTATCAACAGCGCATTACAAAAAAGTCACGGCCAACACATGTACATTATTTTACATCACTTTGCCTGATGACATTAAACAATTAAATACGATAGAAAAGTTTCAATCCAATGTGAAATCGTTTCTGCTGCATAACTGTTTCTATACAATTAGAGACTATGCTGAGAATTACAAGGAGAGTAACATTAACTTTAACAGTGATATTTAATGTATTATTACCATTGGACTGGATAATTCTAAACAAATATGTAACCAGTATTGTATCGCAGCTTCTGGGTCAATGACCTACATCTCGATTAGGTTTTTCGTCCCGTTTCCCTGATCCATTGAGCAGATGCTGAGATGGCCCCTTATTTTGCATCTGGACATAAATGTAACTTCATTATCTGTACACGACTTCTAGCATTCAGCGGGAAATATAGTTATTCAAATTATCGTTTCTGTGTTGTCTCGGCAGGAAGTATTATTTCTTGACGAAGGACATCATGGATAAGGGCCCAAACTTTATTGCTTATTTATTCTTCAAAATAGATTTTATTACATGGGAGCGGTTATTTTTTAATTCAAAATTCAATTAGTATATGACTTAGTGTAGGGATCACAGAATTTTGAAAACATGCGTAGAAATCACTTCTCACCATAGCACGTCATACACAGTTTTAACTGTTTTTTGACGTAAAATAAATAAACAAATGGTTTAGTGAAAAATGTTAGTTTTCGATGCACGAACAACATCGGTACCAATAAAGCAGTTTTTAAAACAGGTTTAGGGGTGCCACAAACCCCATAAACATCCCGTTTTTAACCTTTTTTCGTTATTTTTTAGAAAATAACCAATAAAGATTATAAGATAAGATAAGATAAATTTATTTAAACTGCAATTGGGTGTAACCCGGTGGCAGTTAATTACATAAGTAAGATATTAATTTTCATGCAAATAACATAATAATGTTGATAATAATGCTAAAATAATAATAATAATAGTAATAATAATAACAGTAATAATAATAATAATAATAACAGTAATAATAATAGTAATAATAATAACAGTAATAATAATAGTAATAATATTATTAATAATAATAATAATATTATTATATTATTATATGTTATTTTCACTTTCGCGAATACGTACGCAATATACGTTTTATAGAGAAAGTTTTGTAATACCGTGGAAAGTCGATTTCGAAATTTTAACGGAAATACACGTTTTGGGCTCCCCTGAAAAAGTGTTTTTTTCAAAACGTCCGTCTGTCCGTCCTTCCATTTGTGAACACTACTAAACCTCACGCACGATCGTTTCCAAATCCAAAAATCCACTTTGTATCTTGATCTAGTTGAAGCTTTAAAATTTTGAAAAACATTCTTTAAAATTTGGGGTACTTTACATGAAGCCCCCTAACATTTTCAAAATTTTCTCAAAAACGGCTCCAAATTTTTTCTTTAAATTTCTTGTAAGATAGAGAAATACACTTATAAAGGTGGCATAGGTCCGATTTTCTCGGTTAACTCTGAATTTTCGAAAAAAACAAAATTAGAATTTTTTGGCATCTTACTACAACTACGAAATTGAAGACTTAAATTGTTCCATCAAATGAAATTTGTTGTGCATAAATATTTCTTTCAATTAGGTGGATAATGTAGATTTTTTTGGAAATTTTATTAATTTTCGTGCAATCTTGCCTGCAATATTTGCAATTAAAAAAAAACATTTTCTCAAAAGCGGCTCCAATTTTTTTCTTTTAATTTTTGGTAAGGTTAGTGCCGTACGAACCCTATACCATGACATAAGCGCCATATTGCTCTATTCTTTTGTTTTCTCAAAAAAATTAAAATAAAATTATTTTGGCATGTCTTTCACTATGAGCACTATTTCGTCTATGAGCACATGTGCATTAAATAATGTCAAATAAAGTTTCTCAAAAACTCAACAGTTTTCTGTAAAAAGAAGCTCTAATATTGGCACTTTCAGAAATGCTCAAACTCCATTTTGTCAAAAATGGCTCCAAATTTTTCCTTCACGTTTTTGCAATTGATTGTGCTAATTGCACTGTTTAATATGACGTAAAGTTAATTTTGATGTATCCTTTTAATTAAAAAATTACATAAATGTAATTTTTTGGAATACTTCTCACGCTGTTAATATGGCCGTTTCCATCTATTTGTGTGCATTAATACGTTTGTGACTGAATGTGCTTCAAATGAAGTTTATCGAAAACTCAATCACAGGAATCTGTGAAAAAGAGTTTCAAATTTTACATTTACAGTAATGCTTAATCACCATTTTCTAAAAAACGACTACGAATTTTTCAATGAAAATGTCTATTTCGGACTAGTATTTACTATTCTTTAATATTCTTGAAGTAATGATTCAGTTGTACTATTAGGAAAGCAAAAAGTTGAAAACTTGTGAAAATATGTACGTTGGGGGACGATAGATGGTAGCTAGCCAAAGAATCAGAAAGTCAGACCCCACCAAGGAAATTAGAAAAAATGATACGAGAAAGTTTGTGCTATTCTGTAGCAACTCTTTGTTATCAACTGATTTTTTCTGAGGTGGTGTCCACGTTATCGCGCAACAATTGTATGATCATCAAATATGACGTTAGTCCGCATATGGCCAATTTTATGTTAAAACGACACTTTTATTAAAATTATGTTAAATAGACACTTTTCAAATGCGTCTCCCTCATAGCTCCGTGAATTTTTAATATAAATACATTGAATTTGATTAAAACTTAAAATATCTATTTTAAGAACTTTGCTTCGCACAATTTCATTACTTCACCGCAGTCGGCTAGAAATTGCGCGGAGCGCCATCACTGATTTTAAGTCTGGTAACATCAAAACTCGTTTGATGTCCCTACAAATATGTTCAATGCAGCCTAACCCACATTTCAACCCACATTTGAATCGCACGTCCGTGATGATTTTTTTTATTTTCTTTTAGGCTGCATTGAACATATTTGTAGGGACATCAAACGAGTTTTGATGTTACCAGACTTTTAAAAACACTATATGGCATTTGGAAGCCGAAGAGCTATTTCTTCCTCGTCGTTTCGGTGCGTGCAAGTGTCCATGTCGTCGCACCCGCTGGCCTGCCCCACGTGCCGCCCGGGGGGCATTGCCCAAGGGCCATACATGCGCCGGCCGGGACTGTGTATTAATGAGGGCCCGGACGGCGCTCAAAAGTTTTAGTTAGTTTAGTTAATGCCTTATTTTACATGGCGAGACTCGGGCCATCAGGCCCGCTCTTCCGTCTAACCACGCAAATTTTGATACGCTCCTTTCACCACCTAGCGGAGAAAGGAGGTATTATCCTGGGCAACGAAACTGGCGGATCTCAATTTTGCTCAGAGGCTTCTTTTAGGCTTGAAGATATTTTACATGCAGTAAATCTACTACATGGGACAGTCGCCTTTACTTCCCCTCCGAAGGAAGGCGTAGGAGGAAATTTTTCGCCCTTAAAAACCCACGGCTTCGATCGGGTTTGAACCCACAAACTCGGGTACAACAGTCCGATACGCTGACCGTTATACCACCGAATCCGCGAATCTGAAAAACTTCAAATTAATATTATTGATTTAAACAATTGCATGTGATATTTCGATGTCACTGTGCAACAATTTTTTCCATAACATTTCCCCTGAATTCCCTTTTTTTACTAATATAACTCTTATTTCTAATTGTACCTTAATAATTATTTAATTCACTAGGAACAGCACATTTACCACTTGAACAGTTTGACAAGCAATTCTGTTCTTGTTCATACAAAACTTCTTGGAATAATAGGGAATGAGTAAATGCCTTTCACCCAACAGCTTGTTACACTTCCGACCGAGAAGATGGGCTTTGTGTTTCAAAATCGTATAACCTGCTGCAAGGTGGAGGAATGCTTTCCACGGGTTCCGGTAAAAATCAAGCTACCTAAGTGACAAACACATGCCGTACTTTCAAACAATGACATCTTGTCTCATCTGTGGATTCCGTATCTCGTTGAAAGAAACACATTAAGTGAAGTGAAGAAACGGCTCACTCAAGAAATGCGACCATATGAAAAGCAGTAATTATGAAGAGCAAACGTTTTGCATTTCTTATTCTTCTTAATTAATATATATCCAAATTAATAATTAGCACAATATACATTGTTTTAGCGCAAATATTATTAGTACACTTTCCTAAGTTCTAGGCTGTAATTTAAGTTTTACTAGTTCATTACTGTGTGTTTTTGGATCTGAAACAAAACACGAAATGGTATAATCAATACCCTTGCAGACCTTTCGGATTCTTTATTCCCGCGGGGGTCTTTTGAATACTTTATGTCCGCTGTACCAACACAACAAATATCACATTTTTTAGGAATTCGATTTATCAAATATAAGGAACAGGAAAATACAATTAATCAGTGGCCTAATGCTCAATTATGAAAAATAACTCGTTATAGACATTATTTTGTTCAATTTATATGAAAATTGATATTTTTGAATGTTCGTGAAAATATTCCTATCTGACATTCTTATTACACACATATTGACACACATATTCATAGAAGTGGTAGTAGTAGTAGTAGTAGTGGTAGTGGTAGTTCAAGGAACATCGCCTTCCAACCTCAAAATGTTATTTTTTGTTATAATGAAATCTTGTAAACAACTTTCGGCAACTGAGGCAAATAACCTAAAAGTACCGTTTCATCAATGCAATTGACACCTTTTCCATCAAACTCTCAAATACACCATAATCAACTGAGGTGCTGTGGATACGAAGGGCAAATTCAACAAAACGTGGTTTTCGGAAAACGTGTTTAAAAATGTTTCCAAACGGGTGAACTCACGGAAAAAGGCTTTATAGGTATTTTAGTTGTAGAATGTCTCGTTTTTGCTTGATTATATTATAGGTAAGCAGTGGCTATTATTAGTAGGCCAAGGTTGGTGGGCATTAGATGTGATGAGATACTCCGAACAGGGAAGCAAGAACTGAGGACAAGCGCCGGTGCAAGCTGCGTCCTCGGCCATGACGCAGTTGGAGAGGATGACGCACTCCCTGCAATAAATCCACCCGCGCAGAATGCTCTGCCAATATTGAACCTCGCCAGGAGATGATGAGCTACGCGCATTGTTTGCATGAGGACTACGCCAACTGTTGGCCACGGGGCGCACAACATACATTGGTTGTCAACTGCCGTCACGCATAGGTCATATCCACAATAAACTCGGCACCATAATAAGGAACTTCAGTTTATACCTAATATCCATGACCGTGCTATTGGGGAGACTGTTATGCGGCTGTAATTAATATGAATAGAGAATAACTCAAAAGCAACTTCCTGTCGTGATGTGAGATTTTACTATTTAGAAGAAAAATTATAGTGGAAATTCTCATTAACAAGTACATGTATACTTTTCAGTGGTGAATCCTGAACATTACTTTAAGTATACTGCACATTATGGTAGCTACCTCTACCGTTGTCTTTTATTTTGAGCTTTTCTGAAATCCCAATACTATGAGATTCCGTCTTTAATAATTATTCTATAAGACAATTACACAAACCACTAAAGTCTGGATCATTAACATACTACATTTTTACAATTGCTTGAGAGAAGCGTAACTTACGAACGACCAGAGGACTGTTCACCGCAATATTTTGCGGTACCCACCGACCGTCCAGACGCGCATCCGCCCCTCTCCCCGGTTTTGAAACGTGAGTCTAAGGTTATCGCGTCTCGCATGCGATGCTTTCGCCTGCGCTAGCGAATTCTCTAGACAACATAAAAAAAACTGTTTGAAACTTCTCACTCTACCGCACTTCATAGCGCTTACGGATGCGGAAGACTGACTGGCTCTCGGTAGCAAATCGGAGTTGTTTTCTTTTTGCATCTGTTTTAAAGCTATCAAAATCTATAATTTTTTAGAGAATTGCCAAATTTATGAACTATTTATTATACACTTCGAATTACTAGGCATACCGGCGGTATACGCAGTGTATCGGAGCATTCACCACTGGTAGTTTTCCACTTTTCTTTCTCTCATACTTCTCGTAGTATAGAAAAGGGGACTGAGGCTGAGAAAATGTGCCGATTTTTTTCACAGAAGAACAGGTGTGGTGAGTTCCTAATAGCGAAACGGTCTATTTTACTTTCTTGCATAATATTTGTTATATAATGTATTTTAATGCTGCGCAAAAAACATCATATTTTCGACAACAAATCTTTTATTGTAGGACTTCAGTATCGAGAAAGTAGATAAGTTTGATTCATATATGTAGTAAATTACTTCCTCTAACACGTTATGTCTTCAGAATCCACATTTTATGGGTCCTTGATGCAGAAAAATTTATTTTACTCAAAACGTGTCTGGCCGTACGCATGTGTATGTGCATTAGCACCTAAACCATACACGGGATTTTCATCAAAATTAACATTCTCTAATCGATCTGGATGATGTCTCGACCTCTTGAATTTACAACGAGTATTTTAATTTTTGAAGTGTACTTATTTTAACTTTTGAAGGGGAAGATCCTAAGGGCACTAGGAAATCTCCGAAGTTTTCCATTAAATTTGCTGCTGGAATTTTAAATCATTTATTTGTCTATGGCTCTACTTACAACAGCATGCCATCATTTCCATTGGCCAAATTGGAGTGACTGGTGAGCCTCCGCGTTCTGTCCACGCACCGCAGAGCTGGGAAACAGCCGCTCACCTAAATTACCGAGCAGCGCGGCTGCTTTTGAGGTCGTCAGTGCGTCGGTTGCCGCAGCGCAATGAAACACGCCCGCCGGCCCAGCTGGAATCATGTCTACGTTGGGGGTCAGCTCAGTGTCAGCTCAGTGTTGCCAACCCGAATTTTAGAAAATTAGTAGATTATGTGCCAAATGTTGTTAGAAGTTGGTAGAATGTATAATGCAAAATTGGTACATCTACCACCTCAATTTAGAAGATTTTTTAAGATTAAAAATGCATGAACTGTTCTTAAAACGTTTATTTTTCGAAATTATATATATTTTTATTGAAAAATTTTAAATGTTCTGCGCTAGGCTGCCCATTATTTGTCACGAATCTTAGTGCGCAACAATCCCTCTAGAGTCTCCGTGCAAATTCTATTTCTCTGGAAGGTTTTCATATTATTAATTGCAGAAAACAATCTCTCAACGTTGGCGCTTCTACGTGGAAGTGCGAGTAATTTTCTTACGAATTCGCATAGCAGGGGAAACATTGGAGACTGGTCTCCTTTTTTAATGGATGAAACATGCTTCCAGAATTCTTCAGGTGTAGGATCACATTTTTTCTGTGAAATGAAATGTCATGTTTCTTAATAATCTCCACTCTCGGTCCAATTCGGTCATGTTTTCTGGGCATAGTTCTAAAAATATGTAATGTAAATAAAAAAATATTCTAGAGTGGGCAACATTAATAATTAATTATATTTAACTTGCCTGAAAACTGAACTTCTAAATGAGCAATAGTTGTGACTGCATGTTTTTCAATGATATGTTTGGGATCCATAAATTTAAGACATTTTAATCTTTGCTTTTGATTAAAACAAAAACGCTGCTTTATTTGTTTTACGCTCTCCATATAAAAGAGAATGCATTTTTCTTTAAAATGTATTATTTCCATTTCATTCATTCTAGCCATAAAGTCTTGTTTCAACAACAGGGAAATAACATTGCCACCAAGGTAGATTTCTTCAATTGCTAAATGGTTTTGATTATTTTCATATTCTGAATTCAAAATTTTGTTCTCTAAATCCAAGTTAAGATCCTTGCTACTGTTTTTTTTACTTTCAGTCAGCTGCGGTAATTCTGGTTTAATAAAATATTCCAAGATAGTTTTGTATGTTGTAAAAATCCGTTCATATAACAAATAAACTTTAGGACTTTCTGATTGCATTTCTTTATTAATGTCATGGAAATAGGGCAACACATAATCTAAAAAAATTAAGTATATCTCTGTTGAAGGATACATGGACTTCACATGGATTGTCTGAGCGGCAAGTAGCCTGTCATTCAAAACAGCATTTTGGAAGTAAAACTTTAAAGCTGGAAGCTATTCTAAAAGACGTTTGGGGAACAGCAAGTAGAGACAGCCATCTTATTTGAGCTGGGTGTAGAAGTTTATGGGGTTTTATATCCAGAATCTACTGGAATTCTTTAAAGTCACCCAGACGTTTTGGGCTATTTTGGATATAATTGTATACATCTCTTGCAAAATCCTCTACACCCCTTGGGAGTTTTGCAGGCATAAGAAGCACACAAATGAAACGAGTGGCAAATGCACTTCATCATGAATAAGTGTGAGATCTCATATGCAAATAGAGTGGACAATGAATGGTGTGAACCAAACATAGTATTTGTACCATCAGCTGCAATCCCAATCATGTTCTGTTTGTAAGGAATATTTTCATTATCAAAATATTATTTGCACTCATTATGTAATGCTGAGGCAGTGCCCTCTACAATTGGTATTAAACACAAAAAATTATCTTCCACATTGAAATCTTCTGCTGTTCTGGCAATGAGCGCCAGGTGATTTGTTGTTGACTTGTCTGTGCTTTCATCAACAACCAAAGAAAATTTTTCAGTTTGTAAAGTCTTAACTAATTCGCTGTGAGTTAATTTTCCTGTTGCATTTGTAACAATGGCTTGTGACTCAGTTTTTTCGAATGTAATTTCTTTGACTATTTCAGAATCCGAGCAAACATTTTGAATAAGTTTCTTTAGGTCACCTGAAAAATAATATTATTTGAATACCTATAGTGTCTTAATTAAAATTAATTTGTTGTGAATGAAATACAACAAAACATAGCCTACATTTATTAAATAATGAATTTGTAGACTAAGCCGCAAGCATACTAACCAGAATTGTTAAAAGGTAGATTATTTTTTGCCAAAAAACAAGCCATTCTTATTTCTCCAAATTTGATTTTATCCTCAAATGACTTTTTTGAATGAGTTTGCCCAAACTGGGTGATTGATAGTTTACTTGCTATTCCTGAAAACAAGTAGTTAACTTTTTTAAAAATTGGTGTTTTATATATTAAAAAACGAAACTAATAAATAAAAATAAAATTCGAAATTAATAAAACGAAATTGCGTATAATTTGCAGATTTAAAATATATACATGCACAACCATAGGCAAGCAATGATAAATTAACTGATTGTTAGTAATTTCGTTTGTAAAATTTTAATTAATTATTCAATATTAAACTAAACTGAGCATAAAACCACGGAATAGAAGTTCACCTTTCACACATGCTACATGCATTAAACTATTTGCATGTTTATTTAGAATAAATCTTCCACCAGCACACTTAAGATCACACCTACATGATTTGCAATAAAAATATCCTTTACCCTTGGTACTTTCTTGAAGCCAACCTGCAAATTCCTTGTCTCTCTTTTTCGAATTTCGATTATTTTTGGTCATAGTGCCTTTTTCGAGCTTTCCGTGGCGGAGTTCCTAACCTAGAACTCTGTGCATCGCTTTCGCTGCTGTCAGAATCCATTATAAATAAATGCACGCAACACAGAACAAACAGCAATCAGCACCGTAAGTACGTAGTTGTTTAGTTTCAACAACAAAACAACACAAAACAGGAACAAAGATTCACCATTGATTCCGCAACAAGCCAACCGGGAATGGGCCACAGAACAGTATAGTAATGTCTATGGGCGCGAACGGCGAACTGTTGTTGACGGTATTGCTTTTTGTAGTTTATGGCCTGGACTCTATGTATGCTTGACGCATCGTCGCATGCTTCACGCAACGTCGCTCGTCGTTATAAAAATAATTCAAAGTGATGATATATGTCAAACAAATTAAAAAATAGGTAGGTTTTAGATCTAGGGTGGTAGATAGGTAGACTGAAGTGAATTTGGTAGATCTACCAAAACGTTGGTAGACATGACATCACTGGGTCAGCTGCTGACGACCTCGAAAGGTTCACGCGACGCCTTCCAAGACAGCGAGGCTCGCGTAGGGATGCGAGGTTGTAAACTCGCCACAAGAGTTGGATTTGTTGGAACATCGGTTGGATTTGTTTATAACAGTGGCGTGCATCCCAAGTAAGCTAGGTATGCTGCGCCTACCCTGGAGAAAAGACAGTGAAATGTAATTATTATATTATGAAATCACCACTTACGCTATAGATAATTAAGCTTGGTTTTTAAAATTCTGCCGGGAAAGGGTACACTGGCTAGCGTAGGCGCGCGGCCCTTCATTGAGCATACGCCGCTGTTGCTGACAAAGACAGAAAGCGGTTGAAAGAGACGGAGGTAATAGGCGCCGCAACCTGGCCCGAACTGAGCATGACGTTGTTCTCCATCTAAATACATTGGCAGTTCGCGCATGCTCTGACTTTCTGGAAGCTCCATTTGGTTGTATGCAGCCCGCTGGTAAGCGCCGCCGCCCGGGCCCACTGCCGCGGCACGCCGCCCTCTGTATTGAGCTTGCAGATGTGTTCGCATGCGTACGAGCTGACACACTGGTATACGCGCCGCCTGCCACGTAACGCCACGGTCTTTTTCTTGTGGATTTATTTGATCTGTGCGTGTTATTCACACTGTGCATATTATTTTTTAATGACTTTTATTTTTGTGTGCACTGTCTTTTTGTGCAACATAACGGTATTATACTGTGCTGTAGCAGAAAATATATTTATAATTGAGGATATTGAAAAAATATATTCAGTTGTACTTTTGTGGAGAAAAGTGAATTATTCGTTTAGGGAGGCCTGTTCCAGAACCTGTCTTCGGTCAGGTCTTTGCGCAAAGAAAAGGGAAGGAAGCATTTCCGCTACTTTAACACCTCAAAATACGAAAACACTAGTTGGTTAATAGGAAACAGAAAACTAATAATTTATTTTGCTGGGCCATGATCAGTGTTTTCCCATGTTCGTAATGTGAGGAATAAAGAACGCTATAACAATTTGCAGTTTCTCAAAAACAATCACAAAAATGGTCGATAACAGAGTCAATTGCATCCAGTTTATTCAGCTGGCCAGTTCTGCAGTGTCAGCATTGAAACTGAAATTGATCAGATGTAACGCAACAAAACTACACAGAACGAATAGAGTCATATTAAAATGCCTGATTGACGTGGCAATTTTTTTTTTCAATGCAGGAATTACCTTTCGGAAAGCATCGTAAAAATGGGTTGGATAGCAAAGGCTGCGTTGATCGAACTTCTAAATTTGTGGAGTAAGTATGTGACGACCTTACAACAATACTTAAAATTTGCCATAACATTTAAAAGGCACTTCTAACAGAATTCAAAATGATTTGATTTTTGCAATTAGTAATTTCTTGAGTAAATCAATTAAAGAAAACATTTCCATGGCCTAGCATGATGCAATTGTTTTAGATGAAATATAAATATAGATAATATAGATAAATAAAGATAAAATATAGTAATTGATCATATGCTATGTCGTGAGAGAGAGGGCAGTGCGAAGGAAGCTTCTGAAGAATCGTGAGCGTTGCCAAATAATCAGGAATAATAGTGTCTCTTATACGGGACGCAGCGTTCATTACTTCCCGAAAGATAAACGAGTATTTACGACGTGTGAAGCGTTCAAAAGGCAGAGGTTGATAATTAACTTGTGGTTCACAGAAGATTGTGGGCGCGTATGGGAAGGACTAGCGTTATTCCAAAACACGCAATAATAATAATAATAATAATAATAATAATAATAATAATAATAATAATATCAATAATAATGTCTTTTTGATACAATGATTTAATTTAAAACGTAAAGAACTGAATACAGTTTTGTTGTGTCTTCCAAAACAGGCTCCAAATCGCACTCTTGCTATTTACAGAGCTTACCCAGTCGAATTGGTCACCGCACGCCCCTGGTTTATGATCACCATACTACATCATGCACTGTTCATTACCACGTTGGGTAGAACTGATCAGTGAGTAGCGTAATAGTGCGTGTTACGAATATGCGAGATCCACATGGATGCAGTTTAAATAATTGCTCGTGCAAACTTTCACTGTTCAAGGCACAAACAAATGAAGGCACATTACATTGTGCAACATGCTAGAACGATTTCGACAAAATCACTGTTACGATGATTTGTAATAGACTTACAGCACACCCATACTATATCACATGTAATAATTGCTCTACACATTCACTTTATATATTAGTTTTGATTGAACATAGATAGGGTTTCAGTCGGAGCAGTCAATTTCAGAAATTTGTGGAATACACATAATGAAGTGCAGACCGTCGAAATGTGTATGGGTCTCGTATGAATATCATAGCTCAACTGACTGTTTCGATTGGATGTGTGATGGGGTGGTGGCACGGTCCGTGGGCGAATGGCGACGGTTATTTTTTTTACATAATGTAATAAAGGAATCTTTGACAGTGTCTTAATTATAACTGGATAAGTTACGTAGTTAAATAAAAAATTGAAGTTTAGGAATTTCAGTACGTGATACAAGGCTAATGGGTTAAATCATCTGGATTGGACAATGATTTTTGGAAGCGCCGCATGAGCCGAGGAGTATTTAGCTGTGGGAGAGTCAAAGAATTTTCGAAGCGGTTCAGAATTTTCTTTCCACTGTTTTCACTATATTCACTGGACTTTGCGCTACTTTCGTTAATGCCACAGAAGCCTTAACCCTCTCTTCACTAACAAAAAGATTTTATGGAAACCGACTCCGTTTTTCCTGTATGAAACACAAATTCGCCCATTTAATGACTCCTCTAAATCAAGTTTCTCTAGTAAATCGTAATTTACGCAACTTGGAGATTTTCTTTTCTTAAAATCGTGATCAGAAGGATTACATACATTGAAACATTTGTCGTATCTCAACACTCTTATCCTACAGTGTTCACGCGATTCACAGAACAAACTCTATCTCTCTCCTCTTTATCAGAAGCGTATTGCGACTGATGTTCAGAAAGATTTAGCTAAATCCTTCAAGAAATTATCCGTTAAATTTCACGAGCAAAGTCAGGAGGGCACTCTATTCCTAGGACGCAAAGGGACTCAGCAGTAAAATTCATTTCACTGTCACCCATCCCTTTTTGGAACAAAGTGAATAACTAATATTTCTTGAAAGAGATATCACGTTCTTCTTTTTATTGTTCTTCGGCACTTGCATCAGACTGATCAAACACAATTCGTTAGTGCAGGAGCAAAAAAGCGCGCATCTGCATGAACTTACAATAGGTTTTTTTAGATCTGTACGTGTTCAGTGCCCACTTTATTCTTGTTGTGTTTAGTAGGAAAGTGAGTAAGAAATACGGCTATTTTTTAAAACAATTTTTATTCGACTGAGTTCACACAGGAAGTTTTAATTTTTTTAAATAATTACAATTTTTTAATGAAATATTTATTTTTTGAGAAAGTAATTTACAGATGAATTCGCGGGGTCGTTCACACTGGAGCATCAATTATGAGTCAGCGTTTGGAGGCAGTTTTCATCCGATAAAGAAGAGACGCTCGCTTCTATTCGTGCAGAGATAGAAATGCCGAGTTTTACTCGTAGTGCGTTTTCTGAGCACGTGTGGTATGGTATTTTTCCTTCCTTATTTACGATTATTCATTCATTATTTTGATCTAGAAAGGAAAAAGTACGGAGAATTTCCCACCTTGATGCCACACCGAGAAACGTTTTTAATTTATTACAATGACCAGTGACTAATGAAATTTCTAATGAAATTTTGAAGCTGATCACAGAAGACATAAGAAAATCTGATACTTGAAATCATGAAGCAATTACCTGAAGAACAACTTGTTATTGCAATCACTCTTTGAAACTTTTCATTAGTAAAATGTACAAAATTGTAAGAACAAAAAAATTAAAAAATTGAAGTTGAATGTTCTTTAAACTGAAATAAATTACTGAACACGATAAGAAGTGTTGGACAACTGAAGAGTCTTTACCGTGGTTTCCACAGCGAAACTCGAGCGGCATAGTTCTGCGTGAAGGGGACGAGAGCTCGACCCAGAGGGGACGAAGACACCCGAAGGCGGGCGGACTTCAACGAAACTCGAGCGGCAGCGGAAAAAATGTGTCCGACTGCATTACAAAATCCGCTGCTGCACCGCTCGTCTTCCGCGCAGGTCTGAACGTGCTCATAACGCAACATGTGAAACAAAATTTCCACTGCGGTCACTCCGCATAGGCTGTGAATGTTCCGCGCCGGTCTCTGGGAGCCTTTAAGGCCTAAGCCTTTAAGGGTCGTATTTATGAAGTTCTGCCAGCAGCGCTCTTAGGGGCCTGCCATCTGGGGGCTTGGTAGGAGCTCAAGAGGCGACTGGAATTGGCAGGGGGCCGTTCATAAATCGCAAAACCGAACACTGTCAGCCTGCTGGGCCTGGCAGGCCTCTGGCAGAGGTTTATAAATCCACAGACCGGCGCGATAGATCCGCAGCGGCTGCGGCGCGGAAAGTTCCGAGCTAGCGTTCGCATCCGCGGAATTTGGGACCGTTCACACCGGGGTGTCAACTATGAGTCAGCGTTTGGTGACGCTTGGCAAGGTCGCTCGACTCAGAGACTCCCGAACACGGGCGGACTTCCACGAAACTCTAGCTGCAGTGAAAGAAACGCGTCTGACTGCGTTACAAATTTCACCGCCGATTAAACGCTGCCAAGCCGTTGCCGCGACGCTCACCTGCCGCGCAGATCTGAACGTGCTCGTAAGGCAAAACGTGACGCGAAACTTCCGCTGCGGCCAATCCGTGTAGGCTGCGGATCTTCCATGTCGATCTGTGTGAGCCTTTACGCGGACGGAAGCCGAGCTGGAACTGGGGGACTGAAATGGAAAGAGCGCGGTGAGATGGATGTGTGAATACTGCAATCGTAGTCATGGTAGGAAGTCCTTACCAAC
Organism: Teleogryllus oceanicus; assembly: GCA_964035755.1. Taxonomy (NCBI): domain Eukaryota; kingdom Metazoa; phylum Arthropoda; class Insecta; order Orthoptera; family Gryllidae; genus Teleogryllus; species Teleogryllus oceanicus. Next base: position 159,871,561 of record CAXIVR010000001.1, read on the forward strand.
ATCAATATCAAAAGAATCAATCGTCGAAAATAACGATGTAAGAAAGTGACAGCATTAGAAAGAAAAATAATAAAGGCCATTTTCAGACCCAACAATCGTTGATCTTGGTTTGAAAAAGTAACAAAAGCAAGCCTTCATTTTAAAACATTTTAAGTAGAAGGGAAGAGATTCAATCATTTAAGACTTTTTACTATAATATCTCATAATAATTAATCGAGTCGTAAATTGGCAGCAAATTTCTAATATTCTGTGCTATTAATCTACTTCCTCTTTAGTCCATGAATGTAAAATTTGTTTTAAAAAAAATGTGCATTGTAATACTTCTCTTCTGAAATGTATTTTTAGCATGGCTGTTGCCCGTTGTTTTACTAATAGGCCACGAAGAATTTTGAACAAAGAGTATTGAAATCAATCGTCATGGCTTGGAGATTTGTTAAATTAACCTTCACATTCATCAGATTGCATGAATTATGAAATGTTTGTGAGGCCAATGAGAAAAATTTATGACAGTGTGCCTATGAGTCCACAAGACATGTGATTTTGCTATAAAGAGCGAAACCTTCAATCGATTAAATCTTTGCAGTCACAACAGAAGATGTGTACTACTCTTAAAGTTTTATACATTTACATTGAGATCAAAGAAATTTTCTTTCAAGAGTATTTTTAATTGTTTTATGCTTTATTCTTTCCCTACACTGATGTACTAAGAATGAAGTAAATTAACAGTATAGAATCCAATGCGTCCTCAACTCTCAGCCTTGTTTCATATTACACGTAAGAGATATACAATCAATGCAAAAAGTGTCCGTTATTTACATCTTCTTAAATGTCTATTTATACCAAACACAAGTGTAATAAATGTATTAACTGAAAAATACAGATGAATATTTAGTTTAATGTATAGCACACGCAAAAAAAAAAAAAAGCAAAAGACAAATGTAACGACTAAAAATTCAATAAAATGTGATAGAAGTAATCATACATTTGAAGTAATGAAGCGAAATGAAATAATGATTAATGGATTTGCCTACCTTGTTTAGTTCACTATAATGTTGCCAGTTTATCGTGGCAGGTAAAAATGGACAGCTAACGCACAGAAACTAGTGATGCTTTAAGAATTGTAATTATAAAATTGTAGCACATGCAACACGTTACGACGTGCCGGGCTGCGAGTGCGACTACATACGGATCAGAACGGTTTTCAACAGATTGTTTGCCCTTAGGGTGAAAGAAAATCATATGCAATGATAAATGAATTGTAGTTTAATGTTTGTGTATATATATATATATATATATATATATATATATATATATATATATACACAAAATAGCTTCTTTTAGTGAACTTGAAGTAAGCCGGAGGACCAATGAAAGTTTATAAATGTTCTTCTTTCTTGAAGTTCACACACACGCGCGAACCGCACACGCGCACGCGCACGCACACACACGCACACCCGCGCACTCACGCGTACACACGCGCACACGCGCACACACGCGCGCACACACGCACGTGCCACACACGTGCCCACCATACATACGCTCACACACGCACACACGCATGCACACGCACACACATCGGGAACGGTTGCTCTGTGCATCAACTTATGTCACTGCAGTGCCTCTGTCCTAGGTTCGAGTCCGGTCGGCTGTTCTGATCGGTAGTTTTCCGTAGTTTTTCCGATCAACACCAGGCGAATGCCGGAGCAGTACCCTAATAAACAGTCCACCGCGCGCAATCTTTCCTTCCTCTTTCTCGTCCTATCTTCAACTCTTACACACACATACTTACACTAACATGCACTACACTACCACACATATCGGGAGACCGGTCGGGGATTAGAACTTGTCACGGCTGGGGCGGTGCCTCGCTGGTGGAAGATACCTGTTTAGGGAAAACCCCGCTTGCCGACACCAGGTCGGCGCCGGAGCTCGCCATCCAATGGGGAAAGATCACCGCCACCTCCCGATAGAAAAACGTCCACTGCACTTACGGGACTAATGACCTCAGTAGTTGACGCGCCCGGAATCACAATCAATCATTGGAGCTCATTTACTTACAATTTGTTGTAATGCAAGTACCAACCCTAATCAGACTACTGAATGTGCGGATGCCGTCAGAGCTCAGGCTCCAGGCAAATCGGTGGTGCGAACTGGATGGTGTGCGCGGACTCAGTTGGCTGCAGCTTGTTGCGGAGTTTGCCGTAAATTCGGTCAGGTGACGGCTGATGCTCGCGATTGGCTCGAATTTAGAGCTAGCGGCCTGTTGGCCGCGCTGGTTGATTGACGAAGTGGGCGAAGCAGGAACAGCCGACTCGTTCGCAGGCTGTCAACCTAGTGAAGTGAGTATTGATACACTCGTCCGTTGTTGTTGACAGATGAGTCAACAATAACCGTTTAGGTCTCAGTTGAGCACAGATATAGTCTGATGCCTAAGTTCGTGAATGAGTTGCATTTTTGGACTGTTCGTCTGGTAGGTCCGCTAGTAGTTCTGAGCAACAGTACTGAAGTTGTAGAACTTGTTGAAGGTGTAGAAGAATCAATAAATGAAAGCTTTAATAATAAGAAATCGTCCCCGAACAAGAATATAAATGATGTTGTGTGACGGGGATAAACGATTCATTATGCGGAAAATAAAAGGAATACTAAAAATAATACCGTAAAATTGGCGGAGGAATTGAGAAAATGTGAGATTGAAATTTCAACCAGTATAGTCCGAAGTATTTTGTAAGGAAAGAGGATTTTAAGTCCAAGAAAAATATTGGGTGAGTAAAGCAAAATGAATTAAAGTAAAGTAGTAAGTAATTGAAGTAAAAAATTAAAAAAATTAAAATTGCTTATATTTCGCTCAAAATTATGCGAAAACTACTCATATTTTCGAAAAATTGTGCATGAAATTATATCAAGATCTCTCTATAAGGAACATATTTCATTAAGAAAAATCTCTATCTTCAACATTATCTGCCTTACTAACAAACACTAAGTAAAATTTACCTCTGGCATAAGCTAGAAGTAGCCAAAATCTTGACTAATAAACGCGGAAGTGTAGCGTAAGCTGAGAGTAAGGGCGGCGTAGTTTCATGGCAAGCCCTGTTCCCAGTCGACCCCTAGTTTAAGCTCGGAGTAAGCGTGAAGTAAGCGGAGTAAGCGAGAAGAATTGCCAAGCACTTGCGCAAGTGCTTGGCAATTCACAGCCAAGGAAATTAGAATATATGGAGATGACATTGCCCTCAGAAAGTGAAGCCTTTTGACGAGAGCACTGCGTTCGGACAGCGATATTTTGTTGACCAAACGATGTGCGACGTTTTGCGATGCGATATTTTGTTAATTAACCCGGCTCGCAAGCTTTGTACTTGCTTACGGCTTTACCGCCAATGCGAAACCGTTTTGGGTTATTTATTTTTATTCATGGGAAAAAATGTTTTATATTAACATTTAATATTAACATTTTTCTTCGAAACAAACAGAATAATCAAAATTGGAACGTTTCTCTCAAACGAGATTTTTTGTCTCATGTTTGCATCTTACTTGTTTTTACATGTAGGCCCTAATTTAGTATATTAGATTCTGTTCCAGTCAGACAATACCCGTACCCGGAGCATAATGAAATGGCGATATTTTCATTAAGTTTTTAGAGAGTCTTATTTATCATTCATTCACAACATTTTGACGGTTTTCCTCTCGCAGCACTGGTGTTCTAAGCATAAACCTGAGCTTTTACCGTAGACGAAGTAGCTGATTTAGCATTAAGCTACATAAGCTGCAGCTTGGGACCTCAGAGCCAATGAGGCATCAAAATTTATTAAACAAAATTGCCAATTTTCTAAAAATATTATGGAATTATACATATTATAATTAGTTGCAGCACATAAATACAAATTAAATAAATTTTATAAATACGCTATTGGAGTTGAAAACAGATGTATTCTAAGAACAGGATATTCATTCTCATCTATTTCGAATTGAACTTGTCGAGTGGATGACAAAATCAATGATGCCAAAATTTGTCACAGCAGCTGACACAAATGGTATATTTTCATATATACCAAACATTTGGCTTATTTAAGTACAAACATTTTAAAATAATAAAGTGGGATAGACAATTCAGTCGACATGTGTCCTTTATTTAGTAAACTGAAAAGAGTTAAAAACAAGTGTCGAGCTACTATGAGACAAGACAAATTCAATTCACTAACAATAAAGTTCAGTGAAAATGATAAGCTCTGAGGTTTATCTCTCAAGAAAACTGATTTTATGAACAAAATATTGCATAAACAACATTTTTAGTACGTTTTTGTCAGTTATAGTGTTTATATAATATTGCAGCTATTTTGACATAAATATAAAAAAAAGAAAACATTCAAAAAATATTTTGTATTCATTTTTATCAAATAGAAAAATTTTCAAATTAAAACATAATTTCAAATGTGTCCCATCTTTGAATAGCATACTCCTCAGACCTGCTTATATTAGTTACATGCCTTCATTGGTTTTTAAAAACTATTGAATTGATATTAGAAAAATAATAATTTTAAAAGATATGTACAGATTGATGTGGCTTTCGACAGAGAGTTACACTTGGGTAGGAACTTTAATTCTATGCGGTAAGTTACTGCAACATTTTCACAACAATATTTCAAAAAATTTTACGTTATTTTTTAAAAAATATACGTTGTTTTTTATTTAAAAATTTGGCGTGAAAATTAGTTTTTAGATAGGTGATTTTTAAACAATATTCTTAGTCCCAGTCACATTGAAAACTAAACTGCATCAGATTGCACTTTCTCTTACTTTTCTCAACTAATTTTTTCTTCGGTTGGCATTGATCCTTCGTGGGACTCAACTTTCATGAAGCTGCTATTGGTGCTAGGTCTTTAACACAATTTTTTACAATTATTAATGTGGTAGTGGGGCTTGAAGTGATTTATTGTTTGATGCAACGTTTGAAAGATTGCTATTGAAGATTTATTTAAGCATATTCCGTAAATAACACTGCAATGATTAATTTGCATTTAAGTTTTTGGTCTCACTCATTTTTTTAAATTTTGTATGGTGACTGTATCACTAGAATGATAGACAGAACAGTTTTCATTTTATTCTTGTCTGAAAATCTGTCTTGTCTTCTCAGATCCATTAAAAACATCGTTAATACTTCTGTTCAAAAAATTGGAATTAAATCTTATAATTAGATTCACTCGAGCATTTCATTTCATTACTTCACAGAATTTTTCAAAAGATAAGAAACTGGTTCCAAAATTATTAGTTTCAAATGTAGAACACAAACAGCAAGTCCTTTCGTGTTATCGATTTTATGTGACTTGTTTGTTTCACCTGCTTCCTTGCAAGTCAAATTATTTAGACTATGTTACCAAAAGTCAGTTAACCAATGTACTCACAATTTCCCTTTATTCCATTAGGTCCATTGAAAATATCTTTTCGTTTTTTCTTTCTTCTTTTTCGAAACTATTGTAATTTCTCAATAACATTAAATTAAATGTACATTTCTATTTTCACAATACTTGGCTTTTTTTAAAAGAATTTGGTTGTTCATCGATCATGAGACCTGCTCCCATTCTCTTAAGCGTCTGCTATCCGATGACAAAGTATAATAAAAAAATTGGTGCCTTTTCTTGATAAAATTTTGAAAACGTAGTTGAGGCGTCATGTAGAGTATTCTCAGAAATCAAAAAATCCGTTTGAAACTCCTAAAGTCTCGAGTTCATTCAGACCCGTCGGAGAAAATCAATTTTGGAGAAAATCGGCCGAACTATTTAGGTGCTAGCGTTGACCATATGCGCTCAGGCGGGCAGAACACATTTTACCATCAATCTATTTTTTCGGTATAAGGACCCACAAAAAATGGTTTCTCGGTACAGCGGGTGTTACAGGAATTTTTTCTATATATAGCAATTGGATTTATTATCTTTTTCGTTACTAGGGCCCGGCAATAATAGTTTTTTTCTGCCAAAAATTCTCAATTTTCCAGCGCACGATTATATAACGTTATCTTCTTACAAAGTAAGTGCGAGAACGCAAAAATAATTACTGTTTAGAAATGACTTTGGAGAAGTAATAAGATATATGAACGCGGAGACATATGGGAGAGGGTGACAAACCATGTTGGATTACGACGAGAGATGAAGAAAACATCTTGTGCCTTTCTCTAATATCATTTCCGCTGAAGGGATGCTGAACGAACTCGTCCATCGCGATAACAAATATATAAGGCAGCTGCGTGTTTGCTCCCCTCCCCCTCGGCCGTGCGGCATCACGGTTGCTCTCGCGCAGCCGATGCGTCCCCTCTGGGCCACCAGCGCCGAACGCAATTCCAAAAGCCCAGAACAACAAACAGCGAATTACTCAAGAGCGGTCTCAGCGGCAATTGGAGGAGTGTTTGTCTTGGGGCGGCAGCGCGTCCGACGTCGGCCGCCGGCCGCGGCCGCTTCAGCGCACGTCTAGCTCTCCTTTCGGGCAGACACGGATTGCGACCCCTTCGGCTCTTCTTGGGATTTCGTCATCGATTCCTCCAATTCACGATCAACTTTGCTTTTCCTAAACAATGGTTCGTGCAGGGTGTTACAAATTAAATCCCATTCGAAATATGTGTGCAACTTGATCAATTGATGCAAATGATCAATTCTTAATAAATGGAAATAATACAATTTTGCTCTTTACGTTCTCTAACTTCTCTAACTTTGGTTTGCAAAATAAATAGCAAAAATTAAAAACGTCCCTGCGTTTGTAGTTCACATCTTTTAAAATCCGCGATACTTTTCAATGAACAATGTATCTTTGATAGAAGCGTTCTCTTGCGGCCGCCAGCGCCGAACGCAATTCCAAAAGATCAGAACATCAAACAGCGAATTACTCAAGAGCGGTCTCAATGGCAATTGCAAGAGTGTTTGACTACGCGAATTCTAGGACTACGCAAAAAATATTTATTATTTTAACAAAATGTCAGTAAATTATATTTTATATACGATACAATGTTACCGTCAGCTATTTTATTACACAAACCAAAGATATGTCCATTCAAATGGGAAATACGCAGTTGTCTAAAGACGTCATAGAACAAGGGACGGTGTGTAGCCTCCATTGTTGATTCAATATTTTTTTAAAATTATATTTTATTTTGCAATTTGTTTGTGTACAAACATTTGGCAAAATTACATAGATTTGCGTAAACAAATACATGAGAGGAGTAAAATTCCATGACCGTACTCCACCAATGATACATTATTAATACAAATTAACTATTAATTATAATTTCTGAAATGAATAATTTAAAGTCGATATGGAAGGTCTAAAGTATGATGGCGTTGAAGTCGTCTGGTGGAGTCACTATTGTCTAGTAAGTTGATGGCTAGAATATTCGGATGATTATGTAGTCTTTGTAGGTATTTTGCACTGGTATTCTTGATTTCTTCTTTTATAGTTGGAATCTGTAAGTCTTTGTGTAATGTTGCATTCGTTACGTACCAGGGGGTATTTACAAATTTTCTTAAGGCTATTGACTGGAAGCGTTGTAATATTTCAATATTAGAATTTTGAGCTGTTCCCCAAAGTTGAATTCCATATGTCCATACTGGTTTTAATATTGCTTTATACACAATTACTTTGTTTGCGATGCTTAACGATGATTTTCTTCCAAGTAGCCAGTTTAACCTTCTAAGTTTTAGGTCTAATTCTTTTCTTTTCTTCTTTATATGTTTTTTTTGTTTGTGTGTTTTTGTTTTTATACACGATTACTTGTAAGTCCGAGATATTTTGCCGAGTCATTTTGAGGAATACATTGCGATCCGATTTTTATTGGTGGACACATTTCGTGCTTCAGACTGAAGGTGACTTGGCCTGACTTCTTGTCATTGATCTTAAGGCGCCAGCGTTTCTGCCACTTGTGGATGGATTGCAGATGTTCTTCTACGAGACGAGATGCTTCTGCTAGAGCTTCATGTCGAGCTAAGATGGCTGTGTCGTCCGCGTAGGTTGCTGTCAATGCGTTTACAAATGATGGGATGTCGGCAGTATATAATGAATAAAGGAAAGGTGCAAGCACACTTCCTTGAGGCCTCCTGACTTTATAGGGATAAGTTTGAAGTTTCACCGTTAAATTTTATTTGAAAATATCTCTCGTAAGATCTGATTTTAACAAGTGGTAGTAAGGATACGGTAGATTTTTCTTAATTTTATACAATAGACCTGGGTGCCAAACCTTATCGAAAGCCTGGCTTACGTCTAGAAATACAGCAGAACAATATTCTTTATTTTCTAGCGATTCACTAATTTCGTTTACTACTCGATGAATTTGTTCTACAGTCGAATGCCGTTGTCTGAACCCAAACTGATGATGAGGTATTATTTCATTTTCTTGTAGAAGTGGATTTAAACGTGACAGAAGCAGTTTTTCAAAAACTTTTGATAATATTGGCAGTAGACTAATAGGTCTGTATGATACAACTTTATGTGCTGGTTTGCCGGGCTTAGGGATGACTATTACTTGAGCAATTTTCCGTTGATCAGGGAAGTGTCCTAGTCTTAGGATGGCATTGAAGATGGAAGAAAATAAGGCTATTAGTTGATTCAATATGCGTGTGAAATATTTATGAGAGTTCGCGAACTTAATTTCGAGATCAATCAAATGTGACACAAAAATAGACGGTATCAGACATTCTTTGAAGTTCATATTAGTGTGCTTAAAATGAGAATGTGAAAATTATAGACCATACCTTACGTCAAACCGATACCATTAATGAAAAAAAAACTTTAATAATATTTGGAAAATTTGGTACCGGCTTAATAGGTGCACGCAGGCAAGACTGAAATAATCCTGCAAATATATACGCCCCGGGTACAAGGAAATGATACCAGATGTGACTTTTACCACTGAGGGTATAGCGGCGCGCATTGACAACTGGCAGGTTTTGAAAGAATACTCTGGAAGCGACCATCAATACATGAAGTTTCATGCACTCAACCAAACTCCTTATACATACCATACTCCGTGGCAGTCATCACTGTGGAACGCCGCAAAGCTGAACATCGACATTTTTGTGGAGGTCATGGCAAATGGCGTGGACGAAATCGTTGCCAAATGCCGACAACGCAAAATAAGTCTACTGCAAGGAGAAAACGAATTGCACTTACAATGCTACTCACAGAACATGCGTCAATGCCCAAAAAAGATCAAAAACAGAAGGGAACCAGCCTACTGGTGGACCGATGAAAAAGCGGAGCTGAGAAGAAACTGTCTCGAACTGAGACGCACGGCGCAAAGAGCCAGAGGCCGAGAGGAGGCCAACACATTTGCCACTGACCATCGAAATGCCCGAAAGGCCCTCAAAAATGTCGTCCATGACTGCGAGACTTGTAAATGGCGAGCGACTATGGATGAAGTCGACAACGATCCTTGGGTTCTACGATACAGAATTGTGATGAAAAAATTCGGCCATCTGTCCAACACTACTACGGACGCCGTAACTATTCAGGAGATAGTTGATACCCTTTTCCCTGATCACTCGGAAGAAGTAAATCCCCAGACGACGAGGGACCACCGCCGGACGACGTTCTCCTCACTGAAGGAGAATTAATCGAAGCAGCCCAAACCCTGAGAAGCGAAAAGCCACCTGGTCCTAACAGAATACCGGCGGAGGCAATGAAGGCTGCTTGCCGGAGACTAATTCTCGGTATGTACAACGAGTGTCTAATACATGCTGTTTCCAGCAGTCGATGTAAAACCACACACCTTGTACTTATCAGCAATGGAAAGAGAGGTAATAACACGTAAAGCAGCTAGATCGAATTCAGTCGCTGTCTGGAGGAGAATTCTAGCGGCCGGCTCCTCTGATCGGTAATTTTCCGTGGTTTCTCCGATCAACACCAGGCGAATGCCGGAGCAGTACATAGCTTCCAGCGCGACGCCGTCATTTCAAATTATGTTCCACACATGTCATTTTTTCATTAAGCACTGAAATAAATTTCCTCTTAGCAGGTGGGGGGAGTAAGGCATTCTTTATTCACCACATTTCTTTACTTTCCATATATTATTTTAGTGAGTTACAACCTCGACAGCAAACCGTTCGCGTCGCGCTGCCTTAAACAATGCTGCATTTTCATATACCATCATTGCTCTCGTTAGCGGCCGACGTTGCGAAAGCGCAATATAAATCCATGATTTTATTTTGAAGCAATTTGAGGGAAAAGGGGGAAATTTATGTTCACTATATTTATTTCCGGTTATTTGTTAATTAGCTATAGTTTAACTGTTGAGCTGTTAATAGCTAACCGAAGAATGTTATGTTTTGGCAAACTTTGGCTATTTTGTGCTGTTGTTTGAACTTTATATCTTATTATTTTAAATACTTTTTCATTTTTTCTACAAAATCATTTAGTTTAATATTGTATTTCAACGTTCAATATTTGCAGTTGTGCTGCGATTTTGAAACGATTCCCTGGTGTGGGGTCTCATCTACTTACCCGATGCATTATTTTGATGGGGACTTGGGAAATTCCAAAGACTTCCGCTCCCTTGCAGGCATGACAAAGCACCTGACGACAACGGGTTTCCCAGCCTACCTATTTCAGTTACTCGTGTTTCAGATTCAGCCGCATTGTGGCAGCTTTTAGTCGGATGCTCTTACGCAGTAGAGTAGAAGTGATTTCTAAAACGTGCGCAATATTCAAAGAATCGTTATAACTTTCTGATATCAAAGCGCGTGAAACTGATAAATGTTATTCTACACTTCCTGTTCTCATCACTACAGTTTCCTAGAGAGGTTGGCGGTTAACATCCAGAGAAGCTGAAGCAATTCAGGCATAATGGATTTTTGAAGGGAAAGCTGATTAATATTAATTAGTATTATTTATTTAATATTATTTTCATCATGGATATTATTTTCATAAAATGTGAAATTTGTTAATCTCCACCCATTGATGGATATGTGCAGCAGATTGTTAGTGACTGTTTAGATATAACAATGGAAAAAGTAAGACAAAAAACTGTAGTTCAAAATGAATATTAGATAGTAAGCCCAAAGTAACTAACTGTGATTCTGAAAAAAGTTCCACTAATTTATAAAGACGTTATTGAAGGTGTAATAATATTGGCCAGCTATGACGATTTTGGATATGCATATTCTGCAAAATTAGAACCAACCCTCGAATTCATACCAAGGTATCCTTACGAACCAAATACTATTTCTGATTTACTAATTTTAAGAATGACCTAAGAAGAAAGATAGGTAATAATATATAATTATAATATTACCATTTAGTAATAATATTACTAATAGTTTTCTTTTACATTAAATCAATTTTCTTTCTCATTTTGTTCTTTTATTGTGCATGTATCTTTCTTCATCTTGTACTCAGCTCCTTTGTACAAGCAAATCCATTGCCTCTTGCAGTTCTTTAATTGTTGTTTATTTAACTGTGTAAAAAGGTAACGCTGCATAAATATTATTTATTTACTATAAAATTGATACTTTCAGGAAAATTATAAAATAAATCCAACAGGAGACAAAAAAACATAAATAGAAGGTGAAAAAAAAAATCTGTAATTTTTAAATTGACCAAAAATATGGACATAATATAATGAAGGGTACATTGTAATAAGTTGTGAATTTTTCATTTCTAAAATGCTGATACTTTTGTATTTTTGAATAAAATAATTTTTTGTTTATTAATAAAAGTAAAATATTTATTCATTCTTCCATATTCAATAAATAAAGAATGTAAATAAATTATTGGTGAAATTAATTCAGTAATATTTGGTATACAAGTTTATTATACAAGGTTATTTATAAGCCATAAGGATTCTAATGATACTGGCAGCAAAAAGCCTGAGGGATTTTTGTTACCCGTGAGTTTTATGTTAATGCCCGTGGCACCTAGATTTTATTATTACCTAATTTTAATGATTCAGGATTTCTTCTGCGCTATTTAACTACGTGTTAACTTAACTCCATTTGTCCTCTAAATTACAATTCATCATTTCATTATATCGCAGTAAAGATACGAAATTTCTAAATATGTAACATCATTCATCTGGTTGCCATGTTGCTGGTTGCCATGTTGTTACTGGTTGCCATGTTGTGTTAGGAATAGAAGAATTTGCACTTGAACGAGAAACAGAAGAACGAAAATGCATACATTGTCTGAAATGTCTGCATTACTTTTAATGTGATAATACATGAAATTAATTCTTATAGCATATAATTGCACATAAAATGCAATGTACACATACAATACATTCAACGTACATTTAATGTACACGTGTACACTACAATCAACATGCATATGTACACTATATTTAATATGTATGTGTACACTACATTTAATGTACACGCGCGCTACATTTAATGTACACGTACACTAAATTTAATGTGCACTTACTTTTAAGTAGTGTACGTGTACATTTAATGTGTGTTCACGATAATTACTTTCATGTACTTTTACATTGAAAGTAATGCAGAAATTTCTGAGAGTGTACGTAAGAGTAATCTATCCTTTCGTGTGATTTTAGAACTTTTAAATCAGATACCTTGATATGGAGATTTTACAGCTGCTCTGTACTGAAGCCACGATTTGACAGTTACAGTCAACAGAAATACATTTTTAAGGATTACAACACGTATTTTTCATTCAAACACATTGTAAAGTAAGTACGTAAATGTGATGTCGGCATGGAAAGATCAATTTCCGTTACAAATATTCTTCAAGGAAGACACAAGCTCCTTTGAAACTTCAAGGGTTTAATGCAGTTATGTCACAGCAAAAAAATTGTACATTTTCTTCGATATCCCAGTGCGTTAACATATTTCAAACAGCGTTAGTGTGTTCTTTAGCACAAGAATTCCGCAACTTTGGAAACCTGATGAGCTGCTGACTCTCCCCAAATGTAAGAACAATTTGAAGTTTTTTCTTCTTTTGGGTCCCTGATATTTAATGTAGGCAACAGTTTACCACCCCAATGAACAGTAAGAATTATAGATAAATTACTCTTAAAAGCCTATTTAATTGTTTCTTAACGTTATTCTCTTCTTGTGTCTGATTCGAAGAATAGAATATTTATTAATAGATATTTCTTCGGGTAATGTGATCAAGTGCCTCTGCTGACACACACACACATATATATCATTAGTTTAGGGATAATGACATTTTTGGTGCCATACCTTGCAGCATTCTATACCTCAGGAGTATATTGAAGTACTCTCAATAATTCACCAACGTTGATTTCATCTGGACTTAAAAGTTCGTTGTCTGAATCTATAGACAATGAAGGAGATACAGCATAAGATGTAGACGCTTCACACTGTTAACTTTCCTTTTCTCTTCTGGTAATGCTTTTGTCTCGCCTTTTCTTTATCCGCGAGATTTTGGTCTACTCGTGCAAGATGGCTTTTACGTCCTAGTTCTCTCGGCCGAAGTAAAAGCATCCTGTCTTCTTCCAACAATCATTTGTAAAGTATTCGGATGAGCAATATCAAACAGATTGCCAAATTATTTCTAAACTCTTCACGATACTTAAAAAGAGCTTCCCAATTTCTTTGCGTTTTTTTAATTTTCTCCACTCTGAATAAAAGGTAGTAATACAAGTAATACATTTTTGCGAACAATGGTGATTAGCTCTCATCGGAATTCTTGCTTTCCACCAAATTATCATGCACTCACAAACCACAAGTTTCGCACTTGCACTAAGTGTTAATTTTATTTCCCGTACGTTATAAAATAAAACTTCAAGCAATTGTTTATTTGATGGTAAATTGTGTCCAGTTATTTGGTGTTTTATATTAATAATTAATAAATTAATATTACCTCCACACGACACGAACACACACGTTCCTCGGCAGTGCCAATGACACTGACATATGACATTATGTTAGAATAGCGACCTGCAAACAGGTGTGACACTGGATTAAAATTCTTGTTTTGTTAGCCTCGGGGCTGACTCAGCGATGGGTCGTAGATTTGGACTTGTTCGTAATTCGAGTTCCCGCTCACGTCGGCACGGGTAAGAATCCTCCGACCGCAAAAAAATTGTATAGGCATATTTTAAGGTCATTCGAACAAAATTGGAGGGCGAGCGTTCAAAAATGTCGAAGTCAGAAAATAAGGGACACTAATATATATATATATATATATATATATATATATATATATATATATATATATATATATATATATATATTGTGACCGTACTTACCCCAGTTTCCCGAATTAGGGATTCTATTTATTTTTTATTTATTTATTTTACGTCAAAAAAACAGTTAAAAACTGCGTATGACGTGCTATGGGGAAAAGTGAATTGTGTGCACATTTTCAAAATTCTATGATCCCTACACTAAGTCATATACTACTTAAATTTTGAATTTTGAAAGGAAAAAAAAAACTTGTTTCAAGTTGACCAACAAGTACTTACTACATATTAGAATTTTGGATTCAAGATGTGCTATTATCGAAATGATTAAGGGCAAGGGGATCGTTCTAGGGGGAGCGCCTTTATTAGGAGGATGTTGGCTTTAGGCTTGTTACTTTTTCATTCAATTCACGATGCACCAAGTTACACATTACAATTATCATTATTCACAAAAAAGATGAATATGTTTAACAACTAGACAAATCTTCATTACATAATCGCATGCTATTAACGTATACATAATCGCATACATAATCGCATGCTATCATTACCAATCAATACTGTTTGGAATATACCTAACCATCCGGGAGCTCCCACACTCTTATACAATAATGAAATACCAATATTCTATATCCTTAATTTTTACATTCAGTGTTATTATTACCTAACATTAACCATTTAAAATCTATCCCTCCCTCTTTGAATATTTGTGATTGTTCATCGTTATGTCCTCTCCCCATATTGCACACTCTGAAGCTTATGATTGCAATAATTCAACCCGACTTTCACGAATATTACGAGCTTCGTTACTTATCTGAGGATCCCGCATTCCTGTCGTGGGAACAGGGCCGCCTCTGCTGATGTCCTTGACGTCGCCGAGCCCGTGGTAGCCACCCGTCCCGCCGACTGCGTGCTGTCCACGTGGTCGCCGTGCCGTACCCAGCGTTCTCCTATTTAACCATTCACTTCCAAAATCCGGGCACGAATTCGGTCTTCTTATGGCAATGTACTGGCACGGAGCCGTTGGTTTATCCTTACACTGATAGTTTGTGGCCCACTTACACCGCTGCACCACATGCTTTCACATCACCTGATTATTCTTGTTCCGTAGCGTTCAGAACATAATAGTTTTAATTCATGCTTTTGTCCAATACTCCGAGTTCTCGTCTAATCACATGGAAACATTTCTACGCGTTTCTTGTCCTCGATATTACTCCATTTCATTCTCTCATGGCCCGTACTTATTGCTGCACCACATTCTTTCACTTCACTTAATAGTTTCTTGTTCATTGACGCTCGGAACAATTTACCTTTTAGTTTTATGCTTTTGTCCAATACTCCGAGTGCTCGTATACTCACATATTAACACTTCCACGCACCTTCACCCCTCTATGTTGCCCGATTTCTCACCTCACTCACGCCACACAGTCCCGTGCGCGCCATTCGTCATGTCCTTGCCCTCCTCCGAACCGCCTACCTCTTCCCACCGGCCGTGATTCGTTCCCGGAATCGTTCCCCTAAAAGATCGATTTGCGGTCTCTCTCTCTCTCTCTCTCTCTCTCTCTCTCTCTCTCTCTCTCTGTGTATATATATATATATATATATATATATATATATTGTAATAGGTCGGGTTTCACCCTTCCTCTCCTCCTTATATATATAAACCTGCCCACACGTTGGGCGGTCACTTGTAATGGGTTGGGCGGCCTCTCTACACGCCCGGCACGTTATACTGTTACGTTTAATAAATTGCCCTGCTCTAGCCCTTCTTACGAACAAACCAATAAACACTAGCCTCGCGTTGGGTTGCCACATATAATAACTTTCCCCCTTTCCTACTCACAATTGCCCCTCTGCTAGCTTACCTGGCCTTTTCACTCACCTGGGCGTGGTCTGCGGTGCGTCTGTACAGACGCGAGCAGGTATGCAGCTCACGCGCGTGGATCAGTCTAATGCTACGTAAATGATTGCGAAAAACATATTGATTTTGCGAATCATGACCCCTAAAATAGCCATGAAGTTTATTCAATCGCCTCCGTTATCATGTTTCTTTCAATTTGCACTATTTAGTGCTGCAACAGCACTGGTACCTCTGACGCACACATCAATACAACCCAGCATCAAAAACAACAACAAAATAAACATTTCTCCTCCTCAATACAAATACATAGATATATATACTCTTTCATTCACACAAACTATTTACAAAAAACAAACAAATACCATTCACACATATAACTAAACCTCAGAATGCATTCTGTCGAGATTTCCGTCTTAAAATCTACCAATTACACGACTTGGTCTTCGACAGAGCTTTCTTCAATCAAACAAAACAAACAAATGTCAAATACTTTGGCTCACGTATGCTGTTGCCTCTGCGACGAATCTGCGTTTCTGGGGGTGATTATTCACGCCCAACAGCGCCTCCCGTTGTCGCCATCAGTTCCGGAACACTCGCATACGCATCACAGTTCACTCATGGTGTCGGAGTTCACGCTGCCATCTTTTTTTATAAACCCTTCAAATTATTAAAATCTCACTGAATTCGAATCAAATTCCGCGCCTCTAATTATCAATGCAACGTCGCGCTCCCACCGTTGCAAAATTTCTCGTACCGCCGCTCGCCTCGCAAGTCCAGCGGGCGTTGCCGAATTCAGAATAGTTCGAAAATTCCCTTTCTTTTATGAAATTTTCTTTCCACGACTGTTACACAACGTACGTAAAATATTCCCGGTTACTATTTCGGATGATGTTCATAACTTCCGCACTTTACAAAAATTTTCAAGAATCGCCTACGCGAACACACATCCTGCTTTCACCAAGTCCAGGCACATTCTGGCAAATCTTCTTCAACCTAGCATTGTTATCCTTGCTTCAGCACTTTTCCCGATCGCTCGATAACTGACGATCGCGTCACCTTGGTTTTCTCAAAATATTTAATTTCTAACGTTTTCGAAACACTTTATTTCCGTTTTAGTTTTGATAAAATTCTCCCGGCAATTTCCTAAAATTTGATGTTCTCTCTTGTTTTTTTGTCAAAATCCTTTTATTTTCCCTGTTTTCCGTTTTTGAATGTGAAATGGAACGCACTGCATTTGTTCGCTAATCGCTTCCTCTTGCTTGAATTAATTTATCTGTTTTATTAAAATTTCGATACTTCCGTCAAGATATTTAAATGGGATAAATTTTACCTGATGCAGCTAATTTTCTTCTTTTCCCTCCCGAAAGTCTGAATTCGATATCTTATCGCGTTTTCTTGCAGTATTCGAAAAACCCTCTTCTTTATAAGCGTTTCATCGCTCCAACAATGGACTCCATTAATATTTTTCCTTAACACAAACATGCGAAATACGAAAATTTCAATAACTTTTTATTGCCTGACGCGATTTCACTGGGATAACTTTCAAAATGTTTCTAAATCACAGCCGGATCTAATATTTATAGTCCAAACTCGCACAAGTATCGGGTTCGCTTTATTCTCTTCCTCACTCGGTTTTATTTTTTTACTATGGCGTCTTTGCTGTAAATGTTTTGAACTGTTTATCATCCAAATGCACACCATTGGGGATCGTGTAAATCATTACAATATATATATATATATATATATATATATATATATAGTAATGATTTACACGATATATATATATATATATATATATATATATACCAGAGCTCTCAAAAAACAGTTTTTCAGCCGAAAATTCCCCGTTTTCCGCGATATATGGCGTTCCCCGTACATGGAAACAATCGAAGAAATTTGACCACAATCGAACACGAGATGGTGTCGAGTTTGACCTGAGCTAAACCAACACTCCCTGAATACAGAAAACCTTCACACTGAGGTTGTGATGTAGAGTCATGGCGCCGAGAGTAGACGTCGGAAACAGTGTGATTTGCACATGGTCAGTTGTTTGGGTAGCAAAAGTGTGTTGTGATTCGAAAATTGTAAGGATTCTAGGACGATCATTCCAGTCCATTTCTTCACCGGATCAAGCCGGTGAAGCCAGCCGGTGAGCCAGCATATCAGTGATGTTTCTTCTAAAAAGCCATATAGATGTGTTGTACCAAACTGTTAGGCTGTTCCATGGTAGTAGATTTACTGCATTTAAAAGATCCTCCAGCCTCTGAGCTAAATTCAAAGCGCCTGTTTCGTCGCCCAAATAATACCTTCTTTCTCCCCTAGGAGGTGAAAGGAGCGTAACGAAATTTGCGTGATATGACGGAAGAGCAGGCCTCATGGCCTGAGTCTCGCGACGTAACATAAGGCATTCATTCAATCATTCATTCATTCATTCATTCATTTCTTAGCACAAATCTACACTGCCTGCATTTCTGTGGAATACTTTCTTCCCATCTGGAAAGCGGCCATCGCAACACTGCTTGGGGGAGCCGAACTCGCGCCTCCCGGAAAACTACCGGCCCAATATCTCTCCTGCCGATTCTCGGAAAGTTCTTTGACAACATGATTCTCACGAGAATCCCACGGATCTCGAGATGAGAGGCATTATTATGGAGGCGCAATTCGATTTTCGAAAACACCGCTCCTCCGCGATGCAGGCGCTTCGCTTCGCTTTTTTCGCCTCTTCCTGCTCTATTCTTTGACTTCTCCTTAGCGCTTGACACGGTTCATCATCCACTACTTCTTCCTTGTTCCGTCTGGGTCATCACCTGCCTTCTCTGACGATCACCTTGGTCTCTTCGAACAGGAAGTTGTGGCCTGTTTCCCATGCATGGTAAGCTACAGCAGAGCGATGTACATTTTTTGTACACATCATGACTGGCTGCGGAAGCCTACGACATCTAAAATTCGAAGTGTTTAAAAACGTTCTTTTTTGCGAAATTGCAGTCTTTCTTGTTTAGAAAATGGGGTGCATGTATAGAATGCCACCGATAATATGCAAAACATGCTAAAAAATTAGTCCAAATTAAAAACTGAATGTTCTATATGCTTGAAATCTGAGAACAATAGAATCAAGGGCATAATGCTGTACAGTTTTCGAATCAAAAATTAATCTCGACCGTCTGCGGCTAAGTTCAGCATTTACACGGTTTGGGCATCCCTTGTCATGACGAAACGTCTCAGGTACATCCTCACAAATGGCCGCAGCCCGTCTTAACGAGGGGGGAGCCGCCTAGCAAAACTACGTCGTAGAAAATAGCGGACATTGTTAGTTCAGATGAGGAAATATTTTAAAATAAAATATATGGAATGAAACAATTTTCTGAATATGAAAGTAAATTCATTGAAAAACATATAAACACACACACACACACACACACACACACACTTAACCACTGTTAACACAATTCGTTTTGAAGAAATTACGTTGATATGAGATAAATAACACTAATTTTAGACAAATTACTTTCTCATGCACATTTTAATTTCATTTTTAATGTTCATATACAATCCCTGAACTGTATCAAAAATCCAATTTTCTATAGATTTCATCGATACGAAAAACTACTATAATTGGATATATGTAATTGTTAATATGTTTAGTAAAAAATGCAAAATAGTGTATTTCTCAAAACAATAGAAAACCTCAAGGAAACTATTTCAATAAAAGGCAATAAAATGCAAACACCAAGTGTATATTTATCATTATAATAATACTTACACTAGATCACAAGAAAAGTAACATTAATTTTAACAATGATACATAATGCATTATTTACCATTTGAACTGTATAAATGTGTATAAACAATCTGTAACTGAGATGGCCCCTTGTTTTGCTTCTGGACATAAATGTAACTTCATTTTCTGTGCACGTCTTCTACAGTTCAGTGGGAAATACAATTATTCAAATTATCGTTTCCATGTTGTCGCGGCAGGAAGTATTATTCCGAAGCACAACATGGATAAGAGCCAAAATGTATTGCTTATTTATCCTTGAAAATAGATTTTTTAAATTTTTTTCTTCAAAATTTAAGTAGTATATGACTTAGTGTAGGGATCGCAGAATTTTGAAAATGTGCACACAATTCATTTTTCCCCACAGCACGTCATACGCAATTTTAACTGTTTTTTGACGTAAAATAAATAAATAAATAGATATTACCAATCAATTAGCATCTTTTGTGAAAATTGTTATTTTGCAATGTTCGACCCAAGAAGAGTTTAGGGACACTCCCCGGCAGGACTAGTGTACCTTTCGGAATTGTTCTTATAATTGTTAAGTGTTAAAAAATTATTAGTTCGCAGTTTTCGGTTCTGGGACATCAGGGATACCTTCCCAATTCAGATTTGTAAAAATTGGAAATTGTTTACCAATTTTGCAATTATTTTTAATACATCTTCCCCGTACAATATTCTTTTGCTTCTCTTCGCCCCTACGCTTGGCAATACCACCTACAACAGTTCCTCAATATTCCACTCACTAAAATCTCT
Source organism: Teleogryllus oceanicus (assembly GCA_964035755.1). Classification (NCBI taxonomy): domain Eukaryota; kingdom Metazoa; phylum Arthropoda; class Insecta; order Orthoptera; family Gryllidae; genus Teleogryllus; species Teleogryllus oceanicus. Next base: position 159,892,084 of record CAXIVR010000001.1, read on the forward strand.
TGTCCACAAAAATACTAAAATACCCGATTTTCCTCCTCGTATTTTCATAAACACAAATGGGCTAGCATGCGACGTAAAAACGATATTGTGGAAAATTTATTTGGGTCGAAGATCGGACACCCCTTGCATACAGAAAAAGGGAAAACCTATCATCATTATCAACATCATCATCATAGGATTCATACACGAATTTGCCCCCTGTTAATCCCAATTTAAAAAAAACACAAAATCAATTTTTTTGATAACTCACCGCCAAACGTCTGTGTCATTTATTTACTTAAGGCGAGATCTTCTAGTGTCGTCGCCACTCTTCTCAATCAACTGTAACGTCACATCCTCCGTGAACGATCATGAGAATCCCACCCGCGATTAAGAGAAACATTTCTTCAACACCTGCGCAAGCTGGCCCGGTCAAAGCCCCCGACCGTCCCGCCCCCGAGAGACCGACCGCCGACCGCTGCCTCTCAGGCACCAGGCCGGCAGCAGGGCGACCGCCGCCGCGTTCGGCATGGATTTACGAGTCCGCAGAGATCCTATTGAAATTGATGCTCGAGTTGACAGCGCGTGCCACGTCGCACAGCCCACGAAATGCCCAAAGGGGCAACGTTTTATGTCCCTTAAGACAAACCCACCCCGCCCAGCGTCAGCGTTCAAAAAAGAAACGTATTATGTACCGGGGACATACGCGGAGCGCCGCCCTTTCCATTTACGCGAGGCGTAATGCCGTGAAACGCTACGCGATTCGTTATAGACGCACGTGCGAAGGAGCGACCGATCGACCCTTTCCAAAATAGCGCAGGGGGCGGCGATTCGCTATGCGCACATGCGCGTCGGCCAAGGGTTATCTGGCCAGCAAATAATTTTAAAGATAGAGGCCAGCTGCACTGTATTCCTCCGACCGCGCCGTACCCACCCCGTAGGGTCCGGGCAACTAACTTTCACGCCAAAAATGCAAACGGAAATTTCTTCTTTGTATCACTTGAGCTCGCGAGCCGTTGGCTCGGGGAATTGTTACGCCAGTGTTACACTTTCAAAATTACTATGACTTTAATCTTTCAACTCGCAACTTCAATATTGCCGTTCCGATTGCGAACTCGCAGCTCCAGGCATTTTACGCATAAGTTAACATATCTAACTTGTGCCTTGAACGTGGGTCCACCGTACCAAAATAGTGGGACCACTAATGCATTAAGGAGGCAATTATCATCGTCTAGGCAATGAACTTGAGCGAGAAACAACTGGTAGTTATAGCGTGCATGCCTGCGACGCTCAATCACAGTGGACTCGCCGGCAGCGCGCTGTCGTCCGTCAATCCGCCTGGCTGCAGAACGGGGGAAACTGGATCTGCGCTGCTGTGCTGACTGGATCACCGCCACTGTGCTAAGGAAAGCTCACCGCCGACATCCCGCCGTGAAGACGAAGTCATCACGTCGGTACTGTGATGAGCCACCCTCGGAGCTGACTGGCTTCAGCGTATTCCTAAGGTGACTCGTCACTTGAGTACTGCGATTGATTAGGTGACTTACGGAAAGTAGAGGGGAAGGGGGAGGGCGACTTACTCAGAAGGCGTTTTCAGTAACAATGCACCATTTATTAATGATTAAAAGGAGAGACGGGGAATGGTGGATTGAAGGGAGATGCTTGGGAGTCGAGATTACTGATAGCGGACTCTTACCCCATCTCCCCGTGGACCAGGCGTTACGGCGGGGCGGCAACAGCAGCGGCAGCACCCTGGGAGCTTGTCGTCGTCATCCTGAGTCGTCTGGAGTAGGGATCGGCAGTCGGAGAAGCAAGTACGTCAGTGCTCGTCACTGCCCGTCACTCTCTCCGCCAGCCACTCTCCGTCAGTTTCCGCCACTCTCTGTCAGTCTCCGCCATCCTCCGTCACTGCTACTGCCTGTCACTTCTGCTACTGCCAGCCATTCTCTGTCGCTGTCTCCTACTGCTACTGCTACTCTGGCTCTGTCGGGCCCGTTTATATTGGGCCGACTTGCATTCGGCAGCGTTTTTTGGAGGCCGCTGCCGGAATGTTTTGAGACGCTGCGTGCCGCTTGCCTTGCGCGTTTTCCTGGCGCGGGGTGATGTGGTAATGGCGGTTCGCCACATGGCTCCCATGCCTTCCAGAAAAACATAGCCATATGGCTGTGTTTTTCGATATCAGCGTGCTAAGCCAAAGTGTCTCGACAGGGTGGGAGTGGTTATCTTGGGATTGGCAAAAGGGTAGTATATACACAAGAGACTATTTACATACATGATAACTATACAATGTTTGAGTGATTCACAGAATCACATAGTTGCTGAAAATGTTGCCTACTTAAAATTTAAAAAAACTGTATTATTTACATTTCTTGTCTGTTTTACTGTTCTTTTTGGTGAGTATAGCAGTCTAGTTTGTCACGATGATGGCGATGTGGTGGTGGAAGAACTCACTTCCTAGGTTCAGGAACCCAGGATACGGCGTCGAGATGTCACAGGTGTCCTTTGGTGGCGGTTGTGGCCATTCGGTCGAGGCAGGGATAGATGATCTGGTCTGGAGCTGTGCTGCTGACCATGCCCATGGCCGTCTGTCCCGTGGAGAAGTGGGTTTCAGAGTTCCTGGTGTCCATTGCTTCTTGTCTCGACAGGGAGGAAGTGGTGTTTCTTGTTGTTGGTGGGTTCGTGGTTTCTTCGGGGGGGACATGGAAGGGGGCCAATAGTTTGGGGGTGGTCTGTGCGTTTGGTGATGGGTTTTGGGGGGTTATTCTTTTGGGAAAATTTCCTGATTAGATTGTAACAGGAATAAACAGATGCGGCACATATTGCGTTATGAGGAAGTGCAAAATTTGTTTTTTTTTAAGGGGACTGGATAGTTGGGTTTTTGTAGTGATTTTGCGGTTTCGTCGATTGATCGTAGTCCTGTGTGTTTACGAATGTCGAAACGCGCGTTAGGTTGATATCAGGGAAGGTGGTGTGACCGAGTAGGTTTGGTATTGGTGGAATGTGGATCGTGTTCGCGGACCGTGAATATTTAGTAGGGTGTTGGAATGGGGGTTTAGAATGAGGGTGCAACGGGATGCCTAACATGACATGGGGAAGAGTGTTCTATAGAACCGTCATCAAGAAGGTCTTGTATAATTTTGTTCATGGCAGGTCTTTGAGAATAAGGGACACGGTATGGTGCTTTGAATAGGGAAACGCGTTACCCGTATCTATTTTGTGTTTGATGAGGTGTGTACGTGCGAAAGGTCAAAATAGTCATTGAAGTTTTTGAATTTTGTTTTGATTTTGCTTGTGAGTCAGAAGTTATGTGATTAATGTTTGTTCCAGAGCCTATATTCATATTTTCTTTTTCTTCGCGATCGTTATCTATAGTCGTGTAGAAATTCCCGTGTTCTTTGCACTGATTGTTATTCTAAGGATTAAAGGATGCGCAATTTGATTCCTTTTTCTTTTCACACTTACATTATTCTTATTCCTATTATAATTATTGCAATTGCTCTCATCATTGTTATCATATAAATTCCTTTCTTTGTTATCAATATCATCATTATTATCATCATTATTATCATCATCATTATTATCATCATTATTATTATCACTATTACTATCATTATTATCCGTATTCTGATTGTTCACGAGTTCATATAAGGTATCGTGATTCCTCTCTCAGGAAGAATTAAATTTATCATTGGTTGTCATCTTGTCTCAGCAAGGATAACCTAACGATGTTTCAGACGGACTAAGTTGTGCCAGAATTGTGTTCCGGGGAACGGTGATGGGCGCCGAAGTGACATTAATTAAACGCGTAGGTATGTTCGTTTTATTAATGATTTTCACTAGTAGTCGCGCGGATAAAATGCCGTGGAGGTACATGTTTTGAGGCTCGAGAACCGCTAAAGTTGAGGGTATGTAATCTATATTTGCCCTGCAAATGAGTTCACTACGGGGTGGGATAATTGTTGTTTCTGAAAGGCGCACGGGAGGGTAAGATTTTTCTGGGTCACTGGATGTGGGCTGGAGGTGTGCCGACGCGTCATCCCGAAAGCTGTTTGAAGGCAGCGTATTCTCGAGGACGAGCGGCTGTGTGGGAATGGAATTGCTGACGCCAGTAGACGCTTGCGAGGAGCGGTGCGGCGGCGCTGAGTCGGTGCTCTGCTTAGGTGCGGGGGGAGGGCTGTTCTGGCCTTGGCGAGTTGAACGTACTTGGAGGGGGAGGTGGTGGTTGGGAAATGTTTGCGTAGCGGTTGAATGAATGTATTTTTGTTGTGATGTGGGATTGAGGGTAGTCAGCAGATTTTAAAAGAGTTTTCTTTTCGGATGGTTCCTTAACATCTGTTGGCGTGTGCACTGGAGGCAGTTTTAGGAGTAGCGTATTGTCTCTTAGTGGTAACGTCACAGTTCCTATTTGTAAACAAGCTGTGTTAAAGTCAAGAATTGCTTGTTTTAAAAGTAAGAAATCAATGCCAAGTATACCGAGTGTTTGAATATGGGGCGGTCGTTTGGATATAGTGAAATCGTGCGACAGAGAAAAGGAGGGAGTAGATGGGAAGATAATTTTTGTAGTTATGGATCCAATGATTGAAAGGGAGTGACCGGTGACAGATTGTAAATTGCGATGGAGTGCATCATCAAATTTAGTGTTGTCGGGAATGAATTCTTCAAATAAGATAGATGCTTGAGCACCACTGTCTACGAGAAGTAAAAGGTTATTGCCGAAAATTTCTGTACAAATGCATGGAAATGGAGTTAACGTTTTGTTCTGAAAAAGTGTGCATTGTGGCCCTGTGGATTAAAGTCGTAGGGAGTAAGAAGAACCCAACTATTCAGAGAAATTTTGAAAATCAGTCACAGTACTCGTGAAAAATATTCACGCAATCGTTTATAGCGATGTAAGCGTGGATTCGTTGCGCCAGGGGTGAATCTGACGTTAACCGCTGCCACCAGATGTGATGAGCCACCCTCGGAGCTGACTGGCTTCAGCGTATTCCTAAGGTGACTCGTCACTTGAGTACTGCGATTGATTAGGTGACTTACGGAAAGTTGAGGGGAAGGGGAAGGGCGACTTACTCAGAAGGCGTTTTCAGTAACAATGCACCATTTATTAATGATTAAAAGGAGAGACGGGGAACGGTGGATTGAAGGGAGATGCTTGGGAGTCGAGATTACTGATAGCGGACTCTTACCCCATCTCCCCGTGGACCAGGCGTTACGGCGGGGCGGCAACAGCAGCGGCAGCACCCTGGGAGCTTGTCGTCGTCATCCTGAGTCGTCTGGAGTAGGGATCGGCAGTCGGAGAAGCAAGTACGTCAGTGCTCGTCACTGCCCGTCACTCTCTCCGCCAGCCATTCTCTGTCGCTGTCTCCTACTGCTACTGCTACTCTGGCTCTGTCGGGCCCGTTTATATTGGGCCGACTTGCATTCGGCAGCGTTTTTTGGAGGCCGCTGCCGGAATGTTTTGAGACGCTGCGTGCCGCTTGCCTTGCGCGTTTTCCTGGCGCGGGGTGATGTGGTAATGGCGGTTCGCCACAGTACTATAAGATAGGTTATACATGACATGTCATCGGGTGATGATCCGGTTACTTTCCCGCAGGGTGCGGAAGGACCCTAATTAACGGAGCTGGGAGCGCGAATGCCCATAGTCTGGCATGTTATATGTTATCGCAATGGCTAATTGTATTTGTTTGCTTGTAAAATAATTATAACTCATGTAAGAAGACGCAGTAAAGTTACAAAAGTTTGTAAAACTTATGTAAGAATCATTTTGCATGCTATCATCAGCATCATCATCATCATCATCATCATCATCACCATCATCACCTTAAGTTAATTAAATGTGTTTTACGCTCATTTCTGTGTTTTTTTATTGGACATGCTAAACCCGACGACACCGCGAACGTTAGACAACATAACATAACATAGGAACACATATATACTTCACACAAACAATAAACATATTCACATTTAAATAATAAACACATAAATTAATTAATAAACGCATTCACACATAAATACATTTATAAACCTCATTTATACGATGCACATTGTTTTCCTAATGGCCATGGTTTACTAAATTGGAATTTGTTTCTCACATCAAGAAAATTTTGTCTTGTCCTTACATGCAAGTGTTGAATCCGAAAATCAGCAAATGAAAAGCTCAAAATAGCCATTTTCCTTTTGGAGTCTCCCACTGCTTCTGCACTTCCCATTCGCCAGCTCAATTCCATTAGAAAAACCATGTTTTCAGTTCATTCCATATTTATATTTGTATCTCCCGTAACATTTCAACGTCCGCCATTTGCACCATTTAACACCACGTGCTTCACTAGCTGTCACCTCAGCCAACTTTCAGCCCCGTCTGCCGTCTGCGTTTTTACCTCTATAAAAAAACGCCATCGTTAGCTTTCAGTTGTCGCCGACCTATTTCTCACAAAATTCGACTTTTTCTCACAAGCTCTTTCCCTTATTTAAACGTTTACATGCATCAACTGATGTCCCTGCAGTGCCTCTGACTCGAGTCCCGACGGCAGTAGGATTTTCGACACTAGCTTTTCAGCTAGGTCGAATACCGTCGCTCTCTGGAAGAGAATTCTAGCGGCCGGCTGCTCTGATCGGTGGTTTTCCGTGGTTTCTCCAATCAACAATAGGCGAATGTAGGAGCCTAACAAACGGGATGCGAACCGCGCGCGATCTTTCCTTCCTCTTCCTTGTCCTATCCTCTCCTCCAACACACACACTTACACTAACATGCACTACACTACCGCACATGCCGGGAGACCGGTCGGGGACTCAGAACTTGTCACGGCTGGCGCGATGTCCCGCTGGTGGGAGATACCTGATTGGGGACACCCCGTTAACCGACGCGTCGGTATGTCGGCACCAAATCTGGCCATCCAGCGGGGGAAGACCACCGCCACCTCCCGAGCACAAACACGCACTACGCTTACGGGACTAATGTATCAACTGCTCATTACAAAATATTCACATACAATACATGTACATTATTTTACAAGTTTTTGCCAGATGATATTAAACGCTTAAATTGATAGAAAAGTTTAAATCTCAAGTGAAATATTTCCTCCTACATAACCGTTTTTATACAATTAGAGACTGTACTGAGCATGACAAGGAAAGCAACATTAAACAGTGATATTCAATGCATTATTTACCATTTGGACTGTATAAATGTAAACAATCTGTAACAAATATTGTCCCGTAGCCTCCGTGTCAATGAGCCCCATCTCAGTCAGGTTTTTCGTCCAGTTGCCCTGATCCATTGAGCAAATGCTGAGATGACCCCTTGTTTTGCTTCTGGACCTAAATGTAACATCATTATCTGTGAACGTCTTCTAGAATTCAGTGGGAAATTTAGTTATTCAAATTATTGTTTCCATGTTGTCGCGGCAGGAAGTATTTGTCCTTGACGAAGGACATGATGGATAAGAACCCAAATTTTTTTGCTGATTTATCCTAGGAAATAGATTTTATTACATCGGAACATTTTATTTCTGTATGCAAAATTCAAGAAGCTTAGTGTAGGGATCACAGAATTTTGAAAATGTGCACAGTATTCACTTCTCCTCATAACACGGAAGAACGGTTCTCTTTGCGGATGATACGAACATCCTTTGCAATAAAGAAACAGTGAATAGTACAATATCAGATGTTTCAAATTGGTTCCGAAATAACAAATTAATAGAAAAACGAAAAGAAAACGGTTTTAATGCAGTTTTCCATTTCAAATAAACAATTCTGTGCTCCATTGAAAATGAACAGTGTACCATTGACTGATGCTAAGGCAACAAAATGTTTAGGTCTCTCAATTCAGTCAAACCTTAAATGGAACATCCATTTAAATGAATTGAACACAAAATTAAGTTCATTATGCTACGCGTTCAGAATTCTTGCAAATTCAGTCAGCCTTCATACTGCTCGTTGTGTATACTTCGCGAATGTTCATTCCCGCCTGAGATATGGCATAATATTCTGGGGAAATACATCTTATAGCTCCCAGACTTTTAGATTACAAAAACCATTTGTACGAATAATAACCAAATCCCACCCACGTGATTCATGTAAGCCTCTCTTCATTCATCTAGGAATTCTACCATTACCGTGTCTTTTATTTACGAATCAGTGGTTTTGTAAAATGACTTGCTCAAGGGCGGGAATATATTTTCAGAAAATGCCGAAGTCTATTACTATAACACTCGCCGTAGAAATCATATTCATCAGGTGACAGTATCAACAGCTCATTACAAAAAATTCACATACAATACATGTACATTATTTTACAACACTTTGCCAGATGACATTAAACGATTAAATTCAATAGAAAAGTTTAAATCCCAAGTGAAATCGTTTCTGCTGCATAACTGTTTCTATACAATTAGAGACTATACTGAGCATCACAAGAAAAGTAACATTAATTTTAACAATGATACACAATGCATTATTTACCATTTGGACTGTATAAATGAGTATAAACAACCTGTAACAACTATTGTACTACAGCTTCCGTGCCAATGACCCCCATCTCGATCAGGTTTTTCGTCCAGTTTCCCTGACCCATTGAGCAAATGCTGAGATGGCCCCTTGTTTTGCTTCTGGACATAAATGTACCTTCATTTTCTGTGCACGTCCTTTAGAATTCAGTGGGAAATACAATTATTCAAATTATCGTTTCCATCTTGTCGCGGCAGGAAGTAATAAGAGCCAAAATTTATTGCTTATTTATCCTTGAAAATAGATTTTATTATATGGGAGTTTTTTCGGTTTTTCTCCCTTTCAAAATTCAAAATTTATTGCTTATTTATCCTTGAAAATAGATTTTACTACATGGGAGTTTTTTTTTCCTTTCAAAATTCAAAATTTAAGTAGTATATGACAGTGTAGGGATCACAGAATTTTGAAAATGTGCACACAATTCACTTTTCCCCATAGCACGTCATACGCAGTTTTAACTGTTTTTTTTTGACGTAAAATAAATAAAAAATAAAAAAAGTGCTTGTGACTCTTATCTGAGTTCAATTTTTTAAAATTTTTATCACGTACATTACAACGCATTCGTGCCAGGGTTACTCTTTTTACTCTCTACGCTCTCAAAGCCGACCTTCTGAAAGCCTTCACACACGTAAAAAATAATTTATATCAACAGATCCGAAGGTTGGAAGAGGTCGTTCTCTACACAGACGATTGGGTACATGTCGACAACATTGCGAATCTTCCCAACCATGCAGCCGTGACTGCACAGAAGATAGAGACACCACATCTAGTCGTAACTAAAATCAAATTTAGTTTTTAGATAATGGAACAGACTTTCCTCGCCTCTCTGATCGTCACAACCCTTCTCTACCATCAACAAATACATACACAAACCGACAGGCTAGGCGAAGCAAAACCACCGAGGCAAAACCACCACTTATCTCGTGCTGAATGTCGCCCGGCGTAGGCGGCCCGGGTCATCAATTGTAGTGCTTCCGGCCGGGAAGTCCTAGGGTTCGAGGTCCTACGGTTGCAGGATTCTCGACTCTTTTACCGGGAGCCAGCAAGAAAATCCACGTAAATTATGCTCGAAGCTAAAACTTTTTGAGAAGTTAGCCAGTTATGAGGAACAAGAGGAAGCAAATATGGCGGCCTGTAGGTGTCGGCGTTGCGGTGGACAAATTTTTTGAATGTGTCGAAAAATTCTATGCCACTGAGGAATGAGTACACTGCTAATTCTTGTTTTGTATTGTTCTTTAGATAGCCAAAGTGTGAAGGAGTTGTATTCCATACCGATGTGGCGTCTCAAACTTTACGCCATAATGAATTCAAATCGGTTTGTTTTTTAATACCCTCTTGTATTACGAGCTGAAGGCTTTTTTTTTATCTAATGGTAGAGAGTTATTTTTCATTGCCGATTGTGACCACGCCATACCGTTGCTGCGTCTCTAAGTGACCGCCTTACTGGTTCAAAGATATCCAATTTGTCACTAATCCGTGTACCGTCGATTGGACAAAAACTGGCCGATGTCCTGAGCCGAACTTTACCACCAATCCGTTTCAGCTTTATTTCAGAGAGGCGGGACTATTCATCGTGAACATTACAAAATGGCGGTGATCGCGAGTTATATCATAGTAAATATTTGAAAATAAATATTACACCAACCAAGTTTTCCATAAATTGTGGTGCATATATTTAATTAAATAAATAAAGACATGCAATGGCCCAGTAAAAACACATTTGAAAACAATTATAACACGCGTTTTTTGCAAAAGAATTACAATCGAAAACGAGTATTAAGCTTCATGTCTACATTTCTTCTTTTAATATAATAATACTGAATATACAGTACATATAATTTGCCACAGCAACCAGTCTAATCTACATATTTTATTAGAAAAAACTAATAACTTTAAACAATACGTTTTAGAGTCAGTTGCACAAACATGTCTCCGAGATAGCAGCTTCCAGTTGTGAAATACTTTATCATCCATTTCCCAGATGGCCGAATCGAAAACATTCTGTATGGTCACGAACATGAACATATTTTAATAAAAATAGTTTGACGGGTAAAATGTTAAATAAAGTAAGAGTATTTAAAATTCATTTAGTCACAGTAAAAGTTTTCTACTGCAAACATTTTTATTGGCAATTGCAGCTGTAAGCAAATGAATTATTAGTGATCTTTTGTTTTGGGGCTCACAATTAATTACTTCACGTCAATATAACGCATTTTACATGGTGTTCTTTACCGCAAATATTAAAAACCATAGGTGATAGTAGTCTTTGACGAATTTTACGTGAGAATCAGGAACGAGATATGACTCTTAAAAAACATTTTTAAATCTTAATGTTTGCAAAGTTAGAAACACTAACTTTTGTCTATTGCGTGATCACTTTCGAGTAACAGACATACTCGTATCTGAATATTATTTACATGTAATTTATGTATAATTTTCAATCCAACGTAATGAAATTAATATTTGCATTATTGAAACAATGTGTATTTTAACGTTACGATATTTTTATTTTCGGGAGACGCGCAATGCACACGTTTTTTACACGTCATCGAAATGTTACATCCTTATCTTCTAGATAAGCAGACCTATGTAAACACTGTTTTCGCTAATACATTAAGAATCGCTTGAGATCCTCCTAAGTCATAAACTATTTCAAAATTGTGCTTGTCAGTATTATTTCTGAATTTTGTAAAACTTCGAAAATTTATATCACAATAATCGGCAGAAAACGAATAGGGAAACTCTTCCGTAAAATATCGTTGCAAAATTGAATTTCGTTTATTTATTATCCATTTTTTACATTTTATACAAAATTGCCAATTTATTGGATATGTCTCTACTGTCACATCTTTAGTATTATAGCATTGCACATTTATAGTTTTAATGAATTGTTAATAAATATTGTAAACAATATAAGCAATAATTTTTTCTTATTTGGGGAAAATTTCATTCAAGTTATTCATATTTAAAAAAATAATTTAAGTAAAGTATTATAATATTGTGACGTCGTGCAACACTTTCTAGCCAGTCGGGCCGGGAGAAACCGTTACACCCCCACGCTTGAGCCGGATGCGGTCGGGTGGGGTTGATTGTCATTGCCAGATTTGCGCGCCTAGGCCGTGAGGCGACGCACTGAATGGAGGGACGCCAGAGGGAGGGGGCGTCAGGAAAGCCCCAAAATATCCCATTGAGAAAGGTTAGTGGCGAGTCTGGGATGATGGTCGTCGAGCCTTCGTGACGCCCGCCGGCATGAAAGCGACGAGGGGTGGGGCGGGCCCTACTGGCACTTAACGCAGCATCGACTGCGCCCACGGTCGAGTCGAAAGACAGTGATATCTCCGGTGCTCTCATAGCACGCGCTCTTCCAGGCGAAGATCGGCTTGGCGTCAGGTCATGAATAACGGTGGTTAAGGAACTGCGATTATAATTGCATATTTGCAATTAATCATATGTTTATTAAATTTACAAAAATTGCAAAACACTGTCGAATCGATAGAAGACTTCTAGGGAACTATTTTAATGAAAGACAGTAAATTCCAAGACCAACTGTTTATTTATCATTAAAGTAACAATTAAACTAGATATTAAGCAATTAATTTGCCCTTAATCTCTTGTCAAAACTGTTATTTTGCGATATTCAACTGGGGGACGATTAGGGGACACTCCCCGGCAGAAATAGCGCACATTTCGGAATTGTTTATAAAATTGTTAATTGTTGCAAAATTGTTAATTCCCAGTTTTCGGTCCTGGGACATCAGAGAACCCTTCCCACTATAGAATTGAAAAAAATGGAAATTGTTTATAATTTTACAAATTTTTCAATTCTTTTTATTCTCTCATCTCAATTTCATTTACACAAGATGCAAAATTCCGCAATCCAACCGGAGATATCACCTTTCGTTTTCGAGATACGCAATTGTTTATAGGATCTGATGCCAACCCTCATTTGTTTCCACACTGCATTCGCTCTTGGCAGTCAAGTATAAAATTCAAACAGGTTTGCAGTGTTTTGCTTTCTGCCAGTAGCGGCTCGTGGTCATACTATTAGGGTGTTCGACGCCTCTCTTCTCTCTCCCTTCCTCCCCTCTCTCCCTCTCTCTCACACACACATGGCCATACATACAGGCATACATTACAAACATACACATATATTCATTAACATAAATAATGACAATTAAAAACAAGGCATGAAGTTTGATAATATGTTGAATAGTTCCTTTTATCAGCAACGGGGTTGGCCGCATTTCTTTTCACAAACCCGCTTCGACTCCGCTCGGCAAGGACCGCTCCAAAATATTTACAACTTGCGTCGTGTTACCGCATGATTCGGCACTTCCAGAACGTTTTTTCAGAGGGTGTCAAGAAGTACATTGATTAGAAACTTTTTCCTCGCACTTTTCCTTTAGAGTATTTTCCATAAACTTGCTGTACAAATTTAAGGTTAAAAGCCCAAGTTTCTATACCCAATACTCAAAAAATCTGGATAGTTTGCCGTCTACACTGTTCGACAAAACCCAAAGGTTCTGTCGCATCAGTAAATGCTGTTTCTTTACAGCAAATTTTTCTGTGACTTTTACATTGATGTCATTTTAATACTATCGTCACTATTCATTGTCAGATACACAAACACACTTCAGAGAAAAATGAACACTCGGTTTTTGAAAACGCATTAAAAAGTAGCTTACTACATACGTTTACACAATACATTTTGGTTTTCACATGCTTCGAAACGGATTTGTAATTGCCACCCGCTTTAAAATGTGCAAATAACATTCAATTAACACAATACTTATGAATGTAACACTGCACAGCAATGCGTTTGCGTTTCGTTCGCAACCGAAGTATTGCTTTGGAAGGGGTGACAGCTCATTTAAGTGGAGAGGTATCTCACACTTTCTTCGATCAATGCCACACTTACTTCTCTTAAATGCTTGTGCTAGTCGAGTGTTATATCTTCACATGTCAAGACACTTCCAGAGGTCGCACCTGTGCAGTAATATCCGCATGGTCCGGAGTGTGCTCCAACCGCCCATAAGCCACCATGTTCCCCCTCTTTCCCCTCCAGCCACGCGGGAGCCACCGACTCCGTTGGCTCGCTCGCATTTGCCGAGTGTGCTCTAGCTTGCTGTCACGAAGGGCATTGGCGGCGGCCAATCGGAGCTTCCAAACGGTGCGTGTTCTGAAATACCATGTTTAGGAAACGCTCTGAGAGGACTTGTATTCCCCTCTTCTTAAGAAATGTTTAAGAAAAATTGCATCGCAATTCTTTGGGTGTGCACATACGAACGTGCGAATACCTGCCGAGCCGCCACTGCTTTCTGCTGATTAAATTGAATTAACGAATTATGACTTAGGACAAATCGGTGGAAATTGTTGCTCATGAGCTGTTTTTTAACTTTCGAAATATAATTTCTATTTTTTCATGTATCGTTGAAACAGTAGTTTGATTATTTTGATTCATCTGTGTTATAAACAAATTCTCTTGCAAATTTTAAAACGCCGAGACTAACTGTTGTCTTGCAAATGTAAAGATTTCTTTGTGTTTCGGTGCAAAGTGGTGCAAAGTGCATGCCAATATCATTATCGTCTAGCGAGGAAATTGATTATCAACAAACTCTTTTGCAAAATGCTTTTGGACAGAGAGGTGGCACGATAGATCATTTTCATATTTATTTCACGAGGCAAGTTTTAGGGAGCATGTATATTCTGTGTCATATTTTTAATTTTGTCAAATTGAATCACATGTGAATTTTCAAATAGAACTATACTTTTTTACCTGAAATGAATAGATCAATAGAGGAATGTCTCATTTGTTAATAATTTAGAGAGTAAAAAAGATATTTGACACCGGGCTTGAGCAACCCTCAACTCTACGGCAAGCAACGCTTATCATTGGCTCTTCAAGTCATTCATGTGGTCTATCCTCGAAAGTTTTCCTCTTTCTCTTCGCCTTCAAAGGCATAAGAGACGGAGTCTGTAGAATGTGGCACCAATCCAATTACACTTCCCTCACCTGGAGAATGCTTCGTTACTCCCTTTTGTGGGAACACGTTATTGTAGTGTATTAAATTGTGAAAATAATTTAAATTCAATATAATAAGCGAATAATAGTTTTGTATACATTGTAATGCTAAACACATTTAAATATAGAAATATGATATGCAACTAAACACATGTTTTAGGAAGACGAAAATTCTTTCTTATTATAACACTCATTTGTATACTATTCACAGGCAGACTATTGAGAAGTACATCATCAATCTCATGGTTTGCTCCGGTAATAACCGATCTTATGCATAATTGACATGTAATGAAAGAAATTTCTAATGTATGGTATCGGAAATTCAGTACGAGTTCAGTTAATTCTAATGAGAGAGTAGTTTTGCGCTCAAAATGTTTTTAAACGTAAATGTTCCAAATCCATATTCTTCCTTACATTAATTAACGCTGTTTCCATTTCCATTGAATGGAAGCAAATAACATCCCTAACGAGCCTATTATTTTGAAAAGACCCTTAGAGAGGTCAGTAGTTCAGTAGTTATAGTAGTTCCCGGAACACGTTAATTCCAGCAGGCCATCTCAAACTTAAGTAGTCGCACCCTACTTTCGAATATTAGTAGACACCGCTGACTGCGAGACCGCAGGTAAAGTTTTAAACAAACTTCGTTCTCGTGCATGAGCATGCGTTAATCTGTCCAGCTTTTTTTTTTGTGTCGGAAGGGCTGTGATTCTTGGGGAGATATTAGTGTAGTGGACATGGTAACAACTCTCTGAACCTAAGCGAGACCGTTTCCTAGCGTGGCCAAACTTTTTGGGGATCGTAATCCCTTCTGCGGGCTTCATGAGGTATTATAATATTGCGATTACCACATAGTGCACCCTGTTATCACTATTAGTACGTCCTGTTATTCTTAATACTTTTAATTCAATTTTTATTATTTCACTTTGTTTGCATTTTAATCAGTTTTTTTTTCTTATATAATTTTGTTAATGTATTTTAGGAATGGCGTTTTACTGATGCCAATGTTATTCTTGATTTGAGCTAGATCGCTATTTCCAAGTACTCACGGTTCAAATCACGTCTTATTGCGATCGGAGGCTGAAGAATAAAGAATTAAGAATGGATTGACAATATAACAAGCTTCAAAAAAAGTCCATTATCTCGAAGGGAATATTGATGGCTAAAATAAAAAATTGTACAATGTCGCGATCGTAATATTTGTGCCTGTCAATCAAATAATATCCTTGAAGGATCTATAGCCAGCTTTGCCCGCATGAGCATTCGTGTTCCTATTTATGTCTCGCGGGCGCTGCCACTCAAAATCGTCGCTGCAGTGGGCAACGAAGGACATTTGTGCGCTGAAACATTCCTGGGAGATAGGTAACTGAATTACAAAAGAGGAGAATGTTTTTATAAGGTTTCTATTAAATAAAACATAATAACTGCTGTAAAATGCGCTTATTAATGGGAAAATAGAAAAATTCGTAATGAAAAATTTCTGTGAATAGAATTACATGGAGTCCCACCAACTATGGGCCATCTCATAACTTCTAAACGGTTCCCGATATCGAAATACGGTTTTCACTTAACAATGCGGAATCACGGGGGAAGTAATGCGCGGTAGAGCTATAATTCGAAATATTTTTAGTTTTCGAGAAATTTAATTATCTTTGATTTTTCTAATGGAACCATCCGAAACCCAGAACGCCGAGTTGCCGAACAAGGCCAGGGAGACACCATTCCTCAGTTTGGTTCAGTTGAAACGTGTCACGAACTTTTCTGGTTGCTCGAGAACTGTTAGGAACCGCTGAAGGAACACGGGACTTCGGTCCCGCAGGGCAGCGGTTAAGGAGGATCTCTCCGAGGATCATAGGTTAGCATTTGCCGAGGACTTCATCGTGACTGGGGAAAATTTTCTCCGACGAGTCGGCTTTTTCCTCTGCAGGGGAGGTACGGTACGAGTGTACAGACCTCGGAGGACCCGTCATTATTCGGAATATGTGCGCCAATGTACGCGTTCTAGACGAGTATCTGTATTGTGTTGGGGATGGATTTCTGCCCGTGGCATTGGAGTTCTCTACAAGAGAGAAGGTCACCTCGAACGCACCCAAAAAAATCTATATCTGCATGTCTTGCGAGATATTATGGTTCCGTCGGTGCGACAAATGTATCCGGATGGAGAAGTGAATTTTCAACATTATAACTCGTCAGTTCACAAAACTAAGTTAGTTCAGGAATGGCTTGCACATTAGGACGAAGTACAGGTTTTGGACTGGCTTCCTCGTGGAGCTAACCTGAAGCCAATTGAAAATATGTGAGCCGAGACGAAGCGTGTCATGGTAGAAACTTGGCCAGATCCACTCCCATCCACGGCAGAAGCTCTGAGATGTAGTGATTGTTGCATGGGAGGAGGTAACACATAGTCCCAACTATCCTGCTACGTGGGTGGCTTTACTTCCGCGTAGATTACAAGCCATGATAGAGAACGGTGGCTTTTGGTGCTCTTATTGAAGAGAGAAAACGGACCTTTTTAGGGCTATATAAAAGGGCTATATAATTAAGAAATAAAGACCCCACAGCAATGTGGATGTAAACAATATAGTGTTAAAAGACCTGCACGTTGCTAATTATTATTGACTAAAAATCGAAGGAAAACGGGAAATCGAACCTACGAGTTCACGACATAACGCGCGACACCACGATGACAGTGGGCTACTACGACCCCAACGAAAAATGAACATTGAGAAGTTCCGTAGCCCACACTTCCTATATTGTAAATATAGGATACGGTACTGCAATGGAAGAGTGAAGTTATAAATTATATAGTATACATTATGTATAATATTTCTAAGTTAGTACATGTTTTAACCGTTCATTTCAGAGCTGTGTTTAAAATAATAACTGAAATAATATAAATACCAGATGCCTAACAAACAACCCTCATAACTTTAAATTGTGTAGGATATCGAAATGTAGTTTTCGCCCAACTACACTGAAGCATAGGACAAGAAAAGTGCCCAGAGATATTGTTGGTTTCATTTTTATTTTTAGATAAATTCAATCATCCTTTAGTTTTTAAATAGAAGTTTATTATTCTTCACCTGAAATGAATAGAGCGTGGAAGACAGTAATAAAATGGTGTTTCAATTTTTAACATTCTGAAAGTAATATAGAGTAAAAAACTTACAGTGAGTATAAAACGTCCTTGTAAATCCAAGACGGGACTTCAATATGAAAGTCCCCGAGTCAATCAAGAGACTAGAGTTCCTCCTACGTAGTAATGAACAAAAAACAAAAGTGGCAAAATATTTAATATTAGACGAAATAATAGGACAGTTTGGTAAACTGGGTCAGTACATGCTTTTTATTTTTTATTTTTTTTGCATTTGTTTATTCTAGGTTATCCAAACTTTTATTACATAATAATAAATTGATGTAAGAAAGGGAAATAGGAAGTATTAATTTCCTAGTTTTAGCCAATTTCGTGGGATACAGAAATGTAGCTGACGAAAAAATTATTCACTTAACTGCAGTATGGGGTTAACAGTGCCACTTATTGTGGTAGAGTGAACGATTAAGAGTATGTTGAACACAGTTTTACTATTGTATTATAAATAGGGGACAGATTTTAATGAAATATTTTTATTTTCTCGTATACATACGTATATGCGGAGTAATGCACGTAGTATAAAGAAAGTTATGCAATGCTGCGTGAAAAAAACTAGAATTTTCGGCAGAAAAAAATCATTGCTGGACTCTGATAACGAAAAGAAATGTGGTTAAATCCAGTTGGTAAATTAAGAGAAAATAATCCTCTAACACGTGGAGTAGCCAGAATCCCTGTTTTGCGGGTCCTTTATACCAAAAAACCAATTGAAAGCGTAACGCCTGCCATCTGAGAACACTAGTAGTGCTCAAACCATGAGTAGGATTTTTTTTCAAATTGAGGAAACACATGTCCATTCATTTCTAGTTGAAGCTTTGAAATTTTGAAAAACATTCTTTAAAACATGGAAGTACTTTAGATCAAGCCCCACGGACATTTTCAAAATTTTCTCAAAAGTGTGGCTCCAATTTTTTTCTTTAAATTTATTGAAATATTAGAGAAAAATACAGTTAAGTATAAAGGTGGCGTAGATTTTATTTTCACGGTTAACACTACGTACACGATGGAACAATACGTACGCCCCTTTCCGACTCTTTGCCCCTTGCATGTGGAGTTCCTCAAGGATCGATTTTAGGCCCTTATCTGTTCCTACTTTACGTAAACGATATGCCCTCGACGATTCGAAACGGAAGAACAGTTCTCTTTGCCGATGATACGAACATCCTTTGCAATAAAGAAACAGAAAATAGTACAATATTAGATGTTTCAAATTGGTTCCTAAATAACAAATTAATAGTAAACGAAAAGAAAACGGTTTTAATGCAGTTTTCCATTTCAAATAAACAATTCTGTGCCCCATTGAAAATGAACAGTGTACCATTGACTGATGTTAAGGCAACAAAATTTTTAGGTCTCTCAATTCAGTCAAACCTTAAATGGAACGTCCATTTAAGTGAATTGAACACAAAATTAAGTTCATTATGCTACGCGTTCAGAATTCTTGCAAATTCAGTTAGCCTTCATACTGCTCCTTGTGTATACTTCGCGAATGTTCATTCCCGCCTGAGATATGGCATAATATTCTGGGGAAATACATCTTATAGCTCCCAGACTTTTAGATTACAAAAACGAATTGTACGAATAATAACCAAATCCCACCCACGTGATTCATGTAAGCCTCTCTTCATTAATCTAGGAATTCTACCATTGCCGTGTCTTCTTATTTTCGAATCAGTGGTTTTTGTAAAAATGACTTGCTCAAGGGCGGGAATATATTTTCAGAAAATGCCGAAGTCTATTACTATAACACTCGACGTAGAAACATGAGGTGACAGTATCAACAGCTCAGTACAAAAAATTCACATACAATACATGTACATTATTTTACAACACTTTGCCAGATGACATTAAACGATTAAATTCGATAGAAAAGTTCAAATCCCAAGTGAAATCGTTTCTGCTGCATAACTGTTTCTATACAATTAGAGACTATGCTGAGCATCACAAGAAAAGTAACATTAATTTTAACAATGATACATAATGCATTATTTACCATTTGAACTGTATAAATGAGTATAAACAACCTGTAACAACAATTGTACTACTGCTTCTGGATCAATGACCCCCATCTCGATCAGGTTTCTCGTCCAGTTTCCCTGATCCATTGAAAAAATGCTGAGATGGCCCCTTGTTTTTCTTCGGGACATAAATGTAACTTGATTTTCTGTGCACGTCTTCTAGAATTCAGTGGGAAATACAATTATGCAAATTATCGTTTTCATGTTGTCGCGGCAGGAAGTAATAAGAGCCAAAATTTATTGCTTATTTATCCTTGAAAATAGATTTTATTACATGGGAGTTTTTTTTCTCCCTTTCAAAATTCAAAATTTATTGCTTATTTATCCTTGAAAATAGATTTTATTACATGGGAGTTTTTTTGTTTTTTTCTCCCTTTCAAAATTCAAAATTTATTGCTTATTTATTTTTGAAAATTGATTTTACTACGTGGGAGTTTTTTTTCTCCCTTTGAAAATTCAAAATTTAAGTAGTATATGACTTGGTGTAGGGATCATAGAATTTTGAAAATGTGCACACAATTCACTTTTCCCCATAGCACGTCATACGCAGTTTTTAACTGTTTTTTTACGAAAATAAATAAATAAATAAATAAATAAACAAATAAACAAATAAATAAATAAATAAATAAATAAATAAATAAATAAATAAATAAATAAATAAATAAATAAATAAATAAATAAATAAATAAATAAATAAATAAATAAATAAATAAATAAATAAATAAATAAATAAATAAATAAATAAATAAATAAATAAATAAATAAATAAATAAATAAATAAATAAATAAATAAATAAAATGCTTCAAATTTGTTTATGCAAATTTCCATTTAGGATAAGATTTTCCTCTTCTTTAATATTCTTGAAGTAATATGTCGGTTCTACTATGAAGCAACCGAAAACCTGAGAAAAATTTCCAAAAATGTGTTTTGGGTAACGATAGATGGGAGCTAGCGAGAGAATGAAGCAAGACCTGAAAGCCCCCACAAAGGAAATTAGAAAAAAAGTACTATGAGAAATCATGTGCCATTCTGTAGCACCTCTGGTTACCTTTTCTCGTCCTTTTTAAAACATTTTTCGCATATTTTATCTATTTTAATATATTTTTAATAGTACTTCAAATAATTTTAGGAGATACAACGAATGTTCTTCACAAAATTCGTGAGTAACCTATTCGATTTCTTCCTTCAGGAATTTTTATGTCAGTCGTTGTATGAAATCTAAGTTTCCTGTGACGTGTATCAACACCATTGTCGGTGCGGCGGATTTCACGAAAACTGAAGACAGAGATTTACTAGTCCAGTTGAAACCAAAAAATTGCAAGCAAAGTTCCCTTTAACGAACGGAAGCAGCCATGATTACATCAGTAACGTATTAACAGCTTGAGTAGTTCATCTGACCTGTTTTTAATCAATTTTTTACGTCGATTTTTCTTTGTTTTTTAAAATTTTAAATACATTTAAAGGGTATTTTGATGATCATTCTTGGCAATGATTTAGGTAATCAAAATCCGCCCCCAAATTATTAAGAAACAATCCGAAACACAACATTATTTATAATGAAACATTTTATAACACACTCAGATATTTCACATATTGAATTTGTTTTTCTACATAAATTGTCAATTCGGATACATGAAATTTTGCACTTTTGTTTGCAAGGTTCCTTGCAATTTTAATAGTTAAACCATCGTAAATATGAAAAGCACTTGTAATCTTCATCCATCTCATAAGAAACTTGTCATTTGAAACACTTTCAAATATTCATTACTGGGATTAAAATTATCTATTTCTACACCAGTATTGTGTTTTGACATTATTTTGTCAGTTTGTTGAGTATAATTTCTCTTAGGTTACCTGCATTCTTTTGCATTTGGCGATGTTCCTTCTCGCTGTTTTGTGAGACCTGGCGCCGTTCTAAACGTCGGGTTACGGGGTTTTCCTCACTATGCATTTCCAGTAGGAGAACACCGCTGCGGGTCAAGCTAAAGATCCAGACGGATCTCTCAGCGTGTGTGGTAGTGTGGTGCAAGTGTGCATGTGTAAGGAGAGGGGAGAAAGATTTAAAAGAAAAATTTTGCGCGTGGTCTGTGGCCCGTTTGATAAAGTACTGATCCGGTACTCGGTTGGTATTGATCAGAGAAAACACCGAAAACTACCGTTCTGAGCAGCAGGACGCTCAAACGCCTCCATACAGGCTGAATTAAATTACCATTTAGCAAAGTAGTATTGAATATTCAACACCGGACTGACAGACGCACGGACTGACAGACGGATGGACCTACGGACGGACTGACAGACGGACTGACAGACATACGGACGGACAGACAGACGGACTGACGGAAGGACTGACTGACTGACAGACGGACGGACTGACGGACTGACGGACTGACGGACTGACGGACTGACGGACTGACGGACTGACGGACAGACGCAGGCAGGCAGACGGACCGACAGACAGACAGACATACGGACGGGCGTTTTAAAAAAAAAACACTTTCGGTATCGGAGGACCCCAAAACGTGTATTTTCCGTTGAAATCTCGAAATCGATTTTCCCCAGCATCACATAACTTTCTCTATACTATGTATGTGTACAATAATGTATATACGTATGTATACAAGAAAGTAATAACATCGATTTAGTTTCATGGGCAGGAACCACGGACCTCTGTACTACTGCTACTATTATTATTAGCTCTCAATGAACGTTAAAATATTTTATACTCGCTTCATTCAAATAAATTTGATCTTCAAAGTTTGATCTTCAAAGTTTGATCTAAAAACGTAGTTTTGAAAATCATCGTTCGATTCTCTGCAGGCTAGGATGTCCATTACCATCAACCTCCCGGGCCATGCCTTTTTCGATGCGAAATCTGGTATTTCCACGTGTGTTATCTTCTCTTTGGGGAATGTCAGAAGAAATTAAGTAAACAGCGCAAATAAATACGGAAATTATGTAATCAGCAATTTTTCTGCTCGTTAACACAAATGTGTATACTTGTTTCAGGGTACCGGCAAATATTGCCCGAGCATGTACCGCGAGGTGTATTATAAAGGTAAGTTGCTTGCGTTGCATTAATTGTAAATTTGTTGCGTGCATTGTATAAAGCATTGTTCTGGGCAAGTGTTTCTTTTCATTTCGCCCCTAGTTAGTGCATTTCCTCTTCATTCAATTTTTTTTCAGAGTTTTAATGTGGATTAGTTCATTGTAAAAATAGTACGTAAAATGTGACTTTCCAATAATGTTCAGGCTACATACAATTATAACTAATAATAACTTATAAAAAATGTGCACATTAACATCTATTTTTGCATTAGTATGGTTTTCAAATGTTGTAACCTCTTCCGGATCATTGTCTTTCTTGATAGAATTCACGCCATTTCCCTTGACTCAGAGAGCAATGACGGCATTGTCTTTAGCCTCGTCTCTGGACAATTACATGTAATTTTAATCGCCCATATGTATTTACATTCATTGATACATATATTTGAAATGATATTTGTTTTTACATTAATTAATAAACATACTATATAAATAAGCGTATATACATATTCAAATACGTAATATTATGTATAAATGAATGGAAAAAAGTAGCAATGGAATTGTCGGCTTGAAGATTACCGACAATCGTGAAGCTAGCACCAGCGCTTCCAAAAACTAAACTAGAGGTGCTACAGAATGGCACAAGGAAAGGGCACAAGCACAAGGAAATTAGAAACATTTTCTGCCAGCAAGACGCTGGTAGAAAATGTTTCTAATTTCCTTGGTGAGGACTAGCTTTAAGGTCTTCCTCCATTCTCTGGCCAGCTGCCATCTGTCGTCATGGGAAGTACATTTCCTTAACATTTTCTCCACTTTTCAGTATCTTAATAGAAGAACCGAAATATGACTTAAAGAATATTGAAGAAGAGTATGAGCTCGTCCAAAATATAAAATTTCATTGAAAACTTTGAAGCTGTTTTAAAGAAATAGTGATTAGGCATTACTGTAAATGCGAAATTGGAAGCACTTTTTCACAGGAATCTTGATAGAATTCACGTCATTTCCCTTCAAATGAAGTTTTCGAAAAACTTCATTTCAAGTGATTTGAAGCACCTTCACTCACAAATGTGATAATGTATACAAATCGATAGAAATGAAGAAATCGATGGAATATTAACAGCTTGAGAGATATTCCAAAAACAATTGCACTAGTGTAATGTTTGAAAAAACAAATAAACCAAAATGAATTTCACGTCAAATTAAGTTGTTCAATTAGCACTACCCATAGGAAAAATATTGAAGAAAAAATTTGCAGCCATTTTTGCCAAAATTGCGTTCTAGCGTTTCTAAAAATGCGTAATTTAGAGATCGCTTTTACAGAAAACTGTTGAGTTTTCGAGAAACTATATTTCACATTATTTAAAACACAATGTAAAGAATTTGCCTCTGATGTAAACATTACCGACGTGAGAGACAAATAAAATATTTTTGAAATTTTTGAATACACAACAGAATAGAGCAATGAGACGATTGTTATCGGATACGATGCATTTGGTACTACCCTCCCAAAAATTTAAAGAAAAAAATATTTGCCGTTTTTGAGAAAACCTTGATTTGTAATTTTTTTAACATTGCAAATATTTCACGCTGTTTGCACGGAGACTACAAACATTTTCAAAAAATGTACTTCACGTTATATACATACGTGAAAATGTACAGACAGACAGACAGACAGATAGACGGACAAACGGACAGACAGACGGACAGACTCTGTCGGACAGACAGACGAACAGACAACCGACAGACGGACAGACGGACAGACGGACAGACGGACAGACGGACGACAGAACGGACAGACGGACAGACGGACAGACGGACGAAGCGGACAGACGACAGAGCGAGACGGAGCAGACGGGAGACGGCAGACGGAGCAGACGACGAACGGACAGAGGGACAGACGACAGACGAACGGACGGACGGCAGACGGGACGAAGGACAGACGAACGGGAGACGAGACAGACGAGAGCGAACGGGCAGACGGGCAGACGGACGACAGACGGAGACAGACGACGGACAGACGGAACGAACGGACGACAGACGACGGGCAGACGAACGGCAGACGGACAGACAGACGGACGACAGACGACGACAGACGAACGGACAGACGAGACGGAGCAGACGAACGGAGCAGACGGACGGACAGACGAGACGAGACAGACGGAACGGCAGACGACGGCAGACAGACGGACAGACGAACGGACAGACGGAACAGACAGACAGGCAGCGACGGACGGACGAGGGAGACAGCCCGAGACGGCAGACGGAACGGACAGACGGACGACAGACGAACGGACAGACAGACGAACAGACAGACGACAGGGCAGACGGACGAGACAGACGGACGGACAGACGGAGGCAGACGACGGAGCAGACGAGACGGAGCAGACGAACGGACAGACAGACGACAGACAGACGAACGGGCAGACGAACGACAGACGAACGGAGACAGACGGACAGACAGACAGAGACGAGACAGACGGGCAGACAGACGGAGCAGACAGACGGACAGACAGACGAACGGACAGACGACGGACAGACGACGAGACAGACGAACGGAGCAGACGAACGACGACGAACGGCAGACAGACGGACAGACGGACGACAGACAACGACAGACAGACGAACGGGCAGACGACAGACGACGGCAGACGCGACAGACGACAGACGAACGGAGCAGACGAACGGACAGACAGACGGCAGACGAGCCCGGAGCAGACGACGGACAGACGGACAGAGACAGACGAGACGGAACGACAGACGGAGCAGACGAACGGACAGACAGAGGGAGCAGACGGACGAGCAGACAGACGGAGACAGACGGAACGAACGGACAGACGGACGACAGACAGACGAGCAGACGAACGGACAGACGACAGACAGACGGACAGACGAAGACGGACAGACAGACGAACGGACAGACGGACAAGAGGACAAAACGCAGACGGAGCAGACGGAAGAGAGCGACGGCAAACGCAGACGGAACAGACAGGAGCAGACAGACGACGGCAGACGACGGACAGACGGAACGGCAGACGGGAGCAGACGACAGATGGCACGACGGACAGACGGCCACGGGCAGACGGACGGACGACAGACAGACGAGCCGACGGACAGACCGACGGACTGACGGACGGACATACGGGCGGACAGACTGACGTACAGACGGACGGACACACGGACGGACAGACGGACGGACACATGGACGGACAGTCGGACGGACAGACTGTGTGTCTGTTTGCGTGTCCGTCATCTTTATATTTTCTAATACATCAACAAAAACATTAAAACATCTGAATTAATAAACAATATTCATGAAATTTATTTTAATGAATATAAATTAGGAAAAAATATCATTCTTGTTTGGCTACCAGCACATGAAGATATATTTGGTAATGCATCGCTGATCTTGACGCTAAAATATCCACAACAAATGTGCACTAAAACCATTCATCCAAAACCAACAAAGTTCAAGGTATTAGGAAATGCATTAGAAATAAATTAAGTATACAATAGCACGAATCATTGCTAAACAAAAATCCTGCAAAATTCATAAAATATAACTAATTTCTTGTCACAAACCCTTCTATTAAACGTCATGATCAATTTGCTTTGTCAAGAATTCGATCAAACCATTCTAAATTATTTCATACATTGAATATATTCCACAACGTATTTGTACCATCTGCAATAGAAATCTATCATTAGAGCACATCATTCTGGAATGCCCCACCACGTTTTAAAGGGAAAAAATGAGTATAGAAAGTGAAAATTGTAAAGCCATCTTATCATCGCGATGTTTCCAAGGAAAAGTTTTACAATTTTGTAAAAATATCGATATATTTTCAGAATTGTATTTGTATCAGTGTATTAGTCGATCATGACCTATGCAGTTTATGAAACTTAAAATAAAAATAAATTTAAAAAGTGGCATAGGTCCAATTTCCCTGAGTAACGCTAAATTTTCGAAGATTCCAAAAGTTTGAATTTTTTCCGGCGTCTTCCTACAACTATAAAATTGATGATAGAGATTTTTCCTACAAATGAAATTTGTTGCCCATAAATATCTATTTCATTAAGTTCATGTAGATTTTTTGGAAAATTTGAGTTTTCTTGCTATAGTGCATGAAATATTTCCAATTTTAAAAAAGAATAGAAACAAGATTTCCTCATAAATTTTTTTTTAAAAAAATGTTCTTTAAATTTTTGGTAGTAATGGTACCAAATGCACCCTATCCAATGTCATAAACACCATATTACTCTATTCTTTTATATTCAAAAATTTAATTTTTTTCACATGTCTTTTACGTCGGAAATATTTACTCTAGAAGAGATTTCTTCACTGTTATATTTACCAGTACATGTGTTTTAAATGATGTCAAATAACGTTTCTCGAAAATTCAGCACTTTTCTGCGCAAACAAGCTTCCACATGTTCAGAATCGCTCAAACGCCATTTTCTCAAAAATGGCACCAAATGTTTTCTTCACATTTTCCAATGTATAGTGCTAATTTCACTCTTTAATATGATGTAATGTCCATTTCGGCGTAATTTTTTAAATTACACAAATGCATTTTTTAAAATATATCTGTCCCCGTTAATTTGCACATTTCCATCAATTTGTATTCATTAATGCATTAAAAAAAAAATTTTAAATTTTTTTTAACCATTTTAAAAAGTTTTATAAATTTATATTGACGTTATAGCCTTCTTTAATATAATTAAAATATGAAAATTTCAAAAAAATCAGTGATGGTAAAGCTACTAACCCCACTTACTCAAAATTTTAAAAAATACCGTCAAAACAAGTGAATATTGGGTTCCTTTGGGCCACTTTCCAAACTTTCGAATATCATTCCTAACGACGAGAACACAAAATGACCACAATCCTAATTTCTCAAAACTCGTAAATTCTTGCGCTATAATTTTTGGATGATTAATAACACACATTAATAACAAAAAATATTTTTGTGTTATTTCCGCACAAGCCCCCGAGTTAAGGGGATGGTAAAGATAGCACCCAGTTTAGTCAAATTTCAAAAAAGTAATTAACGTTGATATAAGCAAATGTTGAGTTTCTTTTGGGCACTTTTTCAAAATTTCGAAAATCATTTCTAACTTCAAGGGAAAATATTTAAACTACTTCAATTTTTCAAAATTAAAAAAATTCATCCGCTTTAATTTTCTGATAAATAGAGTCACAAAACTTTTTTTGCTACCACGCATTACCTTAATATCAAGATGACAAAAACGGGGGTGGTAAAGCTAGCTCACCAACTTACTCAAAACAAAAGAATTGCGACATAATGTTGTTCGCATTAGAAATGCCCAAAATAATTTCAGACCACACTCCCACAGTCTCTCCATTTTAGTCTTCAAAAATGTGCTGAAAAAGCTCCCCCCTACAAACTGAAAACGCAAAAATGTTTGTACTATCAAATGAAAGCCACTTTAAGACAGTTGAAGCACACCAAATTCCAATATTCAGCCCCAACCCAAAACAAATGTTTTAACACTTTTTAACACACTTTAACAAGTTTAATTTCCTGTCTTAAACTACCAAACAAAAATTGATCACTGATTATAATACTTAAAAAACACGTAAAAATATCAGTATATTAAAATAATTACCGCTTAAGTATATCAATTCGGAAAATTTACTAAATTAAGCTCTATAATGATATTTTATCATACAGTACAGTTTTCACTATAGATGAATCACAAGAAGAGTTCCTATAGATTCCAAAAATTCTTATAAAGACATATCCGTAGTTAGAAAATGCGCAAAAATCTCATCTATATACCGGCTTGGAGGGCTCAGGGCAACAATTGAGGTCACTGAAGTGCCTCTGACAGAGAGGTCCTAGGGTTCGAGTTCCGACTGTGGCATGATTTTCGATACTGACTACATAGCTAGGTCGAATTCAGGCACTGTCTGTAGAAGAATTCTAGAGGTTGGCTGCTCTGATCGGTAGTTTCCCGTGTTGTCTCCGATCAACAGGCGTACGCCGAAGCACCACCCTAACAAACAAGTTACGGACTTCGCGCCATCTTTCTTTCCTCTTCCATGTCCTACCCTCTCTCTCTCTCTCTCTCTCTCTCTCTCTCTCTATATATATATATATATATATATATATATATATATATATATATATATATATATATATATATATATATTGTAACAGCACAGAGTAGCATGCGTTATTACAAATTACAAGATTTAGTGATGATAATTGTGAAGGACAGAGTTATTATTTTATTCAATCCGCCGGCTCGACTTAAGATTTTGATTTCGAAACCTAGTTACAACCCGAACGCTATTAAATGTTGCAGAACTGTCTTGTCCCATTCACCTAAAGGAATTGACATTCTCATCACTGTTAAGATGTTACCTGCGAGCATTTTGTGTAGGACATCGATCACAATGCATCCATTATTTATTGCCAGGGTAGTAACGAGAAGAAACTGATATGTAAAGGTATATCATGTTCATTGTCTAGTGCGAAAATTTTAGATTGTTATTCTCAAATCAGGGAAATTTGTTATATCTTTTGAGCAAACTACTTATTTTCCGATGTTTCAAGGAAATCGTATTTTAAGATTGTGTATTGGTGATAGTGAACGTTGTTTCCCGTGATAAGATTGTCATATGATTAATTTAGTACGCCCGTAATCGCGTTGTACTGAACTGTAATTTATGTGTTAGGAGAATTAAATTAATTGATTAGCGTTATTTTTTAACTTAAAAACTTAAAAAATAAGTTTTTAAGTTTTAAATAACTTTTTAATTGTAGTTGAATCCGGTATTGATGTTTGTGTATCAGTGATAGCCCGCCTTGTTTTGTTGCTCTGTTTTCATGGTTTTATTACTTAATTATTAATTATAAATTATTAATTATTAAAGGTGCTGGGGAATCAGTTGTGTGATATCAGTGGTACTGCGTGTGTCAAATTAGGTCCTCTAATGAGTTCAATGAAAATGTTTTTTCTTCAGTATAATTTATTAGCTCATACCAGCTGTAATCACAAATGTGAGTTATGTCAGTTTTGATGGTTTCATAATTTTCTTGTGTTAAATTTTAACTTCTTTCGCTATAATTATATACAAAATACAATTAATACAAAATAATACAAAATAATAATTTAAACAAATAACAATTATGAAATTATATATGATTAATAAACATTTTGTGAGACATGTTAATTTTATTAAAAAATATATATTTTATTGATTACAAAGGTAAGAATATCTCTACTTAAACAACTTTACACAAATCTATTGGCACGTTTGGTGAAAAAAGAGCGCCTTCATTTTTCCTCGTTTTATCAAAAAACAATTATTTTTGACATATTTAAAAAAAATATTTCAGGCTTCCCTACCTTAAGGTTTGAACGATTCATGTTTCGTGATATTTTTTTCCTCTATTTCTTTTTTCTTTTTGTTTTCTCGAACGCTCGGTAACGTCACTAAGAGACACCTCCATTTCCACAGCTCAGAATTCAATGTGGGGTAATATTTTCCTCTGACTGAACAGTAAATAGCGATATTGAGGCAAAATGTTTCACACACAGAAAGAACTCTTTCATGTCTATTTCGTGGTCAGAAGATATGTAAGTGACTCTATAATACATAGTTGTAACAATTTAAGGAAATTGAACCGTTATTGCTTTAAATATCGCAAGTGCGAATTAGACAAAATACCTGGGAAAGCTGAGCATTGTTTCTCTCGAGCGGCCGGGGGAAAATCCGCAGGCCCAAGAAACCCCAAAACATCAGGACCCAAAATAGGAAGTATGAGCCAATGCTTTCTAAACCTAACATTTGCAAATGCCTCTTTTTATACAAATTTGTTAATAATAGAAATAAAGTACTTTTTCGTCTAAATAAACTAAAGATGACTCATTTGCTACTAACATGTAAATAACAATAAAACAAGAACTGCGCGGTGTTCTTTGAACTATCATATTTATAACATTTATAAACAATATTTGTAGTTTTTCTTCCCATATTTTCCTTGGAAACACCACGTGAAAAAAATACTAAACTCATGACGAAGTATTGTCACCGCTCTACCTTCTCACTATACTCTAAAAAGCCTACAGCGGGTCACTCAAGTAACCTAGTAGTTTTGTAACTAGATTGTTTACTAAAAGTAAAATTAAATTATTCATTGATTACTTGATGCAGGAGTCATGGGAAGCGGTTTATAATACTGTTGATAGAAACGACAAATATAATTCTTTTTTTTAACTCTTTCATTTCATTTTAACACTTGCTTTCCTCTTCAAAAACGAAAATTAAATATTTCACGGAAAAGCAATTCTTGGATAACACAAGGGATTAGGACATCTTGTAAAACAAGCGAATTCTTTCTTTCATTTCTAAACGTCATGACGTATCTCAGGATTTCCTTATCTACTTTAAAAAATACAAATATTGTTACGAAAAGTCATAAGGCGGGCTATGATCATGAAAAACGATCAGGATATTTTGAACTCAAATAATAAAACAAAAGCAATGTGGAATATAATAAAAAATAATACCAAATAAACTAGAAAACCCGTAGAGAATGTTGTTTTAAAATATAACGATATAAATGTGAACGATCCGGCAACAGTGGCTAATCTCTTTAACCAATACTTTTCGAGAATTGCTGCGATCTCACTAAGGGTCTTCAGGCACAAAGTTCAAAAACAGACAGTTCACCCAAAATTTTAGACACAATGTTCGTTTCCGAAACTTCCTCCTATGAAATTCTCAAAATAATCGGTAAACTAAAAAATAAATATCGTCCGGTTTAGATGAATTCCCGGATTCTTTGTTACTTGTGCGTATGCCATTATACACCCGTTAACACACATAGTTAATGCATCTTATGCACTGAACGTTTCAGATATTTTCAAAACAGCTAAAATTAAGCCTCTTTCAAAAAAGGCAACAAAATGAAATTCAAAATTATCGGCCCATTTCTCTTCTATCAGTTTTTTCAAAAATATTAGAGAGACTTTTTTACGTACGACCTTTCTCACTAAACACGACGCGCTTTCAGATTGCCAACATGGATTTAGAAAATCAAAATCAACGGAAACAGCTATATTTCCGTTCTTAAAGATGTCGCCTTATCATTGGATAAAAACGAGCACCTATTGGATTATTTTTAGATATCTCAAAAGCTTTTGACGTCATTGATCATGATATTTTACTTTCAAAATTACCTTCATATGGAATTCGTGGTATTGCTCTAGATTGGTTATGTTCGTACCTTAAACAACGATCTCAGAGAGTTGAAATACCTTACTGGAATGATGGAACATTACGTACGCACCTTTCCGACTGTTTGCCCGTTGCATGTTGAGTTCCTCAAGGATCGATTTTAGGCCCTATTCTGTTCCTACTTTGCGTAAGCGATATGCCCTCGACGAAACGAAACGGAACGGTTCTCTTTGCGGATGATACTAACATTCTTTGCAATAAAGAAACAGTACATAGTACAATATCGGATTTTCAAAATGGTTCCGAAATAACAAATTAATAGTAAACGAAAAGAAAACGGGTGTAATGCAGTTTTCCATTTCAAATAAACAATTCTGTGCTCCATTGAAAATGAACAGTGTACCATTGACTGATGTTAAGGCAACAAAATTTTTAGGTCTCTCAATTCAGTCAAACCTTAAATGGAACGTCCATTTAAATTAATTGAACACAAAATTAAGTTCATTATGCTACGCGTTCAGAATTCTTGCAAATTCAGTCAGCCTTCATACTGCTCGTTGTGTATACTTCGCGAATGTTCATTCCCGCCTGAGATATGGCATAATATTCTGGGGAAATGCATCTTATAGCTCCCAGACTTTTACAAAAACGAATTGTACGAATAATAACCAATTCCCACCCACGTGATTCATGTATGCCTCTCTTCATTAATCTAGGAATTCTACCATTACCGTGTCTTTTTATTTACGAATCAGTGGTTTTTGTAAAAAATGACTTGCTCAAGGGCGGGAATATATTTTCAGAAAATGCCGAAGTCTATTACTATAACACTCGACGTAGAAATCATATTCATCAAGTGATAGTATCAACAGCTCATTACAAAAAATTCACATACAATACATGTACATTATTTTACAACACTTTGCCAGATGACATTAAACGATTAAATTA
Source organism: Teleogryllus oceanicus (assembly GCA_964035755.1). Lineage (NCBI taxonomy): Eukaryota > Metazoa > Arthropoda > Insecta > Orthoptera > Gryllidae > Teleogryllus > Teleogryllus oceanicus. The sequence continues at coordinate 159,924,955 of CAXIVR010000001.1, forward strand.
AAATTTAAATCCCAAGTGAAATCGTTTCTGCTGCATAACTGTTTCTATACAATTAGAGACTATACTGAGCATCACAAGAAAAGTAACATTAATTTTAACAATGATACATAATGCATTATTTACCATTTGGACTGTATAAATGAGTATAAACAACCTGTAACAACTATTGTACTACAGCTTCAAAATACAAAAACTAGAAGGTATGCTACACACAAATTCTAATGGAGCTAGTACTTACGAAATTTGGCAATGTGGCTACGTAGAATTTCGTCAACTTAAGCTGCAACTGTTTAATACAATCAGTAGATTATACTTTACCGTAATTAGATAAAAGATAATATCTGAAAGATAATATCTGAAACTTGACCTGTGACTTATGACAAAATCACACCAAAAATTAGGAATGGTTTTAAATGTCCTAACTGCCCTACAGGAGTGGGTTCGTCTCTTAACCTGCTTTTGTAATAAAAGAAACATAGGCAAGTTAATATTTTAACTATGAACAGAGTTCTAGATATATTCTGTTAAATACTTGAATACAATTCTAATCTAGCATTTACATATTGCATTGAAAAATTCTATCACTTGCTCTATCTTTAACAATTACGTGATTACCTAACAACTGCAGTTGCGTTTTATTACTTGCATAAACACTTTACATAAATTTATATTACCCTTCACTTCACAAAAAACAATAAAATACCTGTACACAAGACAATACTACATGGAAACACAAAATACTGAAAAAGAATCACATACCAAAATACCTTTACATACACTTTCAAAGAAATTGTCACTTGAATAATGAATGAAATATACAAAGGACGTTGCTTCATTTTCACGTAGATTATTACTTTACACAATTTAGCCAACAAAGAAAGAAAATGTCGTTATGCAATGAACGTACAATTAATAATAACTCTTACTAATTATTGGTTTTGAACAATTTGAAAACGATTAAACAATAAATTGAAAACACATACTAAAAGAACAAATATTATCGATAATAGAAAACTGAAATAAATAGGTTTTTACAATTCTTTACAGGAATTAGTTATCTGGTTTCCCTTTACGACTGCAATATTGTAAAATATTACGTTTAAATGATTTTAATATAATTACTCGACAATCTACGTCTGTAAGTGAGGTGAATTCTGTCGCATAAATCTCTGTAGCATATTTCTCGCTTCTGTAAACAGTTCTTCTTTTTTTTTTTTTTTGAGAATTTCTAGTGAAGTTTTCTAAATCACAACACGTCGTCTCGAAGAAATATTTCCACAGTTTGGAGCGGTGACGGCGACCCAGATCCTTTCAAGGTCGTGGCAACCCCTTTGCCTCGGCGAACACGTGCTCTGGTGAATAGCTACCACTGTCCTTCGAATTTTATACAATATGACTGCAATATCTCCGCGTAAGGAATTTCTTATGTGGTAAGCCAAGACGAAAGACAAAAAAAGCTGGAAATAGAAAGAAACATTTCCTATAGCGCATGCTTTCTACTTCAGTATACGTTCTTGAACATTGAAATATATTATTTTTATTTTTTAAATTTATTTTACGTCAAAAAAACAGTTAAAAACTGCGTATGACGTGCTATGGGGAAAAGTGAATTGTGTGCACATTTTCAAAATTCTGGGATCCCTACATTAAGTCATATACTACTTAAATTTTGAATTTTGAAAGGGAGAAAAGAAAACAAAAAACTCCCATGTAATAAAATCTATTTTCAAGAATAAATATTAATTTTGGCTCTTATCATGTGCTTCGGAATAATATTTCCTGCCGCGACAACAGGGAAACGATAATTTGAATAATTGTATTTCCCACTGAATTCTAGAAGACGTTCACAGAAAATGATGTTACATTTATGTCCAGAAGCAAAACAAGGGGCCATCTCAGCATTTGCTCAATGGATCAGGGAAACTGGACGAAAAACCTGATGAAGATGGGGGTCATTGACCCGGAAGCTGTAGTACAATAGTTGTTACAGGTTGTTACATATTATTTCCTCGTTGATAGAAAAATAGTATATTTCTGCGTAATGCGCTCACGTGAATTTATCATAATATTCATTATTTAAAATACTCAATTCTCTCATACATGGTATCGTTATTTTAAAAGGATGAGACGAATTACCTTGTTCATGCTTCTATACGGCGAATTCTCCTCTCCGTCCAGCACGAACAAATTCGGTGCATCCAGATCGGCGGTCGGCAGCAAAAAAAGAGCTTTTCGTATCGGTGTTTTGCGCTAGTGCTGATATTTTCAAGGGTAATTTTTGATTGGCTGTCGTTCCATTCTACGCGAGTGCATTCAGAAACTAATAAATTCTTGCCAGGGATACCATTACTGCTGGCGCGATCTCTTGCCATTCGGTAACACTATACTTGCAGCTTGTCGTGTCTTGACGTTCTCGGGTGCTTCTCAAAAATCAATGTAGCCGACATATGGGCGGTTAGAGTACTGACCGTTCATATGGAATAAAAATAAATTTAGTTGGTATTGAGACCTCAAGATGGTCGGACGCCCAGAATCTCTTGCTTTAACCCTTCAACATGGGATGCCATCCATAGACGTACCGGGGCTTTTAAATTCTACCTAAGGGGTGCCATCTGAAGACGTCATGACGCACCTTTTCTGCGTGTGGGATGACGTCCTGAGACGGCGTGGCCGTTTGTCTCTTCGGCGCGGGGGTCGAGCGGATGCTACCACATTCCTAAGGGTATTTGGCGAAGGGAATTTCCCTTCATGTAGCGGGCCCGCCAGGGCAGCTATTCTAACGCTGCGGCGAAAGTGTTTTAGAGCTAAAGAGGAAAATTTTCAAGCACTGGGCGCTTTGCATATGAGTGAGAAACCCAGTTACCACAAACTACTGTCTATGTCAAGGTAGACACAGGATTTGTATTTGGAGAAACAGTAAAAATATATAGTTCAGGAATCCAGACCTCTAGAATTTTTTCCCAGTCAACGACAGAACTGGACTAGAATATACCTAGTGTCGAAAATCCGCCACCCTCTTGACTCGAACACTAGGACCTCCCGGTCAGAAACTCTGCCGTGTAAATAGTTGTTCTTCTGAGCAATCTGAGCGGAAAATCTCACAATGAATTTCCCCCAAATACCTGTATGGTTTTACTGAAATAGCGGTATTTTCTTATGAAAATACCGGTATTTTGATGAGACAATACCGGTATAATATCTTTAAATAGAGGTATTTTACCGGTATAGACGTCGGATAAATGTAAAATACCTTGGAAATACCGGTATGTTACGTCTTATACAAGTATTTTAAAGGTATTTTGAATAAAGGTATAATAGAGGTAAAGGTATTTCTATACCGGTATAAATACCTTTACCGCTGTTATTTCGGTATTCGGTCCCTGGTTTTCTTAGATATCTGCTGAGTACAAAATAATGGAAGTAGTGGGTCTTTTATTTCTATAACTATAGTATATTATATTGTTTCTAATAATTGGCATTATTTAATATCTTGAAGAAAATACAAGTCTTCCATTGGTTCAAGTTCAATGACTTCATCTTGTGGTCCTCGTTCTAGCTCGTAACTCGCCTTTCAGGCGAGACGACTGTCATATTGTCGCAACACTTTGAGACACAAGTTAGATCATTAATCCCTGCCTTCTTGCAGTAAAGTTTTTTTTACAGTTTTTGAAGCTCTTGCAGAAACCCAATTTCAATAAAACTGGTAGAGGAGATGGTGCTAACAGTGATCATAGTTGCAAAGCCATTTTTCATACTTTTTCCTCTCCATTCTCCTGGATTTTTTCTACATGTAGGCGTTGCTGAACTTTTATTTATTTATTTATTTATTTATTTATTTATTTATTTATTTATTTATTTATTTATTTATTTATTTATTTATTTATTTATTTATTTATTTATTTATTTATTTATTTATTTATTTATTTATTTATTTATTTATTTATTTATTTATTTATTTATTTATTTATTTATTTATTTATTTTATTTATTTATTTATTTATTTATTTATTTATTTATTTATTTATTTATTTAGTAAAAAGCAGTCAAAAACTGTATGTGACGTATGGGGAAGAAAATCATCTGCGCACGCTTTCTTGAGTTTCAGAATCCCTTCCCAACAATTTAACTATTAATAGTTGAAAAATGAAAAAAAATAGTAATAATAATAATAATAATAATAATAATAATAAGCACAGAATGAGGCATCCTAAATCAGCAATTGAAAGGGTAACGCTACCTCCATGCAAGGGAGGAATGGGTATCACGAGTGTCCTTCAATTACACTGCAAGCAAATTCAAGACCTAAGGGAATACTTCCATTCTAAGCAGGATAAACACATGTATGAGATATTATGCTCCGCAGACGTAAATATAACACCATTAAAACTGCAAAACCAAAACCAAGATCTGGAAAATACCTGGCAATCTATGGAAGAAAAATACTGTCATGGAAGCAGAAATCTTTACACGGTTCGTATCCCCATCAGCTTGAGGATACAAATGTTGACAGTACATTTCGCATCTTTGTTAACTGCAGGTAACTTGTATGGAGAAACCGCTGGATTCATGATGGCCATTCAGGACAGAGTCATTAGCTACGAAACTACAGAAATATATATTGAAAGAAACACTGAACGATAAATGTAGGTTATGCTCAACGGAGACGGAAACAATTGAGCACATAACTGGGGCATGTAAAATTCTTGCTGGAATGGAATACCTGCGACGACATAACAACTTTGCAAAAATCGTTCACCAATCTCTGGCTGTTAAAGAACATCTTAGTGTGGAAAACGTACTATCTATCAGTACCAACCTCCACCGTCTTGGAAAATGAATCCATGAAGATGTACTGGGATAGGGAGATTAGAACAGATAAGACCATCACCGCAAATAGACCAGACATTATAGTGCTAAATAAAACCAAGAAGGAAGTCACCATCATCGATATTACGGTACCACTATCACATAATCTCCACTCCGCATACACGAACAAAGTCCTAAAATACCAAGAGCTAGCAGATGAGATAAAGAAGATTTGGAAAATAAAAAAGGTTCAGATCCGTCCCCTGACAATTTCTACAACGGGAATAATACCAAAATCCCTCATCAAACATCTGCAAGAATTGAATATAAAGCATATACTAGGAACAGTACAAAAATCAGTCATTCTAGACACCTGTCACATTGTCAGAAAAACTGTCACTGATGTGTCTGATACGTAGTGTTAGAGGTCCTGGAAATAAATGAAGATCTTGCTCGTTACTTGCTCTGAGCCTATTGAGGAGCCTAGCCACAATGACATCTGTGGCAGGTGAATGTTTCCCCCCCGCGTGGGAGAAGTGCATAAGTCATAATAATAATAATAATAATAATAATAATAATAATAATAATAATAATAATAATATAAGAGGTGCCAACGACAATGATATAAACCCCCCAAGTGCTTCTGCCATGACGGACTTCTGGTCTCAGATCTGGTCCACTCCAAAGCAACATTTTGATGAAGCATACTGGATACGACAGGAAGAAGAAGCGTGTCATAATATCCCAGAAATGAATAGAGTTGTGATTTCAACAGAGGATGTAAAAAGATCTATAAAGAGAACTCACAATTGGAAAGCTCCAGGAGTAGATGGAATCCATAATTTTGGTGGAAATATCGACGTGCACTCATGATATATTGTGAGTCAATTTCAAAATATTTTGCAAGGAACATCTGTCTGCCAGAATTTTGTACCATGGGTGGACATTTATGTTACCCAAAGGAGGAAATGCGTCTTGCCCTGAGAATTATAGACCTATTACATGTCTACCACAATTTATAAAGTTCTCACCTCCATTATTGCCACCTAAACTCGACGAGCATCTGAAAGAAAATGAGCTGCTTTGCCAGAACAGGTTGGTTGTAGGAAAGGATCTCGAGGATGCAAAGAATTATTAATAATAGATAATATTGTAACAAAGCATGTAAAAAAGAAAGCGCATAATTTGTCAGTGGGCTGGATTGATTTCGAAAGGCATTCGATTCTATTCCGCATTCATGGTTGCAGCGAACCCTTCAACTCTACAAGGTTCATCCTCTATCATTACATTTCTTAACGTGTATGAACAGCTGGCGAACAACACTGCTTGTAACGAGGAAATTCAGTTACCAGACAGATACTTTAAAAATTTGTAGAGGCATTTTTCAGGAGATAGCCTAAGTCCGTTCTGGTTTTGCCTAGCATTAAACCCTTTGAGTAGGATGTTGAATGCTTCCGGCTATGGGTATGCTTTGAAGAACCCCAAGAAGATCATTTCCACCAATTATATGGATGATCTCAAGCTCTATGCTAAGGGCCAGAACAACTTGCAGCATGCTGACACTGTAGAAAGCTTCAGCAGCTCTGTTTGTATGGATCTTGGTTTGGAGAAGTGCGCAGTAGTTCACGTGAAGAGGTAGCGTCCAGAATACAGAGAATGAACCTCATTTGATGGAAGATTTGAGAATTCAAGAACTCTTCAGTGGCGATGAATACAAGTATCTGGGCCTCCAGCAGCTCCTAGGAACTGCGGATGAAAAATAGAAAACAAGTGGAAGAAGAGGTTCTCTCTCGTGTGACGAAAATCTGCAAGTCCTGTATTAATTCAAGAAACAAATTTACGGAATTAACACCTGGGCTCTTTCATCAGCATCACATACATTTGAGTTGTCAAGTGGTCTGAGACATCTTTGCAAGCTTTCGATAGAAAGTCAGAACACTTCTATCAAAATATCGGATGCATCATCCTCGAAGTTCCACCGAAAGGCTGTATCTTTCAAGACATCATGGGGGCCGTGGACTGTTAAATCTTGAAGTTATGTGTCGCTAGCAAGAAAAACAGCTCAGAAATTATTTCACCAACAACGAATCCATGACGGCCATTTGTGCACAAGATCACGGCTATACACCTCTGAAGCTGCTCCAGGAAGATCACAATCCAGGAGTTCCGAAACCTGTGGACCAGATTGAGCAGTGGAGATCAAAGGAACTCCATGGCAGGTTTGCTACTGTCTCTTCAAAGTACCTCCATAGATATGAAGAGATCGACTGAATGGCTGAGAACAGCTGGGCTTTTTGGCGAAACGGAAGGATTTGTACTGGCCATTCAAGATCAGGTAGTAGCCACTAATAACTACAGGCGATATATTATTAAAGAGAACATCAGTGACAAGTGTCGCCTATGTAAGAAGGCCACCGAATCTATCCAACATATCTGCAGTGGATGCTCTCAGTTGGCACAAACATATTATTTACAACGTCATAATAATGTAGCCAAAATCATCCACCAAGCTCTTGCTAAAAGATCGGACCTGATAAAGGAAAGCCTGCCATACTACAAATATCTACCAGAACAAGTTTTGTCTAATGAGAGAACAAAATCTTGTGGATACTCCCATTATTACAGATAGAACAGTGGAAGCAAATAAGCCTGATATTGTCGTATTCGACAAAACTACTCGTAGGGCAATAATAATTGATATCGCAGTCCCACTGGATCATAATCTGCTGACAGCTATTGCAGAAAGAGGAGAAAATATCAGCCACTCTCAGTTGAGCTGAAAACTTGACAAACTAATAGAGGTAGATATTGTACCAGTGGTTATTTCAACTAATGGGCTTGTGACTGAAGATTGGAGGATTGTGAAAGAAAAACTCCATCTAAATGAGTGGCACCTGAGAACCATGCAGAAGGCAGTGTTGCTGGCAACCACCAACATAGTGCGCAAGGTTCTCTCCCTAAATCATTGAAGCGGAACCTGAGTGCACTGGAGCAAGAACTTCTCACCATCTGTCTCACCATATGTGTTGACGTTCTGTCCTTGAGTTATACTTGAAAACTCCGGAAGAGCGTGAAATTTTGAAATATGAAATAATAATAATAATAATAATAATAATAATAATAATAATAATAATAATACATTTAAAAAGGTGAGAGATTAACATTTCAAAAACTAGATATTTTCGTTACCGAATTATAGAACACTTGTTTGCAACGGTAAACGAAGGAACAGATTTGATTTTTCTGTATTGCTAACAAAATAGAAACTCACCCTAAGCTCTACTACCACTACAAGCAAAAGGAAAGCTCAACAAAACGTGCGCATGGTGAATAGTGAAACTTGCCAATAAACTTTTAAAAGTGTTGCTGTGTTGCTGCAGGTGGTGGAAGTGCAGAAAAGTTTGCCTTGCAACTGAAGGCAGCCTTAGTAGACATATTTCAACTGGCTGTTCTTTGCATTTCAACCGAATAGTGAATCCGGAAAGAGTTCACCAACATCAGCGACCATCTCATTAGATGCGTTGGAGAGTTCGAATAATTTTATAGTCAGCAATTCATTGAAGGTTGGTCCGTCAGAAATTCATTATTCCGTGCTTGGTCAATACCAAGGTTTCGTAATCACTCATTGCTTATGAGAAACAAAGTTATCAGTAATTGTTTCACTTATAGCAGCAAAGAGGTGAAGAAACTTTGTCGTTCTCTTGTTTCAAAATGAACCCATTTTGCATGCTTTCAGAGCATTTTGCATGCTCCATATTACCAACAGATCTCTTACACCCTCACCAATCAATCAGTCTCATTAGTTGGATATAAGTACAAAACTGTGTTCATTATCGGAGTGTCCGCGTCTTTCTTCGCTTGTTTGCATGCCATATCTGCTGATAAAATCTTTGTAATCAACTTTACTATTAGCCGACTTTTATTATTCGTATTAGCAGGAAAATTTTCTTTGCACGTTTGTGTTGTCTATCAATATATGCGCAAATTTTTTAGACATTTTAATTCGTTTGGCACTTCAGGGTAGCCATAAAACATCTAAGGAGATATGTTTGTGATAAACATTTTTGACACATATTCAACGTAATTTTCACGGATAGACTCGTGTTTTTTGTATGAGATAAAAACTCGTCATTGATGACGTATTGAACTTGGACTCTGAATTGCTTGTATGTTACTAGTTAGAATGCTTTAACCAGTGTTCAGGTTTGTCATCAATAACTTTGGGCGGAAACATGTTTGTAAAGCCAAAAATTTGTAAAAACCAGTACTTTTATTTAAGATTTTTCGAAATAACTAAAAACTTATCCAGTAAAAGAACCCTAATGCCATTTATAAATAGATGTCTATAAAATCTAGGGCCTTCAAAACATAGGCATCCCTGAAGGCACGTTCGACTTCCAAAATATTAATTTTCTCTTTCGCGTTATTAATTACCTACTTTTCTTTTTCCAATTAAAATGTAAACAGATTCACACGGCGCTGCATTTCTTTGCATGCAACTTCATTGGATATAAATGTAGTGAGAGAGGTAAGTGGAGTTCCAATTTCACAGTAACATTCAGGGATATTTTGCACTGCACCATTGACCCTAGAAAAAAACTTTGTACATATAAAATGTATGTAATTTTATCCTCCTTCATTTTATATCAGCTTAATACTTACGAAAAATTAATTTTTTTAAGTTATGAGATAAATTAGGATAATTCCCTTTTTAAGTGCGTTCACTTACACCACCAAATTTCGCGATGTTCTCAGGCTAAACCGATAATCGGAGAAAAACTCTTAATGACAGTAAATGTAGGTAATTTTATCTTCTTTCATTTCGTATACCACCATTAATTGCGAAAAGTGGATGCATTTTGAGTTATTTTGAAAAAACTGACAAAATGCGTATTTACGCATTTTTTGTTTAAAAACGTATTTTCAAACAAAACACAAAACTTTGTTGGCAAACCTGATATTCGTGTTCAACGACCCAAAAAACATTTAAGAACCAAACATCAAAACTTTCTCCTATTTTCTACCAATTGACTGAACTGGAGGCAAATGCTTCCACTTCGTTCTCGCCAGTTGCAGTCGCCGGGAAGCTCGGGCGCTGGAGGGGGGGGGGCAGGTAGCGGGACCAGCTGGGTCGGCCGACCTACCCTAGAGCCTGCCGTCTGCATGGATATAACATCCCCTGTTCTTCCCTTCACACTTCCCGATGTTGGCGCTTTCTAACGGCGGACGGGAAACTATTCAAAGGCGGTAGTTCGAAACAAGCCTGATCTATATAACTCTTTACTCTATGCCTCCGGTCGCACCCGATTGAGGAGCTACGTGACCTATCGCCCATCTCTCTTTCTGGAGGCAACCTTCCCATCGGATGCAAAACAGTGCAACACAGTCGGCAGATCTCGTAAACTTGCTTCAACTCAGCAAGGGTCTAATTCCCCCTCCCCACGCCTAATGAATTTCAGTTCAGTCGCTCTTTGTCCGAGTTCTGAGGTACATTAGCTGATGTACTAAGAAGTGATTTTCATTATTTTCATTGCTATCTCGAGATTTTCCTAAATTATGCTGAATTAAAATACCCGTATAACAATGCTTTCTGTAAAAACTAAACTAAAGTTTTTGAAATTAGCACGTGTCCGAATTGTTTTGTGAGTGACTGTAGATCGGATATGCAGTCAAATTACAATTATCAATGCTTTTTGGCAAGACCAACAATCACCCAGTTTGTGGAGTTTTTCCATTTCATTTATCAACGAAGATAATTTAGATAAAATTTATATTTCCTGTAATAATGAAATGGAGCTCGTCAGACGCAAACATCATTTGCCAAAACAATTGTCTTCGAGAAATGTTTCATTGTCCCACAAAACCTTTTTAAGCAAAAACTAGCGCACATTTTCTAAGATTATTTCGGACAGTTTCATAAAATTGTTATATTGCAATTTCTACCCTCACTTCAACTATCACTTAAAAAAGTTCGAACTAATTCAAATGAAGCGCTTGCGACGTGAAACAATTCAATAGGTTGGATCAGTAGTCTTATTTTACTACAACTGAACATCAATAAAAGTCAACACTTATAGTATTAATTTTCAGAGTATTTGAATAAACGTTCGCAGGGGCTAAGTTAATCGATGGTAACTCGTGTTAATACTGAGGTAAAAAATTAATACTTTTCTGCATTAATAACCATAGTCTTTTTTATTTGTGTATTCAAAATTTAACTTTTTAGAAAGAATCTTTAAAGATTTTTTAAAAATTTCTTCCTTAATCCAACTTAAAATTTCCAGAATTCCCTATTCAGAACTCTGGTCAGAACTGCTGTAAGATAATTTTTCGATTTTGTTTCTCCGAACGGCGTCCAACAAAATTAACATAATTTTTTTTAAATAAATCTCGTGTTTGACGTTGGACGTGAAAAGTGTATTAGAACTTTCATTAGAACTCTTTGTTTGCTATCCAGAACTCTAGTCGGAACTGTCGAAAGTTAATTTTGAAATTTTGTTTCTCCAAACGGCGTCCAAAATAACGAACCTAAATTATTTTAATAAATCCCGTGTTTGACGTTGGATGTGAAAAAAGGTTTTTTTTTTCCAAGGGAAGTTCAAGAAAGTGAACCTAATTTTTTTGATAAATCCGTGTTTGACGTCCGACGTGAAAAGTGTATTACAACTTTCATTAGAACTCTTTGTTCGCTACTCAGAACTCTGTTCAGAACTGTCGAAAGTGAAAAATTTGTTTCTCCGAATAGTTCAAAAATAACATAATTTTTTTAATATATCTTGTGTTTGACGTCAGACATGAAGAGTGTATGAGAACTTTCATAAGAACTTATTGTTGAACCAAAATTAAATTTAAATTTTTTTCCAAACCCGAACTCTGGTCAGAACTGTAGAAAGTGAATTTTGAAATTTAGTTTCTCAAAATGGCTGTTCACAAAAATGAACCTAATTTTTTAAATAATTTCCGTTTTTGTCGTCGGACGAGAATTTAATTCTTTAAAAAATTTTAATTTTTTTTTTTTGACGTCGTACGACAAATTGTAATGAAACTTTCTTTAGAACTTCTTCTTCGCTATTCAGAAATGTGGTCAGTTTTTAGTTTGCGGTAGATCTGCTGAACAAGTTTTTTTTCGGAATGTGGTAGATACTTTTTTTAATATTTTATTAGTTTTAAGTCTGAATTTTTTTAACACTGTACTTTGACCTCTATCCTTACTTGTTAGAAAATGTTGAATATTTCGACTTTTGCCCACAGCCCTTTCTTCGATTTTAAATTGTTTTTGTAATAATTTACGAATTCTGGCGGCGCATTTTTTTAAACTTGTCGAGAACTCTAGAACTCTGTGTTCGCTACTCAGAACTCATAAAATATTTAGGATTTTCAAATTTCAGCCCGCCAATTTCACACACCTGCTGACCTTTTCTGTGCCTGAGGAGGGGGTGGTAGTGGTGATGACACGTAGTTCTGGCTGAGGAAGGCAGGGTTGATGCTTCCATTGGTGCTGTTCGGGACTGGCGTTTCTGCGAGGCTCATATCCATGGCCTCGCCGCTTGCTGGAATCGGCAACGCTGCAGAAATGTCACTGTTGTCACCAATATTGACATTATGTAGGGCTTCGAATATTGTCTCCCCTGTGCATGGATTTACGGCATAAGCCATATACTTTTCCCTAATCTTTGTGTTCAGATACTGAACTACACAAACACAAACACAAACTACAAACAGAGTTCACGAGTGGACGACCGTCCCGCGGCCGAGGTAGCCTCTCCGGCGCGGAGCGATATCCACTGTGACAAGCGGGGCGAACTGCACTGCACTGTGGTCGAGGGACAAATGGCTTAGGTTATATTGACGCGAAATGATTATTTGTGATTCCAAAAGTAAAAGATCAGAAATCATTCAATTTATGTGAAACTGTTGGTTGCTTTAATATTTATTATCAAATATTTACCATAATATATCTGGCGATCGCCGCCATTTTGCAATTTCTGCGATGAACAGCCTTTCTGTAATAAAGCTAAAGCGGATTGGTCAGTTCGATCCCGCAGGGTGGAATAGGCAAACTGTGGCCAAGTCTAGCTGAGGATATCGCTCATATTTTGTGTTAGTAATGATAAATTAATACCGAAAGTTTAGTGCATGTTGCAAGACTGAGAGGGTGGTGTCAGTATTATTCCCTCGCTTAAACCGTATGTGTGGCGTCCACATACACTTCGGCTGACAGTACTTCACCTCTATGTTTCTTTCCCAGCGTGACTGCGCCCCAGCTTGGACTTGACCTTTGCTCCCGTGTGATCTCCAGCCATTTATGGTAAAGCTGAACATCTGCGTGTTAGTGTGTGCGCGTGTGTGTATGTGTTTGTGTAAATGAAGATGAAGGAACAAAAATGAAGGGAAGATTATGCCTGGCCCGTGGTCCGTTTGCTAAGGTACTCCTCCGCCATTTTCCTGCCATTTGACGCGGAAACCAGGGAAAACTACCGGACAAGAGCAGCTGACCGCTGGAATTTTCCTCATTTGTTTACATTATTGCATTTATGAGTATATGTGCTTTAAATGATTTCTAATGAAATTTCTCGAAAACTCAAAAGTTTTCTGTGAAAAAGACCTGAATTTTCCACATTTTCAGAAACGCACAATCGCCATTTTCTCAAAAACAGTTCCAATATTTTTCTAGAAACTCTTCGATCGGGTAGTGCTAAATATATTTCCTAAATATTTACAATCCCATAAAATTCATTTTGCTGTATTCTTTTGTGTTGAAAAAAATTACATAGACTTTTTTGAAATTTCTCTCACGCCGTCAATATGTATATTTCTAGAGATTTATATTCATTATTCAGAGAAGGAAAGTTCTTTAAATGATTTCCAATGAAGTTTTTCGAAAACGCAGAAGATTTATGTAGCATGAAATCTCGTATTCACAGTAACGCGTAAACGTAGTTCCAAATTATTTAACGTACATGTCCATATAAGATGAGGTTTTACTCTTCTTTAACATTCGTAAAGTTATATTTCGGATTTACCATTTAAAAACGTAAAAATTTAGAAAATAAAAAAAAATTCGGGCGACGATATTTGCTGCTGTCAAGGGTATGAGTCAAGACCTTAAAGCTTGGCCCGACCAAAGAAATTAGAAAACATTAGTTCGAGAAAGTCTGTGCCATTCTGCATCACCACTAGTTTTCAGTTGTCATCACAACGTTTGGACAACTCCTACTATAAAAACACGTAAGCTACAAAAGGAAGTACTATATTTCTGACAATTAAGAGTAGTCAAGAGAAATTAAGAGTAATCAAAAGAAAAGTGCAAGCAAAGAAACAGATGGGTAAGTAAAGAAGGGTGCAAAGAATGGAAATATCATTCTTAGATTTCTTTTGAGGACGAATGAATAAATGAATTTGGTGAAACAGGGAAGAATGATAGCATGATTAGGAGATAGATAAATTAAATTAAAGTCATGAAGTCAGGTACAGTACAAAAAAAGGAGAAAGCAAAAGGGGTGTAGTTGCAGGAAATAGATAAGAAGGTTAAAACACTAGACGAAAATCAAGAAATTTGAAAAAAAAAAAAGTGAAGTAGGACAAATTTAAGGAGTACATTTATGGGAAAAGACAATTGAAAAATTGGATTGCGAAGGAAAATTGAAAAAGAAAAAAAAGAAATTTTGAGAAACCTAGGAAAACTGAAGGGATCAGATAGGATAGGAGTTGACTTAACAGCACAGGAATGAAAAATTAACTGGATGATTAACAATTTTGCTGGAGGGAAAGAGCAGAAGGGAACAAAGTAAGAATAGTCGAAAATCGAGATGGGATAGTTATAAGAAAGGATAGTGAAGGAAAAAAGGAAGGGGGGGGAAAAAAAAAAGTGGATAAAGGTAGAATAAAAAGGGTTATTAAGATGGATTTCTGCAACAAGATAGGATTAAGAAATAAAGGCAAGGAATTTTTAGGTCAATAAATAAGATGTTGTTGGATTAGTTGAAACATGGATTGAGGAAAAGGAGAAGTTGAAAATGTTAAATTGGTTGTCTTGGTTAAGTTTTAAATGGAGTATTCAATTTGCTAAAAGAGAATATAAAAGAGGAAGGGGGGAAGTGAAGAAATCTATTTTCGAAGAGTTATGAAGGTGAGGTGGGTAGGGAGAGATGGATGAGATTAAATGGTGATTTATGGGTGATTTGCACTTTATATATGGGGAAGGAACAGAATGAAATTATGGAATGGATGAAGAAGCTAGGAAAAGGAACAAATATGATAATAATATAAGTATCTTATAGCAATGGAAATGTACTTTTCATTACTTTATGTAATTAACAGTATTACATCATGCAATTAATTCATTATGTAGTGTTTTATGTAATACAAGTTTGAGATTTGACTGAGAGAAAAACAGTGAAAGGATTAGAAAGTTTGATCGTTTTAATGTATCGTAATATTCATTCAATAAGAAGATGTACATTAATACTTTATTTAATTCACATTACTACTTCATTCAATTAATTTATTATGTATAATTTTATGTAATTGAAATTTAGATATTTTTAAAAATTAATACATAAAATGGGAATGTCATTTAATAGTGAGTGCATTTCTAAAATTTTAGTGTAGGAATTAATATAAGTAAATAATTATTCTAACTGTAATAATTAAATAATCAAAACCTAAAATGGTTTGGCATGTTGATATAGATTAAAATATATACATAATGTAAGAGTAGTTTCTGGTGTAAATAGGAAAAAGTTCTTTTTTAATTAAAACTGTAAACATATTGTAGGTATAAGCCCAATAATTGCAAAACAACATTTACCAGAAATTCAAAACAGGGTCACCCTTGGAAGTCGATGGATTTTCGTAGGGTATCGGTGCTGATCAAGGGGTCAATTAGGGGGTGTAAAGTCCAATATGATTATGATTATTTAATTATTTATTTGGTTCCATTCGATTGTCACCGTTTATTCTCTCTGTTATCACGCTCTAATGCATAGATTGACACACAAATGACTCCGTATTTAATAGCATGTGTTTTATTAAGCGGCTGCAGTAATAAATCTATGTTACGAGTAATAAACTAGTATTGAATATGTATTTATTCATCCATTTGTTTTAAGTAAATTGTGCTCGATTGTTCTCCACGTTATCGTCATTGGACGTTCGGGCTTGGTTACATAACTATGATTTTGTTTTTAATAATTCTGATATAATAAACGGCAAGAGTAATAAATTTCAATTAATGTGCATTTAATTATTGATTTGGGTTTGTTTGTTCGTTCTCTATTATATAATACACGAATGACGTGTGAAGTTGTATAACAATTCCATATTTAGCAACAATTATTAATAAAATGACAACATTAAGAAATTTCTGTTTAGACTAATAAATTAGTATGGAATGTGTATTTAATTAACTATTCGTATAAAATGATTGTGTTCGTTTGTTAGTTCTGGTAGAGTTGGAGAATTATGAAATTATTTTTTTTAATAAACGTAAAAAAGTAAAAAATTCTCTTTGGTATATTAAATTAGTAATGAATGCGCATTCATTTATCCATTTGAATTGATTTGTTTGTGCCTGTTCGTTCTCCGTAATACGATATGTCACATGACAATACACGAATGTCGTGGGAGGTTGCATGATTCTGCCATATTTAACAATAATTATTTATTAAACGGCAACAGTCATTAATTTGTTTAGGGTAATAAATTAGTGTGTAATGTTTATTCAATTGACCATTTGGCTTCAGTTTATTGAGGTTCTCTCTATTATCGTATTTGAAGTTCTCGCATGGTTGGATATCTATGATTCAGTTTTTAACAGTATTTATGTAATACACGGCTACAATAATAAATTTCTCTTTGGGGCAATAAATAAGTATTGAATGTGTATTTAATTATATAATAGGTTTTTGTTGTTTGTGCCCGTTCGTAATCCCTCGAGTAATAATACTCAAATATCGTGCGTTGTTGCATAACTATGCAGTTTTAACAATATTTATTTCATACAATGAAATAGTAATTAGTTTATGTTTAGAGTAATAAATTAGCATTACATTTGTGTTTAATTATGTTCTTGGTTTTATTTGATTGTGATCGTTTTTTTACTCAATAACTGAATTTGAAGATCTGGCATGATTAGACAACTAGGATTCAGTTTTTAACAATATTTCCGCCCTGATGGCGTGAAGAGGAAGAAGGGGAGGGGCGATGGAGATGCGCCCTGGTAGCCTGAAGGGGAAGGAGAAGAATCACGGTAACTTCACGTCATGTTCCAGAATCTACAGTCGTGTGCCGTCGCCGTGACGACTCGCTGACATCAGGGTGACTGCACAATGACGTCAGGTCACGTGGGCATGATGACGTCTAAGGGTGGATTGGTACAGGAAGTGAAGTTTTCGTGACGTCACGATGAAGACACTTCCTGTTGTAGAACCGCGACGGCGGCGCGACCTGATAACGTGAAGGGGAAGGAGGCGACGTTGGCGCGTCCTGGTATCGTGAAGGGGAAAAGAAGAGAAGGGGCGACAGTGGCACGATCTGGGGGCGAGCGTGAGTGGTGCGATGGAGACGAGACTTGGTAGCGTACAGGGAAAGGATAAGAAGGGGCTTCGGTGGCGTGTCTTTCAGCTTTGTTTAATTTTTTCACATTTTGGCATGTTTACTGCCTCACTCTTACGTCAGAAGAAGACAAGAAGTTGGAATAAAGAGGAAGCCCTTGGGTAGGCATTTATTCTCGTTTTAAGCATGGTTTCGTTTCATGGTTTCGTCAAAAAAACACACATTTAGGGAAGAAGAGTCTCTTCAATAATGATGAATAACTATCAGGGCGTCTTCTCAGCATGAAATGTTTTTAAGTTCAGGAAATGTTTGAAAAAATATGTCCGGCTAAGACCAACAAACCAACAAATCGCTAATGCACCAACAAATCAACAGCACTTTAAAGACGGGAAACGTATACAGGATGCGGATTCGCGGTGACACTGTTTTAATGGATGGGAAGTGACCAGAAATTTGGGAAGTTTTGAAGTACCCTTCTTAGACGTTGCTAATGAAATTGCATCAGCAGCGTACATGTTAAAAGAAAAACTTGTAAATGCGGGCTGGCAAATGGCAGAGCCTTCAAGAACTGAAGACCCCAGTCAGGGACGAGCGTATGCATGTCTGATAACGGTTGAAGAGCTTTATTTAGTGAGGTCTTCACGTCCTTGACCCTTGTAAAAAACAAGGATGTCAAGGATGTAGCGATGTTTATTTATTTATTTAACGTCAAAAATAGTCAAAAACCGTGTGACGTACTATGGGGGAAGTGTTTTGTGTACACGTTTTCTAAAATTCTGGCATCTATACCCCATAAACAAGTTCAATTCTAAATACAGATGAAATGAGCAGTTGTGGCAAAAATTGTCAAGAAAAAGTCGCTCCAGTGTAATAAAAAAATGCAACGGCAAATCAGGTTAGATTTCGGCAATTATCTCTCATCGTACCCTTTGTGAAGGAATCGGCTTTCTGTCATGACAACATGAACGATAATTTAAATAACTATAGTACCAACAGAACTGTAGAAAAAGTGCACAGGTAGTAAAGTTATATTTATGTTCAGAAGCAAAAGAAAAGTCCGTCTCAGCATTCGCTCGAAGGATTAGAGAAACTGAACGAAAAACCTGACCGAGAGGGGGGTCATTGACCTAGAAGCTAAGGTTACAGGATGATTAGGATTATGGTCATTATCACATTCAATGTCATTATTAAAATTAATATTACATTCCTTTTCGATGCTCGGAATAGTCTCTAATTGTTTCGAAAGAGATATTCTAGGTTGCAGGTGATAATGAAGGTTGGTTTGGTTTTATCTGGACGGATAAGAAAACAAACAGACCTGTCGGTTGTGGTGCATATCGAAATCACGTGACACTCCATAAACCCTTTTATTCTCGGAAAGTCGGGCTGCGGTGTACCATACCCCGTCGCTAGAGAATCGAACCATTTTCTTTTTTTTTTCTTTTCGCAGAAACAATGACTTCCGAAAAGTATAAAGACATTTTCGAAAACCTTTGTGTATTCCTTTTAGAAGAAGAGTGGTACTGTTGGTTTCAGCATGACGACGTTTCATAACGCACGGTGCACAATAATATGGTTTTTAAAACTGAATTGTTGGGAGAACGAATTGTTTGACAAGGTCTGTGGCCACCACGTTTTCCGGATCTTACTATGTAGGACTTTTTTCTATAAGGGATTCTTATGAATAAAGTGTATGTCATCTTTTAAGAAAATAATATTGTTATTGTTTGTGTGTATTAATTATTTTCAATAATTGCTATTATTATTAGATTAAAGATTCTAATCTTACGCACTGCTATTGACCTCCAGCGAACCTATTAGGTATCAGGTCTTCTGCACCGCTACCGACCTCTGGCGGAATATATTAGAAACCAAACTATTAGGTAGCAGTACTGCTGCACTGCTACTGGCGGAATATACGGAATATATTAGATCTTCTTCTTCTTCTTGGGAGTTGTCTACAGCTCCTGCGGCCGTCTCTCGCATCCCAATCGCCAAGCCTCTCTATCATTCCAATCGTCTTCTTCAAGGCCTCTTTTCTGCATGTCCTTCATAACTTGCTTTTGCCATTCTTCTCTGGGTCTACCTCTTTTTCTTCTGTCTAAGGGGAGCCACTCAGAGATTTTTCTGGGCCATCTCTCATAACCGAGCCTTTTCACGTGACCAAACCATTTTAATCTTCGTGTTTCCATTTCCTCTAAAATCGATTTCTGTATTTGCATTCTTTTCAAAATTTCATCATTTCATTTTTCATTTTCTCTGTTTTCTTATTTCCCACGTTTCTGATCCATACAGCACTACATTTTGTACGATGGTTTCAAACAGTCTTTTCTTAGTTGATTTGGATATTTCATTTCCCCAAAGTAGAGAGTTTAACTTTCGAGTGACTTGTCTCCCTTGCGTGATCTTTGAGATAGTGTCTTTTCTGGAGTCTCCTTCTTTACTGATGATTCCTCCTAAATATTTAAATTCCTCACATGCTTCTATTGCTCTCCATTTATTGGTAAAAACTATCTGCTCTCCATTTATTGGTATGCTATTCTACATCAAAATCGTCAATAGCTAAAATAACCTGATCATCAGCGAATAGTAAGGTATGCAGGTAATCTTCATTGATACATATACCCATACCTCTGCATTTATTTTGCCAATCTTTCAGTATTTCATTCAGGTATGTTTTGAACATCCTTGTCTCAGGCCCTTTGTTTGTCCAAATGGTTGTGATATTTGACCACTTACTTGTATCCTACTTTCTTGATTCAGATACCAATCTTTTAATGTATTTATGTATTTCTTGTCAATATTTGTATTTTCCAGAATTTGGAAGAGTTTTCCTAAAGGGACTGTGTCATAAGCTTTTTCAAGATCTATGAATACAAGATATGTTTCCTTATTTCTTGATAATCTCTTTTCTAAAACCTCCTTATAACAAATTGTTGTCAATTTTTCCAGAAATTGGTAACCCCTTTCAATTTATTTTTAAGTCATACACTTCCAGTAGTAAATATTCCTCTGTAATTTTTACACTCCGATTTTTTACCTTATAGATAGAAAAAGAAATGTATTAGATAATTTATTTAATTTGCTTTGGGCATTAAGCCCAATTTCTTTACACTTACTTTACATCTAATACCATAATACTATAATGAATATTTAAAAAAATACTATTCAATAAACAGAACAAAATTACTACATTTAAGGCATGCCTACTAAATGCAGTGTTCACAGACTACTGATCCTATCGCTTACACGATTATTAGAATTTAATCTTATGTGTTGATGTTTCTAGGAAAAGTCTCCATTAGTGCTGCAGGCAAGCTATTCCATGATTCAATAGTCCTATTTACAAAAGAGTATTTTCCAACAGTAGTTTCTGTTTCCTTGGACGTATTTTTCTAATATGGTCGTGACGTGCTATGTAGACGGGTTCATGCATTCTTTCCTGAATTTCCCTCCATGTCGGATTTTTCCCTAACGCCTTGTAAAAGATACACAAGCTTGCTTTTTCCCTACGGCTCGCCAATGATTCCCATGATGGTATTTCATTGGAAATGTTTCCTAACGAATTTCCCCTTTTAACAAATTTTGGTGCTACTTTATGAACTCCTTCGATGGAGTTTATTTGGGCCTTTTAATGTGGATCCCAACACGCTGCTCCATACTCTAACACCGGGCGCACAATGGTTGTATATGCTAGTTCTCTTGATTTACTGCTTCCCTTCCTTAACACTCGCATTACAAAGTGTAAAGATTTACATGCCTTCCCAACAGTAAAGTTGACGAGCTCCCCCCATATATGTTGTTCATTAATTATCACCCCCAAATATTTACAACTAGTTACCTGTACTAGAATTATGTTGTCCGCAAGCAAATACTAATCTGTCCCTTTATTTCCACTGCGTGAAAAACTAACTGTTGGTGTTAATCATTTATAATCAGTAACAACTATTTTGCATTTATCCGGATTTCCGTCCATTCTTCTATACATCGCAAGTCTCGCTGTAATTTATCCTGATCCTATATGCTCTCGATCTTTCTGTAAATAAGGCAGTCGTCCGCAAAAAGTTTAATTTTTGAGCCTAAAAAATTTTCTTGAGAGGCCACTTTCTCTTGGAGAAGCACCCTAGAGAGAATCTTGATTTTTCCCTATTTTCTAAGTTCTCCCGCGCTTTCCGTAAGCTTTTCTAACTTTTGATTTCAGTTTCCTTATCTTTTCATTATAGTACTCGGGATCTGGGATCTTTGAAAGATATTTCTGCGGTACGAAGCGCTCTCTTCCCTCAATCACAATTTTTTTATAGTTCCCCCATGTGTACGACTTTCCTACATATTGATATTTTATGAATATATTTATTAATTTTAAGATATTATTTGTTTTATGCCCAGCCTCCATACTAATAATTATTATAATATTATTATTGTTATAAATAAGGAATGGTCGGCTATGTTTCACGAGATAGCTTTCTGATTTCTTTCCGTGGCGGCTTGTTTTCAATAATACGTGTTGTTACGTCGCTGTTCACCAAGCGATACATTAGTCAACTTCCCTTCACATCTTCTGTATCGCAGTTTTCCCACCCCACCCAGCGCAAAACGAGTCCGAGTGTGTGCCGCGTTCCTGCGCGCCTTAATCTTGAATGGGAAGAGCACAGAAACTGGAATGTTGCTGCAGCCTATGAGCATTTTTGTATTCTAAGAAGAGTTCAGTACGCAGTCATTTCTGTGTAAAATTGATGCTTTACAGGATTTCTGTGTTCGAAGCGCATGGAGATGTTATTCTCTCCCCCGCCTCTCCGTTGAGATAAATGCCTATGCATAAAGTTTGTCCAGTCTCTTGTCCCACATACACGAACAGTTGACATCACTGCTAAAATAGAGTAACTGTCTGTATTTATATATATATATATATATATATATATATATATATATATATATACACATATATATATAAACTTAAACAAAAGAATAATTCTTTCCAATGTTTGCCTGAGTATCCCTCACAATTTATTAGAAGATACGTTATTAGAATTTGGAGATAAAACTGGCATCAATGTCTTTTATTCGTGCAGGTTTCTCTAATCCAAACTTGAACCATATCATGAGTTTTAGAAGACAAACCTACATAGCACCGGAACATGAAGAACTGCTCCCGGAGTCTTCCCAACTAACATTCGATGGTTTACCGCAATCTCATCTGATATCCCTACCTGCTTCCAGTGCAAGCTACAAGAACATTTTGCTTAGAACTGCCCAAATCTTAACTCCCCCTGCCGCAAGCAGCTATCAGCCCGAAGGTAACAACTTTTCTCTCATCAGACGTCGACCTTTCCACTCCTCTTGTAAGCTACCCCGTTCCTGTCCATAACTTGAACGAATTCCTCGACATCCCAAATGTTTTGCAATTAGTTCCTTCGCCGGCATTTCCTACAAATTTAGTTTCGGAATCTAAGCCAGAGAAGTCAACGGAAGACACGGTGAAATCAAGAACAAAAAGGCCACTCTCTAGCTCCCAAGCGACATCTCTTCCCGCTTAAATGATAAGTGATCGCGTTACTGAAAAGATTGACCTATCTGATTCGGAGATATCCTGATACTTAGACTACACCCCTGCGAAACCCAATAGTGATCCCCGCAAAAAATCAAAACCACCTCAGATAATAAAGAAGACATTCAATGGTCAGCGACCAAAGAAAAGTTTGAAAAGATCCCAATGAAATACCCGTTATCGAAGAATGAATTTTTTTTATTACATTTATTTATAGTCGCATCAACTGCGAGGTTATTAGCAACTATTCAGTAAGTTACAATAAGGTTTTTTTATTTTATTATGGTTACATACTTTAACTTTTTTGACAAATCTAAAGGTTCCCAGAAACTTTGCAGAAATTGCTGAAGACTTTTCTCTAGAAATTTCACCTATAATTTCAATGTTACGGGATATTTATACCACCCTCTCTAACAAAAGGTATTAAAAACAGATGTTCCAGAATAATCAAAAAACTTGAAAATGCATTGCATTTGCATTGGATTTGATTGGATTTGCATGGAAATGCATGGATACTTCTCGGGCGTATATAGTGTAATATTATGCCCATATTTTTCTTGCATTTCCTTATTCAATGGAATTGCAGTGACTTGTACCCCCGAACGTCTTTCTTAAAAACTCTTATCAATGATTTCAGTCCCCAAGTGCTCTGCCTACAAGAAACCAACTTTAAAGGCAATACATGTGCTCCGTTACGTGGATATAAAAGTGTATTCTGCGATAGAAGAGACTCTCTAATTGCAAGTGCGGGAGTAGCGACATTTGTGAAACAAGATGTATTTGGTCATAATATTCCTCTACAAACTCCCTTAGAAGCCGCGGCCGTATCGATCAAGCTTAATACAGTGGTGACTGTGTGCAATATTTTCTTACTGAATAGCCAAACATTGAATGTTCTCGAACTTGACAATATTATCATGCAACATCCTAAACCATTTATTACGGTGGGTGATTTTAAGAGCCATAACATCATGTAGGGCTCTCGAAGAACTGACAGAAGGGGCAAATCTATAGAGGAATGGCGCGATAAATATGATGAAAATGATAAATATGATAAAAATCCTCCTGAACAACGGAAGTGCTACTAGATTTAATGCAAGCAATGGTACTGAGAGTGTAATAGATTTTAGTCTTGTGACTTGTAACATTGCTACTAAATGTGCTTGGAGCACCTTTGATCAACTTTATGATAGTGACCACTATCATCTCCATTAACTTCTCCGACCGACAATTGACGAAAAATCTCAAAACTCACCCTAAATGGTTGATTAACCATGCAAATTGGTTAAAATTCCAGTACATCATGAATAATAATGTCGATAACCGTCCTCAACCAGACTCGTCTTCACCTCCTCTTATAAATAAAACAGTTCAGGACTTTACTAATATGTTGACATTAGCAGCCATTTCATCCATCTCTCTAAGTTCTGGAAGAATAAGGAAACACCAGGTTCCTTGGTGGAATGAGGAATGTACTGCGGCCATCAAAGGAAATAAAAGATATTTCCGAAAGTATAAGAAGAATAAAACTATTGAAAACGGAATACTCTTTAGGAAAGCTAGGGCCAAAGCCCACTTAATATTAAAAACCACAAGACGTCAATCTTGGAACAATTTTACATCATCAATAACTAGACAGACCCCTCCTCTTTGTTATGGCAAAAAATCAAGTCCATTAGTGGCGCACCGATGAACTCCATCCTATTCATGCTAATGGACTTAAATGGTAATAAATACTCACAACCTCAAAACACACCACTTGCTGTATCTTTTGCTAAGAATTCCAGCCACTGCAACTATGATCCTGAGCTTTTGAGAACTCTTGAAGCGAAATATCTTATGCCTCAAAACTTTATTTCTTCATTGGTTGGTTCCAACAATGACCATTATAACATAATTTTCACCTTGGACGAACTTCTTTGTGTTGAAGAAAAGTAACAAATCTGCTTCGGACCCTGACAACATCCCAACAGCTTTCTTAAAGACCTACCAGTCAAGGCCCTGCACCATCTTCTTCAGATATATAATGCAATATGGTCAAACCAGACCTTCCCGGACCAATGGAAAGAAGCTACAGTTATACCGATTCTTAAGCGACAGATGAAATCCATCTTGTCATCGCCTCATATCTTTAACGTGCAATCTTTGTAAGCTTCTTGAGAAGATGATATGCAACCGATTAAGATGATTACTAGAATCGAAAAGCCTCTTGTGTCCTTTCCAAAGTGGATTCAGAACTTTTCGCTCCACCAACGACCACTTAGTCGGAATTGATTCAGAAATTTGTGATGCCCTTAGCATGTACCACCATGCAATGGTTGTTTCGCTTGATCTCGAAAAGGCCTATGAAATGGTCCACGAATCCAGACTTCTATCATTTCAACATTGCCAATCAAGGGCAATATGTTTGCGTTCATAAAGAACTTTATTGAACTGTGGCGTCATATGGGTGTAATCACAGCACAGACGAGAGTAAGTTGTAAGAACAGCAGGTTTATTCATAATCGAGACCGTAGACACAAATAACCAATTGCACTGCTTACAATTAACTAAATAAATAGAATCCACTGCTAGGAGAGATATTTTACTGAACGGCTACCACACCGCAACATACTACCAATGTTCGCCTGTGCGGAGCCCTGCTATACCTTACCCTTACCCTGAGATCGACTACATGTCCCGCTAGTCACAACAATGAATGCCGACCTTGCCCTCGTGCACTACTCGCACAGACTTATGCACACCTGCCGCCGACACTGCTGGGAAACAAGAAGATCGAGGCCTTGTTCTCGTGAACTTCTATAGGCCCTTCGGCGCTACCCGCCGCCCCCATTGCCTCCGCCCCACCACGCCACGTCCACGCTTGAACGGAAAGTCCCGATGCGTCATCACCCCGCGCCACGTGCTTGTCTCCGGGTTTTAGCGTGACACGACGATACAGAACACAGATTTCTCCAAGTCCGCGTTCAAGATAAAACATCACAGCACGTTGACATGTCAAATGGCCTTCCTCAAGGATCACTATTAAGTGTGTTGTTATTTCTCATCGCCATAAATGAAGTGAGTAATATTGTAAAAAGACCAGTGAAAATATTTCTGTTTGCTGATATCACCCTCCTCTGTATGACGTGCTATGGGGAAAAGTGAATTGTGTGCACATTTTCAAAATTCTGCGATCCATACTACTTAAATTTTGAAGAAAAAAAGGGGAAGAAAGGAAAAGCAAAGATATTAATTTAATCACAACTATAATGCAAGAATCCCTCAATACAATTAACGATGCTCCAAGTCGGCAGGATTCATCTTATCAAAAACGAAATAAGAATTTATGGTCTTCTCGAGATCTCGGAAAGTTTTGAACTCGTCTTCAGTAGTCCTGAAAATTGGTGACCATAATCTAAGAAGAACGAATACCAACAAAATTTTGGGTTTAACATTCGACCATAAGCATTCGTGGAAATTCCACATTTATTCTTTCAAAGCTGATTGATTTGCTAGACTTAAAATAATCAAAATATTTTCACACAAGTACGGAGCGGACGCTATTGCTCTAATAAACTGTTACAAAGGTTTGATACAACCAAAGTTAGAATATCGAGTCGTAGCTTATAGTTCAGCCAGCAACCATTTACTAAGAACATTGGACCCTATATTCAACTCTGCATACCGTCTACGTTTGAGTGCCTTCAGCACTAGCCCATATACACTAGCCTACTGGTTGAAGCGGGCCTCACCGGGAGCGGTAGTTCAGTGCATCAACTGATGTCACTGCAGCGCCTTTGATCGGGAGGTTATAGGTTCGAGTCCTGAAGGCGGCAGGATTTTCGACACTAGCTTTTTAGCTAGGTCGAATTCAGTCGCCGTCTGGAGGAAAATTCCAGCGGCCGGCTGCTCTGATCGATATTTTTCTGTTGTTTCTCCGATCAACACCAGGCGAATGCCGGAGCAGTACCCTACCAAACGGGCCACGGACCGCGCGTGATATATCCTTCCTCTTCCTTGTCCTATCCTCTCCCCTTACACGCACACACTTACACTAACATGCATTACACTACTACATATTCCCGGAGATCGGTCGGGAACTTAGAGCTTGTCCCGGCTGAGGCGGTGCCCCGCTGATGGGAGAGCCCTGCTTAGGGGGAAACCCCACTTCGGCGCCGGATCTCGCCATCCGGCGGGGAAAATCACCGCCATCTCCCGAGAAAAGCATGTACTACACTAACGGGACTAATGACCAAAGTAGGTGTCGCGCCCGGAAATACGAAATAATCAATCAATCAATCAATTGAAGCGGGCCTCCTTCCTTTAGTCCTCCGTAGAAAGTTCCTGTGCTTAAAATTTGCTTACTCTACTCATTGTTTTCCCCCTAATAATTAATTATATCTGTAATCTCTCGGAGTCCCTCCAATATTCAAATTATCCTAACTATTCTAAACCGCTGAGTGTTACATTTGCTAAGTACCGTGATGAACTTGGCATTGAGTCTCATAATATCATCAGGAGGAAACTTAACCGTCTTCCCCCTTGGGATCATTTATCCCCATCAATCAATACGGAAGCTACCAAATTTACAGATCCTGATATCCCTAAACCTATCCTAAAGCAACTAATCCTGGAGTTTCAGCACAAATTTGCAAATCATAGCGAGTTTTTCACGGATAGATCCAACCAACAATCAAGATCCAGTGGAGCTGTTGTTTCCATTACCTTACCCCTTAAATATCTTTACTGCCTTCCGAACTTCTATTTCATATTCTCTTGTGAATCTTGGGCTATTATCAATGCTATTGATATTAGCAATGACCTAAGACCATCTAACTCAAATATTGTTAGTTTTTCTGACGCACTATCTGTTCTATTCTCCGTTCGCTACCGACATTCCTTAAATCCTCTGGTCCCAGAACTCCAAGAAAAGCTTTACCACGTCTTCCTTAAAAGATACCGCATTACAATTGCTTAGCTTCCTTCTCATATAGGCGTCCAAGGCAATGAAGAAGCGGATGCAGCAGCAAAAGCAGCAATGTCTCTCCTCGAAAATCTATTGAAACTATTGTCTCAAACGCTTGTAGCGTCACTTTTTCTTATTTTACGTCACAAAAACAGTTAAAACTGCGTATGGCGTGCAATGGGAAAAAGTGAATTGTGTGCACATTTTCAAAATTCTGTGATCCCTACACTAAGTCATATACTACTCAAATTTTGAAGAAAAAAGGGAAAAAAGGAAAAAAGCTCCCATATAATAAAATTTATTTCCAAGGATAAAAAGGCAATAAATTTTGGCTCTTATCCATGTTGTCCTTCGGAATAATTCTTCCTGCCGCGACAACATGGAAACGATAATTTGAATAATAGTATTTCCCACTGAATTCTAGAAGACGTGCACAGAAAATGAAGGTACATTTATGTCCAGAAGCAAAACAAGGCGCCATCTCAGCATTTGCTCAATGGATCAGGGAAACTGGACGAAAAACCTGATCGAGATGGGGTCATTGACCCGGAAGCTGTAGTACAATAGTTGTTACAGGTTGTTTATACTCATTTATACAGTCCAAATGGTAAATAATGCATTATGTATCATTGTTAAAATTAATGTTACTTTTCTTGTGATGCTCAGTATAGTCTCTAATTGTATAGAAACAGTTATGCAGCAGAAACGATTTCACTTGGGATTTAAACTTTTCTATCGAATTTAATCGTTTAATGTCATCTGGCAAAGTGTTGTAAAATAATGTACACATATTGCATGTGAATTTTTTGTAATGAGCTTTTGATATTGTCACCTGATGAATATGATTTTTAATAATTTCTTTTGATATTCTTGAGCAAGTCATTTTTTACAAAAACCACTGATTCGTAAATAAAAAGACACGGTAATGGTAGAATTCCTAGATTAATGAAGAGAGGCTTACATGCAACACGTGGTTGGGATTTGGTTATTATTCGTACAATTCGTTTTTGTAATCTAAAAGTCTGGGAGCTATAAGATGTATTTCCCCAAAATATTATGCCATATCTCAGGCGGGAATGAACATTCGCGAAGTATACACAACGAGCAGTATGAAGGCTGACTGAATTTGCAAGAATTCTGAACGCGTAGCGTAATGAACTTAATTTTGTGTTCAATTCATTTAAATGGACGTTCCATTTAAGGTTTGACTGAATTGAGAGACCTAAAAATTTTGTTGCCTTAACATTAGTCAATGGTACACTGTTCATTTTCAATGGAGCACAGAATTGTTTATTTGAAATGGAAAATTGCATTAAAACCGTTTTCTTTTCGTTTACTATTAATTTGTTATTTCGGAACCAATTTGAAAATCTGATATTGTAGTATTTACTGTTTCTTTATTGCAAAGGATGTTCGTATCATCTGCAAAGAGAACCGTTCTTCCGTTTCGAATCGTCGAGGGCATATCGTTTACGTAAAGTAGGAACAGAATAGGGCCTAGAATCGATCCTTGAGGAACTCCACGTGCAATGGGCGAAGAGTCGAAAAGGTGTGTACGTAATGTTCCATCATTCCAGTAAGGTATTTCCACTGTCTGAAATCGTTGTTTAAGGTACGAAGATAACCAATCTAGAGCAATACCTAGGATTCCACTTTTTCGCGCTTTTGCCTGAGCTTCATTCATGCCTCGCCAAAATGCATTGAAACGTCGTAGAGTGATCATACTTTCTCTTCTATATGCTATACCCAAAGAAAGCGAGAGTACGTTTGGAAAAATTAAGCGAGAATAATATAAACTGTTTTCGTTACATTCGATTTTTACAAACGACTCTCCTCTAAGGGCCAATTTTAAGAAATTATCTCAACATGATCGCAGTGAATTTCGTTACAATTAAAGCACCCTCAAGACATGATGGGCGCCTATTTCAAAGCCTATTATATTGAAGAAAACTTGTTAGTTAGTCGTGGGTGTGATACAAGTTCTCTTTGTTGCAGCAAACACGTGGAAACAGCACTGAAACCGCTGGGACCCGGAGCGTCTGCGGAGTCTTCCGTCATCTGGCTCCCAGTCCGTCGAGGAAGCGCAAGCTACCTGGGCTGGTCAACCTGCATGGCTTCCGCAACCTCGGCCAGAGCGCGGTCTGCCAACTGGTCCCCACGACCGCTCACTCTCGCCTGCCTTTCCCCGCCTTTCTCCTTCCTCTCACTTTCCTTGTCCCCCCTCCCGCCCACCATTTCTCACGCGAATCAAAAGTTCTTCTTGCCAAACGAATTCTTACAGCGATATTATTATTGCAATACAATTAATGCGTCCCTAGCAATTACTCAATTTTTGGAATTGGTAATGGCGAAACAGACAAGATTACTTCTTGAAAGTGTTTAAAGCTGCCAGGCCTGTCGGTCACGTCTACGTTATCTATGCACGAGAATCAAAATTTGTAAGCAATATAATTGTATTGACACTTATCGATTTAAGAATTCAATTACCTGATTTAATCTTTGATGGTTTCCAAGGATTCATGTCATCTGCAAAGGAAGCGATATTTTAACAATCGAAACTTCTTAAGAAAGGCGCCGGGATGTCTGCTTCTCCTAGAGTTGCTGCTGTGGAAATAACTATTCTAATGTGTATACACATATGAAATCGTATGTTTATATACATTAAATAGAGTCCTACATAACAATTATTACAAAGAAAACATATCATATTTTACGATAAAGTACGTGTAGAAATAATTAAACGTGTTGTTCTTTGGATATCATACGACTCAAAGTGTACATACAAATATATTAGGAAAAGAAAACAGTGTACAAAATTAGTAGAAATTGTTTACAGTTGTATTGTAAGATGTTTTGTCTGTGGTAGAAAACATTCGAGAAAAATACAATTAATACTATGGCTTTGAATGTGTGCTTGATGTGTGAATGGGATATCACTATTATTAGTTAACCGTACGTCGTAGAACGTACGAGTGTGTCAGCTGAACATGAATATTTCACGACAATCAGTTATAAGGGGAATTACAGTAAAACTGTACATCTGTTAAAGTGCAGCACATCATTCATAAAATAATGGAGAGGTAGAATTTTATTATTGACTATTTTGAGTGTTAGAAGCGCAGAATTTTATATTGAGCTTACTCCTGTAGTCAACAGTCAAATATTTTTTAGAACTTTAACTACTTTATGCTTGTACAATTGTAAGAGATAAGTGCTTGTATATTACTAAAATGTATTTAACTTTCATTTTTCATCTTGCTTAGCATCGACAAGCAAAAAATATAAATCGCCAATTATAGTATTTAACAATGGAGACAGTACAATAGACAAAACAATCATATTACATTATACTATGTCAGTAAAACGGTATGACCAGCCTTATGAAAGTATTGATCTGTATTACAATGAGGGAAGAAATTGAAGCAATTCGCAAACGACCACTGGATAGATATGTCTGTCGCGAAATTATAGTTGATGGTCTAAAGTCGTAAATGAGGCTGCCTGTGAGGGAGGTTCGAAGGGTGACATCATCGTTGATCCAAATGCCCTCGACAAATTATATTTTAGAAATGTGCTTCAAAGTTTGTACATTTTCTAATTTGTTTTTCAATGAGTGTTTGATTTAAGCAACGATTACTAAACACTTTACGTGCCCAAAGGAATTTTATCTCATGGTTTGCAATAATGGAATTGATTTCATGGATGACATGTAATATCAGTTATTGAAAGCAATGAAAATACAGAATACATAAAATACCATACAATCTAAGAAATATTTTAAATACACTCTTCACAGATGAAAGTACTATACAAAATTCTTAATTGTTTAACCGTTTATTCTTCGGACCTTCCAGTTTCCGAAAACGGATGAAATGAAATCAAAATCTCTAGCAAAAACATAACTTGGTATTCATTTTTAAAGCACTACATATACTGCAATTAATATTCAGTGTATTATACAGTGTGCAAGGAAAGTCTCTCCGCAGTGGAACCAGTGACTGGAGAGAGTGTCAGCAATAGAAATTACGTTAGTGGCACGAATTGTAGCTTGTAAAAAGTGAAAACGTAAATTGCGTTCTCCCCACAATCATAACAGATGCTGGAAGTTTTGTCCTCTTTAGTTGTCTCCCAGTGATCTGGTTTCTACGGAAATAAATGCAATTGTTAAGTTTGAGCCCGTGACTTGGCACAGTGCGGAGAGGCTTTCCTGGCGCACGTTACAAATAAATTACAAAAATTGGATAATTTTCTTCCTTTGTCAGTCGAACAATACACATTTTCAATGCGGTGCATTGTATTTGCGTGATTCCAAAGTAAATGTAAGAGACAATTGTAATCTCGGCGCATGAGCAAGCTAACATTCTCACTAATATTAGATTTTGTATTATTATTGGATGAACAACATAAATATCAGTTAATAAAGAATAGAAAATAATATTTTTGGGAAAACATTCTCAAAGAAACCATGATGTAGACTAGAGCTAATTTTACACTTCTCATTGATAAAAGAGTGTTTATACTACGGCATACATTTATGTATGAATTATGTTTTGCAAAAGAAACTGATTGAAAAGAAGATGAAGATTCTGAAAAATTATCAATTCTATTCTACATTTTTTTGCATTTCTTCTTCCTATTTTTAAACAAACATAAATTTTAATTAAGGCTGTAATGAGTACTTCATTAAAAAGCGCGTTCAGTAACATTCTCAGTGAACAAAGTAAAAAGAAACACTCTCAGAAATATCGGGCGCATCTATGGCGAGCAAAGCTAACAATCTGTTAGTGAAAGGAAAATGGTGACTGTGGGCGGCTGCAAACTCAGTCTGTGGCAAGCGTCGAATTCGTTTCACGCCCGTTGCACACCCACGAACACTTTGTCTCTCGCATGCGCCAATGTAATCACAGACCGGCGGACGCACGGGAACAGTTCTCTTCAAAATCAAATTGCTGTCAGTTCTTGTAAGTAACGTAATGATAAGGTATACATCAAATTTCTTTCCTCGTAATAATTTACTTCATTCAAATTAATAAAATGGACAAATCCCAGAGATTTGAAATGATTCTGTGTTACGGACATCGTTTCCTCTAAAAATATGAATTCCAGGGTTGGAATAGAATGATGCTCTAACTTCTGGGGATGTATGTTTTTGATCTCCTTAGCAAGAGAACATCAATTCGATAGTGGTGATCACTTGAAACTAATAGTTTTGTGTATAAATAACCACCTTCAAGCGACGTCGCCTCATTACTTCGCGCAATTTTCTCCGTAAAGAAAAGCCTGTCGACCGAAGCGCAACTGCCCGCCTTCCTCAGTGCGGTTGGCGCCCACAGTAGTTGTGAATGCCTCAGTGGGCTTCCCCGGATCCTACTCACTCATACAGGATTCATCCCACATCGAACTTTCTTACTCTAGGTAATAAGAGGAGGCCGATATATTTTTGTCGGCGCTTGGTAGGTATTTCAGCTTTCGCCAGAGTCGAGACATGGTTTCTAAATGAATAGTTGTGAACGCATCAGAACGCCACAGTCAGCGAAGCCATAGCAGCAAAGAGTGAGGCGAGAGACGTGGGAATACGAGGATTGAATGGTCAGCGTTGGAAACCATTGAAAGTTATGTGGAATTCATAAATAGTTGCACTTATTTCTTTCTTTATATAAAACTCAAAGTACTCAAAGGAAAATAATAAAACTTAAATACACACTTTTTGATAGTACGATGAACTGAAATACCAGTGAACCAGTTTATGTTATTTTGTTGCTTTTTCGGGAACAATTTATTCCAAAATACTTATAAATTATTATTTCAAATGTTTGGTTCGAAACATCCACTACTGAACAGTATCTGTTTTCAAATCATAACGTCAGAATGTAGCCACGTATCAGATTAATAATTAGACACTTAGATGATCGATGTTGAGTTGTGTAGACAACGTTCAATGCACTGTTCTTCAGAAGTGATCACCAATAGAACTTGAATATAAACCAAGAGTGTTCATAAGACCAAATAAATGAATATTCTTTACAATTAAAAGATGTTTTCCACTATTTCACCCATTTTCTAAAATTTGTTGGTAAAACGAACACTTTTTTAACTGCTCTT
The DNA here is from genome assembly GCA_964035755.1 of Teleogryllus oceanicus. Lineage (NCBI taxonomy): Eukaryota > Metazoa > Arthropoda > Insecta > Orthoptera > Gryllidae > Teleogryllus > Teleogryllus oceanicus. Next base: position 159,958,911 of record CAXIVR010000001.1, read on the forward strand.
GAATTTCAGAAGCTGATTTTTACGTTTGAGACCATTTTCAAATTTCACGGAAATTCTGAAAAACAAACGCTTTGAACTTTTGTTGTTGCATTTCTCTCTTTTCCACGCTCAGGGAATATTTAAACTATAATATTCGTTGTTTATGATTATTCTGTTTTTTTATAGCCTTAAAAGGAAATGTTTTTCTTGACATCATTTAAAATCTTGCCAATGGATATTACTGTAATATAATAATATCATCACATTTGTTCATATTATTTAATATATTGTCATATATCTTGATCATCACACTTGCATAGCTTTGTTGTTTGTCATTAGCAATGTGTTTATGCAGTATCATTGTAAGGACCAAATTAACTATAGGTATTTACAAACGTATACATTAAGTGCACTTGCTCTGTGAATGTGAACTTCTCTCCCTCCTTCCTCCTTGCACTCTCTCTCTTCTCTCTCTCTCTCTTCTCTCTCTCTCCCCTCTCTCTCCCCTCTCTCTCCCCTCTCTCTCCCCTCTCTCTCCCCCTCTCTCTCCCCCTCTCTCTCCCCCTCTCTCTGTAGCAATTTCAAACTCCAGTTTTAGATAAAATATTAATTTGACCTTCTATATTCTTCCAGTAGGCTAGATAAATTTTGCTTCTCTTACACTCTCATAATCTTAAAAATTGAGGTGTTTGATGAAATTTTACGAAGAGTTTCGAATTGAAATTTTGTTTAATAAATATTAATAATTGCATCTTTGCATCTTTAAGAGTCATGCAGAATATTGAATTCTAAAAGAACTCAAACGGAGTGGATAGATTTCCCTTTTCTTCCTGGTCAGAACTACCTTCCAGCTTTGCCAAACTGCCGTCTACCGGCACCAACCAGGATCTCCTCGGAACTTCCCAGTGAGGAGTTTCTCGTGCTTCCCGAATATCACGCCGGGGCTCGGCCCACCTCTGCCCTCAATCTCTGTAATCGTACCTGTTGGATCAATTTTGGTGCTGGCATCATTCATCCGGGAGTAGGGAGCCAGTTTCTTAAACACGCACACATAGCACGTAATTACCGATCACGTCAAGGGATTAAAAGAGGATTAGAATGTTTAGGTGATACAGAGCTAATGGGAATCAACGAGGCCGACCGACCATAACGCAACGGGTGTTTGACTCACAAGAAAGCTCTTCTGCCTGCCCGAGCCGACCAGGAATGACATGACAGGATGTGGTAGGAAAGATGATGTGCAAAGGATAGGAACTACAATCATGCCACAACACAAAGGTGAAAACGCTTGTTTCTATTGAAGACGCGAGCCTGCGACACCGCGCACACGCTCGCTTCACCACTTCTTCCTTTAACACCGCAGTCATTAGAGGTGGTGAATAAAACCGGCTATTATTTGATGTTACACAAGATATAATTGCATGCCTTTATCTCTGATAATAAACGTCATCATGAATATTATTTCTACAGAGATACAACATTGGAGTCATTGGTCTAGAAGGTATCATTAGTATTGAAAAGGTTATCTTGTACTCATGTGTTAAAATGCACTTAATTTTGCACGGCGATGAAAAGAATGGGTGTGGAACAGATGATGGAGGAAGCAGTTAGTAACATTTAAAAAAATATGAAGAGGGGAGTCGTTTCTAGTTGCGGAATCTACACGAAAGGATCCAGAAAGAAGTATAGGATAACGTAAATGAACTATGTAAAGAAATCGAGGTATGACGTAATAATAAATCTAATTATATCACTGTTTTAAAATTTAAAATAAAATGCAATGTTGCATTTTACATCACCGGTGGAGTTTTCAATCCAGAATTGCCAAGAAGCTCAGAAACAATACCATGCAACACACTTTCTGAGCGGTTTAACATTGAAAAGAGTAGAGTTATATGATCCCCAGTTCTCATCTGAACCATTTTATGAAGCTTTCTTTTGAGTTATCCTAAATGTTTGTGCCAATTAGGGATATTGAATAATAAAGGTTCAAGGAAGACTAACAATATTTTCTATGTCCTTTTTAAAAAATTGTTGTAAATTATTATCTTCAAGGACATTTTTACTTAGAATTGAATACACGTTAAGTGAAAAATAAGAAAACACAACCCAAAATTCCGCTCGTTTAACCTGAAAAAGGATTTTTGTTTGATTGTTGAAATAAAATATTCTAAAAATAGTATGTACGAAATGCAATGACACTTAAAACTATGAATGTAGTACAGATAAGTTAGAAAACCTCTTTACACACAATATTAGATGTCAGAATGCAATTGTATTGAAGTTTTTGATTTTCACCTTGGGTAATTGTTACAAAACAATATTTCAATTAGGGACTTTTGGAGAGGCTATATAGATGTACCAAATACAACTAAATACAACTCTGAAGGGTTGGTCTGTGTCATTGATTGCTATTATTCAAAAGCCACTTTCAATGGGAACCGCCTTCTAGTCATTTGGAAAAGCATTGTCGGATTGTATGTCAACAGTTTTTTCGGAGTCAATTAACCGAGCTGTGAATTCGTGAAGGTGTGCGATCGTCATTCTTGGCCAATTGATTACGCCCTATTCAGAATTAAACTTTTAATCAACAAGTACAATAATATTTTTTTCAATATTAGTGTTCGCAGGCCTGATAAATTTTAACTATTTGATATTTCAAGGGAATACATTTGGTTCTCAATGCTTTTGTAGGATTGGAAGGGATCAGGACTGTAGTGAATTTTGTAATTTTTTTCCGGACAATGCTTCTCATCTTGTGGTCTTTGATTTGTTGTTACAATCCCGATTTCTCGAGTATGGCAGTGTTATGAATTCACTAACACAGTTGGCATTAATTCTGGCAGTTGGGAAAGCCTTCACAATTTTCCACAAAATCGTCACATTTAGTCAGTTGATTGCTTTGGTGAAACGTTGGGTTGCATAGATTGTTCTCAGTTTCCTAACTGAAGGAGCCAAATGTAGAATTCTGGATCGTGTGTTCTCAAAATGTGCATCAGGTTTCTTAAATTCTTTTGTATACAATTAAATAAATGTTTAGTTATTTTTTAAGTAAGTTAGAATTTCAATATTTTTGTGAGGAAATTGTACATGACAGTTGTGTTGTCTTTTACTTCTATTTTAGATGTATCAGAAAGTAAAAGTTAGGATTACACATTTTTTTACAAAAAGAATTTCACTATCACATATTTCCTTCACACAAATATGGAGGAAAACGAAAAGAGCTGGTTTTCATTATTTGAGAATTCTCGTCAGGGTACATTAGTTGTTTAATATTATCGTTCCGATTGATTGTGAACATGTGATCACTAGTCCATGGGCGTTTCCGATAAAGAATCCAACATGAAATGCACTATCAATTATCCCCCTTAGAATTGATAATAATTGTGCCACTCAGAACCCAGATGGATTAACTCCAATTCTTACAATTTGCTACTAATTCAAGTAAATTCTACAAAATCACAGAAGCTTTTTCTATCAGATGTCAAAGTGATTGTATCGATAATTGGCTATTGATCGAGTAGACCAAAGAATATTGTTTTGAACACAGAATTCCTTTGATTCAGAGGACAATATCTCTTAACTCTTAATGCAAACAAAATATGACTTGTGGATCAAACTGTTTTAAAGAACACACCTATATCTGCATTTAAGATAATACTCAGAATGAGTTCGGGGTCTCTTACCATCATTCAAACTCCATTTAAATTACTATCCTTAATATACCATAATGCAGTGTGAACGACATCATTTATTTCTCCATTTTAGAAATTTATTTGCATGATTGTTGAGAGCTTGTTTCTTTCTATTAAAGACACTAATAAAACTAGGGAACAAGATTTTTACCTCCGGGAATGTAGAGTGAGCAACATACTCAATTTTGTACATAGATTACGAACATCACAATAAAACGTCATATTACGTCACTTTTAAATTTTTTAAATGCAATTAAATTCCAAAAATTAAAAAACGCATAAAATCTATTTAAAAATAAATCTTATTTCAGTTCATTTACGCCACTTTCATGAGATAAAAACAAGATGTTGCTTTTTTTTTTTCAACTTTCTGTATTCGAAGATTGTCATCTTCATTCTCACGTCTGGTAGTCGCGCTCAATTACAAGTAGGTCTTATTGGATGTTTTGAACGCAAGTCATGTATATCATCATATTTCCTACTGCGCATTAGTCACCGAAAGGAATTATTTTAGCTCCTTACCTTATGGCAAGTATACAAGTATACAACTGTAGTGGTAGATTCTCTCAGTCGGTGTCATGCGGAACTTTACCTGCAGTTCAAGAGAAGTTCGTGTCTAGTATGCGTGTGTCTTAAATACATTAATACATTACAGTTGTGTTTTTATAAAAAAATCGCCACATTGACTGTAGAACTGAATCGGTTCGATAATATGCAAATCGTCATTTCACATCAAAGTTTGCGAATTAACCCGATAACTTCTGTTAGATTGTAGAAGATTTCCACTCAAACTTCAAAGGTTAAAAATATATAAAATTACAAAATTTGTGTATTCTTTATGCTTTGGCTGTCGTGTTGTGTCATCTTTACAACGAATCTTAGGTTGTGGTTGTATGGCCGGTATTACACTGTATATGACAATATAATTGCCAATATTTTATGAAAGATTTCTTTTATAAAATTTCTTGGATAAAATGTAGTCTGAAGCATCCAAGTTTTATCATACATTTGGTAACATGGCGTCCGATATAGGGGCATTGCTTCAACCAAAGTTTTAATTTCAGAGTGCGAGCAATTAGAATGTATTGTAATTGTAAATTACTGTCCATCCGGACTACAAAAGTAAAACCAAACGAATTGACGCTTATAGGACACATTTTCCCGAGAAGTGTTGGGGTTTGGAAAATGCCCAATTCAGGAATATAATTTTTTAAACTTCCAAATCAGAGGACGCAATTTCGAAAGAAGGAGGAACGACAAAGAAAATTGAATGTTTCCTCATCCATCTTCAAATAATTCTTCATTTCGAAGTTCTTTAATTAATGCTTCACAATGTGCGACCCATAACCTCACTATGGATGAATACTACTGCGTTGTTCTAAGGCCTCACGTTCAAACGTTTCCTCTTTACCTTTTCCTTCATCAGCTTTAAACATAGATTAGTTATTATAAAACATAAAGTAGCACAAACACAACTATTTGTGCGTCATCCAAACTACATAAAATATTGGACGAAATGTAATACGTTCGTCAAATTTCTTTGACAAAGTTTTCTCGTCAAATTTCAAAGAACTTCCACAAAGTTCTTCATCAAAGATATAATGTCAAATACCTTTTACAGTGTAATGCTGGCCAATGGAAAACTCAAATCATTGTCGTTCGCTCTGCCAATGTTGTGGAGAATACCAACAAACCATTTTAATGTTTGCATGTTATTGTACGAATATGCGTATTTCATTTTTAACTTGTTCTTACCTCATACGAAGCATGCACATAAAATTTTATAGGAAAATAACCGGAGTGGCACTGCCGGAATTAGTCTAGGATTTTGTTTATTTCAAATACTAAATATGTTCATCTCTTTTGACCCTTGCATGATGGAAACATTTTATAATAATTTTCGAAATCAGCATGTTGTTTCCTTTGAAATCACCTTCTTTCATCCTGGATGTATGAAAAAAAGTTGTTGTTTTTTTGTTCCCTAGTGTAATTTAAGTTCTCGATTATGAATACTGCCTGGGAGATGCTTCCTTATTCGAAGTTCAAACTAGAGAAGTGATGTTTTCAAAACATCTCGATGTTTTGAAACATTGTTCTCGATGTTTTTACATGGTCAATATTTCATTTGTTAGTAAAAAAGTACCCTAATAACAAATAAAAATAGTAATTTGCTGATACCCATAAATTGAACATTCTTCAGACCAGTGACGATGGGAGCAAAGTAACTTAGTCTAATTTCCTTTGATAAATATAGTCTATAATTTAAGTGTTATCCAATAATATAAAGTTTTGTTGATTGTTCTAATAATTTTTTGACACTGTTTTGTCAGATTAAATCATAATTATATAGTAATTAACACGACCAATCAAATTACACCCCCAAGATAGATTTAGGGTAATTTATTATGAAGACATGTTTTCATTTCGAAGATTGATGATTTGAAACAGCTCTTTTGTTGGCAATGTCCCATCTGTACTTGAAACAGCTTTATTTTTCCCAACATTAAAAACCTCAGATACATGTTACAAGCGAAACTTTATTGTTTATAATTTCTACTTGGAAGTAAGAAACCGCAAGAGCTTGAGGAGCAAATGATCTAGGGAAATGGAATAAAGGATGTGAAAGATTAATAAAAGTAGCTATTAGTAGCTATTAGTATAGATTTAAGATTGTCTGCAGTTTCCTGAGGAGAAATTCACAAAAAATAATGACATAAGCATCTCCTGAGGGAAAAGCTGAAAAGACTTCATTCTTAAAGGTGATATAAAATACATTCAAGACACTAGAATGATATCAGACCTGACATGCAAATCTGAAAATCAAATGGTTTGTTCAGAAATAAATCTTGGGATGCACAGAAAGAAGTACTTCATCAAGAAAAGACACACCACATGCTACCTAGATACTACTTATCAAAAAGCAATTACGTAACACATCATGGAATGGTGTTATTGTGTTTTACTTTGTTTTAGTTGTTCAAAAATTACGTTTTCATCATAAACGGCACACAAATTGTGACAAGTTTTGTTCGATTCTGCATGCCATTTTAGAGTTTTAGTCATTTACGATTTACAGATTACTAGTCTAACATATTACTGGATTTAGTACGTTCTGACTCATTAATGAACATATTATTTACCTATCGAGTAATATTAGCAACAAAACTATCAAATACCAATGAAAAAATTTGAATTTCTTAGCATGATTTTTCAAAGAAGTATTCAATCACATTATTTATTAGTCCAGAATTCACTTCATGTATAATATCAGTAGTAAGTAGAATCCACCTATAAATTTACTGATCTTAAAAATTGGAAGCTTGATAAATTTTTTCAAATTTTCAGCTGTAATATTTCAATATTCCACATAAATATCTGAAAATTGCATGTAAAAGACCACTATAATACTTCAGTATAAATTTGGAGGTTTAAATCAAAGTAGATAAATATATTTCATCTATTTTCACCATATTTCGTCTGACATGCGCTTAACATAACTGTACCAAACGATTTGTTTTTCTCTGTTTCATCAAGTATAGTTTTTTTAAATCCATTTTCTTTCTTATCTCTTGATCCTGATTCTGTCGTGTCTGCTGTAACAGCATCCTGTAGTCCATTTCAAGTGCCATCAGCTTTCCTCTTATTGTTTTATCACCCTCCCAAAGAATGTTACTTTACGTGAATATTGAGGAAACTACAAAAAACACTGGAGTTTTTATTGAACACATTGTTTTCGTTTATTGAACACATTGTGTTTTGTCATTGTGAACACATTGTTTTTTATGGTTTACTTTTTGTCAACATTGTTGCACGTTTTACCACTTTTGGAGCATGTAAAATCTCCAAAAGATAACAATCAAATTAACTTTTAAAAGGCCTCAAAACCTGATCTTTCTATTGAAGTGGGTTTGAAAGAATTTCTAGAAGGTAGTTTTTTTTTTTTTAAGGAGGTTGAATATGCCCAATTTTCAGACTCTTAGCCAAAATTATCATCTTTAGCATAATTTATGAAGTAAAGTGCTACGAGGTTTAAATTATGCATTAAGAAACAAAGTAACGTTGTTATATTATGACTCAAGTTTTACGTTCCTGATTCAAATGATAAGAAAGGTACTGAAAGTTAAAAACTGGATTCTTTTAATTCTAATTTTTATTCTAAGTTTAATTTTATTTTATTAATTCTATTTTATTATTTTTTCAGTCTTCGTTGCCATAGAACTGTGTTAATAAACGCAAAATTGAAAATAATTTTATTGCATAGAGCAAAAAAGGCTCAGTTGTATTTGTTTAGTGATAACGGAGAATGAAATATTGTATACCAAAGTTCCGAAATATACTGTTTCAGTAAACAAGCCCCAAATTTTAAGGGGCTCACATTGAAGCAGTATAAAATGTAATTTATTGTTATTTGAAGTTACATTAGGTGTTAGAAATGTAGAATAGAATCCAACACATGCAACGTAAATAATTATATATGTGTAGTACCTTTATGATACTGAAGATATCCACTTGCTTCATATTTTCTCATTTAAATGAGTAAAAAAATAGATTGGGATCCAAAAATACGTTACAAAATAAAGAATAAAAATGAAACATGAAAATTATTACCATCTTCTGTATGATGTGCTATTATAGTGAACCTAGTGGGTGTGATAAAACATCTTTATTGATTGATAATTATATCATGAGTCCAGGATGGTTAAATTGGGATAAAACTAATCATGTTCTAGTGTTCATTATCATAATCATCAAAAAATCATGTTCTCACATTCTAAAACTAATCTTTTGAATAAAATAAATATCAAGCATTTATGAATAAGTGAAATAAGCTTGAAAATGATATTATTACATTTATAAGTCATCACGATGATATAATACCACTGGATGATGGTGAAGAAAATTCATGAGTATTATTCGATGATTACATATTAAAGAAACAATATGTTGTCGGAGAATATTTTTCACATTTCTTTTAAGGTATTGATCTCTGGTATTTAGCACAAACATATTAAAAAATTCTTGAGCAATTGGATAAAGATAATTTACATTTTTTAAAAATTTTAAAAAATTTATGTCAATTATTTTGGATGAACGATTTGATTTTATAACAATTGACATGATGTGAAATTCAAATGAGGGTAAATACAGAAATAAAATACAATCATTACTAATAAAGTAGGTATGCAATATCACAGATATTTCAAACATAAAGCCGGTGTGTGAATTCTCACATTGGTTGTTTTCTTTATAATGTCTATTTTGATATTAAACACAAAAAACAGACAGATGCAATATGAAATCCTGTCTGTTGAGCTGTTTATATTGATATTAGAATTTATATACTAGTATTTAAACAGAAAAATAGACAGATGCAATGTAAAATCCTGTCTGAAATGTCTGTTTATTATGTATTTAAACACAAAAACAGACAGATGCAATGTCAGTTTATTTAAACACACAGACGTAATGTGTGTTGAGCTGTTTATTTTTTGCTTTATAAATGTTTGCAAAGTATAAGTCAAAGCAAATCAATGAACAGAAGGAAAGAATAAAAGATATATTGTGAGAATGGAAACAACTTGATCATACTCAAAATGAAAATTATAAAAAAAGATCAACCTGTTATAGATAAATTAGATGATTAAATAGGTAGAGCATGTTTGTAAACAAGTTATTCAATCTATTGAACACGAACATGATAAACAAATAGTATCAAAAAAATATGATTCTGATTATGATAATTTGTTTTCAATACCAGCAACATCATCAGAATTGTCGTTTGATAAGCAATCACATGATTCACCAGATACTCCAAAAAAGATTAGAATTAGAAAAACAATTGAAAGCCATAGATGATGATGGAGAGAAAAATGAAAAAAAATACACATTTAGGACATAAATTATCTGAGTATCTTACTAATCTTAATGATACTGCATTTGGTTTCAGACCTGAAAATAAATACAAATATATTGGTGTCATGAGAGTTTAATTTTGTAATAATGATATTATTATACAAGGTGGAAAATATGAAGGTACTGATGGATTATTAGGTTTATTAACAAATAAAGCATTATCAGATATTGAATATAACCTGAAGAATTAGAAAATTGTAAATTTAAATTGCCCAAATCTAATGAAGTTCAATCAAACGTTGGAGAAAAATGGAATAAAATATTTAAGGGACTATGAGCTGAACAAAAAAACAAAGAACAAAATCAGTTACATAACCCAAAACTGGAATAGGTGTTTAAAAAAAATTAAAAATTTGTTAAATATGTTTGGATGAACATTGAACAGAATCTCATAGATAGATTATTAGTAATACATGCTGAAGAAAAAGCCAGTAATAATAATTTTTGTAAAGGAAAATTAAGTATCATAAAGATGTTAATGGGTAAATTTCAAGATTTTATTACACATAATTCAATAGGAATTCCATACATCACTAAATTTTTACATAATATACCACATATGTTTTGGAAATCTGAAAAATGTGCTGGTATTATAAATTGGGCAATTAATACTTTACCATTTAAATTATATATTTCTGGATATAATTACTGTGGACCTGGTACATATTTTAAAAATAGATTAGAACAAGTTGATAAATCCTCTTGATGAAGCTTGTAAATATCATGATATTGCATACAGAGATCATGGAAATTTAGAATCTAGACATGAAGCTGATAAAATACTACAACAAGAAGCTAAAAAATGAATATTTAGTAAAGATGCTGATTTGAAAGAAAGAATACTTGCTACTGCAGTCACTGGACCCTTGTTTGCTAAAAGAAAATGATGTATGGGAATAGAACCTGATTGATGAATTTAAAATATACCTTTTTAAATACTAATAAATGTTGAGAGTGAAATCTATCATATTTATGTTATTGCCAGATGTTAGAAATATTAATTTTGATGATACTTTAACATCTAAACAAATAAAAGTTTAAAATGAAAGTATAAAGTATGGTTCTGGTATGTCTCTCAATTTATCATGCCCACAAATAAAAAAAATTACAATCTAGAAAATATGGTGGATTTCCTGGTGCATTATTATCTGTATTAGCACAATTATTAATAAGTGTGCAAAAGCTATTTATGATGGAGTTCAATCCAATAAAAAATAAAGCTGAATTAGAAGAAATGAAACGTCATAATTTGGAAATACAAAAAGGGGAACAGGGCTTTAAAAAAATGAATCCCATTTCTATACTAACAACATTAATAAAACAATACCCATATCCACTCAGTAATTATGATATAATACAATGCATTAAATATTTTAAAATTCTATATTTTGAGGAATATTTATGATTGATGAGTGCCCAAAAATATTACTTAAAAATGAATGTGGTGATGTGAATATTGATACATCTAAAAATAGAGGAACTCATTGGATATGTTACTTTAAAAATAATATACATACATATATTTTTTATTCATTTGGTGGATATCCCCCATCACAATTAGTCAATTATTTTGGATCTCAACAATTATATTATAATGCTGAGAGAATTCAAAATTTTAACAAATATATTTGTGGTCATTTGTGTAAATAAAAAAAGAAGTATTATAGTCGAAAATTTCAAATACAATAAATGTCATATGAAATATGTGGTCTAAATAAAGATTCAGATGCAAAAGTAGAACAACTAAAGAGAAAACATATTGAAGAAACTGGAACAAATACAGCATAAAATTTAATAAATAATAAAAAATAAATCTTTAACACATTATTATTATTATTATTATTATTATTATTATTATTATTATTATTATTATTATTATTATTATTATTACTATTATTATTATTATTATTTTATCTGGTGAATTAGGTAGAACAATGAATTATTTTTTCTTTTACAATCCATATCGAAGGAAATATTGACTTAAAGATTCAATTATCTATGTACTATTATTAGATGAAGTAGCAAAAAAGAAGTGAATCATTTAAATGATCCATTACTTTTAAAAATGAAGATTAAATATATATTCAACCTAAAGTTTAAAGTTACACATCAGGATATCAGTTATTCCTTCATGCCATACTTTCAATATAATAAATGCCACATGATGTATATGGTCTAGATATAACATTAAATAACTGTGAATCTTCCATAGATTATAATTTTCATGGTAAAATATTACATAAAGGAGGTGCTGGTTGTTCAGATAATGATGCAGTAAATGTTAAACAGTTAAAAAATAGTGTACATACTATTCTAGATCCAATTCAAGATTATGATGCAGTAAATTTATGATATTTGATAAATAGTATATTTATGTTCATAAATATATGTGCATCATTAATAAATGATAAGGAATTCATGTTTTATATCCCTGGAAAAGACTGTTGACCTGCACCTCCTTTATGTAATATTTTAGCATGAAAATTATAATCTATGGAAGATTCACAGTTATTTAATGTTATATCTAGACCATATACATCATGTGGAATTTATTATATTGAAAGACTATTGCTGATCAAGATTTATATAAATGTTATGAAAAAGGAATACATGGCGGTGTATCCATGGTTTCAAGCAGATACACATCAGCTAATAATTGTTATTTCTATGATAAAAAAGCTACAAAAACTACAAAATTATCGAAAGTAAATGGGTAAAGCATAGGTAATATACTAAAAAAAAAAATTGTTATATTATGTACTTCCAATTTAAAAAAAAAAAAAAAAATATTTAAGATCTTACAATTGATGATATTTTGAATTTACATAATGATGGATGAAAAGGATATACAATTGAAGTAGATTTTAAGCATTCTAGTCCATTAACATGATAAATTTACAGATTTCCCGTTATGTCCTGATCATTATATTCCATTTATCAATGAATTATCAAACTATCAACACAATCTTATAAACAAAGGTATAGGGAATAAACAAAAAAATTTGAAACTTATGAATACATTAAAAGAGAAAATGAATTGTTATTTATTATAAAATGTTAAAATATATTATGCGACAAGGTATTATTGTCGATAAAATTCATCAAGTTATATCCTGTGATTGAAAAGTATGGTTAAAACCATATATTGATAAAAATACAACAGTAAGACACCAAGCAAATAATGATTTTGAAAAAGATTACTTTAAACTTATGAATACTGCAGTATATGGTAAACAAATGGAAAACATACAAAAAAGATGTGATGTAAAACATCTTCCCAGGAATCATCAATTTAAAAATCATCAGCAATATAATACAATTCACTCCTCCTTTTCTTGAAACACCTCCCTCTTCTCACATACACTCCCCATTTTCCTTGAAACATCTGCCAACAGTCAGCTGATTGTTTACATTGAATTCTCAGCATGTTGTAACTGCCCTGCCAGACATGTGTTTGCATGCCCTGCTGCAAATATTTGTTTTACTTTGATTTCATTTTGATGTTTTTTTTTAATTTTTCTTTTTATTTGTATTATTTTCTTATAAATTGCTCAGTAATTATGTCATAATTTTTTCTCCGTTACACAGTCTCGCCTGAGGATGGGGAAATAGGAGTTCACTGAAATGTCGCTCTGAAATTTCCGAACAAACTCTGTATATATGTATATAAATTAATAATAGGAATTTTGTATATCAGCTGTCTGTCAAAATCTTCTGGACAAATACATAGAAACTAAAATTGGAATTTTATTGCAAAAAATGAAAATATTTCAAAATGGGGAAAACACTGTCTATAAAAATCTGGTCCAGTCGCTCCCTTTATATAGTACTCATTTACATAATATGTCAATATGTAATTGTTCCTCTAAACTCATGTATTAATTAATATGAACGGGAATCATAGTACCTGCACATAACTTTTGTTTGAAATATGACTTTTTTGAATTACAGATTTCAATAATGCAATAAAGCATAGGTATCTATAACAGTAAAAAAACTTATATTATGTACTTAGATTGTAATAATTTGTATTGCCATGCATTAAGTCAACTATTACCAATGGGAAAATTTAAAAAAGAAACAAAAATCCCAGAGTCTATGTTAACTTTCATGAATGTAAGATCCAGTTTTCCCGAAAAAAATGTCTTCAATAGCATTGAGTTTAAATGTTATTTCCGGGCGCGCAATTCAAACCGGCTGCTACGTCAGCAGATCCGGCGCGTCGTCTGCCAACGAGGCTGCACGTAGCGTGTTTTTTTTTTTTTTTTTTTTTGTTGTTGTTTTTTTGTTTTTTTGTTTTTTTGCCTTCTTGGTGAAACTGTCGAGTGAGGGAACATAACTTGCCGAACATTACAGTACTTTAATCGCATGAAACATGTGTGCTATTTATTCATTTAATATATTAAATCTACTAAAATTCATTTTTGTTGTATGTTATAATTACGGTATGCAACGGCGAAGCAAAGAACACTGAACACGAACCTAGTTATGGAAATTAACAAAATTCCCAGAATGATTGAAGCATGTTTTGTTCATCTTCGATGTAAACTAATGTCATGTGCCTTAAGGACACATACGATAAATGAGAGTCCCCTGTAGTTCCTTTCCTTAATATCATTATATACGCTAACAGAGTTTATTTGAGTTTTACTTTTCTTACTCATATATTAAGGAATCTCTTCAATATTAAATGCTTGAACTTTTTTCGGTGACTGCTGCATTTTTCTCACTATTTAAAAAGGGCAAAATTGATATTAATTTAATTGCAGAGCGCGGAAAAAGTTCTGCAAGCATGTTCAGTTTCATTTGTTTAGCAATAACAAATAAGGAAATATTGTGAAAATGTAGTCTTCCGCGACCGGGTTCAGTGTTTACTGGGCTTTCGTGTGATGCCGCGTCCTAGGCACAAGTGCCAACGTTTCGGCCGTCATGTTGTGACACCCTTGCATTTTGTCCTGCGCAAGGTCGCAGCATGACGGCCAAAACATTGCCATCTGTGCCTAGTACGTGGCTTGTCTCGGGAAGCCAAGTAGATAAGAACATTTTGTATTACAAAGTTGTGGAAATTGTATAGTCATGCTGTACAAAGATGCTTCATGGGGTCAAACAAACCGTTATATCAAAAACTAAAATTTCAACTATATCTCAAAAACTATTTCACCTATGAACTTTACAAATGTTCCTTTGCGACATGTGAGTCTTGGCATACAAAATTTCCGAGAACCTTAGACCACGTGAAATGGAAAGATCTATATGCAATTATATTACCTTTTATTGGCACCATAATTTCTTCTGACGACTAAATTTCATTGTTGGACTAATTGTTATAATTTTTAAACTAAATTTACTGATAGTTAACGAACTATTCAGTATTCTTCAAGTTAATCCTTTTTTGTAATTATGCTTATTTTAATGTAATAAAATTATCCATGTATTTCATCTTAACATGTTGAAATGTGTTTCAATATGTATTTCGGGTTTTAACCCGAAAAATATTTCATTCTTCCATCTGAAGGCCATCTTATCAACGCAATGTTGATCAGGTATGTTTAATATATATTATGGATTCGTAAAGTAAACGCATGAATCCGCAGAGGGTTCGTGAAGGATAATTAAGAAGTAACTTATTCGCATTTTCCTCTCCGTTTAGCTATCAGGAGGTTACAGTGGTTTTAAAAAGAAAACTGTAAATCGTGAGAGTGATCTGAGGGGCAAAAATTATCTCTCGTCTACCACCATTTGTACCCTGGAAGTTCTACGTGTAGCCACTTCCTTTCCTACTAATCTTCAGGCATTTAATAAGTCTATAGAACGCATCATTTTTATTGTGACAAATGTTTATTTAGACAACCGCACCATACATTATTTATTTCAAGGTTGGCGTTATAGAAATTATTGCCTGTTGTGATAGAAAAATGAGAATGTTAGCCATACAAAGACCATCCGTTCAAGGAGACTGATCAATGAAGTGTTAGTGTACATGAATTAAGCAGTTTATTTTGCACACGTAAAGCATAGCAACGCTTCAAATCTTCCCAGGAGATCATTTTTATTATTTATTAGAATAACAACAAAAATTATAATAAAATAAATGTGCTGTTTGATTATTTACAGAGACCACTCAATCATGGTTGAATGGAATTCGGTGTACTCATTAGAAACTATATTTCTTCCTCGAGAGAAAGAATAATAAGAATGTAATGTCAATAAAACTATTTGGCTTCTCAATGTATGCAAGAAAAATATATAGACTTGAATAGCAAGCAAATCATTTTAGCCTTCGCCCCAGCACATTGGGTCGGGAATATTGAGCAAAGGTTTGTCTTTGTGTCACGTCAGGCAGCTAGCTTCGTGACAATGTTGAAATATATCCCTTATAAGTGCTTATATACAAAAGTCTGATGACAAATATAGCAGAAACTGTTTTATGTAATAAAAGAGTTGAAAAATTAAGAAGTTTTATTGAAATCCTTCCTCTCATAACACCACGGTACATTCCTGCCTAAAACGGCACCCTCCTGTTATTGTCCCAAATATTACCTGCTTTCGAAGGTAGTCCAATCACAACAAACTTTGTACAGTTATCCAGACTTATTCGTACCAAAAAAGAACAGCATACACAATCTAATGACGAACAAGAATATATAAAATGATTGTACATTGGCTTAATCATAACCCAGAAAACACTATTTTCTTCCAAGAAAGTTTACCCGTTCCTTACCCAGCTCTGATCCGTATTGGGGCCCCACTAGGAGCTATTGTGTAGGGGGTTGATTGCTGCTTCGTGCGCGGCTTCCGCTCTCATCGCGAATCTTATCTGCGCTCTCCTTCGGCCGCCATTCCCAGCTGGGCAACGTTTATGCGACCCTATAGAAGGCGATTGTGCAGGCTTATCGCTACATTGACGATTGCCAGGGCCTGCGTCATATGGTACAGATGAAAGCGAAAGAAATGACAAATATTTCCTCTCCTGTAGCCGGCGATACAACAGCTAATTTCCGAACGTTAAACATTTTGAAATGCTGAAAGGCGAAATAGATGGCGGATGTCTGCCTCTTGCGAAATGTGTTTACGCGAGTTTTCATGAAAGAATTATACGTGAGCTAATGAAAAAAAAAAAAAAAAAAACTGCAACTCATAATCTAGCGTGTTGAATTTTAAAATATTTGGTGTCATTGGTGACTGCGATCATCTCAAGTCGTAGTTTTAATATGATGCGTGTAAGTCTGGACATTCTATACAGAACAGGACTTAGAAGTGAATAAATGTGCAAATCTTATTGGATGCAGTTTATTTTTATATTGTAAATTACGACACATTCAGGTTATTTTACCCGGTACAGTTTTTATTCAATTTACACTTACAGGGAGCATACAGTTCATTCTGCACTATTTTTGCATTACACGTTTAAGCATGTTGGTGTCCTTCATTTCATAAAGCGTTAGTTTGACACAGACTTCTCTCATGATCAAATCAGACGCTGGCACAAAACTCCCTTCAATAAATAGACTCGAATGGCGTAATTCATTTTTAATTTATTCATTTATCATGGAAAACAGCTGTTACGTGTGTGATGTTCTATGGGTAGAAGTTTAATTTTTTGCCGAAAAATCTCCTTGTGACAACCGTCACAGGAATTGTTTACAGCGTGTAAAAACTATTTTCGACTTCGTAGACTTCTAGTTTGCGTTCTCGAAGTTTCTACAGAGCTTCTTGTTATCTCCACAAAAAATGTACCGTCTAGTAAAACGGTTTTTAGAGTATGTAAGATTGCAGGTTGCTACTAAATGTAAAAGCCGAACAAGCGAACAAGACGCCATTAAAAATGGCGGATGAATCACATCGTTTGATATCATTATCATCGTAACCTCTGGTCAGGTATTTTTACTTAGTGTTCTAAAGGTAATAAAGTTGTCTGTAACAAATGTTCAAACACTTTTTACTTTCTCGTATACAAACGTATACACGGGAGTAATAATACGAAGTATAGAGAAAGTAAACCTTGCCAACACAAATCTTTACGAAGTTTCAGCGGGATTCCCGCAAGGCTCGCCACTATCGCCAACCCTATTTAACATTTTCATTTCAGATTTACCATTTTTTATTAACTCTGAAATAGCTCTGGATACCGACGATACCGCACTTTTTGCCAAACGTCATGTATTGTTTCAGCCATCAATTACTTTTAGGATGATCTTAATCTATGCACGGACAGGACGGATCAGTGGAATATCAAAATCTACCAGAGTAAAACACAAGCATTTTTTTTCACTACGACAAATTAAACCTCACTCACAATTAGAAATAAATAGTATTCCTATCGAATGGGTGAATAATTCTCCACCTATTAAATATCTAGGTGTACTTCTTGATACTAAACTCAAATGGAATAAACATTTGCAATCCACAATCAACAAAACTAAAGCAAAAATGTTTCAACTTTATCCACTAATCAATAAAAAATCTAATTCTTCATTTAAACACTGGAAATCTAATTTATACATCTATTATACGACCAACTCTTACTTATGCATGTCCATTTTGGAGACATACCGACAAAACTAACCTGAATAATTTACAAATCACACAAAATAAAATCTTAAGAAAATTAGTAAAAGCACCATGGTTTGTTTCAAACACGCCAATACATGATGAACTACAAATCCCGAACATAACAGACTTTATAACAAATAAGCCCAAAAATGTTTCGATTTTCTTCCATCAGCAACGTGTGCCAAAGGTTTCAACCTAGGTCAAACCGGAGAGTTAGGTCTCCGAATAAAATAAAAATTTCCAAGAGACTGGTTTCGTCTCCCATAATTGAATATGGTGTAAATATATTAAAATTATAATTGCTTATATCAAAACTTGTAAAATAATCTTTTATCTCTCTTTATAATATTCTAATAAAACTAAATTTCTTAGTTACCCGACGGGAAACCTCAGTTAGGTTAATAACCAAATGCTAATGAACTGGCAAAATTATTTCCTCGGGAAAACATGCATTGTTGAACAGATAGTAAATAAACTAAAAAAAAAAGAAAATAAAAAAAGAGAAAGTTATGTAATGCTGTGGAAAATCGATTTCCAGATTTGAACGGAAATACCCGTTTTGGGGCCCCCTGTTACCAAAAAAAGGAGTTTTTTTCAAAACGGCTGTCCGTCTGTTTGTTCGTCTATCCGTCTGTCTATCATATGTGAACAAATCTTGCGCCTAAACCACACGTACTATATTTTCCAAATTGAGGAAATCCCTGTCCATCTGGCTCTAGGTGAAGCAATCAAATTTTGAAAATCATTCTTTAAAATTTTAGGGTATTTCCCCCAGACATGTTCTACCTTTCCTCAAAATTGGCTCCGAATATTTTCTTTAAATTTCTTGTAAGAATAGAGTAAAATACACATATAAAGATGGCGTAGATCCCGTTTTCACGGTTAACTCTGAATTTTCGAAAATTGCAAAAGTTTGAATTATTTGGGGGCTCTTCCTTCAACTATCAAATTGAAAACAGATTTTTCCTTCAAATGAAATTTGTTACCCATAAATAGTTCCTTCATTAAGGTCATGTAGACTTTTTTGAAAATTTTAGTAGTTTTTGTGCAATAAGCGTGCAATATTTTCAATTTTAAAAAATTACAAAAACATGATTTTCTCAAAAAGGCTCCAAATTTTTTCTTTAAATGTTTGGTAAGGTTAGTGCTCAATCAACCCTATCCGATGACATAAACGTCATATTGCTCTATTCCTTTGTTTGTTTTTTTAATACAAAAATGTAATTTGTTTGACTTGTCTCTCACGTCAGTAATATTTACCTTAATGGCGATTTCTTCACATTCTTAGATTTATGAGTAAATGTGCTTTAAATAATGTCAAATAAAGTTTCTCGAAATTTCAACGGCTTTCTGTAAAAATGACCTCAAATTGCGAATTTTCAGAAACGCTCAAACGCCATTTTCTCAAAAATGGCTTCAAATTTTTCTTCAAATTTCTCCAATGGATAGTGCTAATTACACTGTTTAATATGATGTAAAGTTAATTTTGGTGTATTCTTTTGTTTTTTCAAAAATTACACAAATGCAATTTTATTGAAATATCTCTCACGCCGTTAGTATGCACATTTACATCGATTTGTATTCATTATTACATTTGTGAGTGAAAGTGCTTGAAAGGACTTCGCATGAATTTTTTTAAAAATTGATATTTTCTTAAAAACGACTTCAAAACTTTCAATAAAAATTTCTATTTTGGACAAGATTTTACTCTTCTTTAATATTCTTGAAGTAATATTTCGGTTCTACTATTAAGTTACCGAAATGTTAAGAAAACATCAAGAAAATGTACTTTCGGTGATGATAGATGGCAGCTGGCCAGAGAATGGAGGGAGACCTTAAACGCCAAGGAAACTAGAAAAAATTGCTACGAGAAAGTCTGTGCCATTCTGTAGCACCTCTAGTTTGATGTGTCTCAACATTTTTGAGTGAAAGAGACTTTTAAAAAATGTAAGTAAAGTAGCGTCCTGAACGTTTAAAAACAATTTTTAATTTTCTTAGAATTTACTATCTTTAGTTACACTTTGTTAGATTTATTTCTGGAAGCAACATTTCATTATAGATCAATTAAAGTTTGTATTACTGAACTTAAGTCCAAAACAAAAAGAAATATACGAAGTTCACAAAAGTTTCATCTACTTGATTGGCAGATAAAAAAAGAGTTAAACATGTATTATAATTATTAAATTACTAATGAAAGAAACAAAGAAGGAAATGACCAAAATAGAAAACCTTTTTGAGATTAATGAAAAATTAAAATGAACTTCTTGCATTGTCTTCACACTTAAAAAATCTTTACGATGTTTAAAATACACAAAAAATAACTTTCAGAAAGCTACATTGGGCTAAAAAAACAGAAAAATACTCATACAAAGAAGTGCATATTTAACCTTAGCAGTGCCAAGGGTGAGCAATATTTATCCATATTTATATTTTCGTGGTTTTGATTACAAAATAAAGAATTATGTTTTAACATTTTTGCTATTGATTACAAACATGTTAAAGTACCATTCATCAACTTTCGGAGTAGAATTGTATAGGCTTTGAATATAATTCTTCGCTGGTGGACAAATATTTACCGTGTTTCCTTAACAATAAACCATCTGGATTAGACTTTTGTTTTTCCCATGTAGTAACAGTTCTGTTTATTTCAATTCATTGTACAACTACTCTAAAGTCAGTGAACTAAATTTTATTGCCTCAATCTTCTTTATTCATAATATTAATTCAAGAGCACTATTTCGTCATACGTGAGCTTACCTAAAAAGCTGTTGAATTCAGGCGCGTGCGGTGACCAATTTGACTGGGTAAGCTCTGTAAATAGCAACAGTGCGATTTGGAGCCTCTTTTGGAAGACAAAACGAAAATTTATTCAGTTCTCTGCGTTTTAAATTAAATCATTATATCAAAAATACATATTATTATTATTATTATTATTATTATTATTATTATTATTATTATTATTATTATTATTATTGCGTCGTCTGAAATAACGCTAGTCTTCCCCATACGCTCCCACAATGTTCAGTAAACCAAAAGTCAATTATCAATCTCTGTCTTTTGAACGCTCCACACGTCGTAAATACTCGTAAGTTATATTTCGGAACGTAATGAACGCTGCGTCCCTTATAAGAGACACTATTATTCCTGCTTATTTGGCAACGCTCACGACTCTTAAGAAGCTTTCTTCGCACTGCCCTCTCTCTCACGACATAGCATCTGATCAATTACTATATTTTATCTTTATTTACCTATATTATATATATTTATATTTCATATAAAACAATTGCAACATGCTGGGCCATGGAAATGTTTTCTTTAATAGATTCACTCAAGCAAGTACTAATTGCAAAAATCCAATCATTTTGAATTCTGTAAGAAGTGCCTTTTAAATGTTTTGGCAAATTTTAAATGTTGTTGTAAAGTCGTAACATACGTACTCAACAAATTTAGAAGTTCGATCAACGCGGCCTTTGCTAACCAACTCATTTCTACGATGCCTTCCGAAAGGTAATTCCAGCATTGAAAAAAAAAAAAAAAAAAAATTGTCGCGTCAATCAGGCATTTTGATATGACTCTATTCGCTCTGTGTAATTTTGTTGCGTTACATCTGATCAATTAAGTTTCAATGCTGACACTGCAAAACTGGCCAGCTGAATAAGTGGACACAAATGACTCTGTTATCGATAATTTTTGTGATTGTTTTTTAGATACTGTGCAAATTGTTTTTTTTTCCTCACATTACGAATATGGGAAAACACTGATCATGACCCAGCAAAATAAATTATTAGTTTTCTGTTTCCTATTAACCAATTGGTGTTTTCATATTTTGAGGCGTTAAAGTAGCGGAAATGCTTCCTTCCCTTTTCTTTGTGCAGAGACCTGACCGAAGACAGGTTCTGGAACAGGCCTCCCTAAACGAATAATTCACTTTTCTCCACAAAAGTACAACTGAATATATTTTTTCAATATCCTCAATTATAAATATATTTTCTGCTACAGCACAGTATAATACCGTTATGTTGCACAAAAAGACAGTGCACACAAAAATAAAAGTCATTAAAAAATAATATGCACAGTGTGAATAACACGCACAGATCAAATAAATCCACAAGAAAAGGACCGTGGCATTACGTGGCAGGCGGCGCGAATAGCAGTGTATCGACTAGTACGCATGCGAACACATCTGCAAGCTCAATACAGAGGGCGGCGTGCCGCGGCAGTGGGCCCGGGCGGCGGCGCTTACCAGCGGGCTGCATACAACCAAATGGGAGCTTCCAGAAAGTCAAGAGCGCATGCGCGAACTGCCTAATGTATTTAGATGGAGAACAACGTCATGCTCAGTTCGGGCCAGGTTGCGGCGCCTATTACCCCGTCTCTTTCAACCGCTTTCTGTCTTTGTCAGCAACAGCGGCGTATGCTCAATGAAGGGCCGCGCGCCTTCGCGAGCCAGTGTACACTTACTTGGCAGAATTTTAAAAAACAAGCTTCATTCTCTATGGCGTTAGTGGTGATTTCAAAATATAATAATTACATTTCACTGTCTTTTCTCCAGGGTAGGCGCAGCATACTTAGCTTACCTGGAATGCACGCCACTGGTTGAATTCTAGATATATAAAACAATTGTCCATCACTTGCTGCAAAGGTCTAATTGGCCGAAAATGTGTAATTACTAAATAAAATATAAAACATGTGAATTTTATTAATTTTGAATGTGGTTTGTTCGTATGTAGTAGTTTATCAGTAGAGAATTTGCAAGAGAGGAAAGGGAAGTCCGGCCTCCCTATAAAATTGGTTAACACAAAAATGTATTTTTTTGATCTGCAAAATTGCTAGAATTAACTCTGTCTAAAATTGATATAAATGTTTTGGGTTTGTTAGTAAACGATTAAAATAATGTCATGCTAATTAGAAAACCTCGTAACTAGTTACCTTCTCTATTTTCTGTTTACTTCATGATAAAATACAATTATGAAAGATGAGTAATCAAGAAACATAACAAATCGAGCATCTTAAATAGTTGAATTCCTCAGTATTTATGAGTTAAACGAGAACGGAAACTAAAATTCTGTGAAACGGCAATGTTTATTCTTTCCATTACAAATCTGTCCAATCCGGAGTTATGAGGTATGTTAATTAGCATGATGATAAGTAGTTTCCCCAGCTTTTATTTATTTTAGATCAAAAAACAGTTAAAACTGGCGTGACGTGCTAGGGGGAGAATTGAATTCTGTGCACATTTTCAAAATTCTGTGATCCCTACACCAAGTCATGTACTACACGAATTTTGACTTTTAAAAAAGCTGCTCCCATGCAATAAAACCTATTTTCAAGGATAAATAAGCTATAAATTTTGGGCTCTTATCCATGATGTCCATCGCTTCCTGCCGCGACAACATGCAAACGATTATTTGAATAACTGTATTTCCCACTGAATTCTGGAAGACGTGCACAGATAATGAAGTTACATTTATGTCCAGAGCAAAACAAGGGGCCATCTCAGCATTTGCTCAATGGATCAGGGAAACTGGACGAAAAACCTGATCGAGATGGGGTCATTAATCCAGAAGTTGCGATACAATACTCGTTACATATTGTTTAGAAATATACAGTCCAATGGTAAATAATACATTCAATATCACTGTTAAAAGTAATGTTACTTTCCTTGCGATGCTCAGTATAGTCTCTTATCGCATAGAAACATTTATGCAGCAGAAACGATTTCACTTTGGATTTAAAATTTTCTATCGAATTTAATCGTTTAATGTCATCTGGCAAAGTGTTGTAAAATAATGTACATGTAATGTATGTGCATTTTTTGAAATGGGCTGTTGATACTGTCACCTGATGAATATAATTTCTACTTCGAGTGTTATAGTAAAAGACATCGGCATTTTCTGAAAATATATTCCCGCCCTTAAACAAGTAATTTTTGACAAAAACCACTGATTCGTAAATTAACAGACAAGGAAATGGTATAATTCCTAGATTAATGAAGAGGGGCTTACGAGAATCACGTGGGTGGGATTTGGTAATTATTCGTACAAATGGTTTTTGTAATCTAAAAGTCTGGGAGCTATAAGATGTATTTCCCCAAAATATTATGCCATATCTCAGGCGGGAATGAACATTCGCGAAGTATACACAACGAGCAGTATGAAGGCTGACTGAATTTGCAAGAATTCTGAACGCGTAGCGTAATGAACTTAATTTTGTGTTCAATTCATTTAAATGGACGTTCCATTTAAGGTTTGACTGAATTGAGAGACATAAAAATGTTGTTGCCTTAACATCAGTCAATGGTACACTGTTCATTTTCAATGGAACACAGAATTGTTTATTTGAAATGGAAAACTGCATTAAAACCGTTTTCTCTTCGTTTAATATTAATTTATTTCGGAACCAATTTGAAACATCTGATATTGTCCTATTTACGGTTTCTTTATTGCAAAGGATGTTCGTATCATCCGCAAAGAGAACCGTTCTTCCGTTTCGAATCGTGGAGGGCATATCGCTTACGTAAAGTAGGAACAGAATAGGGCCTAAAATCGATCCTTGAGGAACTCCACGTGCAATGGGCAAAGAGTCGGAAAGGTGCGTACGTAATGTTCCATCATTGCAGTAAGGTATTTCCACTCTCTGAGATCGTTGTTTAAGGTACTAACATAACCAATCTAGAGCAATACCACGGATTCCATATGAAGGTAATTTAGAAAGTAAAATGTCATGATCAATGACGTCAAAAGCTTTTGAGAGATCTAAAAATAATCCAATAGGTGCCTCGTTTTGATCCAATGATGAGGCGACATCTTTAAGAAAAGAAAATATAGCTGTTTCCGTTGATTTTGATTTTCTAAATCCATGTTGGTAATCTGAAAGCGCGTCGTTTTTACTGAGAAAGGTTTCCATTCGTACATAAAAAATTCTCTGTAATATTTTCGAAAAAAACTGATAGAAGAGAAATGGGCCGATAATTTTGAATTTCATTTTTGTTGCCTTTTTTGAAGAGCGGCTTAATTTTAGCTGTTTTGAAAATATATTTAAACGTTCCGGTGCATAAGGATGCATTAAATATGTGAGTTAACGGGTGTATAATGGCATACGCACAGGTCTTTAACAAAGAATCCGGGAATTTATCTAAACCGGACAATTATTTATTTTTTAGTTTACCGATTATTTTGAAAATTTCATAGGAAGAAGTTTCGGAAATGAACATCGTATCTAAAATTTTGGGTGAAATGTCTGTAATTGACTTTTGTGCCTGAAGACCCTTAGTGAGATCGGCAGCAATTCTCGAAAAGTATTGGTTAAAGAGACTAGCCACTGTTGCCGGATCGTTCACATTTATATCGTTATATTTTAAAACAACATTCTCTACAAGGTTTCTAGTTAATTTGGTCGTATTTTTTTTTTTATATTCCACATTGCTTTTGTTTTGTTATTTGAGTTCAAAATATCCTGATTCTTTAACCTGCGTTATGACTTTTCGTAACAATGAGTTGTATTTTTTTAAAGTAGATGAGGAAATAAGGTACTTTAAATAAGGTAATTTTTTAAAGTAGATGAGGAAATAAGATAAGTTATGACGTTTAGAAGTGAAAGAAAGAATTCGCTTGTTTTTACAAGATGTCCTAATCCTTTGTGTTATCCAAGAATTGCTTTTCCGTGAAATATTCAATTTTCTTTTTTGAAGAGGAAAGGAAGTGTTAAAATGAAATGAAAGTGTTGAAAAAAAAGAATTATATTTGTCGTTTGTATCAACAGTATTATAAGCCGCTTCCCATGACTCCTGCATCAAGTAATCAATGAATAATTTTATTTTAATTTTTGTAAACAATCTAGTCATACGTGTATTATTTATTATGTCAGTGTTCGCATTTCTTAAATGGTAAGAATTTGTGCATCGTGGTCACAGTATCCTAAATCTTTTGTTTCAACTTCATATCGAGTAGTAGTTTTGTTAATTATAATTTGATCAATTGCCTTCATCGAATTTTGTGTGATCGGTGTAGGTAGTACATTCATTGTAATGTCTAAATTGAAGGAATTAATTAAAATGAGAAACTTTTCTTTCTCGCAAGATTCAACCAGAAAGTCAATCATAAAAATCTCCGTTTACAACAATGGATTCAAAAGAGCGATTGCTGACTTTGTTAAGTGTTATCTCCAGTTTTTCCAAGAACAAAATCTAATCTGCAGATCTCTTTGTTGGTCTAATCTGCTGGTCTGTAGATGCAAAGTAATATTCCTTTTAGCGAAGTAAGATGTACAACATAAATTTCGAAGACATTTTGAACGGAATATACATTTAATTCCACCAAGGATATAAAATTAATATTATTTCTAACGTAAACACAAGAACCCCCATACGTAACAGCTTTATGCGTCTCTCTCTCTCTCTCTCTCTCTCTCTCTCTCTCTCTCTCTCTCTCTCTTGAATAAAAGCCTGAGAGGTAAAAGTTTGAAATTTGGAAAATGCTAAGTTCATTAGGATATAAACAATGTTTTGTAAAGCAAAGAACATCCATTTGATGTAAATCGCTCTGTAGAGCTGCCTCGATAAACTCATTTATTTGAAAGGGATTGAACATTATGGTGAAGAATGTTTATTTTTTGCATGTACCTACACCAATGTTTATCTGCTGCATCTGACTGTAGTTGCTATATATTTACTCCATATTTACCTCGAGTGCGTGGTCGAAGGTTGTAGTGTGTCCCGGCAGTGACAGATTGTGAGGAAAATGGGGCATCAGGTGTAAATGAATTGGTAGTGGGAATGGAAGAAACGGGAGTAGGTTCAGAGGAAGAGGCAACAGGGTTCGAAATAAGGGTGGGAGTGAAGAACGTAAGGATGGTGAAAGGGATGGATTTTTGGCAGGAGACTGCGAAGGACTGGAGTTGATGTATTGTGCAAGCTTGTTACCGACTGCATGTTTTCTAGCAAGGTTCATGTGAACCATGCCGGGTGAAGTATTTTGCTGAGAGGAAATTAATTTCAAAAAGTGTGACATTTGTCCCTCTGAGTTGCAGTTTTAATTGTTGGTTTGCGCGCTTAATCTCGCTGCATAGTGTTGGTCTGTTGTACCAGAAGGGCAGAGTCGAGACTACAATGTTAGTCTTTTGGGCGGCACATTGTAATTTGTTTACATGTTGTTCAGGTGTAAAGTTACCGCCCAAGTTAATGTCATTCTGCCCTCCTATGATAATGACTGTGTCCTGAATGGTCAGTGTCTTCGTGTGAGTGTCCAACTCTGCAGTCACATCTGCAAACCTTCGGTTATGTTTAAAAATAGATGAGACTGAATAGTTGGAGGGTAACTTCTTACTGAGAACGGAGGCTAAGATGGTAGCCATGACTGTCAACTAAAATAAGTACTGTTTTTTAGGCTCAGAAGGAATGTCTTTGTTTTCAAGTGAGCTAGGATGCGCAGCTTTACGTGTTTTGGTTTTGATGCGCTTCCTAGCCTGTTTGCGTTGGTTTGTGCATGTATTTGTCGATGGTAGTAAAGGGTGGTGAGGATCAGGAAGGCGAGGAAAATCTGTTTCATAATCTAAAACACTAAATTTGTTTTGAGTTGTGACTGGATGCGATGTCTGTGTCTTTTGTATAGTCACGGGTGTACGGTTGGAATTATTCGCTGTGTTGCCGACTTGTACCCAACTGTCTGTGTAGAGAACGATCTCTTCCAACCTTCCGATATGTTGATCTAAACTATTGTTTACGTGTGTGAAGGCTTTCAGAAGGTCGGCGGAGAGTGCAGAGAGTAAAAAGGGTAGAACGAGCAGTAGCCATGTCACGAATGCATTTCAATGTACGTGATAAAAATGCGGCGGCGGCGATGGGTTAGCGTATCGGACTCCTATACCTAAGTTTGCGGGTTCAAATCCGATCGAAGCCGTGGATTTTTAAGGGCGAAAAACTCCTTCGTACGCCTTCCTTCGGAGTGGATGTAAAGCCGGCTGTCCCATGTTAGTACATTTATTGCATGTAAAAGATCCTGAAGCCTAAATGATGCGTCTGAGCTGAATTCAAATCGTCTGTTTCATCGCCCAAGTAATACCTTCTTTCTCTAATGGTTGTGAGAAGCGTAGCGAAATTTGCGTGGTCAGACGGAAGAGCAGGCCTCATGGCTTGAGTCTTGCCATGTAGAATAAGGCAAGTTCAATTCAATTCAATAAAAATGGAATAAATACTAGAAAACCCAGATAAGAGTAACAAGAACCTAGCTTCATATTTTAAAAGTGTAAAATTGATGTGTATTCAATAAATTAAAAAGTAAGATTCAATATAAAAACGAGAAGGTATGCTACTCACAAAATCTATTGAAGCTAGTACTTACGAAATTTGGCAATGTGGCTACGTAGAATTTCGTCCACTTATGCTGCAACTATTTAATACAATCAGTAGATTATACTTTACCGTAATTAGATAAAAGATATTTTCTGAAAGTTTGTCTTCGATATATAGAAAAAGATTTGAAACACAAATTCAAACTATTTGATACACCGTTCTCGTAACGTTCAAAACAAGGGAATCGTCACAGAAATACAATAAATATTTCAGAAAATTAATTAGGACAGTGATTTAATATCGGAAATAAAGTGAACTGTGAATAGGTTTTGACACTTATTACCACCTCGTAAATCTGAAGTTCGTTGAAGTTTGAATGTCCATTTAAAATTCGTAATCTGTTTGTCTTGGTTTTAGCAAAAAAATCAGTTGAAATTATATTTTAAGCTAACCTGCAACAAGTAATGAAAGCACTTAAAAACACACTAGGCACATTCAAATCGCTAAAAATAGTAGATAATCAGAAAATATCTAGAGCACAACCAAATGCGTCCGTCTCGTAAGATGGCGTCCACCAGTTATTGGCTGCGAACATATAGTAGTGCAAAACAGGAGGGAGCAAAGTAGTTGTGTGTGTTTTGTAAAAGTTGCACCACCAGGCAGTTATACATCATAATATGCATCATCCAGCAGCGCAGATCAACCCGTTTGGGGGCTGGTTCGAAATGCGCATACCGCATAGCGTGCGTGCTTGGTTGTCGAAGGGTGCCGACGTGTCTGAGAGGCCCCGCAGCTAGAAGTGAAAGGCGATGGGTGGTTAATGGTATTCAGGGCGCGAGTTCGGAGTTGGGGATCACGGCTGGCACGTTTGCATACAACGACGCATAGAGTAAGCAAAAGTAATACAGGTATTGCAAAAGTAATTGGAGCAGCATTGTTGTGTGCTGCGATTCTCGCCACGTTATTGTTGTTAATTGGAGGTGTTGAAGCGAATACTGGGCCCGGCGTGGAAGATGAAAACAAGTGCAATAAATGCGAAAAGAATGAATTTTGAAAAGAACGAAAGTTGGAGGCAGAACTAGCGGAGACGGAGAAGAAAATATGCGAGCTGATACTTAAAAACAAGGAGCTGGAAGTTAAGGGGGAACGTACACCTTTACCTACTCAATCTTCAATTCAACTTTTTTTTATCTTGAAATCTATAAATTTTTATGAAACGAAATTTTGTGTTTACTTTTGATTAATTGTTCATTGTAATGCACCATTGTTTACTGAAAATAACTGAAAGAATTATTGGAAAAAATGTTAAACATTATATTGTACACTTTGCCGCTGGAAAGGGTAAATCTGATAACTTTCTTCAGTTCTTGAATTACAACTTTATTTTTACATTTAATTTTTGGTAAGTCTCAGATCTACAACATTTACTGGAATTTTTTAAAAAATATTTTTAAAAAACAAATTAATGATGACAGAGCAAAGATTGTAGTAAATATTGTTTATACAATAGAGGTGCATCTGTGTGCAAAATTTATTTCAATTAATTTTGCTTGAGTTATGAGGGAAACCATTTCAAAAAGTCAAACTTACGGAAAATTAATTTTATAGTTAAACATGTGTTAAAGTTGAGAACTTGCTCATGGCAGCCTAAACATACCAATTTATTTACTCATATATTTACAATGAATCCATACACACAACGAAGACACTTTTCTAATTCTCTAAATAAAAAATATTTACATTAAATATAATGTGAACATTGGTGCCGAAACTGAAATCTGTATCATTCTTATTTTTTTTTTTTTAATAAAGCACTTCCAAGTGTACTGTTAGAAACGTTCGTTTCCTTTGCGTACCTGTTGTCACGAAATACAAACTTCTTAGTTCTGTACACAACTTTGCGATTTGCCATTTCAATTATGTTGTAGTAATCACAACGTATCTACACATAAGGAAACAACAAACAGAAACTATCCACTCAATTCACTCACCAGCGTTTGAAATGAAAACAAAACAAAACAATTTCATATTCCATGACTTGTCAGAGAATACATAAATTTGTACATTACAAACTCCTTGTGCGCGGTATTTGAATCCGGAACAACAGCGCGTAACTTAAATGCGAGAAAAGTATCAATTTATCAAGAAACGTATGGGAATGAGCGTGGCAGATCTGAATTTAAAGGGGTAAAGGGAGTGACATGCTTCGATATTTATGAACATATCTCAAGAACGGATTGAGATTATTAAAAAATGATTTCATTAAATTAAAGAGAAACCTTTATTTTACACAGAAAAAAATAAATTCAAAAATGTAATTTTTTTAAACTTTAAAAGTGTACCTACCCTGGTGAACAGATTTTAGAAAAAGAGGTGGAATTAAGTGACTCGAGTAGTACGTGTGTGGAGGAAAATGCAGGAACAATTGGGGAGAACATTGTTGCAGGGAGATTGCAGAAGATCTGAAAAGTAAGTGTGAAGTACATGTTATAGGAGACTCAGTCGTGCGACATGCAGGAAATTGAGAAAATGTACAAGTAGAATGTTTGCCAGGGATAAGGACAGAACAAATGAAAAGGTATGTAGAGAGAAGCAGTTTAAGGGCAGCGCGTACAGTGATTCTGCATGTCGGACAAACGATCTGAAGAGCAGAGATGTGGACGTATTAACCAGAGAAATGTACGAATTGGTCACGGCGACGCAGAAGAAATTCCCAGATGCTAAGACTGTTCAACGTTGTGAGCTGCGGAGGAATGATATTGCGTGGAGATACATTAGCAAGGTGAATGAGGCCTATGAGTGGCAGAACAAAAAAATATTGTTTGTGGGCGCGAACTCTTGGATTTGACATGGCACGAGAGATGATTTTGGACCCAGAAGTGGCTTTGGATGAGACGGACTAAATCGGAGAGGCATGTGAATCGGAGAGGAGCAACTAGTCTTGGGCGACTGTTCTTAAGAATCGCTGCGAAAGATGGCAGGGGAACATTTCCAGACAGCGGGACCTGACAATGCATAGCGATGGATGAGAAGGGTAAGTCTCTAGTATTGCAGGTAAATTTTAGAAGAAACTTGAACAAAAAAATTGTAAACAAATATGAACAATTTTGGAATTTGATAGATCAGTATTGCTCTGATGTTATAATAGGTACGGAGTCATGGCTTAAACCTGAAATTTCTAATGCAGAAATATTTCGCGATGATTATGACGTGTTTAGGATGGACGCGGACAGAGGACAGAGATGGACGCGGGGATGGGACGTTTATTTGTGTTAAATCTAGTTTGAATGCAGAAAAGGTCGCGGAGGAATGCAGGAAAGCCGCGGAATTCGAGATGTTAAGCGTCGAAATGAAATGCAAACGCTCTAATAGAACATTGGAAATAATAGGTGCATAATGGCCTCTAAATGAAAATTTAGGAATGATTAATAAACTTATTGAGCAAACGCGTATAGAGAACGATAACAATAAACGTTGCTTAATGTTCATTCGAGACTTAAATATTCGATTAAACGATACTTAAATATTTCTCAAGTAAACTGGGCGGGAGAGGTGACCCATGGGGAACGGATGAAAGCCAGTGTAAACGAGTTGGTTTGGGAAAATGGATTTACCCCGGTTGTGCGGGAGTTTCCAAGAAAGGGGCACTGCTGGACCCCTTTATAATCCGATCAGAGGACTTGCGCGTTAATTGTGAATTGGTACAGGGGATAAGTGACCATTCCGCGGTACTTTTAGAAACAACAGGAAATGTTTCTCGATTCTAAACCTACAAAGTTCTATCCCTTATTATACGGTAAATTCGAAGGGTTTACAGAAATATCTGAGAGCAAATTATTCGCACTGGTGTAGTACACAAAAAGCAGCTAAGAGAAAATCTAGGGGAACTGTAAAAAAATTATGATTGAGAGAAGAGAGTGTTTTATACAGTTCTGGAAACAAAAATTGATCGAGGCCGTCTGCGGTTAAGTTCAGCTTTTGCACGGCTTGGGCAGCACTTACCATGACGAAACGTTGCAGGCGGAGCCTCAGAAACAATCGTAGCCAATCTCAACGCAGGGGGGAGTGCCTTAACATAATTACGTCGAAGAAAATGGTGGGTGTCTCTAATTCAGATGTGGAAGTGTTTTCAAATAAAAATACATGATAGAAACACTTGTATGAACACGAAAGTAAATTCATTGAAATATATATGAACACATAGCACATAACCACTGTTAACACAATTCTTTTTGAAGAAATTACATTGATAAAATAACACTGATGGTAGACCAATTAATTTCTTACACTAATTTACAATTACATTCTTATACTTTTCTATTACTCATTTCAATTCCAATATTATTGTCCATGCACAATTCATGAACTGTATCGAATGTCCAGTTTACTACAGATTTTTTCGATAAGACAAAAGATTATAATTGCATATTTTTAATTGTTCATATGTTTAATAAATTTGCAAAAAATTGCAAAATACTGTCTTTCTCGAATCGATAGAGGACTTCTAGGGAATCGTTTTAATAAAAGACAGTAAATATCAAAGACCAACTGTATATTTATCATTAAAGTAACAATTAAACTAGATATTAAGCAATAAATTTGCATCTTTTGTCAAAAGTGTAATTTTGGCGATATTCAACTCAGGGACGATTTAGATACACTCCCCGGCAGGAATAGCGCACATTTCGGAATTTTTTATAAAATTGTTAATTGTTGCAATATTTTTAATTTGCATTTTTCTAATCTGGGACGTCAGGAAACCCTTCCCCCTTTAGAATTGCAAAATGTGGAAATTGTTTATAAATTTTCAAATTTTGCAAACAAAATGTATTGCTATTTTAAATGTCCTTTAAAGGAGATGCAAAATCCCTCAATCTGATCGGCGCTATCGTCTTTCGTTTTCGAGATACGTAATTGTTAATAAGAAATTAGCATCTCATGACAACTATATTTTGGCAGTCAACCCTTTCGCATTTCCCACGCGAGGCTTTTCTACTAGCCGGCTCGCTTAGTTTCTCCGTCAAATACTTCCTAACGGGGGTGGAGGGTACATGCGGCCACAACGCTTGCATATATTGCAATGAAAATTGTTGATGGTTAGATATTTCTGGTTTTCAGCTCTCTAATTTTTCATTTTATTGTAAATTCTTTAAGTTCCATTTGTTTTTACAATAACGGCATAAATTTTAAAATACTACTCGAGTCGGCTACCGAACAATCCTCAACTTGGGAGCAAGAAAGAGTCATCGTTTGACTTCCAGAAATACTTGCTCGTGAAAATTCCTTCCTTCCTCCACACGTTTGAGATAACGAAATAGGCGGAGCTTGTTGTGAGCATAAATCATAACACTGGATTTCCTGGGAGAAAACCTTGATCCATCTTCTTAGGAAGCCGCCACGTATAAAATTGTGGAAAATAATTCAAATTAAATATATAAGAAAACAATAGATTTGCATAAATTGTTAAACACGTACAAATTTAATATTGATTAAAGCTTCCGGCTCCACAGTATTCACACGTTCCAAATACGAAATACATTGCTATCACATTCATAATTTCATTCTGACTAGAAAGTCTGCTGCCTTTAGAAGCAGATATCATCAGCATGGAATATGCGAAAAAGTTATAATATTGTTATAGTAGTGTTGACATATATTTATATATGGACATTTGTAATTGAAGGAATGTGAACTTACGTATGGAGTTAAGTGAATTTTAATGAAAGTGCTAAGTTTCAAAATAAACATGTTTTTAAAATTTAATAATTACACTTTCAGAACAATTCCTAGAAGCATTCTTTTCCATTCGCCATTGACACGACAATGCTTTTTGACACTACCCTCTGAATCTAAGTGGATTGTTTGACGCGTCAAAATCATGGAAGTCTTGCAAGTCTTCGAAGAACATGAATGCCCATGCCATCTTAATGAAGCACAAAAAATCTCTGAGCATATGAAAGAACTGGTCGTCATTTTAACAACGAAGCCACTACAGCATAATAGTCATATCTTCAATTTCGTTTAGTTTTGTGTTCTTTCGAATGTGCTCCGTGTTTCTGAGTAACAAGCATTAACACAATCGTTAAAACTGAAAATAACGATTTAGATGGAATAATTTAGAATGAGGAAGTTCACATCTCCTTATAATTATTTGTAGAAAGTCATATCAGGTTAGTGTTACTGGCAATAAAATTGTAGTTTTATTTAATTTTAAATAAATGCTTGGATATTTTGGGGCTTAATTAAGAATATTATGGACCACCCCCATAACTTCTAAACGGTTCAGAGTATCGAAATGTACTTTCGTTGAACAATGCAGAAACATGGGGCAAGTAACATGCCGTAAAGAATTTGTCTATAATAGTTTTTGTTTTTGAGAAATTTAATCATCTTTGATTTTTTAAACAGAGCTATATATTTTTCCCACCAGCATATATATGAAATATATCACGATATATCATGAAAATAGCACTAAAATGATGTTTCATGTTATAGTATTTCAAGAGTAATTTGAGTATAAAATTATATTTTTTGTCATGAGATTTTCAAGGAAACGGGCAACCTTTGCATCAGTCGCCGTTTTCAGAAGGTGGCCTTCGCGGTGTCCATACTGTTTATGGAGAGAGGAGTGTGAGAGGGTTGCCGTGCAGAATGAAGGCGTACCTGCAGCAATTCATGGTTTTTACACGAAAAACTTTTAAGCAAACATCAATTTTAACGATCAGAATGAGAGATTTGTTCCCATTTGTTCCTCTAAATTGAACTTTTCTTCTTCTGAAATTCCAAATCAACGATAATCGAAAAGAACAATATAAAACTATTGTAGCGAAAACGATAATAATAATAATAATAATAATAATAATAATAATAAAGGTCATTTTCAAACTTACAAAAATCAAACTCAGTGCAGAAACTAGCCATCATTTTAAAGCACGGGAAGCGAATGAATACTTAAAGATTTTCATTGTTATATCTTGATTAATTCATCAAATAATAGAAAGGTAGACATTTTCTATTATTATTCATGGTAAATTTCCAATTTAAACACGTACTACCAGAAGAACAAAGCAATAAAAAATTGAAATAATCTTCAGTGTAAATTTACCAAACTTTTACAAAATGTATATCTGTATTCGCGACTGCTCATACTTATTAGAGAGTTTCTCATTTCATAGCACCAGGTGCTGCCACAAACTTGAAAATCCACGGCAGAAGACGGAAGTGCACCGTTTTCTTCTCCGTTTATGACCATCAGTCGTATGGTTGCAAAGTGGATGTGTGATAATTTTAATTAAAAATGACATTTTCCAACGAAGAGATGGTCGTTGGCTTCTTATTCAGTTTGAAAATGATATTCATTATTATCATCTTCCTTCCTACCAATTATTTTATATCGTTCTTTGGAACGATCGATGTTTCGAAATTTCAGTAAAAGACGAGTTAAATCCACATAAATAAATGGAATAAATCTCCCATTCTGATCAGACATCACACTAAGAAATACATTAAAATTGGTATTTCTTAGTGTGATGTCTGTGTCAACTAATAATTGTTGTAGTTATGACTCTTCATTGCCACCCTCGTCTCTTTTTTCCACGCAAGTCATGACTACCGCGAAGGCGAGAGTTACAAGGCCTGTTACACGATTGCCCGTTGAATTCAAAATCACCTGTCAGAAAGTCTAATTTTATACTCAAAATATTAGAATATGGTACATCATTTTAGTCCTCTTTTCATGGTCTATCCATTGCTGGTGAGAAATATATATTGTGGCGTCGCGGGGTACGGTGTCGCTGCGGCGGGCCGCTTCGGGAAACCCGCTCCTAAGCCGGAGGTGGGGTGGGGTGGAAGGCGGCGGCGCCACGCCGGCCGGAAAATCCCGGTACGAAAATAACTGGGAGGAAAGGACGCGCGCGAGTGCGAGTCTGGGTAAAGTCGGTTGCAGCCCTGGAAAGGGCTGGCCAGCGAGCCGAATGACTCCCGCTGCTTGTAGAGTGGGGGCGAGCCGACGGATACTTTAGGCTGCGCTGACATGCGCGTCGAGGGATACGCAGAGTGTCGAAAGACGAGGGGTATCTCCAGTGCTATCTTTGCACGTGATCTTCAGGTCGAAGATCGCTTTGGCGACAGGCCTGTAGGCTTTGGCGACAGGCGACATCTTCTGTAGATACGGGACTCTCCATCCGACAGCTTCGCACTTTG
Organism: Teleogryllus oceanicus; assembly: GCA_964035755.1. Classification (NCBI taxonomy): domain Eukaryota; kingdom Metazoa; phylum Arthropoda; class Insecta; order Orthoptera; family Gryllidae; genus Teleogryllus; species Teleogryllus oceanicus. The sequence goes on from CAXIVR010000001.1 coordinate 159,995,541, forward strand.
CGTTGCTTTTTCCTGCTTTCGAGCAGTGGTTCTGGGCAAGGCCTAGGGACGGTCGCGGGGTTTCGCGGCTAAGGGAATTGAAAGGTTGCCAAGGGGTTAAATTTTGTATAATACTCTTCTAGTACGTCACAGACTTGAAACCTTTCTTTTCTAAAACTGGTGGCAGCGGATATCGTAAACTCACGCCGGGTTGCCCGCACCAATTGTTGCAAATTGTTTTCTAAAATTGGTAGCAGCGGTTATAGTAAATTCACGCGGGAGTGCCTGCGCCAATTGTTGCAATTGTAGTTCAAAATTGGTTGCAGTGGTGCTTAGAACTCACACCGGGTAGTTGTGCCAATTGCAGTCAATAAGTGGTTACAGCAGATTAAAGACTCACGTCTAGGCTCTTTAGTAGCAACCAGCTTTGTGGAAGCAGTTACTACGTTCGCAACGAACGGGGAACGCGGAAGTCTGCAGCAGCATCCGCGGGGACATCAGTGCAGCATCAGAGCCATCGGTGCGCGCTGATTAATCAGAACAGTACGCGTAAAGACAGTGTACGCAGTTAAAGGTGCACACGCGTCGTAAATACGTGGCGCCGGCAGTGTCGCGCACGCCATGGGAAACCGAAAGTGCGGTATTTCGGTACGGTAGTTTCGGGGCGGTACAATCCGACTCGGAACCTTTCTTTTCTAAAACTTGGTACTGGTAATTGGAACTGGTACTGGAACTGGAGCTGGTATTGGTACTGGCACTGGAAGAAGACATCCCGGACCGACCAGAACGAGAGGAAGGAAGGAGGCCAGAAAACCGGTTCCAGAAGGCGCTCACGTGACACCGAGGTCAACTGAACGTAAGTGTGTTTTTTGTTCTGGCAGGGGATCAATTCAGGCAAAATGTCTTTCTTAACGGGTTATAGGAAAGAGGTGCTTGTTAGGGTCGCGATGGAGATGGGGGAAACATTAGAAGGGAACGAGACCGTGGTTAAACTTAAATCGATCATTACGGAAAGCGAGCAGTACGAGGAATCATTCGTAAAGCAACTCGCCGATCAGGAGAGAGCACAGGTCGCAGAAAAACGCGAACGCGAAGAACGGCAATTTGAACTTGAAAAGTTAAAACTAACGAATCAGGCTCCCACGCGTGTATCCATAGGTAGTAGCGACACGGTAAATCGAACTAATATTCGTATCAGCCAAGTTATGGATAAATTCAAAGGCGAAGGCGACGATATTACGTTGTTTTTAAGCGTTTTCAAGGCGCATGCTCGCCAGCTTGGCATTGCACCGATCAAATGGGTAAGCCACTTAATGTGTTTGCTTCCTAATGAGGTGAACAACTGGCTCGTAGTAGGATCCGATTCACTGGATAAAGATTATGACCTAATTAAAGAACAACTATTAGATATGTACAAGTTCACGGCAGAAAAGTGCCGTCAGATGTTTTGTAGTCACGTAAAAGGGGCAAAGACCTCTTGGAACGTTTATGCACGTGAATTAGCTAGTTATTGTAAAAAATGGGTTTCAGGTTTAAAGATAGAAACATGAAACTGTCATGAAGTTGCCCACGGCCTTTTGGGGGTCACAAAAAGCAAAGATGCCATGGCCAAATATTTCTTCTGGACGAATTGTTACAAAGATATTGAAACCTACGTGCGTAGTTGCGACAGTTGCCAGCGCGTAGGAAACGGTGGCGAAAAACTTCGCGCACCTTTGAAAATAGTTCCAATAACGGGCGAGGCATTCCAGAAAGTGAATGTCGACGCGTGTGGCCCATTTCCAGAATAGGTCACATGAAACAAGTATATTTTAACGGCGATGTGTTTAGCCACGAAGTATCCCGAGGCTATTCCGATACGGGACCTAACTTCGGTCACTGTGATTCAGGCATTATTAGACTTATTCAGTAGGATAGGATTTCCACGCGACCGACTAGGGCACTTGCTTCACAAGTGCATTGATCGCGGAATTCGCCGAACGATTTGGCATTAAACTTGCGAGAAGTTCGCCGTATCACCCTGAATCGAACGCAGTCGAAAGAATGTATAGAACTATGAACCGGCTTATGAAGGTTCTGTGTTTGGAGGCAGAGACGGATTGGGAATGCCAACTTCCCGCTATTATGTTCGCTTTGCGCACGAGTGTGCACGAATCATTAGGTTTCTCTCCTGCCACATTGGTGTACGGGAAGAATCTCCGTACCCCCATGACGCTTCTTTATGAAAGGCTTGCGGGAACTGCGGAAGGTGAAGAAAATTCTGAAGTTGAGCACGTATTCAAATTAATCAATCGTTTGAAACGCTCCCGTGACCTAGCTCACAATAGAATGGCTGAAGAACAGCAGAAACGTAAAGTGTGGTATGACCGGATGGCGGTCTCACGTACTTCGAGATAGGCGCTAAGGTGTTGGTTCTCGCACCTAACAGGACGCGGAAGCTCGCGGTTCAGTGGATAGGCCGGCGAGATTCGCGAGAAATTTCGGAGTATAACTATGTGGTCCAGATGCCGGGGCGGAAGGAACCCTGCGTCTATCACATTAACATGCTTAAAAGATACCACCAGCGGACAGAGTACTTGAATGTGCTTAGTTCTACGACTGTGACAGACGCAGGTGACGAAGACGCGCTAGATCGCTATGCGCTTAAATTATTGTTGCGACTTTGACACGGAAGAAATGCTGAGCGGGACTGAGGTCGAACCTGAGTTTCGCAACGCTCTGAAAACGGTCATTTGTAAGTACAGGTCTATATTTAGTGAGAAACCCGGATTGACAGATATCACTACTACAATATCGAGTTAACTGATACCAGCAAAGTGGTTCGAAGCGTACCCTACCGTACATCGCCGAGGCAGGCCAAGATATTACGGGAAGAAATCGATAGAATGCTTCGCGACAACATCATTGTGGAGGCGGAGAGTGATTATACGTCTCCCATGATATTGGTTGAAGCACGGGGCAAGAAACCACGGCCCTGTATCGATTATAGGCGCCTCAACGAATACTTTCCGTTACCCAATCTCGAAGAACGGATAGAACAGGTAGTGGCAGCTAAGATTATAAGTGTACTGGACCTTTGTAAATGCTTTTGGCAGATCGGTCTTACGGAAAGGGCGCAAAGGTATTCGGCGTTCGTGACCACGTTCGACACGTACCGGCCGCTTAGATTACCTTTCGGAATAAAGAACGGTCCCTATCAATGTTGTCGTATTATGGGCACATTATTGAATAAATGCCAAGAATTCGCGGTACCGTACCTTGATGACATCGCGGTTTTCAGTAACCCTTGGCAAGAAACATCTGGCACCTAGATACGGTCTTTCGTATATTAAAATCCGCCAAATTGACAGTGCAGCCGCGCAAGTGTTTGTTTGCGCGGGCTAATGTAAAATATCTTGGATACGTAGTCGGTAACGGGAAATTGCGGCCGTCCGAAGCCAAGATACAAGCAATCCAGAACGTTCCCATACCAGAATCAAAGAAACAAATGCGTTCTTTGCTCGGTTTGGTAGGATACTATCGACGCTTGATACCAGGGTTTGCGGAGAAAGCGGCGGCACTGACAGATGCGCTGCGGGGACGCGAGCGCCAGGGTAAAGTCGGCTGGACAGAGGCATGCGAAAAGGCTTACAATGAGCTGCGACAAGCTCTCAGTGAAAAAACAGCGGTATATGCATCTGATTATAACAAGGAATTTCGAGTTCAGGCAGATGCTTCTCAGAGAGGCTTAGGCGTGGTTCTCTACCAAGTAAATGACGAGGGAGTAGAACAACCAGTTGTTTCTCTAAGCCTTAAATTAAATGATGCCGAAATTAATTATGGCACCACAGAACTAGAGTGTTTAGCGCTGATTTGGGGGTTGGATAAACTTAAGATTTATCTCGACGGGCAAGCCAGAATTCAGGTCGAAACCGACCACAATCCGTTGGTCTGGTTGCCTAATACGGCCGGCAGAAACCTCAGATTATTACACTGGTCCCTTTTAATTCAGCACCTCGATTTACGCATCATGCACAAAACGAGCTCAGAAAATGTTAATGCAGATGCGCTTAGTCGCATGTTTGATGATGTGAATTGATCCACCGGCGAGAGTAGGGAACACACACGTTCACATGTATAAATGTCGGTGAAATTCAATGTAAATAATTTTGTAAATTCAAGAGTAAAATTGTTTTGTTATTTTTATCTTTTTATATGTAAATACATACATGTGTCAATAAATTCAGTTAAGAACGGCACATGATGTATATCACGAATTCCACAATTATTATGTAATACTTCAATGCAAAGTTAATGTTTAGTATTTTACATTTCAGTGTTTCATGTAATACAAGATTCGTCAAGAATTATTGTGTAATATTTCAATGTAAAGTAAATGTTTTGTATTTCAGGATCTTACGTAGTTCAAGATGCGTTAAGAATATTTATGTATGTATATAGGTGTAATGTTTAAATGTAAATGGTAAATAGCTTAGGTGAAAAGGAGGGACAGCCCACAGATTTATTTCACATATTTTGATTAGATAGGATTTTATATTCTGGTATTATTATGTTCATGTTCATGTAAAAAATTAGGATGTAGAGGCCTCACGACCAGGTACTTTAGATAGCAGAATTTTTTTCCTGGGCATATTTCGCTGTGAAAAAAAATTCTCACCCCCCGGCTTGAGAGGGTCTGTGGCGTCGCGGGGTACGGCGTCGCTGCGGTGGGCCGCTTCGGGAAACCCGCTCCTAAGCCGGGGGTGGGATGGGGGTGGAAGGCGGCGGCGCCACGCCGGCCGGAAAATCCGGTACGAAAATAACTGGGAGGAAAGGACGCGCGCGAGTGCGAGTCTGGGTGAAGTCGGTTGCAGCCCTGGAAAGGGCTGGCCAGCGAGCCGAATGACGCCCGCCGCTTGTAGAGTAGGGGCGAGCCGGCGGATACTTAAGGCTGCGCCGACATGCGCCTCGGGGGATACGCAGTGTCGAAAGACGAGGGGTATCACCAATGCACTCCTTTGCACGTGATCTTCAGGTCGAAGATCGGTTTGGCGTCAGGCCATGTAAAGTCTGTAGTTACGGGACTCTATGTCCGACAGCTTCGCACTTTGCGTTGCTTTTTCCTGCTTTCGAGCAGTGGTTCTGGGCTAGGCCTAGGAGGTCGGGTTTCGCGCCTAAGGAAATTGAAAGGTTGCCAAGGGGTTAAATTTTGTATAATAATATTTGTACATTAATTGTAAATATATTGTAAATATCAAACAGAAACAGTCGTATGTGTTATTCTCTTCTAGTACGTCACAATATACAGTTCCATTTAAAAAATCGAAGATGATTAAATTTCTCGAAAACTAAAAATACTATAGACAATTTCTCTACGGCATATTACATTCCACATGATTCCGCACTGTTCAGTGAAAACTGCATTTTGATATCCTGAACCGTTTAGAAGTTATGGGGGTGTTTCATAGTTGGTGGGACACCTATTTATGTAACGTTTTTAAGTATTAAGTTACCCAGTGAGTATTGTTTTTATTTCAAAACGTCCGTCTGTCCGCTGTGTCCGCTGGTCTATCTGTCTGTCGGTCTGTCTGTCAGCAACAACACTAAAGTGTAAATTATTCGTAGAATTTTTGTCAAAATGAATCTTCCATTAACTATCTAGCCCGTATCGAGGCCCTGCCATTTTCAAAACAACTCTTTAAATTTGGGGTTAATTTAGTTGAAGACTCTAGGGAACATTTTCAACTTTTTCTCCAAAACGGCTCTAAAGTTGGTCGATCTACATAAGTAACTACAGTCGAACCTCAGCCACCGTCGGACTTGAACTCTATTTCCCGGTCAGTGACATTACAGGGAAAATTGAAACGATGCTACTGAGCTATCGCAACCTTTGCAAAGTGTACTTAAAAATAAGTCTTATTTTCATTACAATTTTTTAATTTTTCAATATTACAAATATTCAACTGTTTTATATTATTCGTGCGCATAGTAAATATAACTTACAGCTTCCTGTTTGACTTCTGCGTAACAAATCGGGGAAATTGTATTGAAAAAGTTATGTAAATAGGGTAAGAAAATTGGAATATGATCTGGGCTGTCCGGGTGACGCCGCGTCGAAGGCTGGGGTGCCGACGTTTCGACCGACATATCGCGGTCCTATTCAGGGCTGTACTGCGCCAGGATGTTGGGCGCTCTGGTTTATATAGAGAAAGGGGCAGGCTGTGAAGGCCGGGTGCCCAACATGAGACAATCATAGGGCGCCCGCAAAGAATTTAAAACCTCAAATCATTGAGCATCAATTCGGAAGAGCTCCACTCTGGAGCAGGCCGAATGAACTGCAGATCTCCACGATGATCGCTGTGAAGGCCGAGGTGTAGGCCAATCGGGCGTGAGTAGGTGAAAGGAGGCGGGGGGGGGGCAGCGGACGGACGGAAGCGGTCCGTGGTCGGACGGCGTGGGGCGGTCCGGTAAGCTCAGGGGTCGGACGGCGTGGTGCGGTCCGGGCGGGCGGCCTCCCGCGACCGCGCACTCCGCAGAGGTGCAATCCACGCATCGTGGAGGCGTAAGCCCGCGTCCCCGTTGATGTTCTGGGGATGTTTCGCAATTTCTAAGGCTTCCTTTATCCGCCTTGGCCACCACCTATCCTCTCTCGCGAGCACCTCGGTCTTGTCGAACAGGAAGTCATGGCCAGTTTCACATGCGTGGAGAGCTACCGCGGAGCGGTGTACCTTCTTAAATTTGAAGTCTCGAATGTGCTCGCGTAGTCTCTCCTCTATGTTTCTTCCTGTCTCCCCGATGTACGTGTGGCCACAGCTGCAAGGGATGGAGTACACTCCGGCGGTTTGGAGCGGTGGAAGCTGGTACTTGACGCGCATTAATGTTTGGCCGAGTTTCTGGTGTGCCTTGAAAACAGTCTTGATCTTGAACAGCCTCAAGAGTTTTCCTATCCTGTCGGTGACGCCTTGTATGTATGGGAGTGTGGCAATTCTCCTGTTTTCGGTGTCGTGGAGGTCCCTTGGTGTAGGCGGGTCTTGTGTAAGATTCAGGGCCCTGTTGATGGTGAATTTGCTATACCCATTTGCGGTGAAGGTCGCTTTCAGGACTTTGCGTTCAGCAGGGAGACTGTCTTGGTCGCAGATTCTGGTTGCACGGATGGCTAGGGTTTTTAAGATGCCATTCTTCGTCGCTGGGTGGTGGTGCGAATCGACATGAAGATAGCGGTTCGTGTGGGTAGGTTTTCTGTAAACCGCGTGCCCCAGGGTGCCATCGTTTCTTCTGCTGACCAAGACGTCCAGGAAAGGTAGATGGCCATTCTTCTCTGTCTCCATCGTGAATTGTATTTTGGGGTGAGCACTATTGATGTGGTCAGGAATTCTTGTAGGGAGTCACGTCCATGAGGCCATATCACGAAGGTGTCGTCGACGTACCTTACCCACATTGTAGGTTTGAGGCGGGCGTTATTGAGAACCTCGGTTTCAAAAGCCTCCATGAAGAGATTGGCGGCAATCGGTGACAGGGGTGAACCCATAGCCGCGATATGTCGGTCGAAACGTCGGCACCCCAGCCTTCGACGCGGCGTCACCCGGACAGCCCAGATCATAACTCTAGCCGCGGAAGCCTACGATATCAAAATTGGAATAGTTTCTAAACCATGAGAGCTAATAACAATTTTCTAAAAGCGATTGAACAAAATTCCCAAGAAAACAGAAGCTCAAGAATGTTTAAACTGCACTTCTAAACATTCTGTTTCTTAAAATATATCAAAGTGGCTTTCAAGTTTGATTATAACACTGGGGTTCTCTGCTTCGTATACGAATGGGTAAACGTTCTTTGACTTATTTCTGTAGAGAAAAGATGGAATATTTAGATCTATTGTGTGACATAATAATATTCCCCTAAAACTGAAAAATGTACCGAAAGGAATGCTTCCTATTCTAGCTGTTTTCTGTGAACAATTCGTTACTTCTGTGAATGTTGTCTGAAGAATACATTGCGTTAGACGAAAGATAATTATACATATTTCTATTGCTGTGCAATAAGAAAATGCAATCTACTCTTCACTATTAGACCTTCGAAGCATATCATGTGCACGTTTCTTGAAATATGAGTGTTTTTCGCATAATTTTGAGTTATATGGTGACAATAATTATGTTTTCCTTCACACCAATATAGATTTAGGTTTATAGATAGAGGTAGGTAGATGGAGGTTTATTTCCAAGTGCAATCGTTATTAAATATTGAATTTTAAAATACATTTCATTTAGAATTTTGTCTGAATGAGAGAAAAAGTAGCTTTTGCGATTTTTCGAAAGAATTTTGCGGCGTCAAGAACATCGTAAATTGCCCCGGAGTTGAACATTACAAAATAACAAATTTGACAAGAGATGCAAAATTATTGCTAAATACCTAGTTTCATTGTTGTTAAAATGAGAAATATACGCTTGATCTTTAACTTTTGCTGTATTTTATTGAAATGGTTCTAGACGTTCTCTATCGATTCTAGAAATACACGATTTTGCAATTTTGGAACTTTCATAAGAATACGAACAGTTGTGAATCTGCAATTATAGTAGTTTTATATCGATAAAATCTATAATAAACTGGATTTTTGATCAAGGTTATGGAAAATGTATAAACAACAATACTGAAAACTTACTTGGAAACTAATTGCTGTAAAATTTGTGTTCATTTATCACATACCAACGTAATTTCGTCAAAAGGAATTGTATTAAAACTGATAAAGTGTATAAGTTTATACATTTATTTTAATGAATTTTCTTTCGTGTTCAAAAAATTGTTTCCGATCATGTATTTTTATTTGAAAATATGTCCACATCAATTTCTACGACGTGATTTTATTAGGCCACTCCCCCCTGTTGAGTTTAGTTGCGGTGGTCGTGAGGTTCCGCCTGCGAGATTTCGTCGTGACAAGCACTACTCAAGCCGTGCGCAGACGGCCGCGATCAATTTTTTGTAGTTGTAGTTGATAGTAGTAGATGTAGTTGAGGCAGCCCCTAGACCAGATAGAGGCCGTCGGTGGGTGGAGCGCATGCGCGGGCGTTGGTTCCCACTTCTGCGGCGATGAGCCACGGGTTACCGACCCCTGATTTCAACAAATGAATTCTTAAATTGTTTCTTGGGAGAAACGGGAAAACAGAACCGAGATATCAAACTCATATTACTTTCTTGTCCGGAGTATTATTCGATCAAAGAAGAAATCTGTAGATTTCGAGTTCGTGACAATGCAGTAATTTTTGAAATCTCCGTGACAAAGGAAAAATTCAGATTGTTTCATAATATAAAGAAATGCATGAGAATCAGGAACATTTTCTCTAAGTACTGAAATTATTTTGAATATTTGTAATTGCAGACCCAGTTATATTTTTATATATTTTTACCCACATATTTATGATTCATTGTAAATGAATTTATGTGAATTCTGTAAAATGTGAAATACTGGGAACAAGTAAAACTCCAAAAATAGGTGTTTAATTTAAATAGATTCTTTGCGATAAAGTTGTAGATTTCTAAAAGAAATAAAATTATATTTTAAAGTAATTATATAATAAAATATACATCAACGAGTTAACTAATATAAAATAGATCGTTAACAGTAGTTTAAGTGATTTACAACTTAAAGAAATCTTATGTTCATTTTATATTTCTAAGCTGTATTCTTAAAATTGCTATGATTTAAAATTAGATTACTACACTTGCGGTATTTGTAATCACAAGACTAAATTATTTTCACAGTCGCTAACTAGTAAACGTTTCTGCGGCTACTGATTTTTAATTTTATGTATTCGTTTATTTCAAATTGAAAATTCTTATTATCAAGTTCATATCAGATAATACTGAAGTAGAACCTAAAAATCTTTTGATAGTAGTGTGCGATCTGAAAGAAAAGAAGCCGAACAAAGCATTGGGAGAAGAGTAAACCTTGGAAAATGCGGATAGAGGACGAGTCTCTCTTAAGAGATAAGTATTAAGGGTGATATATGTGGATCCCACGAAGGCTCTGGCTTAGTGGCTCTGTTACGAAATGATGACAAGTTGGCGTGGCGCTACCCTGGTGGGGCCACGCCAAGAGGAACAGTCAGGAGGTGCTGGACCGGTACACGAAGGAAGAATGACAGGCCACCAGTAAGATGTGTTTCGCGTAAGATGTGACCCGTAATACCAACTTCCCGTAAACCACCCGCCATAATTACTACATTGGCTTAGGGACTTTGAATTAGAATTTAAGTTGGAGGGTGTTGGGGCCAACCGCAACTTAAATCCCCCATTCAATGGAAGTATATCAATTAGGGTCTTTTTCTTCGCTGGAGATTGACATGCGTGCTGTGAAAATTAATGTGTACCAAATTAATTACCATTAATGTGTAATTAACTCCAGCCGTCTAAGCGACAAAACGCTGCGTTGAGAGCTAACGCGAGCCAGCTCAATCCCACATTCATATTTAAAACCTATTACATTGCGTTTCCATGGCGCGATTTGTTTCCGAGGGGAACTTATATTGTATTTTGTGCGTGGTATTATCACCAGTGTCTTGTAATACGAGAAACAACTCTCCATTTAGGCAGAAAATGTGGGCCTTAACGAGTGGGTAAAATTCTTCTGAAAATGTATAAGTGCAAGAGCGGAAAATTCTCGAAAATAAATAAAACGTCCTGAGTGCAGCGTCATACCCAAAGCAGCGACAATTGTGAGGTGTAAACTAAAAATGTCAGAGTGTTATTGACGTCTTATTGCATGCCATAAGAATTACACCACGATAAACATGTCAGTTGGTATCATAATTACTTTTTCTTTCAATATTACAGAGACCTTGTACAACCCTGGCGTTTTAATCAACAAGTGAAAATAAAAGGCATCTACAAAAATATGTTACGTCACAACCATGTCATGTCAGAAATGTGGAAAAATTCAGTGGGAGAAGGTTATACAGAACTGTTGGTATTGCAGAAACTTTACCTGTTAACAGCAGACACCTTGAAGCAGCTACCCGCAATCAAGTTAAAAGTACATGTTGATTCTCACTGCAATTTGGAGAATGTGAGTGCTGGAAATAACTGGATTGGAAATTTTAAGACAATTTCATTTCATTAAAAATTCTCCCATTTTCAGTCAGTTGACCCCGCAAGCTTTATTTTGTCAATTTGGTTCAAGTACAGTTGCAAAGTGAAATATGTTAATAAGCAATAATGGGTTCAATATGATTGTGATACACTTGTGACTTAAAATATGTACAGTTTTGGAAAAATAAATTGATCGGGGCAGTCTGCGGCTGTTCAGCTTTTGCACGGCTTGGGCAGCACTTGTCATGACGAAAGGTCGCAGACGGAGTCTCACAAACCATAGTAGCCGACTCAACGCGGAATGAGTGCCTTAACAAAATTACGTCGTAGAAAATGGCGGGCGCCGGTAGTTCAGATGTGGAAGTGTTTTCAAATAAAAAATACATGGAAGAAACACTTGTATGAACATGAAAGTAAATTCATTGAAATATATATGAAATCATAACACTTAACCAGGTTAACACGATTCCTTTAAAGAAATTACATTGATATCAGATAAAATAACACTAATGTTAGACTAATTAATTTCTTATATACATTTCAATTCCAATATTATTGTCCATACAGAATTCATGAACTTAATCAAATGATCAGTTTTTTTTTAAAAATAAACGATTGTAATTTTTTCAATATTTCATATGCTTATTAAATTTGAAATAGAGACTTCTAGGGAACCATTTTAATAAAAACAGTAAAATTCAAAGACCAACTGTATATTTATCATTAAAGTAACAATTAAACTAGATATTAAGCAATCAATTTGCATCTCTTTTCAAAACTGTTATTTTGCGATATTCTACTCAGGGACGATTTAAATACACTCCCCGGCAGGAATAGCGCACATTTCGGAATTTTAAAAGTCAATTGTTGCAATATTTTTACTTTGCAGTTTTCGGTTCTGGGACATCAGGGAACCCTTCCCACTTTACAATTGAAAAATCTGGAAATTCTTTATAATTTTACTAATTTTGCAATTATTTTTTATTCTCTCATCTCAATACCATTTACACAAACTTCCGCAATCCAACCGGAGCCATCGCCTTTCGTTTCCGAGATACGCAATTGTTTATAGGATCTTAGCATCTGATGCCAACCCTAATTTGTTTCCCGACAATTCATTCGATCTTGGCAGTCAAGTATAAAATTCAAATAGTTTTGCAGTGTCTTGCTTTCTGCTGATTAAATTGTATTAACGATTTGTGACTTACGACACATCAATGAAAATTGTTGCTTATGAGCTGTTTTTTAACTTTCAAAATTTAATTTCTATTCTTTCTGTATCGTTGAAACAGTAGTTTGGTTATTTTTATTCGTCTGTGTTATAAATAAATTTCCTTGCAAATTTCAAAACACTGAGACTAACTGTTGTCCTACAAATGTGAAGAATTCTTTGTGTTTGGGTGCATTCTATTTAGTGGTGCAAAGTGTGTGCCAATATGGTTATCGTCTAGCGAGGAAATAGATTATCAAAAAACTATTTTGCAAAATGCTTTTGGACAGAACGGTGTCACGATAGATCATTTTCATATTTATTCCACGAGGCAAGTTTTAGGCAGCAGATATATTCTGTGTATTATTTTTAATCTTAGTGAAATTGAATAACATGTGAATTTTCAAATAGAACTATACATTTTTTACCTGAAATGAATAGATCAATAGAGGAATTCAATGATGTCTCATTTGTTAATAATTTAAAGAGTAAAAATGTATATTTGACTCCGAGCTTGAGCAATCCTCAACTCTAAGGCAAGCAACGCCTATCACTTACTCTTCTAGTAATAGTAGCCTATCCTCCGAAGTTTTCCCCTTCTCCTCGCCTTAAAAAGCATAAGAGGCGGAGTCTGTAGAATGTGGCACCAATCAAATCACACTTCCATCCCCTGGAGCCCTTCGTTACTCCCTTTTGTCTTAACACGTTCTCGTCGTGTATTAAATTGTGAAAAATAATTTAAATTTTTATATATATATATATATATATATATATATATATATAATTGTTTTATAATTTCTACTATAATTATTATTGAAGGTAATCTAAAAACTTAAAATAATTTTTTCGTCATGGTGTAGACATTATTTTCATACTCGCCGGAAAACAGACCGATTGAGCATAATTAAATTGGTCACAAAATTTGTTTACAATCTTACTGCTTTTGAACCGTATGTGGTGAGCAAAAGCGCGACATTCGGGAACTGTTTTTCAGTATGCTAGTGAAGAGCAAATTAATTGAGTTCCAATATGTGAAGTCATTTCAAGATGCTAATTTCTTATCAATAATTACATATTCTAGAAAAAAATATGATAGTGGTTGGAATTTTTTTTTAAATTTGAACAAAAACAAATTTGCAACATTTTCAAATTTATAAGTAATTTCTAACTTTTGCAAATCTGAAGGGGGAAGAAAATCTCGATGTCCCAGAGCCGAAAAAATCGAATTCATAATTTTGGAAGAACTTACAATTTTATTAACAAATACGAAATATGGCTTACAACGGCCGGGAAGGCTCCGCAAATTGTGCCTGAAATTTACATTTTAAAATAGCAGTTTGACAAGAGTTATCAATTGATTGCCAAAAGTTAGTATTATTGTTGCTAAAATACTAAATATTTACTGGTCTATTGATATTCTGTACGGAAAACTCCCGCTCAGAAATATTTTTTCGTCATGGCGTACTCGCACGTAAAAATCTCTCCTTTGGCGGAGAAAAATGACGATATTTCCGCCTCATACGTAAAAAGCGTATCCCGACTCCCGAGACAGCATCTTTTCTACCCCATTGGGATTTTGCAGCAATCACAGACAACGGCTAGACTTACGTGCTAGCGATTGGTCAACGCCCACCTCTCCCGGGACGCGGGGTGTCCAAGTTTGTCAACGCGGTTGGGAAGATTTGCCGGTAAACATTTGTGAGGGTTACTCTACCTCATGTAAATGTGTATGTAGTTTTTACATTATTTTATATTTACTGTGTCTTCACGTTGGTTATGAGATGTAATGTAGTGTTTTAAGTAAATGGTTTTTATGTATGATATAGCGCCTGAAGATGGAGATATGAGATATTCGAAACGTTATGAAGGAACTTGTTGCAGTTTTTGCAATGACTGTTATGTATATAAGTGAAGTTTGATAAATAGATGTAGGTGTCTTTAATATGCTGAAGCCACTGTTTTGTATTAAACAAATTTAAATTATATTAAATAGTTTTCTTAAAATTTTGATCCATTCCTGATCACCGATAATTTTTTCATGGCCCGTAGTTGGTATATTTGCATATTTTTTAATAAGTTGGTTTTTAGCATAGAACCCTAAGTTTCAGCAAATTCGGAAAATGCAGCGAGTTCAACGGAAATGAGACGTGCCATCATTTTTAACGTCCCCTATTCTTAAATTTTTGGAAAATATTTTTTTTAGAAATTTGGAAATTAAAAATTTTTTTTTTTAATGACATTATTTTTGAGAGCTGATTTTTTATAGAAGACTGCCTGATATAAAAATCTCCAATTTTGTAGTTTTGATCAAACTGTATGTATTAAAAAAATATTTATACTATTTTTATCAGTTTTTGCTATCTTCGAAAAAAGGTTAAGATTGCCGAAAATGAGACTACCACCATATTTTTACCGCCCTTATTACATTTGTGGAGAAAAATTAAAGAAAATATTGGAGTATTTTTAGAGAAAAAATCTTTAATTGCGTTTTTTTTTTTTTTTCAAAATTGTACTTGACCTGATTTGCACATCCGTCATTAATGTACTGATTTCATGAGGGAAAATATCTATTTTCAATATTAGAATTCTAGAAAGATGCCAAAAAATTCGCATCTTTACAATTTTCGGAAACCACGAACATCAAAGAAAACATTATCTTCACCATTCTCTTAAGCGATCCGAAATATTCGGTGAAATATCTTGGACATTTTTAAAATGTCCGCGGAGCTTCCTGTAAAGTATCCTCAAAAATTAAAATAACGGTGTAGGCGCTAGCGTTGACGAGAAACAAACGGACGGACAGACAGACAGACACACACAGACAGACAGACGGACAGACGGACAGACGGACAGACGGACAGACGGACAGACGGACAGACGGACAGAAACGACGACGACAGACGACAACGGACAGACGACAGACGGACAGACGGACAGACGGACAGACGGACAGACGGACAGACGGACGGACAGACAGACGGACGGACAGACGGACAGACGGACGGACGACAACGGACGACGGACGACAGACGGACGCACAGACGGCGGACAGACGCGACGGACGGACGACGGACAGACAGACAGACGAACGAACGGACGGACGGACACGACGACGACAGACGGACGGACAGACGGACGGACAGACGGACGGACAGACGGACGGACAGACGGACGGAGGACAGACGGACAGACGGACGGACAGACGACGGACAGACGGACGACAGACGGACGGACAGACGACGAGACAGACGGACGGACAGACGGACGGACAGACGGACGACAGACGGACGACGACGAACGCGACGGACGGAGACGGACCGATGGAGACGAGACGGACAGGACGAGACGAGACAGACGGACGGAGACGGACGACGGACGGACAGACGGACGGACAGACGGACGGACAGACGGACGGCAGACGGACGACGGACGACAGACGGAGACGACGACGGACAGACGGACGGACAGACGGACGGACAGACGAGACGGACAGACGGACGGACAGACGGACGGCAGACGGACGACAGGGACGGACGGACAGACGGACGGACAGACGAGACGGACAGACACGAGACGACAACGACGGAGCAGACGGACGAGACGGACGGACGGACAGACGGACGGACGACGGACAGACGGACGGCACAGACACGGCGGACAGACGGACGACGGACGACGACGGACACGACAGACAGACGGACGACGGACGACGGGACAGACGGAGCAGACGAGACAGACGAGACGAGCGGACAGACGGACGACAGACGGACGACAGACGAGACGACGAGACGGACAGACGGAGCGACGACGGACAGACGACGGACAGACGGACGGACGAGCAGACGGACGGACGAGACGACGAACGGGACAGACGGACGACGAGACGGACAGACGGACAGACAGACGGACAGACGGACAGACGCAGACGAGCAACAGACGGACGACAGCGACGGACAGACGGACGACAGACGGGACAGACGGACAGACGACGGACAGACGACGGACAGGACGAGCGACGGACAGACGGACGGACAGACGACGAGACAGACGGAGGACAGACGGACGGCAGACGACGGACAGACGACGACGACGACGAGACGACGACGACGACGACGGACAGACAGACGGACAGACGCAGAGACGACGGACAGACGGACGACGAGACGGACAGACGGACGAGGACAGACGGAGCAGACGGACAGACGGACAGACGGACAGACGGCAGACGGACAGACGGACAGACGGACAGACGGACAGACGGACAGACGGAGGCAGACGGACAGACGGACAGACGGACAGACGGCAGACGAGAGCAGACGGACAGACGGAGACGGAGACGGACAGACGGACAGACGGGACAGACGGACAGACGGCAGACGACAGACGGGCGGGACAGACGGACAGACGGACAGACGGACAGACGGACAGACGGACAGACGGACGGACAGACGGACTTACGAAACGTATTTAAACGTATTAAACGGACTTACTTATCAAGGACTTACGAAACATGGATCCTGACTACACAAATAATTAATAATAGTAATAAAGGGACCAGATATATTCATTTTTTCGTTACCAGGGCCTAGCAATAAGAGTTGTTGTGCCGAAAATTCGCTGTTTTTACCCGCAGCATCTTTTTATTCCATTACCTTTGTTGAGTTTTAAATATTACCATATTGCTTTTCATTTTGTGACATTTTATGTGTGACAGGTTATCATTATTAAGATCATGGAACATGAATATTCTCTATTCCAACGTTCAAACTTTCGAATCCAAGGATTTCCAAACCGTCCCCTGTTGCTAGATCGGTGGATCCCTTCTACATTTGGTGGATTTTTCACTTTCTCACCTTACGAAGTTCTTCGTAAAATGAGAAAGTTAGGTAATCGTGTGCCGAACAACGACGAACTTCCCCAGAAAAACTCTTATTGCCGGACTTTGGTAACGAATAAGTGGATAAATCCTATTCCTATTCTTTAATCCTCTACCGTCTAGTTAGTTTGGTTCGTTCTTGATGCCGAGAAACCAATTGAAGGCAACCAGTTGGTCCGTCTGTCCGTCCGTGATCAAAGCTATCCCCTAAGCCGATTTTTTTCAAAATTGATGTTCTCCTATCGATCTGGATAAACTCATGGCTTTGGCAGTTCAAACGGATATTTTCATTTTCAAGGGTACTTCGCATTAAACCTCACAAAACATTTTCAAAATTTTCTCAAAAACGTTCTCAAACTTTTTGATGAAACTTTCTCTTGGGATAACGTAAAGAACTTACAACTCTAATATAACGTAAAGAATTTCCCAAAACTCTAATATTGAAGATAGAGATTTTTCCCCCTAATGTAATAAGTTAATTTAAAGTAATCTTTAAATAAGTTAATGTTCAATTTTTCGAAAATATGAGGTTACCGTGTCATTTTGGAGTAATTTCGGGCGAAGTATAGGGAATTTTTTCTTTACATTTTCTCCACATATATAAAAAGGGTCCGTAAAAATTATTGTGCTAGTCCTAATTTCGACAACTGCTCCGTATTTTCAAAAATGAAAAAAAAACTGAACATTTCAAAACTAGAAAATTTTATTATCGATTTTTCCTTTAACAAAGTCTGTCGTAAAAAATCAGCTCATTATAAAAGGACAAGTACAATCTTTGCAAAAAATGATCTGATTTCGCTTAATTCGTCCTGAAATTTATGGAATTACTAAAAGAGTTATTTTCTCAAAACGCGCATGAACGTTTTTCAAGAAAGTTTCTAGTCTTGCTAGTTACGGTGAAGAGAATAAGTCATGTTCGCGTCATGTCGCTTTTACCCCCAAGCATGGGAATTTAACTAGGCCCAGGCAAGGCGTACTCTGATAGCAGGCCGGCGAAGTCGGACTACCGACCCAAAACGCCTTATACACACATATATTATGTTGTATTCACGATATGAAAGTTCAACATCAACTTTAACAATGCTTTATTC
This sequence comes from Teleogryllus oceanicus, assembly GCA_964035755.1. Classification (NCBI taxonomy): domain Eukaryota; kingdom Metazoa; phylum Arthropoda; class Insecta; order Orthoptera; family Gryllidae; genus Teleogryllus; species Teleogryllus oceanicus. Next base: position 160,013,755 of record CAXIVR010000001.1, read on the forward strand.
TGTTATATTTCATTTCCTTTCTGCAATCTTTCCACATGGCGGGTCGCGTCTAACCTTCTCTCTCCCCGTGCTCGGACTGAACACTGAACAGTCTCGGCCGCTCTCGTCCAGGGCGCAGCGCCGCCTAGCAACCACGCCGGGGATCCACGTGGTGGCGAGTAACCACTTGTGTAACAGTAACCACTTGTGTTAGCAGTTTGTCTGTCCTCATTGCCTCCGCTATTCTTTTTGCGTCCAGAGGCAACTGCAACAGAGCGTCACAGTTCTCGTGATCGATGTGAGCGCAGCCTCCTCCAATTTGTCGAATGACTCGTCTGGCACCGCCGGCTGCCTCGACAGCGCGTCCGCATTGCCACGATGTGATGTTGACCTGTAAATGATATCAAAATCATAATCAAAAAGGAAATATCCCATCTTTTAAGTATCTTCCCCGTTCTTTTCGAAATACCCTTTCTTGGATTGAAGAATGATGTAAGTGGTTTATGGTCTGTAATGAACGTAAATTTTGCCCCATAGAGATATTGATGGAATTTCTTCACCCCATAAATTGTTAACGCTTCTCGTTCTATTTGTCCATGATTCTTCTGTGCGTTATTTGAACATTTATATGCGAATGCAATTGGTACTTACACGCCTTCTGGCGTAACTGTTGATATCACAGTGCCAATACCATTTTCAGAAGCGTCAGTCGCGAGCAGTAGCGGTTGACCTGGCTGTGTGTCAATTTTCTTGCCTTAATTGTTGTTTCAGATTATGAAACGCATTTTCGCACTTTGATGACCACATAAACTACACATTCTTTTTCCGTAACTGGTCTACTGGTGATTAGCTGATCATTGCTCTATTCTTAATAAATTCGGAATAATAAGCAACTTTTCAGTATCTCATCACAAGAATGTGCTGAGTTGTTTCACATCTTGAGGTGCTGGCATTCTTGTAAGTGCTTCAATGTTTTCTTTTGTTGATCGGATCCCATGCTTATCTACTACGTGGCCTCAATAATTTTTAGAAGTCCTACCAAATTCACATTTCTTCCAGTTATATCCGAGTACATTGTCTTTTAACAATTGCAACAGAATCCGCAAATTCTGCTTATGGGCCTCTCCAGTTTTCCCTGTAATAATGATATCATCCAAAAAGTTAGCACAATTTGGCACTGTCTCGGTAATTTGTTGCAGAAACCTTTGAAATATCGCTGGCGAGCTGGCAATACCACACGGAAGTCTTTGAAACTGATATAAGCCGTTATTTGCATGAATCACCATAATTTTCTTTGACTCTTCAGCCAACTCTAACTGAAGATACGCTTCCGATAAATCTATTTTCGTGCAATATTCACCTTGTAGTTGACCAAATATTTCTTCTGGTTTCGGCATAGAATAGTGATCTCGTGATAAATCCACATTTGTGGATTTAATGTTACTTTAAAATCTCCACACACCTTAATTTACCATTTGGTTTCTTTATAATGACCAATGGTGTGGCCCACTCTGTAGTATTGAGTGGTTTGAGCACTCCTTGTACTCACCGTTGTAATTCTTCTTTTACTTGCTTTTGCAAATTAAGTAATACCGGTCTTGCTTTGCAAAATTTCGGTTAGCAATTTTCTTTCATCGTTATGTGAGCTTTATACGTTGTGCAATGACCTACACGGTTAGCGTATCAGACTGTTATACCCAAGTTTGCGGATTCAAACTCGATGGAAGCCATGGATTTTTAAGGGCGAAAAAATCTTTCGTACGCCTTCGGAGGGGAAGTAAAGCCGGCTGTCCCATGTTAGTAGATTTACTGCATGTAAAAGTTCCTCAAGCCTAAATGAAGCCTCTGAGATAAATTCATATCGCCTAGTCTTTCTTTCTTTCTTCCCTAGTTGGCAAATGGGGCGTAGCGAAATTTGCGTGGTCAGAGGTCAGATTCAGCGTGGTCAGCGCTTTGCGTGGTCAAAGGTCTTCCGAGCAGCCTCATGGTCTGAGTTTCACCACGTCAACTCAACTCTACTCAACTCTACTCTACTCTACTCAACTCTACTCAACTCTACTCAACTCTACTCAACTCTACTCAACTCTACTCAACTCTACTTAACTCTACTCAACTCTACTCAACTCTACTCAACTCTACTCAACTCTACTCAACTCTACTCAACTCTACTCAACTCTACTCAACTCTACTCAACTCTACTCAACTCTACTCAACTCTACTCAACTCTACTCAACTCTACTCAACTCTACTCAACTCTACTCAACTCTACTCAACTCTACTCAACTCTACTCAACTCCTCTACTCAACTCTACTTTACTCAACGCTACTCAACGCTACTCATCGCTACTCATCGCTACTCAACGCTACTCAATGTTACTCAACGCTACTCAACCCTACTCAACGACATGTTATGCGTGGTAGTGTAGCGCATGTAAGTATAAGTGTGTGTAAGTAGGATAGAAGGAAACATCGTGCGCGGTCTGTGACCCGTTTGTTAGGGTACTGTTCCGACATTCGCCTGATGTTGAACGGAGACAACACGGAAAACTACCTTTGTAATCAGCCGGCCGCTATTCTTCTCGGACCGCGCGCGATGTTTCCTTCCTCTTCTTTGTCCCATCCTCACCCCTTACTTACACACACTGACATTTACATGCACTTCACTACCAGACGTGCCGGGAGACACACCTGGAGCTTAGAATTTGTCCCGGCTGGGGCGGGGCCCCACTGGTGTGAGATACCTAGTAGTAGAAAACTCCACTAGCCGACGGTAGGTTTGCGCCGAATCTTGTCACATAGCTGAGGAAGGTCACTGCCACCTACCAAGGAAATGCATGCACTACACGTACGTGACTAGTAACCTTAGCAATTGGCGCGTCCGGAATCACCAACAATCAGCCAAGAGAAAGGAATGTTCACGTGTGGTGCGTGTGGTAAAGATATGCGCAGGCATTCGCCTGGTATTGATCAGAGCAGCCGCTCTTACGCGGTGCCGCCGTTAACAGCCTATCTTTCGGCAGGGTGACAAAAAATCAGTGTATACATGGCAGGTTAAGAAAGACGAGAAGGTCGAACACATGCGTGAATAATCCGAATACAATTATTGCAAACTGATCCCGAAAATTTTATCTAAATAAAAAAAAAAAAAAATAAATAAGAAAAAGTAAATAAATATAAAAAGTAAATAAATAAGTAAATAAGTAAATAAGTAAATAAGTAAATAAAAGAAAGTAAATAAGTAAATAAGTAAATAGAATAGTAAATAAGTAAATAAGTAAATAGTAAATAAGTAAATAAGTAAATAAGAATAAGAAATAAGTAATAAGTAAATAGAAATAAGAAATAAGTAAATAGTAATAAGTAAATAAGTAAATAAGTAAAAAGAAATAGAAATAGCAGAAAGTCAAATGGAATAGAATAAGTAAATGAGTAGAATAGCAAATAAGAATAAGAATATAGATAATAAGAATAAGTGAGTAATAGAGTAATAAGCAAGGGTAGATAAGTAAATAAGATAAGTCAAATAAGAATAAGAATAGAGTCAGATGAAGTAAGATAGAATGAAGTAATAGTAATAAGTAATAGTAAATAAGTACAAGAATAAGTAATAGTGATAAGTAATAAGAAATGAGTAATAAGAATATAGTAAATAAGTAATGAGTAAATAAGATAAATAAGAATAAGTAAATGAGTCAAATAAGTAAATAGTAAAAAGTAAATAAGTAAATAGTAAATAAGAATAAGAAATAAGTAAATAAGTAATAAGTAAATAAGTAAATAAGTAAATAAGTAAATAAGTAAATAAGTAAATAAGTAAATAAGTAAATAAGTAAATAAGTAAATAAGTAAATAAGAAAATAAGTAAATAAGAAAATACGTAAATCAATGCGTAAACGCGTAAATGAGTAAATGCGTAAATGCGTAAATCCATAAATCCGTAAATCCATAAATACGTAAATGCGTAAATGCGTAAATGCGTAAATACGTAAATATGCAAATATGCAAATATGTAAATAAGACAATAAGTCAATAAGTAAATAAATAAATGCAAATAATTCCCTTTGGCATTTTAGACACGAAATATTCACAATAATGTACTAAAAACGTCACAACAGAGTGTAACTTAGAATGTCATCAAGCGCACCGTATGTAAGTTTCTTTTTCATTTTTCTTGAAACATAGCATTAGTTTACGATAGCCTTGCAATTCAAGAAGTCACCTTGCAGGACTAGAAATTGTTTTGCAGTGACGTGGAAAAATTAGAAAATTATTATTGGGAGAAAGATGGTATTGTGTCGGACATCATTAAGAAACTAATTGTTAATTTGGATTCCGACTGATTCGTGAGAGGGTGAAGCCTGTGTATCATCATTAGATTCTGAATAAGGTAAGCTCGACGCTGAAATTATCATGCAACAGAAACTTCGCAGATCGTCATAAAAAAAATTCACGCGGCTAGTAGTATGTTGATGGACAGGATGTCCTCCCACCGCCGCTCCGTTTCTGGGAAGACGCCTAGACGTTACTTCTGCACCGCGGTCGGAGAACTCAGTCCCTTACAGTGGTTGTTCTATGGCATTGGAAAACCAGTAGTATGGAGGAAGATATAATACTTGATACACCTTATCTTATAAAGGTTTGTCAACAACATATCTAGAAAAAAGAAAACATCCGATTCGAACATATTTTCTTCTGATGAAAGAAGCAAATATTCACTGAACATTTTGAAAATGCAAATTATAAATGGGAAGAAACGTTTTTAATTGACCACTTGTCAGTTTAAAAAAATTAAATTAAAAAAACATTAATCTTACCTGTAATACTGTTGTCACTCTTATTATCAAACAAGTGTGGGTGACTTGAAATTCTTATACTACTGATTCCTTCCACGATCCACAAAATAAATTTACAATCCACGTTTGAAGGAAAATGAGAGCGTATTATCCATATCCCCGAAATATTAAATACAGGCGCCGTTGTAGTTGGGCTATCCATTATTTTCTAATTTTTAATAAATAGTATTCATGGAAATTAATAATGACGATAGTAAAATTAGTAAATTTGAACTTGATAACTTTTACTACCAACCAAATAATAAATAAAAAGCAAAAATGGGCAAATTAATAAGTTGAACGAAACTACTAAATGAAGATTTACAAAAAACAGCAAAACGCAAAAACCAAATCGCAAGCAAAAATAGCAAATTGGCACAACACCTTCCACTTGAATGGCTTTTAATGTTGGCGGAAGGTACAGAAGTAGTCAATATTTGTAGCAAATTTAAATTGAAAAAAAATAGCACTACTACGTAAACGTAAAATATAGAGTGTAATTGTGAGAAGGTTGGCAGAATATTTTGCCAACATAAATCGAAATGAAACGACCCTAAATCGAGTATGAATACATGTTCTCATCCGATAGTGATATTTTTCAAAAGACTCGTTAGCTGGCCAGCACTATATTACTCGACAGTTGCGACACATCGCACATAGTATGTGACAAGGAGGCATAATTGAAGAAACAAATTTTCTTCGTAATGCCCTTACCCTGGGCGTCGTGTCCAATACTACCGGTAAAGTGCGCATCATTTATTACACGTCGAAATGGATCTGTACCTACAGCCCGCCACCGGTGTACCTGCCTTCGCCGTAGCAAGTGCTTACTGCTATCAGAGCAGCAAGTGCTTACTGCAATCAGCGGATTCGGTGGTATAACGGTCAGCGTACCTGACTGTTGTACCCGAGTTTGCAGGTTCAAACCCGATCGAAGGCCTGGATTTTTAAGGGCAAAAAAATCCTTCGTACGCCTTCCTTCGGAGGGGAAGTACAGCCGGCTGACCCATGTTAGTAGATTTACTTCATGTAAAAGATCCTCAAGCCTAAAAGAAGCCTCTGAGCAAAATTGACATCCGCCAGTTTCGTCATCCAAGATAATACCTCCTTTCCACGCTAGGTGGTGAAACGAACGTATCGAAATTTGCGTGGTTAGACGGAAGAGCGGGCCTGATGGCCGAGTCTCGCCACGCCGCATAAGGCATAAGGCATAAGGCATAAACTAAACTAATCTATCAGTTTGCGGTCAAGATCGACCTTACGCACGGCTTCTACCACGTGTCTGTCCACCCGTCCTTTCGCGCGTACCTGGTGTCGTTATCGGCTCCACAAAGTGGCAGTTTACGTGTCTCCCTATGGGCTGGTTCCTCTCGCCGGTCTTCATGCAGACGGCGATGAGGGCAACCCTGGGGCAATTATGTGCCTCTACTTCATATATCTACTATGATGATATTCTCCTGGTGAACACTGACGCCGACAAATTCCAGCGCGATATGCATGCCCCCCGTATGGCAGGGTTCGCCATAAATGAGAATAAAAGTCTTCTGATGCCCTCCACACGACTCCGATATCTTGGCCTGAGGCTCGATCTGCATGCAATAACAATCACTGCTGACGCCGACTACATCCAATGAGTGACCACGGTGCCGCTAGATGGCTCAATCGTCTCCGCTTACGCATGTCCCTCGCGGGCATGCTCGGATGGATATCACCTCAACCACCTCCTTCCCCTTAGCGCGGGTAGCACTACATCTACGCCCTCTTTGCAGCTCTACCGTTGATAACACGCCCGGTTATCCATGTGTACGCGGATGCCAGTGATCACGGGTGCGCCTATGTGACCGAGGAAGGCTCCATCTACGCGGCGTGGAAGCTTCAGTTTTCTACTACAATATATCAGAAAGAGACAGAGGCCGCCCTGCGTGCCCTCAGAAATTTTCATACTCGTTTTGTTGTTTTTATGACGACTGTCAAGCAGTATATCACAATTTTGTTAAGAAAGTGTCACATATATATATATATATATATATATATATATATATATATATATATATATATATATATATATATTGTAATGATTTGCAACAACCTCAGAACGCGCAGATCCCGAAAGCGAAATTTTATTTCATCAGATAGACATTAAACTACAGAAGAAACAATAGACGACGACGCCGCGGACATATAATTTTCAGAAATTAGCGGAAAAGGCGAAAAGCGTGAAAGCGGCAATATAAACAATGGTCAGAACCAAATTTCAGGACAAATCTAAAGCGAAAACCAGGAAAATCAAACCGCGAGTTAAGAAGATATAAGAAACGCTACAAATTGCATGCAGAACGTTTAGAAACGTAAACAATGGAACCCATTGTTGTGATAGCAAAAGAATCAAATAAACCAGTTTTCATAAATATCTCGAGAACGTCTTGATGAAATGACTCCAAACTTTCTGTAGAGTATAATAGTTGTAGAGTATAATATTAGGATCACGACAAAATTAGCCACGGCACGGGAAAATTAACACAGCGCCGAGATAAATTGTATATTAGGATTTATTACGTGAGGGATTAGTAGGAACAAACGACGCACCACCTGACGTAGTGGAGTGACGTCATCATGGATGAATAACACGGAATATTTATTTTAAAGAAAGAAAAAGAAGGGGAAGAAATATAATGATGTGACATTTCTTAATTAAAGAATAGACGATTTATGAAACCAGTAATGAAACGCAAGACGCCCGTAAAACGTAGAACTATGAACATATTACGATATGTTTTTGCAGTGATGGGCAAGTGTTTTAGAAAAAGTTTCCAGAGCTTCTGGACCAACAATGCCAAAGAGAGGATAGTTCAGTGTGAGTTGAACTCTCGCAGCGTGCGCATCACCCGTATCAGTATGATAGGAAATTCGAAATGTTTGCGTAATTAGTTTTGTGAAAGTGTATGCGGGAACGTTATCAATTAGATGAAGTTTAAATTATCTGCGAACAATTCAATGGACTAAATTGCAAAACGGTAATTCGTGTAAGTTGGGACGCGAAAACGATCGGACGTTTTATGAAACTTGATGAGTTTGTGCGAGGTGCATTGTACAGTTTTGAACGGGGACTTTGATGGTGATTCATGGATTTCAAGAACTGGTAGCGGCTGATTGGATGGAGGTGGGTACACGAGCTGTGTACCAAAACATTGGTCGACAACGGGCGATGGCAGTGTGTGTCGCCGCATATGAGCAGCACCAGGAAAGTCGCGTGAATAAATATATATCTATATTTTTATTTGAAAGGTAAAGAGGGGGAATGAATTTTGAAGATTCTGTTGAAGACCAAGTCGTGTTGATTAAGTTAAGAGTAATAACAGTATAAAGTCACGACAGAATGCGCATTCCGGTATGAATGTTTACTTTATTTATGTTTTTAAGTGTGAATGAATGGTTTTGTATTTGTTTATGTTTCAAATCCAGGACATTTATGCCATTGTGTAAAATTGTGCATGCCATAACAGGGGCAATTTATATAAAAGGGTGTCAAATAGCTGCCTTGACAACTGGTTAATTGAAAGAAACAAAAATGAATGAACGCTCATTGCGGTTCATGTATATCTGGATTATGAGTATTGTTTTGTATTTAGCAAGAAACTGACCCAGGCACGAGCATGCAGGTATCCCGTTTCAATTCCGTATGGATTGATCACAGTAGTCACGCCCAGGTAAGGCTCTATTTGTATATGCTAGCTGAGGCACGGGCAACAGGTGAGTGAGGATCTTGGTTTGTCAATGAATGTCAACGAAACCAGGCGCTCAACCAAACGAAGAAGATTCTACGAAGTGTAGGATTATGATAGGAAAATAGTGAGAGCTAGGGCACCGTAGTGTTTGAGACCAAGAACGTAAGGGGTGCGTAGATGAATGGAGCAGGTGGGACGGATAAAGAAGGTAGGAAACCATTACAGTGGCGCCCCGGGGAAGGGGGGAAAGAAGTGGATATATATATATATATATTAGATATAATATTATTGTTACTCGCCCATGTGGCGTTTACTATTGTCAATTTTGAAATTGTATTGGTGCCTAGTTGTGACAATAAAGCTGACCAGCTGTCCAGGCTGATCTCCACTGGATCACTCTAGCCCCGGCCAATCAGCAGCCGCCGTTACGCGTTCCCCTCGCAACGACAGTTTCGGGTGGCCGTGGGCCGGTGTGATTCAGTTGGACACAGACCTCGGAGTAGTGCGATCTAATAATATTTTCATTATAGTTTATATTTATCACTTGTTACCGGGTAGCATCTCCGCGTACGCGCCTCCCACCACGCGCTCCTGCGTCACTACCCAGCGACCACAATTGGGAAGGAATTAGGAAAGGGGTAGAGTTTAGTACACTTCACAGGGGTTGGACTAGCCCTTGTGAAGCAGCCAAACTCGTTTTCTTGGCACAAATTTCATATGAGATTCGACGGGGATGGAACCCGGATCTCCTTGGTGAAAAGCGAGCTCTGCGCCATGAGATAACTGCAACTGTGTACCTTTGGACATCACGGACTCAGTTTCACTCCACGCCTGTGAACAAGTGACAAGAAAAGTATTAGTTGTTGACACTACGGAAGACAGGTATGTATGAAATTCTTTTTGTGCCATGCGAGTAATTTTTATTGTATACATTTTTTTTTAATTTCTCGAGCATTATAGTTGGTATTTGCTTTGACATAATTCTCTTTTAGCGCTAAAAGCATCAGTAACAAGGCTGGATTTTATAAAATGTCTAGCTAAGGAACTAGTACGTAGTTGCCAAGTGATTAGAAAGGTGATCGTCTATCACACGTCTTCAACAAAACATAGTGGGAGCGGTAGCTCAGTGCGTCAACTGATGTCGCTGCAACGGCTTTGACCAGGAGGTCCTAGGTTCGAGTCCTGAGGGCGACAGGATTTTCGGCACTTGCTTTTCAGCTAGATCGTATTCTGTCGCTGTCTGGTGAAGAATTCTAGCGGCCGGCTGCTCTGATCGGTAGTTTTCCGTAGTTTCTCCAATCAACACCAGGCGAATGCCGGTGCAGTATCATAACAAACGGACCGCGCGTGATCTTTCCTTTTTCTTCCTTGTCCTATCCTCACCCCTTAGTTACACACATTTACACTAACATACACTACACTACCACATATTGCGGGAGACCGGTCGGGAGCTTAGAGCTTGCCCCTGCTGGGGTGGTGCCTCGCTGGTGGGAGAGTCCTGGTTAGAAGGAAACCCCGCTAGCCGACGGTAGGTCGGCACCGGATCTCGCCATCCAGCGGGGGAGGATCACCGCCATATCCCGAGGATAAACAGGCACTACACGTACGGTACAAATGACCTAAGCTGTTGACGTGCCTGGAATCACCAACCAACCAACAAATCATCAGAATTTCTATTAAGAAAATATTAGGTAGAGAAGAGAAGGAAACAGCAAAAAAGGATGGAAAACTCTCAACAAAGAAATACTGCTCTATTTGTCGAAACTGAAGATTAAAATTCTATTTGTTTCTCTTACATACAAGCACGGTCAATATGTGGACAAAGTTTGTCAACAATATGAACCAATCCTAAAAGCAATAAAACATGAAAAGTATTTATAAAATTTTCCTAAATGTGTTTAATCGTTATATTGGCATTAAATATTTAACTCGACTACAGAGAGACAATTAAAAATCAAATAGTTTTTAATTATCATTATCTCAAAATCTTTTAAAACATTGCGCAATAAACATGAATAAACATGAAAAGGGGGATTTCTGAAAAATTCATTCACGGGATTCATGAAAAATGAGATCTGCGGCATTTTTTGTTCATTGCTCTATACGTGAAAAGAATTTGGAGTCGTATTTTGCGACGTTTTCTATAAATTGCATTTATTAAAAGAATAATGCCAAAACTCGTTTAAAAAAGAATACATTCCTTTTTTTAAATAGACCTATCTATTTTGTTACAACAGATTTATTTTGTTTTTTTCTTAATAAAAGTTCCAATATTTCTTTTTATAGACAGCCCAAATTACATTTATCATAACTCAAATTATTATTACATTCAATGTAGAACCTTGTACAAGAATAGCGCGGCAACGTTCCTGAGGTAGAGTTGTGCCTCGATCATCAGGCCTTGAACAATGTGTCATCTAAAATAGGAAATTAAATAATATAAAAAAATTCAAACAACTTATATTAAGATAAAATAGGTGTCTTTAACATTATAAAGAATTCACATTACATGTAAAATTGTAGATGAATACGTACTCTACAAGGAATTGGAAATAATATACAGAGAGTACCACAAACGGATAGAGAGGACATAAGGAATGTCTTAGTCAACTCCATTTCAACTTACACTAATAAGCCGATCATGTTAAGTAAACAGCATAATGTAATATACCTTAACCTTTTGCAAACAAATATTTTTTTAAACATTTTGAATTGGTTGTCATTCCCACAGATAAGGGTGGCTCGGCTTAGTTGCTGTAATAGATATGTCGACACATCAGACTAAGGTAGAAGAGAACTGTAACTCCAGTGATAATTTTACCCAAAAAGTTCCAATACTCAAGAAGGTTTAAGGAGATGGCTTAATAAAACGTTTATAGATATTTCTACTTTCCGTTGACTTTATTCTAGGGTTGCCATTGCTTATGGGTTTGCCAAGGTCCATAAGCGGAGAATCCCTTTTAGACCTCTGGTATCTAGTTTATCTTAACCAGACTATAAATTTTCAAAATTTCTTAATGGTGTACTTAAGACTTTCTTAAAAACTAATTATAAATTTAATGCGAGGAATAGTCTTGATGTGGTGTCTAAATTAAAACTTTTGAATTTAACTCCGCAAGTTGCAATGATTTCATTGGACATAGTCAAGATGTATTCTTCTATGCCACATAAATTAATAATATTCTCAACCTTAGTAGATGTTTTAACAATGCAAGTTAGATACAAGGTTAGATACAAGGAGCGCTCCATTCCCGATTAAGTAGGGCCCATACCCAGGGTGCAGACGACCTAACGAGTAGACTTCACGCGCACACCGAGCTCTGATACCGAGAGCGGACACCGAGGACGGACGTGCAGACGCAGATGGAGAGAGCAGGCGCAGACGGAGCGTTGAGACGAAGACGAAACGCGTGGACGCAGACGGAGCGCGCAAACACAGACACAGTCGGAGTGTGCAGGCGCAGACCAAGAGCAGACGCAAACAGCGCGCAAACGCAGACCAAGTGCGTCACTACGGGGAGCGGAAGCAAGCGGGTCGCGCAGACACGACGTGGCGCGCAGACACCAACGTGGCGCGCAGACACCACGGGGCGCGCTGTGAAGAGAGTGCGCGCAGACAAGACGGGGCGCGCAGATCCAGCCGACAGAGGGGAAGACATGACCTAACCTAATATTTCATAAGCTTCCACCTTTGCCATAGCTAATATTAAAATACTAACCATGATTTTCCTCGGTAGCTAATTCAGTTCCTAATAAAAATCAATGTATCTAAATTCGTCATGGAAAGTGCATGAAAATTTAAAAAAGATGTGGCGTAGATATACCCACCGCGACATAGCTCGAAGTGAAAGGTAACTTAAATAAATCAAAATTTAAAATATAAAATTAACATGGCGGAACTCGTTACTCTGACACGAACTAATCACATCTAAATGTAAAAAATAAAATTAGCATGGCCGAACTCCTCAATACGCCATGACTTGCACTGAAGAACAAGATAACGTAAATGTAAATAATAAAATCAACATGGCGGAGATCCTCACTCCGCCATGATATGCGGCGAAGTAAACTAGAAATCTAATTGTTCAACCAAGGAAAAATATTAGCTTCCGGCTGAACTGGGGTTAACAATAAATTTTATCTAGACACAAATATAGACTTAGCATCATTGTTTAATGATTACAATTAATCATATGAAACGTTCTTATCAAAATTTTCCATTAAGTTTAGTTATTTAAAATAATAAACCTGATTGAAATTATAAATTTCAAACCTGTTCCAACCATTCATGCGGAAGTAGAATACAGGCAGCACCCATCGCTATGTCGTGAAGACATGATGGGAGGGAGTGAGTATCGGGAGAAAGATGAACTCGGTGTTCGTTATATACAAAATGGTTTATTGTACGTTCCTATGCAAGTACGTTTACCCAACAGAGGCTACGCAGCCCAGCACTCAGTCGGTCGTTGCCATGAGGAGGGTGGGGGAAGGGTGGCAGGTGGCGGCGGCAAATCCAGCGGCCTCAAGGCGGCGGCGGCCACAAGGCGACGGCGCAGGCGGCGGCGAAGGCAGATAGGCTGGCGATGGGTCGCTCGGTTCAGCACGGCGTCGATTCCCGACTCGGTCAAACCCGAAGGCAACCGTAGAGCGGGACGCCGGCGATCACTACCGCACTCACGAAGAGCGGGAAACGAGCGACCACTTCTTAGGCCGGGCCCGGTCTTATATACCGCCGGGCCAGTCCATCCCCGGCGTCAGCGGGGGTGGCGTTGCCTTTGTTGATGGGCACCTACAGGGGTGCGGGGGGGTGGCGAACGGTCGGCCTGGACATCTGGTCGCCAGACCAGCGCGGTCCGAGCGGAGGGCGGGCGGTGAAGGGCGCAAGCCGGCGTCGCCTCACCACAGCTATAACAAGTGAATGTGCACAACGAATAAATACAATCAAAATACGAGAAATGTAAAGTTAACATACAAAAAATTAATAGACAATAGCAGCACCAGAATTATCCTTTATAACGAAATTCAATTGTCTTGAATTTGTGTGGGAATTAATCAAATTCTTATATATGGCAACCATCTGCGAAGATAAATGTGTACATGGATCGTTTCATCATGAAAGGAATTATTAAAGTAGTATGTACATCTTTACTGAAATTGTACTGTAATCTTGTTTTTGCCTGTTTTCACTTTCAGTACAATTATACTCTCAGATATTCCCACTATTTCTTCTATTTCGTTTCTGAAGTTTTTACTTACTTGGAACGCTACTCCCTTCTGTCTTGTGGTGTCCTATGTACGAGTATGAAAAGATGTCTCCGCTTTGCTTCTTTTTTATTGCTTCACCAAGTATTCGTGTTTCACTTAGTCCTAAAATATATCTTCGGTTTTGCAAATTTATATGTGTCAACGTTTCTTCTAGTTCAACTTCCCTTGCTTCTGACATTAAAAGTCTAGTGTTGTAAGTCATGATCAATAGTGCAACCTTTCTTGTACTTGGTTCTGTTTTCTTATCTTTCACTTGTGTCTTATGTAAGGTTTTCTTTTTCAATGTTGATAGATTTGAAGAGAGTGCATTTATTCTGAAGTTAAAAAATTGCTCCAATGTTCCCATTTCCATTGATTTGGAGTTTCTGGTATCCAATATTAACTTACTTTCCTTTTGAGACCTTGCTGCTGCTGCTGCTGCTACTACTAGTAATAATAATAATAATAATAATAATAATAATAATAATAATAATAATAATAAAAATCCGCTGAGGTACAGTCAGCGCTCTTTCTATGAGAGGCTCTGTCTAACTAAAGTATTAATTCCCAGAAGGCGGCTTTGACTCCCTAGGGATTTCGATTAGTGCATCGCTGACGTTTCTCAGTCTTACTCTTATTGTCTGGCTTTCGTGTCTTGTCCTATAGAGTAGGGTGCATCGATGCTCTTTTGCAACCGAACTCTTTAAAGGTTCATCGGTTGCCTCTGTTACGTTAAATTCGTTGTTGGCATTTTCCTGCCGTGTTTTTATGATGTTTCTTTTTTCTTGCTTGATTCTCCTGTTTTCTCTTTCTTCTAGTGATTTTATTCTTTCATCTATGTTTGTTTCTAGTTTCGACAACCTTTTTTAATTGTCTTTCCGATTTCTTAATTTTTGTTTTCTTGTGATTTATTTATTTTGAATTTTTTTTTGTTTCCTTCCGTAAAGTCATATTCTCATTTCTAATTGCTTTTAATTCTGACCATTCGTGTTTTCTCTTGTTATATCTTTAATTTCTTTTAGTAGGCCAGAGAGGAGTTTGTTTATTTCAATGTCTCTGTTATCATTGGCGTCTTTATTTCTTGTCCTTCGTACACTATTGGGGTCTTTTCGCGTTCTGTTCTCCATATCGCCTTCAGTATTTGCTGTGTTATTTTCTCTGTTCTTTGGCATTTCTAGGTATTTCCGTAGAATTCTTGTAGTGGTTTATTCTTGTCGCCTCAGGATGCGTCTTGTTTGTCACCTCGCGTCTTAGTTTAATTAGTCACTGACAGAGGTCGCTGGATCATATTTCACGACAGACGCATTTAGTACATTAAGCCACTAATATGTGTCTTTAGGGGTGCCTGTTCCTGTGTACGGGAGATAAGCTGGTTTATCTGTGGTTCACAACTTTCTCGTTAAGAGTGTTGTATTCACTATCTTAACCTTCAACTAATACACATCATGGTGGCGACGTGTCGGTTAGCGATCAGCGTTTCTACCATGCATTCAACAATATTGTTGTGTCCCGTGTCACGCTCACAATCCTTTGAGCACTCCACGTCCATCTGATCAACTGATAACTTACCTTGAAGCATATGCTGTCTGTTAAACATACCAAACGATTAGTCCCGTTAGTGTAATGCATGTTTTTTCTCGGGAGATGGCGGTGATCTCCCCCCGCTTGATGGAGAGATCCGGCGCCGACCTACCGTCGGCTAGTGGGGTTTCCCCCTAACCAGGGCTCTCCCACCAGCGGGGCACCGCCCCAGCTGGGACAAGCTCTAAGCTCCCGACCGGCCGCCCGGAATATGTGGTAGAGTAGTGCATGTTAGTGTAAGAGTGTGTGTGTAAGGGTAGAGGATAGTACAAGGGAGAGGAAGCAAAGATCGCACGCGGTCCGTGGCCCGTTTGGTAGGGTATTACTCCGGCATTCGCCTAGTGTTGGTCGGAGAAACCATGGAAAACTAGCGATTAGAGCAGCCGGCCGCTAGAATTCTCCTCCAGACAACGACTGAATTCCAGCTGTGTCGAAAATCCTGCTGCTGTAAGGACCCGAACCTAGGACCTCTCGGTCGGAGACGCTGCAGTGACATTAGTTCATGCACTGAGCTACCGCTACCGGTAATATTAATATGGTTATGGTTTCTATATATACACACAACCCTTTACTCCATTTCCTTACAAATACAAATAAAATTACTTTTATAATATCTAGAATAATATTACTGTTACTTCAGTAAGTTGTATATATTTTAATTATTCCATACTATTGAGGTCCTTGTGATCCAATAATAATAACTCCATGGAATTCTGTCATAAAATCGTATAAGAGTACCGGCTTGGTTTATTCCGTTCTCTTTTGACAATAATATTAAGGAAATTCTATCTTATGATCTACCATATGACGACATCAAAAAAAAAAAAAAAAAAAATCCCTTTGAAAAATTATCTACAATTATTGCCAACATTCACTCGAGTGCACTCTACCAGTTTGAATAATTTAAAAAAATAGAATTAATGGCCATGTTTCTCTAAGGTCTTAAAAATTATCAATCTTGGCCTTACTATAATTTTTTATGATAGAAAAACAAAAAAAATATAAAAATTTCCTTTTTTGCAGCACGACCATTACTGTTCACATCCCGATATTTCTAAAAAAATCATAATATCTTCAAAATTAACTTCATAAAATTTTGGAACTTTGAAACTAATACGCGATGAGTCCACTACGGCAACTGGAGATCATCTCATAAGTAAACATCCGTACAACCAAAACCGCCCAATGCGCTCGCCCCGGAATCTGTCACCTCTGAAGTTTTTGATTCAACTATTCCGCGTAGTTTAAAACCACTCTTCTCTGACAATACGACTGTTTCTTATGCTTTTTTATACTACATTGTCTTTAATAGCATTTTAACGTTGCCATACATTCCTAAATATATCCCAAGATATTTATAAAGTTCGTAACCCCTTTTCCAATCACTTGTTTTCTTATTTGAATATATTATCAGTACTTGTTCGTCTCGTTTGTGAGAACATTCGATTGTCTCATTCCTTATATGGAAAATTAATTTATTATCACGGAAATCTTTTCTTTTTAGGAAACTTTGTATGGTTGTGACGTGTCATTATTTGTAAACATGTTTTTTTTTCTATAATTGACATTCTCAGTTTACTTTGGGCACAGTTCTTTAGAATATCAATAAATTAAAGAAAACAGCTTCCACTCATGCACCTTCTCATGTTTTCGTTCGACATATGAAATTAATGTTTTCAATCCTAATTCAATGTTTCTGTATTTATTTTGGACGTGTCTGATTGAACCGTCACAGCTTCCTCCGACCAAAGACGTCAATATATCGTCGTCATTGTCCGCGATTTATTTGACTCTCATGTCTTGTGTTCGACAATCGCACCTGACGTTGCGTCGTTTCATTCACCCGCGCACACGTAGTGATGCAGCTATCAAAACATCCCATCACACATCACAATCACTTTCTTCCTGTTACCATACTCGTTACACATACAGTTTTCATTAGAATACAAACAATTACATCTTATAATAAAAACAATCTTCCTTCTTGGTACATGCAAAAAACTTATATGTAAACTAGAGCTAACCCCAACTAGCTATATACACAAAACAAAATCCTACTCTAACATTTCATCTTCATCATTTCCCTCGTTAGCTAATTCTGTGTACGGTTTAATGTTACATACATTGTACATGCCGACCTTATCGTTCACGGTCTCCTAGAGTAATACTGTCCCTTGATCTAGAACTTTAACAATATCGTACGGCCCCGAATACAACGGAAAGAACATGGATAATAATTTCTACTCCTGCGACGACGAATGCACCGATTTGGAAAAGACTGGATCGCCTGCTTGATATGTCGCCTGGAATGATTGTTTCTGGTTCTTCTCTTCCTTTTCCTTACCGCACTTTTCAAATCTTCATAAATAATTCGATCTTCTCTTGAAACTTCAATCCTGTAACTTCTGGAGGTATTTTAATATTTTCAAATGCCTTGATCTTTTTCTCGAAATGAGTTTCCACGGCTTCGTACTTGGTACTTGTACTTCGTACTTCGCACTCGCATGGGGAGCCTCATTTAACACCTCGTTCAAGATTGGAATTGCCTCAAACCATGCCTTGTGATTTTCCGAAGCATACACGCGGAACAATCGCGACAACTCCTTCATCACTCGTTCACTGGGATTACTTTGGGGATGTCTGACGGCCGTATAATGGACAGCAATCCCCGGCGCTTCCATTTCCAGTTTCCATTGTTTGCTTGTAAATTGTGATCCTCTATCGCTTAATATTTTCGTTGGCCTTCCACACAATTTTATGAAATTCTGTACTTGGCGAATACAATTTGCAGAATTCGGCTTCCTGATGGGGTATACTTGAACTAGTATTGAAATTACGTCAATAATGACTAAAATATCTTGATTCCCAAATTTGGTTTTGGGTAAAGGACCATGCAGATCTACGGCGTAAAGTTCTCTTGGGCCTGTTGGCACAATAGCTCACCATTCTCCTTCATTGTGCCGGTTTGTTTGCTTCCTTTTTTTGACAAACGTCGCACGCACTTAAAACGCGCCGTATATCCCTCCCCATGTTCGCCCAATAACACTGTTCTATTAAAATCATCGTAATTTTGACCGCGCGAGTTAACGTGATCAACCTTCATCTATCCTTTTCCGGAATCCAAATTCGAAAGTGGTTCCTTATTTTGTTCACCTTACGCAACGCGATGCCGTTGTACAATTTCCACTGATTTCTGTTTTGTTCCCCTGCCTTCGTCACGATGGTAGCGTCGTATTCTTGGCTTTGTATCATCTTCATCACTTCGCGGGTATATCGGTCCTGTTGCTGAATGCCGATAATTATTTCCCTCGTCCATTTTGGGTCGATGTTGCACACTCGTATCGTCCCTATGAGATCCTTCGATGATTCCTTTTCTTTCACTTTAATTCGCGACAGATAGGAATATGTTGTTTCGCCCTTCGTGGTGTTCGACCTCAAAATCGAATTGCTGCAACCACAGAGTCCACCTCAACAACCTCTCGTTATTTGTGTGACTCCTTATTCAGAACACAAGGGCCTTGTGATCGGTAATGATGGTAAAAGGGCGTCCCATCAGTAATGTCCTAAACTTTCGCGTGGTCCAAATCACTTCTAGGGCTTCACGTTCCGTAGCTCCGTATTGAAGCTGTGTCCCCTAAAGAATTTGGCTATCGAGAGCGATTATGCGTTGTTGCCCATGCTCTCCGATTTGGAATAATACTGCACCTAATGCAAAACCGCTGCTGTCTGGAGACCCAGATACATTCATCGTTGGAAATCTGGGTAGCTTACTACATGTATCACTCAATCCTCCGCGTAGATCATCGAACGCCTCCTGGCATTGTTGGCTCTAGATCCACCTGTTACCCTTCCCCAGCAGATGCAACAGTGGTGCAATCTTACTTGAATAATATTTTACAATTTGCGCATAATAATTACAGATACCAAATAAACGCCAGAGCTCGCAAACATTCATTGCCGGAGGTAATCTTTGAATTAACTCGCGTTTATCTTCCAGCATTTTCATCCCGTTCTTGGATATTTCGTGCACCATAAACTCAAACTTCGTTTGACAAAATTTACATTCCTCAATATTTAGTCTCAAATTATATCTTTGAAAAATCCTATAAAGTTCTTCCAGATCCCGCAAATGGTTTTCCAAATTAGGAGAAAATAATACAAGGTCGTCCACGTACATTACGATAGTCTTCTTCATATCTGGCGAAATAACATCATTTAAATATCGTATTAATGCTGCTTCAGAATTTTTCAACCAAAATGAGAGCCTAGCAAAAGAATATACGCTTCCTTCGAATCTGAAACGGATGTATTTCCTACATTCTGTAAAAACCTCTAACTTAAATTTTGTAGTTGTAGGAAGATTGCAATTTTGCAATTTTCGAAAATTCAGAGTTAACCGTGAAAATCGGATCTATGCCACCCCCCTTTTAGTGTATTTTACCCGATGTTTACAAGAAAATTAAAAACATTTGGAGCGGTTTTTGAAAAAAATATCCCAGGGGCATCATGTAAAGTACAGTACAGAAAACATATATTGATCGGGGCCATCACCGGCTAAGTTCAGTTTTTGCACGGCTTGGGCAGCCCTTGTCATGACGAAACGTCGCAGGTAGAGCCAATCCCAACGCAGGCAGGAGTGCCTAAACAAAATTACGTCGTAGAAAATAACGGGCGCCGCTAGTTCAGATGTGGAAGCAGTTTCAAATAAAAAAAATACTTGAAAGAAACACTTGTATGAAATGAAAGTAAATCAATTGAAATATATGTGAACACTTTGCCACTGTTAACACCATTTTTTTAAAGAAATTATATTGATATCAAATAAAAAACACTCATGTTAGACCAATCAATTTCTTATCCACATTTTAATTCCAATAATTTAAATTTTTTTTCAGATTTTTTCGAAAAGAAAAACGTTAATTATTTTCAATTGTTCATATGTTTATTAAATTTGAAAAAATTGCAAAATACTACCTTTCTCGAATCGATCAAGGGAACCGTTTTAATAAAAGTAAAATTCAAAAACCAACTGCATATTTATCATTAAAGTAACAGTTAAACGATTAAACGAGATATTAAGCACTCAATTTTAATCTCTTCTCAAAACTGCAATTTTGTAATATTCAACTCAGGGGCAATTTGGGGACACTCCTCGGCAGGAATAGCGCACATTTCGGAATTGTTTATAAAATTGTTAATTGTTGCAAAATTGTTAATTAACAGTTTTCGATTCTGGGACATCAGCGAACCCTTCCCACTTTAGAATTGAAAAAATTGGAAATTGTTTATAATTTTACAAATTTTGCAATTCTTTTTTATTCTCTCTTCTCAATTCCCTTTACACAAGATGCAAAATCCCGCTACCCAACCGGAACTACCACCTTTCGTTTTCGAGATACACAATTGTTTCTAGGATCTTAGCATCTGATGCCAAACCCCATTTGTTTCCAGACAATTCATTCGCTCTTGGCAGTCAACTATAAAATTCAAATAGTTTTGAAGTGTATTGCTTTCTGCTGATTAAATTGTGTTGACGATTTGTGACTTGCGACAAATCGATGGAAATTGTTGCTCATGAACTGTTTTTTAACTTTCGGAATTTAATTTCTCTTCTTCTTGTATCGTTGAAACAGTAGTTTGGTTATTTTGATTCGTCTGTGTTATAAATAAATTCTCTGGCAAATTTCAAAACGCTGAGACTAACTGTTGTCCTACAAATGTGAAGATTTCTTTGTGTTTCTCAGAGTGCATATTCAGTGGTGCAAAGTGTATGCCAATATTTTTATCGTCTAGCGCGGAAACTATCAACAAATTATTTTGCAAAATGCTTTTAGATAGAGCACGATGGATCATTTTCATATTTATTCCACGAGGTAAGTTTTAGGCAGCAGATATATTCTGTGTAATATTTTTAATTTTGGTGAAAATGAATCACATGTGGATTTTCAAATAGAACTATGCCATTTTTTACCTGAAATGAATGGATCAATAGAGGAATTCAATGATGTCTCATTTGTTAATAATTTAAAGAGAAATAATGTATATTTGACACCGTGCTTGAGCATTCCTTACTCTAAGGCAAACAACGCTCATCATTGGCTTTTTCTAGTGTGGCGTCATGGAGAAGAACACACAGACATTTACAAGTGTGTACAAGTTTATTTACACGTATGTACAATATCTAAATTCTGCTCCGAAACTACACACTTTTGAGTATTTCTCTGTGGATACCCCACATAGCTAGGGAGGCCCCGCCTCCACTGACTCTTCTCCCGCGCCACTACCGTGACCTCGTCACTCGTGCAAGAGACACGACACGCTTCAGCCTGGGCGTAAATTTTGCGCATCGCGCGAGGTTTCCAGAACAAAAACCCCCGTGTGAGCTCGTCGGCTCGATTTTATACCTAGAGTGTAGCCGTCACGTGACCGTCCCTGCTGTAAGAGGGAGGATCGCATCTACCACGTGACCTTCCAGGTCAAGCTCGCGTCCACTTGGTCTAAATATATCCCAACGCCGGGGCGCCAAGACTATTCAGCCCGCAGGTAGACGATACTTCCGCTCCTCCTCCCACCCACGGCCGCCAACGTGACGCTACACTAGTAATTCAAGTGGCCTATCCTCGGAAGTTTTCCCAGTTCTCCTCGCCTTAAAAGGCATAAGAGACTACGTCTGTAGAATGTGGCACCAATCCAATTACGCTTCCCTCCCCTGGAGAATGTTTCGTTACGCCCTTTTGTGGGAACAAATTCTTAACGTGTATTAAATTGTAAAAAATAAATTAAATTCAGTGTAATAAGCAAATAATAGTTTTGTATAAATTGTAGTGCTACACACATTTAAATATATAAATAAGCAATGCAACTAAACAGTATACTCATGTTTTAGGAAGACGAAAATTCTTTCTTATTATAACACTCATTTGTTCACTTTTCACAGATTGAATATTGAGAAGTACCCTCAATCTGATTAAGATTTGTTCTGGTAATAATATATTATGCATAATTAATACATATATGTACATGTTATTATAACATTTCTTCTCCTTCTGTAACTTCTTTTACATTTAATAGCTCAAGGAGTCCATGACCCTTGGTTTCACTCCTAACTATCTCATCAACTTCCCTGTAGTGACCTGGATCGATTAAGCAGACAATGCTAAGTTCTCCGCTGTTCCATTCCTCTGATTCAATTGTTCCGGCCAATTTTGCAATCTTCTCGCGCAATTTTCGTGCTTCTTTTCCAGAGAGCATTATTCTCAAACGCATTTGAGCTCTTTCCAGAGGCATAACAGTTTTCAACATCGGAATAACATCTAGAGCCACATAGCATGTCACATGTTTTTGGTCTTGATTGTTCTTTTCCTAGTTTCGGTTAAGCATAGTGCCATTGTTGTAGAAATTTAATTCTATTTTCATTCTTTTCTATCTTCTTTCTTCTATAAGTGTGCAAATACTTTCCCAAAGTTCAAATATGTGATCAAATATGTGATCAAATATGTGATCAAATATGTAATTGACGGGTAACAAGAGAAATTTATAATGTACGGTATGGGAAATTAAGTTCGATTAATTGTAATGAGAGAGCAATTTTGCGATGAAAATGTCTTTTTAATGCATATATTCCAAATTCATATATTTCCTTAAATTAATTAATGTTGTTTCCATTTCCATTGAATGGAAGGACATAACATCCCTCACGCGCCTATATTTTGAAATGACCCTCAGAGAGGTCACTTACTCGAGTCGCCTTGTTATTGAATCGAACTCTTGAAATATTCTGTTCTTACAGTAGTTCCCGAAACTCGTAAATTCCAACATGCCATCTCAAACTTACAGTAGTTGTCGCACCCTACTTTCAAACATTAGTAGACACCGCGAACTGTGAGGCTGCACGTAAAGTTTTAAACAAACTTCATTCTCGTGTATGAGCATGTGTTAATATTTCCAACTTCTTTGTGTCGGAGGGGCTGTGATTCTTGGGGAGATAATAGTGTAGTGGGCATGGTAACAACTCTCTGAACCTAAGCGAGTTCTTTTCCTAGCGTGGACAAAACTTTTGGGGATTGGAAACCCTTCTGCGGGCTTCATGAAGTATTATGAAATTGCGATTATCAAATACGGGTGTCCTGTTATTACTATTAGTTTTAATTCAATTTGTTTCATTTTGTTTGCATTTTAATCAGATTTCTGTTTCTTATTTTTCGTTTTTTGTTAATGTATTTTAGGAATGGCGTTTAACTCGTGCCAATTTTATTCTTCATTGAGCTAGATTGCTGTTTCCAAGTACTCGCGGTTCAAGTCACGTCATATTCCGAACGGAGAGCTGAAGAATATCTGCATTAAGAGTGGACTGACAATATGCCAAGCTTCAGAAAAAAATGCCAGAATCTCGAAGGGAATATTGATGACTAAAATAAAAGATTGTAAAATGCCGCGATCGTAATAGTTGTGACATGCTATCAAATAATATCCTAGAAGAATCTATAACAAGGGCGGCCAGTTTTGCCCGCATGGGCATTCGTGTTCCTATTTATGCCTTGCGGGCGCTGCCACTCAAAATCGTCGCTGCAGCGGGCAACGAAGGAAATTTGAGCGCGGAAACATTCCTGGGAGATACGTAACTGAATTACAAAAGGGAATAATGTTTTCCAGAGGATTTCAGAAAATAAAAGATAATAACTGTTGTAAAAAGCGCTTATTAATTAGAAAATAGAAATATTCGTAATGAAAATTTTCTGTCAATAGAATTACACAGGGTCCCACCAACTATGGCGGGACCTCATAACTTAACTCATAACTCATACAGAGTCCCACCAACTCTACAGAGGCCACCTTATAACTTTTAAACGGTTGCCGATATCGAAATACAGTTTTCCCTTAACAATGCGGAATCATGGGGGAAGTAATGTGCGGTAAAGATATAATTCAAAATATTAGTTTTGGAGAAATTGAAATATCTTTGATTTTTTTACATGGAACCATGTATTTTTTACTAGAGATAGAAAATCATAAATAGACGAATGCATTGATGTAACATACGTTATTATTTTGATGGTATTTTTTTAGTATAAAATTATTTTTTCAGACATGTGTTTTTAAACTAAATTTACGAGATTTCCTGTTAGCAACCGTTGCAATTCTCGCATTTGGGGAAGGTTGCCTTCGCGGCACCGGCACTTTTACGAGAATAGGGGAAAGGTCGCGAAGGCCACTTTCCCCAAAAGGAGGACGGTACCCACCCCTCGCATTTCCCCTCTCTTGAAGCGCCTCGCCCTGAGATATACCCACATTACTTCACCATGTCGCATTACAATCTGTCTGACAAGAAGCGAGTCGTAGCGTTGGTTGAAAATGGGACTCTCTCTGCTTCGGAGGCCGGGCGTCGTTACGGGGTACCTCACGTTACTTACTGCACGTAGGTGGTTGCGGCAGTATCGAGAAACAGAGGAAGTGGGAAGACGTGCTGGCACCGGACTGTGGCGTGTGTCTACCGAAACTCAGGACGCCGAATTAGTGAACCAGGGTAGGGAGACACCATTCCTCAGTTCGGTTCCGTTGAAACGAGGCCACATCCACCCCGTCCACGGCAGATGCTCTCTGGGATGTGGTGATTGATGCGTGGGACGAGGTAGCCCATTGTCTTAACTATCCTGCAACGTGGGTTGCTTCAGTTTGTGTAGATTACAAGCCGTGTTGGAGAACGATGATTTTTGGTCCTCTTATTGAAGAGAGAAAACGTCCCTTTTGAGCGCTACATAAATAATGAAGAATAAAGAATTCACTGCAATGTGAATGTAAATAATATAGTGTTGAAACACCTACACGTTGCTAATTATTATTCAGTAAAAAAATCTAAGGAAAACGGTGAATCGAACCAACGAGCTCACGACATAACCCGCTACACCACTAACACAATGGGCTACTACGTCCCTGACCAAAAGTGGCCTAACATTGACAAGTTCCGTACCCCACACTTCCTATATTGTAAATATAGGACACGGTATTGCAATGGGAGAGTAAAGTTATAAATTATGTATAATATTTCTGAGTTAGTATATGTTTCAACTCTATATTTCAAAGCTGTGTTTAAAATAATAAATAAAATAATATAAATATCAGGTTCCTCACAAACTATGGACAACCCTCATAACTTTAAACTGTGTACGATATCGAAATGCAGTTTTCGCGCAACAACTCTGATGCATAGGACTAGAAAAGTGCCCAGTGATATTGTTAGTATCATGTTTCAATCAATGGATAAATTCAATCATTCTTCATTTTTTAAATAGAAGTTTATAGTTTTTCACCTGAAATGAATAGAGCATGGAAGAGAATAATAAAATATTTTTTCACTTTTTAATCTTTTGACAGAAATATAGAGTAAAAAACTTGGGTATAGAGTAAAAAACAGTGGGTTAAAAAGTCCTTGTAAACGCAAGACCGGACTTCAAGATCAAAGGCCCCTAGTCAATCAGCAGATTAAAGCCCCTCATTTGTAGTAATAAACCAAAAACAAAAATAGCCAAATATTTATATTTGACCGAACAATGATACATAACTAGGATAGTTTGGTTAACTGGACCTTTTATTTTTTTTGCATTTGTTTATCTTAGGCGAGCCAAATTTATTACATAGTAATATGAAGTTAACATCAGAAACAGTAATACAAATTATTAATTTTCAAGTTTTAGCAAATTTCGTGGGGTGCAGAAATGTAGTTGACGAAAAATGATCCACTTAACTGCAGTGTGGGCTTAACTGAGTGTGGTGAAAACTAATTGTGGTGAAGTGAATTATTAAGAGTATGTTGAACGCAGTTCTACGAGTATATCATAAATAGGAGACAATTTTAATGAATAATCATTTTTACTTTCTTGTATACGTACTTTTTTCATTAAGGTCTTGCACATTGTTTTGAGAATTTTAATAGTTTTCTCGCAATACGGCGTACAATATTTGCAATTTAAAAAAAAAAAGATTTTCTCTGTCTTGTCTCTCACGTAGCTCATATTTTCATTAGAGGCAATTTTTTCACATTATTTTATTTATGTATACACATGCTCTGAATAATGTTGAATAAAATTTCTCGATAACTCAACATATTTTTATGAACGTGAGCCCCTTTTCAGAAACGCTCAAACGACATTTTCTCAAAAATTTCTCCAATTTTTACGTCATACGTTTTTAACAGATAGTGCTAATTGCACTGTTTAGTATGACGTTAAGTTCATTTTTGTGTACTCTCGTTTGTTTGTTTGTTTTTAAAAAATACACAAATGTAATTTTTATGTACCTCTCACACCGTTAATATGCATATTTGCATTGATTGCATTTATAAGTGGAAGTGGTTCCAATGATTTCGAATGAAGTGTTTCGAAAACTCAAGAGATTCCTCTGAAAAAGAGTTTCCAATTCCTCCTTTACAGTAATGCCCAATCGCCATTTTCTTAAAAAATGGCTTCAAATTTTTCACTGAAAATTTCTATTTAGGACAAGGTTTTCCTCTTATTTAATATTCTGTAATGTTAATATTATATAAAAGTTCTACTATTTGGAAACCGAAAAGAAGAGAGAAATGTCAAAAATGTGTTTTGGGTGACGATAGATGATAGCTGGCGAGAGAATGAAGCAAGATCTTAAAGCCAGTCCACACAAAGGAAATTAGAGAAACACAAAGAAAATTTGCTACGAGTAAGTCTAAGCCATTCGGTAACACCTCTATTTACCTTTTTTCGTCCTTTTTAAAACATTTTGTTCATATTTAATCTTTTTTATATAATTTTAATAGTATTTAAAATAATTTTACGAGATGAAACAAATGCTCTTCACACAATTCCTGAGTAACCTATTCGATTTCTTCGTTCACAAATTTTAATGTCAATCGTTGTATGAAATCTAAGGTTCCTGTGACGCCTATCAATACCATTGTCGGTGCGGTGTCACGAAATCTAAAGACAGATTTTCTAGTCCAGTTCAAACCAAAAATTTGCAAGTGAAGTTCACTTGAACGAAAGGGAGCAGCCATGCTTACATCAGCAAGTATTCAACCGCTTGAGTAGTTTATCTGACCTCTTTTTGATCAATTTTTTATGTCATTTTATCTTTTTTTAATATTTTAAAAACATTTTTATAGTACTTTAATGATCATTCTTAGTAATGATTTAGGTTATCACAACTACCGATCTGAGCAGCAGGACGCTAAAACTCCTCAATTCAGGCTGAATTTGATTACCAATTAACAAAGTAGTATTGCATGTTCATCACCGTCGCATCCCGAGCTCTATCACAGACGCTGCAGTAGTAATGATGGTTGTCACTGAACCATATCAGCCGGTGCTCTTGGGTGTAAGTTGCTTTTCTGTTGATCTTGCTCTCACTATAGTTCTCCTGAATTCTCAATTAAAGATTTTTTTTTTATACAGAAAAATTTTTGAGTACTTAACTGAGCCACTGTCCACCTAATCTCCAAAGATTCGGCCCACCTAACCGCGTTAACATGAACTTTCAATGACTTTTAATATGTTATTATAACTTAACTTTCAGCATTATAGGCTGCGAAAACTACGTATTTTATCAATGGTAAAAAGTTCCTGATTTCATGAATATACAGTTCTATTTTATTATATCATTAACGTAATGATAATTAACGTTTAGACCCCAGGATTGTGTAAGTTTTAATTAAATTAGCGATTAAATTGCACTCACGTCACATTTAAAAGCGAAATGTCTCCATAATCGGCTCCCACATTCAGCGACATAACAGCTTTAAATGTGCCAGGGAACCACCCTTGTAATACAAATTTAAATAATATTTCACTTCAAGAACATTTTAACTTTCTCAACATTTGTTTTCTGCATTATTTTCTTTAGGCATGTTTTTTTCTCTATAGTCACTAAATACCATCGATGTCTATGTGACTTCTCGGTCTGAATGTCCTCGACAGATCGAACCCGAGGCCGTGCAAGATTCAAACGCATTTTTGGAGGGTTCTTAACATGAAAACATTTTCAATATTTATTCAATAATTACTCAAATTTTATGATAAAACTGTCCTCGGGTATCACAGAAAATGGCGAATATCTCATTTTCATTGAATCTCCAAAAGTTCGAAAATTGCAAAAGTTCAAACTTCTTCCACATGTTCTTACTAATAATTAAATGTTTTCTCTTTATTTCTCTTTTTTTATTAATCTGTCTAAATATATCCAAGACTCCACGCAAACGAAGTTGCGGGTGCAGCTAGTGACTATAATTCCTTCATCATGTAGTTCGACATCTGAAACAATTCTAAATGTACCTGTGTATCGGCGTACCTTGTTCTAAAATATTCTGGGTTTACTACCCAACTAAGGAATTTGATAGTCTTAAATAAAGATTAAAAACTTTGTAAAATTATGTAATATTGTGAATTTATACAAATACATAAGCACATGGCCATAGGCGTTGGTTAGTGTATGTTGTGAATCCATGTTGGACCCCATGAAAGGGTTCTCCGAGGGGCCGCGCCCACGGTTCCGGAGAGGTTTCACTACGCAAAGTAATTTACGGTGGGATGATCCTTGTGAAATAATGACCGTTCCCTGAAGGCATTCTGCGGCCCAACTAAGCCGTAGCCTTAAGGGTGCCGCCGCGAAGAAATAAATCGCTTGGCGACAGGGGTATCCTCGGGATGTGGGGGAAGTTTTCCACCCTCTTCTCTCTCTCTCTCTCTCTCTCTCTCTCTCCCCCTCTCCCTCTCTCGCTCGCTCGCTCTCTCTCACTCTCTCTCTCTCTCTTCTTTTTCTCTCTCTCTCTCTTTCTTTCTCTCCTCTCTTTCTCTTTCTCCTTTCTCTCCCTCATTCTCTTCTCTCTTTCTTTCTACCTTTCATTCTTTCTTTCTGTCTGTCTATCTATCTAGCTATCTGTCGGTCATAACCTAACGCTTGACCATTAATGAATGACTTACTCCAGAAACACGTAAGTAAACTTTAACATTTCGCAGGGAGGAGTTGATGATATATGCTTCAATTTTTTCATTTAGTTCATTTAGAAGTGCAATCACATTCATGGTTCCAAAGTCCATAAATATGCAAAGAACCATATTTATTAAATGCTCCATTATCTTTACCGCTTCATTTATATCAATTACCTACAACATATTCCTGGAAACGTTTTCAGAGGTATATGTTGTTATTATGCCTTTGCGGGAAACCTGATGTACTACTGATCACACAGTTTTGGATGGAATATGAGGTAAGAATAAGAAAAATTGTTCATTTCACTTAACCCGTAACCACAGACGTGAATTTATGTTACGCAACTACAGACGTGGAGTCAAACTGACTTCACGAACATGTTCACATGTTCACATGTCATGCTTCACGAACATGTTCACATGTTTATTGCGCAATGTTTTAAAAGATTTTGAGATAATGATAATTAATAACTATTTTCTTTTTAATTGTCTCTCTGTAGTAGAGTAGGTTAAATATTTAATGCCAATGTAACGATTAAACACATTTAAGATAATTTTATAAATACTTTTCTTGTTTTATTGCTTTTAGGATTGGTAGATATTGTTCACGAACATTGTCCACATATTGTCCATGCTTGTATGCAAGAGAAACAAATAGAATTTTAATCTTCAGTTTCTTAAAACAAATAGAGCGTATTTTCTTGTTGATAGTTTTCCATTATTTTTTGCTGTTTTCTTCTTTCTCTACCTAGTATTTTCTTAATTGAAATTCTGAAGATTTGTTGAAGACGTGTGATGGAAAATCTCCTTTCTAATTACTTGGTAAATATGCACTAGTTCCTTAGTTAGACTTTTATAAAATCCAGCCTTGTTATTGATGCCTTTAGCGCTCAACGAGAATTATGTCAAGGTAATATCAACTATAATGCCCGAAAAATAAAAAAAATATATACAATAAAAATAACTCACATGGCATAAAAAGTATTTCATACATACCTGTCTTCCGTAGTGTCAACAACTAATATTTTTGTCGCTTGTTCACAGGCGTGGAGTCAAACTGAGTCCGTGATGCCCAAAGCTACTTTTAACAGTTGCTTTCGTCTCATGGCGCAGAGCAAAGTTGCTCGCTTTACACCAAGGAGATCCGGGTTCGATTCCCGTCGAATCTCATGTGAAATTTGTTCCAACAAAACGAGTTTGGCTGCTTCACAAGGGCTAGTTCAACCCCTGTGAAGTGTCCTAAACCCTACCCCTATCCTTATTCCTTCCCAATTCTGGTCGCTGGGTAGTGACGCAGGAGCGCGTACGCGGGAGGCGCGTACGCGGAGATGCTACCCGGCGGTCCTCTTGACAACTGACTGCGACGAGACGTGACGGACATAATATTAACGAAGGATTACTCCAAAAGCACTGTAATTGATGGAGGATTAAAGCGAAAAGCGCTCAACGCTCCCCAAGGGGCTGGGAGACGCGTTGCGACAAAGTAGACGCAACCAATTTAAAAAAAGGAAATAAATCTTAATAAATCAAAATGTATGAAATCGATAATCCGCGTACGCAACAATGATAAGTTAGATTGAAGATACTGAAGATGGAAAAAGAAGGTGGAAATAGCATAAGTGTCAAACTCATAAAATAAAAATATAGAAGAGAGCGGAGTCAGTTTGACTCCCGTCTGTAGATACGGTTTAAAATACCTAAGATTTGGGAAATAAAATTCCAGCTATCCCGTTGTAACTATTAATCTTCAAATTACATTAATTAAAAAATCCAAATATAACACTTTATTAACTAATATAATTTGGATTGTTGCCGAACTTGTCAATCTGTTCAAAATATCGGTTTTAAATTGAAAGGGCCACGACATCAGCCAGATCGATTGACGAAACTCAGTTATGAAGAAAATCGACCTAATGGTTTAGCCGCTAGCATTGTTCACAAACGGACAGGTCAGACACCGGGCGGACAGACATTTTGCCGACATTATATTTTTTGGTATCAAGAACTCACAAAAGTGATTCTGGCTACGCGTGAAGGAGGATTTTTTCCCTAAATTTAGCAACTGGATTCATCCACTTTTTCGTTATTATGGCCCTGTAAAAAGAGTTTATCTGACGTCCTGGAAATTAGCAGGATCATTTCATCTAATTTCAATTGAATAGCCCATAATTTGCCGCCATTTTACCGTTCTTAAGATATGAACACAAATTTGTCGGCGGTCATATTCTTAAAAAAAATGTACTCGTATAAAAGAACACAAAAGGAATTGCTGTCTAGGACATACAGATAAATCAGCAGTCGCCAATCGCGCGCTGTCGGGACGCGGACAGGAAGCAACAGATGTTCTCTCCAGCACCACACACTACTACAAGAGACTCAAAATGGAAGCCATCAGGATTTACAAACACAAAAACAATTTCAACAGAAAAGAAGAAGGTGACAAATTAAACAGTACATGGTACCCAGCACTTTGGAACACCAAACCTCGGCAGCCAAGCAGTACCGCTGTCGCGACCCAATCAGGCGCGAGCGCCCGAACCTCGCCCTTCCCAATAAATACGGGTTCCAGAGCCGCGGGAGCGTCAATCGCTTCACACGAACGCGATAAACGGGCGAAGCATAAGCGACCTAAGCAGTTCCTGGAGCAAGAGAAATCTGAAACAGCGAAATGAGACTTGAAACATAAGCTTTGAATCACTGCATACGCAATGCGCGCGCCAGTTGGCTAATATCTTTTTGATGTTTTTTCTTTCATGTTGCAGGATTGGCCATAAATACCCATAAGGGTAGGAATGGCCGCACCGCAGTGGCGTGAATGTAAATTGCACTTCGTGCGTTCACAAAACTGCACAAGTTAGCTCTCGTGAGAGCGTCAGTCAACGTGGTGCTGCCAGGTACTTCGCTCCCGCCAGCAACGCCATTGAGGACGCCTGCCACAGTTGCAGGCGAAACCTATGGACAAGTCTCCGTTAGACCACGGCCTACAAACCCGGAAAAATCAAATAATGTAGAAACCGGCCGTGAAAGCCTACATTGTACGTTTAAGTGGTCAATTAAAAACGTTTCCTCACATATATAATTTGCATTTTCAAAACGTTCAGCGAATATTTACTTCTTTCATCAGAAGAAAATATGTTCGAATCGGATGTTTTCTTTTTTCTAGATATGTTGTTGACAAACCTTTATAAGATAAGGTGTATCAAGTATTATACCTTCCTCCATACTACTGGTTTTCCAATGCCATGGAACAACTACTGTCAGGGACTGTTCTCCGGCTACGGTGCAGAAGTAACGTCTAAGGCGTCTTCCCAGAAACGGAGCGGCGCACACTGGTTGAATCGGGCCAAAAACCTGGCCATAACGGCAAAATTCAAAATGCGCGTACGGAATTCTGACTTAGCAAATCTCATTCGGAAGACATTCCAGCACACTACTTCAGCTCCAGAAAGTTGTTTGAATAATGTTTGTCTTCCTCGCGGTGTCGTGAAGTTACCGTTGCTCGAAACACTCGAATACATTGATTCTTATCAACGACATTTGTGAAATTAAAAAAAGTGTGTTAATTTTTTTGTGGATTCTTTTTGTATTTCCGAATAGAAGACATTCTTCACTATAAGTTAGAAATATTTTTAAGAAAAAGTGTCAAATAATTTTATGTATAATACGACTGAATTCTAACATATAGAGGGTAACAATGTTAGTCACGTGTTTGTGAATTATATTTTTTTTCCCCTTCAATTTTTTTTTTTATAAATACAATGCCCTTAATTCTGATTAAAAAACCACATTTAGCTGCGCATATCTGCACTTTTTTGTTATATAGCCTCTTCACTGCAATGCCACATAGTAAGATTTAACACTAGATATCCCAGAATTGCCTTCTACGCCACAGGGAATAATTTTCTCTGTATATTTTTTCGATTCTTCCTTCTTATAATTACTTTTAATAAGACAATTACTGATATAAATGATTGGAATGGTAACAATATTAACTCGGGACCGCGAGAACTATTGTATCCATATTTCTACACATAGCATTATTTTTATGAGTCAGCCATTTCCAAACCGCCATTATGAATTTTGAAATTTCACTAAGATATTCGAAATCAGTGATCTCCAGGACCCCATATGAATATTTTTAATGCAGTTTTGTTTGTTTTTAAAAGAGTAGATCCGCCATTTTGAAACCGCCATTTTGAATTTTGAAATGTATTTATTATATTCAAATTAAGCTACCTAAAAAATCCATTGCTACCCATTTTTACGCAAATCCACTCGCTTTTGCAATTATGACCAGGTTTTGGCCCGATTCAAGCAATGTGCGGCGGTGGGGAGAACATCCTGTCCGTCAACGTACGTGTCACGTGAAAAACTTTTTTTATCATGATCGCCGACGTTTTTTTTTTTTTTTTTTGCATGATTATTTCAGCATCAAGCTTACCTTATTCAGAATCTAATAATTATCAACAGGCTTCACCCTCTCACGAATCACTCTCGGAATCCAAATTAACAATTAGTTCCTCAATGATGTCCGGCACAATACCATCTTTCTCCCAATAATCATTTTCTATTTTTTCCACATCGTTGCAAAACACCTGCAGTCCTGCAGAGTGACTTCTTCAATTGCAAGGATATCGTAAACTAATGCTATTTTTAAGAAAATGAAAAAGAAACTTACATACCGTGCGCTTGACAACATTGTTAGTTACACTTTGTTACAGTTTGTTAGTTACACTTTGTTACAGTTACAGTTTGTTACAAGTTACACTCTGTTTTGACACTTTTTAGTACTCCATTATTGTGAATATTTCGTGTCTAAAATGCCAGAATATTTATTTATTTATTTATTTATTTATTTATTTATTTATTTATTTATTTATTTATTTATTTATTTATTTATTTATTTATTTATTTATTTATTTATTTATTTATTTTTTTTTCAGTTATTCGTTTTTTTATTTGCTGATTTACTTATTTGCTTACTTGCTTATTTGCTTATTTGCTTATTTAGTAATTTACTTATTCGCTTACTTGCTTATTTGCTTATTTACTAATTTGCTTATTTGCTTACTTTATTGCTAATAAATCAGCTCTTAATCATAAAGAACTTAATTTTGAGTTCAATTCATTTAAATGGATGTTCCATTTAACATTTGACTGAATTGAGAGACCTAAAAAGTTCAGTTGCCATAACATCAGAGCACCGTTCATTTTCAATGGAGCACAGAATTGTTAATTTGAAATAGAAAACTGCATTAAAATCATTTCTTTTCATTTACTATTAATTTGTTATTGCAGAACCAATTTGAAACATCTGAAATTGTACTATTTACGGTTTCTTTATTCCAAAGAATTATTTACTATATTACTAAATAGTAATTACATTGTAATATAGACAATATATTACAATAGTAAACTACATTGTCTTATTGAAAATGAAAGACTGGTATAAAGAGTCATCCCTCATGTAGTGGTACATGAATTTTAATTACAGAAAAGTTAAAGCAATTCAGATATTTTATATGGACACACACTAAGTTGACATTTAAGCAATGTTTTGAAGAATTTATTATCAGCAGATTTTATGGTGACTGGGAGATTATTAAAAGGCTGAGCAGCAATGCAGAAAGGATCTTTATTAGTTGAAGACTTGGTAGTGAATATCCTGTGATAGTTTCTATGTCCTCATGATAGTTATGTAGTACCTCTTTATTACACACAAGATATTGATTCTGATTATTTTTCAATAGTAGTATTACTTAGTAAGAGTAGAGTGTTACAACAGTCTGTAATTCATATTTAATAAAGAAATCTTTACAGGATTGTCTTGGATTCAGTTTTAAAATGTTTCTGATACATTTCTTTTGTAGAACCATTAATCTATCCATTTGTTTTGTGTTGTACCTCCTCATATTTCTATACCGTTCCATATTGAAGTTGTGAGAAGATTATGTCATAATAAATTGACAAAATTGATCTATTTCCAGGTGTCTGGAAAAGTATCTCAAGAGGAGTATATTGGAGTTTATTTTATTACAAAGTGTGTCAACTTGTTTATTGTTAGTTAGGTTCTGATCTATGAATATTCCTAAAAGCTTATGGTATCAGTTTGATTCACTGATTCATTGTCTACTTCCACTTTTGTGTTTTGGTGTTAGTAACTGTGATGAAACTTGAAATTGATTAATACAGTTTTATCAACATTTAATTTCAATTCATTCATGGACAAACAACTTTTAATTGATTTTAATGATTCCGACAGATTAGTTTCTAAATGACTAAGATTTTGCCCACTGTTTTTTAATGTCATATCATTACATAGGAAATTACAGAGAAATCAGAAGAGCTTGGAATATCATTAACATGTATTAGAAATAGCAAAGGCCCAAGCACAGATCCTTACAGAACACCTGTGGTAATTGTATAAAAATTTGATTTCACTTTGGATAAGAAATTTCAGATTGCCAGAAAATCTCTGTTCATATGATCTAATGAAGTCATTAACTCCACCATAACTCCTCCATAATAATCTAGTTTCGTCTACATTTTTTCATGATATACACTATCAAATGCCTTTGAAGTGCAGTGAAGTGAAGTGAAGTGAAGATCAATGAATTTACTTGTTGTTTTCTTACTTGATTCCAAGTTTTCAATGATTTCATGAATAAATTCCACAACAGCAGTGGTGGTGTAGAAACCCTACCAGAAGCCATGTTGTGATTTATTATGGATATTATTAGATTCAAGAAAACAGTTAAGTCTTGCTAATGCAATTTTTTCATAGAGTTTGCCAAATACTAAAGTTAGAGTTAGAGGTCGATATTTCCTAACACCTTGTGTATTATTATTCTTAGCAAATGGTCTTACAATACTTATCTTTTGGGATTCTGAGAAAGTGAATACAAATAGAGATGAACTTATTAAGTAAACTAATATATTAAGAAGAGCAGGCTTACATTTTTTAAGATTTATTGAAGAGATTTCATCATTCCCGGACAAGCAACTAATTTGAGGGAATTTATCAGTTAATTAACTTCATTAGCATTTATATGATGCAGAAACATAGATTTTGAAGTTCCAGAAGAAAGTATTACTGGTTACAGTGTCCTGCTTTGAATTTAAGAAATGGCAATTAAAGGTCCTAAAAATATCAGAAGGATTATCAAGAAAAATGCTTTCTTGTAGTAGGTTTATGTTTTTATGGGTATGAGTTTTTCCATTGTTAATTATATTCCACAACATTTTAGATTGGTTTGTTGAGCTGTTTACTTTATGATTTAATTGACGAGCTTTCTCATTCATCAGTATATTGTTTTTTGTACTGTGTATACTTCTTATTGTAAAATGGGTTCTTAGTATCTCTGAACAGGTCATACATGCTTTTCATTTTATTTCTAAGGAGAAGAATTTCATTAGGAAGCTTAATTTTGTTTCTTTACTACATACATTTGCCTCTTAATCATGGGGCATGCAGTATTCAAATTATAATTTAATGTACTCAAGAACAATTTCCATTCTTATTGACATCAATACTACTGAGTATTTCAGTCCAATCCTCATTTAGGAGACATTCATTTAGCAAATGTGGTTTAGTACCTTAGTGATCTGGGCTGTCCGGGTGACTGTACAGCCCTGAAGAGGACCGTGATATGTCGGTCAAAAAGTCAGCACCTTAGCTTTCAATGCAGCATCACCCAGACAGCCCAGATCATGACTCTGGTTGCGGAAGCCTATGATATCATCGTATCCCTAGTGTCACGGGTGAATGTGTATTTGGGTAGTAGTTGAAGACTAACGGGGCAATTGATTATTTCAATGATTTATGCAATGTGATCTATGGAACAGCTGGAATGGGTTGTAACATATGCTGCCCCAAACTCCACATCATGAAGACTGAAGCTCTTTAGTAAATCATGTAGTTCATTGTGTTCAATATTAATGTTCAGATCTCTCTGACCAAACTTACAACTGTTGTTTCTTAAGAGTTTAGTCAAAGAGTATATCTCAGAGACGGACCTCAATGTTAAATCAAGAAGCCTTATTTGCCCAACTTCTAGTGCCATAAGCAATCGTATCGATTTTTATTGAGCAAATGAACAGCCAATAGCATAGAAGTAGCCGGAAAATTTGAAGAAATCAGGTACGCAGAAATTTTAAAATTTCACTCCCCATATTTTCAACCTTAACTTCTCAAGAAATAATTGTAAGAAAGGCCAAATTATAAAAGTAAAATCTAGTATTTATTGAGCATATTGACATTACACAATTTTATAATTTCAACAGCATTAACAATTTTGTAATACATAAGACAATAAACACAGTACACCAGTTCTAATGCAACTTCACCTGCTTTGAGACATGCCAAATTAATGTGAATACTATGAAATGAGCACTTTATATGACCAATACTCGAACGAAACAAATGAAAACCTTACTGCACCTTTGCTCAGGTAAAACAAATGGCTACAGTACAATTGGTAAAAATGCCAATTCTTTTGCAAGTAGGAAAGGTGGTGATGACAGGAGGCCGATAGATCGAGTACCCAATCCTACGAGCAAAATTAAATCACTTTCACCATGTGTCTTTACACAGTTTTACTGCCTTTCCTTTTAATTAAAATATACAAATCACCTAATTATGTACTAATTGTAAGTTACAATAAGGGTAATAGTAGCTAATTAGTTCAGTTATTATTATGTTTGTTCCTTGCTTTAACAGTTTTATCTGAACATTTGAGGAATAAATCATTTTTAGCACAAGTGCTAAAACTTAAACTTTTAGCATGTTGTCCAAACCATAAAAGTAACTGCATTTACTAGTGGCTTTAGATATAATAAAAATAATAAATATTCTATTTTTGTTATCTACTTTTCCTTACAAGGTTTAACAATCTATCCTTATTCTAGTTTCAATTTTATTGAGATGTATTGTAATGTCACGTTTCTTAACCAATGAGTGGAATAATCCATTATCCAGCTTTGCTTAAAAAAGTTCAATATGACAGAATACTGCATTTAAAACTAGAGCTCAGGTTTTTATGACATACAGATGTTGAAAATAAGCGTGAATTTACAATTTAACATATATGAAAACATAACCAAAAATATGACTTTGAAAACTATATTTTTTACAAAACCCTGTTGGAGTTCCAAGTAATGTTTCTTAGGTTGTAATCTATTAAATGAGACCTGTTGTGGTTAAACTCTTCTTGGTAACCCCACTACTTAGTACAGGTGACCAGAAATGTGCAGGATTTTATGTTCAATGTAAAATGAAATCAATTATTTGATATTCACAATTTTATCGCATGAACAATGATTATTTATGGTATGAGTGGTATTTCATTTTGCAAATATGAATTGTTGCAACATGAGGTTGATAGGCCGAGTAACACAATTCTATAAGCAAAACAAATTACTTTCACCACGTGATATTCTCTAATTTGTAGACAGCCTTACTGACTCACACATTATTTTTATTCAAATATACAAATCACTTAATGATACATTAAAATCAGTAGTGGCTGACACAATCAGACACAAAGAGTTTTCTTTGTGGCACTCGCAGATTTTTCAGAACATTTATCTGAATCAAACATTATCTGAACGATGTTTAAACATCGACTCACTTTCAGTACTAGTACTAAACATTGAACTTTTGCATGCTATGCAGTTCTTGAAAGAACTGCTTTTACTAGTTGATGTTGAATATTTTTTTGTTAGTTAATAAACATTTGACATTTTCTTTGTACATGCATGGTACGGAACCTTTCTCACACAGTTCAGGGCCTGACTGTTCAATATTGGGATCAAGTATGAAACTACATTCTCTTTTAAAACAATAATTTACAAAGAGTGGAATGTAGCGTGTATTAATGCTAATAAAAATTCTTACAGAACAGATGCTAAGCACTAAAGAAATCCGAATACTGGATAAAAATAGGCTCTGAAACAGGAAATCAAAACTTTTGTATTCATAATTTTCAAATAATTTGTCAACAGAGCAAAACAGCCATTCCCAATTTGTAAAATTGACCATCTTTACAGACAAAATTTAAACTTAAAATAGAGTGCAATTTAATTAGAACTTTCCAGAAAGATATATGGGAAAAATAGTTTAAACAATGGATCTGAATCAGATGAATGAGAATACACTGATCTTAATACTCCATTACTTATACTATTACGAACTGTCAGATAACGAGAGGTGTCTGTAGACACGTTGTAGAGAATTAAGAAAGTCATTCACTGCACTTAACAATAATTCTTTAAAGTTTTTTTTCGTAAAGCAGAAGAACCTGTAACAATCAAGAATAAATTATTACCAATACACTATGGTTTTAGTAGCATACTTCTATTTGCCTTTCACACACATCCAAAGAACTCACCATTTTCAGTGTAAATTCCTGTATGTGCACAAGGATCTGAAATTAAAAATAAAAGCTGGTAAGGCTCTTTCCAATCTATCTACTGTTGTGTAATGAAAATTAATATTGCAAAAACAAAATTGTATGCTCATTTGCAATCTTCAAACAATTTGTCCTGTTCAAAGCTCTATTGCCAAGAGGGACAGATAAACTACAAATGTAAAAACTTAAAAAAAAAAAAAGAGTTAACTGCGCTACACTTTGGACAGATGAATTCTGTTTAAAAAAATCTTACCAGGTACAGCTATTGAAGTTGGTGTCACCTCGAAGGGTTCAAACAAGGGATCTGAAAAGAAATAAACATAAAAAAAAAATTCCACAATTTTCAACTAAATTATTTGAATGCCCTTTCAAGGCATACACTTACCATGAATGCTGTCAAAAAATATATCGGACACATTTCCTGCAGCATACCATAGTTTCTATATCCACAAACGATAAATTATTATCCCAAGTTTTCAGTAGCATTACCCTAGCGAAAATCGGTATGTCCACCAATGTACGCGAGATGTACGTGCAAACGTACGCGGAGTGCGCACGGAGTCAGATCTCTTATGTATAGAACGTGCAAAAGAACTTGCCATGATATCCAATTTTGTGTACCAAATGTGAACTTTGGTCCAAATGAATGTACGCTCGAGTGCGAACTGAAACGTATTTGATGTACGATGGAATCGAAAGGGTGTGTACACGATATGCACCATGACGTAATCGTTGCAGCCCGTGGAAACCACCTTCCATTGTAAAAAATTGTAGTGGAAAATTTCCACAATTCTCTCTGAAATTGTCATTAGCTAAACCCATGTAAAAAGTTTCCACTTTTGAATTCAATGTATTGGCCTTACTTCACTAGGTGATAACTTCATTGACCGTTGGGTCAATGACCGTTTGGCCAACCAAACCTATATAAGTGTTCTCAAACAATAAAGCTTTTTACCCCGAACTTTCATTGCAATTTGAACATGTATGTTTCCACATTGGGTTTGGTAACCACAACTCACCCTGTGCCACTGGCTAAGTTATTCTTCTTCTTCATTCTGCTAATTGTACTTACGAATGGATGTATTTCGACGAATTTGAGCATCTCAGGGCTCGGAAGAACGCAGTCCTACACCATTTCATGCTAAAAATCAGTTTTAAGGCTAAATGGAACTTAAACATAAAACCATTACGAATCTATATCTGAAATACCGTATTAAGTTATGTGTCATGTGTCTCTTCATGTGTCTTCATCCTGTAAACTTTTAATAGGAACTGATGTTTATTAAATTGAAATTGAAATCAGCAGGTAGGCCTATAATGGGAATTCTTGGTAATTAATACAGATTGCTCTTTTCACAACCAGTTAATATTTTACATTTAACAAAATTCTTTCTTAGTTCCTTCACTTTCAGTCATGTACCATTGCACAACCATGGCACATCAAGATTTCTTAATTAAAGAATATGAACTCCTACCTTTCATTATAGTTTAAGAATGGTATCCTGCATGTTTCAATAAAATTAAAAAAATTCAACAGTAGAGTGCATGTATTGAACAATAGAAGGAACAATGTCTATTGAAAACAAGTTTTAATTTCCCAACAACATGTGCATGATCATTAAATTTACAGGATCCACATATCCATTTGTTGAAGTGAAAGTTGCTCATTAGAAAACATATTTTTAGTCACACCGTCTACATTTTTGTTAATTGTACAAAAATCATGAGAAAATGAGATATTGCCTTCACCATCAACTAGCACATTTGCCTTTTCCAATATTTTATAAATAAATAGAAAATTTACCTCATGCTAAATCATTATGAATATGTACTCCCGTATTTTGCTTGAATTGCTATAACTTCACATGTCTCATGAGGGAAGATTTCTTATACTGGCATTTATGTACTTCTGGCAACAAATAATTGCTGATGCTTCTATCAAAATATGAAAACATTTCAGTTTAGAACAACATGAACAGGGAAGTGGCTTCATTTACACTTTGTGTACTTCTGATGAGAAATAATAATTCACCCATTTACTTCTGGAAGAACTTTACTTACGGATAAACGATTCTCTTTGCGGATGATACGAACATCCTTTGCAATAAAGAAACAGTAAATAGTACAATATCAGATGTTTCAAATTGGTTCCGAAATAACAAATTAATAGTGAACGAAAAAAAATTTTTTAAGGAAAAAATTTTTGGAATTTAAACCTTAAAGGAACCATTTAAAAAAATTAAATTACGAACTTCAGAATTCTTGCAATTTCAGTCAGCCTTCATACTGCTCGTTGTGTATACTTCGAATGTTCATTCCCCCTGAGATATGGCATAATATTCTGGGAAATACACCTTATAGCTCCCAGACTTTTAGATTACAAAAACGAATTGTACGAATAATAACCAAATCCCACCCACGTGATTCATGTAAGCCTCTCTTCATTAATCTAGGAATTCTACCATTACCGTGTCTTCTTATTTATGAATCAGTGGTTTTTGTAAAAAATGACTAGCTCAAGGGCGGGAATATTTTTTCAGAAAATGCAGAAGTCTATTACTATAACCCTCGACATAGAAATCATATTCATCAGGTGACAGTATCAACAGCGCATTACAAAAAATTCACATACAATACTTGTACATTATTTTACAACACTTTGCCAGATGACATTAAATGATTAAATTCAATAGAAAAGTTTAAATCCCAAGTGAAATCGTTTCAGCTGCATAACTGTTTCTATACAATTAGAGACTATACTGAGCATCACAAGAAAAGTAACATTAATTTTAACAATGATACATAATGCATTATTTACCATTTGAACTGTGTAAATGAGTATAAACAACCTGTAACAACTATTGTACAACAGCTTCCGGGTCAATGACCCCCATCTCGATCAGGTTTTTCGTCCAGTTTCCCTGATCCATTGAGCAAATGCTGAGATGGCCCCTTGTTTTGCTTCTGGACATAAATGTACCTTCATTTTCTGTGCACGTCTTCTAGAATTCAGTGGGAAATACAATTATTCAAATCATCGTTTCCATGTTGTCGCGGCAGGAAGTAATAAGAGGCAAAATTTATTAATTATTTATCCTTGAAAATAGATTTTATTACATGGGAGTTTTTTTGTTTTTTTTTCTCCCTTTCAAAATTGAAAATTTATTGCTTATTTATCCTTGAAAATACATGGGAGTTTTTTTTTTTTTTCTCCCTTTCAAAATTCAAAATTTAAGTAGTATATGACAGCATAGGGATCACAAAATTTTGAAAATGTGCACACAATTCACTTTTCCCCATAGCACGTCATACGCAGTTTTTAACTGTTTTTTGACGTAAAATAAATAAATAAAGTAAATACTTCTGTGCCTTTGATTGAAAGCTTGAAATAATTTAGTAAGAGGCTTTTAAAACTGTTCGGTGCACCGGAATATTCACAGAAGCTCATATGATAATGTTTTATGATAGTTATGACACATTAAGATTGATATATTTTAAGGTTCGTTTTAAATATATATTCAAAGTATTAAACACGGTTTGTATTTCTATGACACAAAAATCACTGGTGGTATTAACCTGCAAAAAATGTAAGCAAATTTGTCAAATGAATCATTTCAGTTAAAAATTATTAACTTGTACCTAATGAAAATATTTTAAAGAATTAGTTTTAAAGACCGTTTTGATATTCATGTTTCAGTATGAAGGCTGACTGAATTTGCAAGAATTCTGAACGCGTAGCATAATGAACTTAATTTTGTGTTCAATTCATTTAAATGGACGTTCCATTTAAAGTTTGACTGAATTGAGAGACCTAAAAATTTTGTTGCCTTAACATCAGTCAATGGTACACCGTTCATTTTCAATGGAGCACACAATGGAACACACAATGGTTTATTTGAATTGGAAAACTGCATTGAAATCGTTTTGTTTTCTTTTACTATTAATTTGTTATTTTGGAACCAATTTGAAACATCTGATATTGTACTATTTACTGTTTCTTTATTGCAAAGGATGTTTGTATCATCTACAAAGAGAACCATTCTTCCGTTTCAAATCGTCAAGAGCATATCTTTTACGTAAAGTAGGAACAGAATAGGGCCTAAAATCGATCCTTGAGGAACTCCACGTGCAATGGGCAAAGAGTCGGAAAGGTGCGTACGTAATGTTCCTTCAATCCAGTAAGGTATTTCCACTCTCTGAGATCGTTGTTTAAGGTACGAACATAACCAATCCAGAGCAATACCACTGATTCCATATGAAGGTAATTTTGAAAGTAAAATGTCATGATCAATGACGTCAAAAGCTTTTGAGAGATCTAAAAATAATCCAATAGGTGTCTCGTTTTGATCCAATGATGAGGCGACATCTTTAAGAAAAGAAAATATAGCTGTTTCCGTTGATTTTGATTTTCTAAATCCATGTTGGCAATCTGAAAGCGCGTCATGTTTACTGAGAAGGGTTTCCATTCGTACGTAAAAATGTCTCTCTAATGTTTTTGAAAAAACTGATAGAAGAGAAATGGGCCGATAATTTTGAATTTCATTTTTGTTGCCTTTTTTGAAGAGCGGCTTAATTTTAGCTGTTTTGAAAATATCTGGAAACGTTCCGGTGCATAACGATGAATTAAATATGTGAGTTAACGGGTGTATAATGGCATACGCAGAGGCCTTTAACAAAGAATCTGGGAATTCATCTAAACCGGACGAATATCTATTTTTAGTTTACCGATTATTTTGAGAATATCATAGGAAGAAGTTTCGAAACGAGCATCGTGTCTAAAATTTTGGGTGAACTGTCTGTTTTTTTAATTTTGTGGCTGAAGACCCTTAGTGAGATCGGCAGCAATTCTCGAAAAGTATTGGTTAAAGAGACTA
Organism: Teleogryllus oceanicus; assembly: GCA_964035755.1. Taxonomy (NCBI): domain Eukaryota; kingdom Metazoa; phylum Arthropoda; class Insecta; order Orthoptera; family Gryllidae; genus Teleogryllus; species Teleogryllus oceanicus. The sequence continues at coordinate 160,058,354 of CAXIVR010000001.1, forward strand.
GCCACTGTTGCCGGATCGTTCACATTTATATCGTTATATTTTAAAACAACATTCTCTACAGGGTTTCAAGTTCATTTAGTCGTATTTTTTATTATATTTCACATCGCTTTTGTTTTGTTATTTGAGTTCAAAATATCGTGATCGAGTTTCATGATTTTAGCCTGCCTTATGACTTTTCGTAACAATGTTTTGTATTTTTTAAAGTAGATAAGGAAATCTTGAGATATGTTATGACGTTTAGAAATGAAAGAAAGAATTCGCTTGTTTTTACAAGATGTCCTAATCCCTTGTGTTATCCAAGAATTGCTTTTCCGTGAAATATTTAATTTTCTTTTTTGAAGAGGAAAGCAAGGGTTAAAATGAAATGAAAGAGTTGAAAAAAAAATTATATTTGTCGTTTGTATCAAAAGTATTATAAACCGCTTCCCATGACTCTTGCATCAAGTAATCAATGAATAATTTTGTTTTACTTTTTGTAAACAATCTAGTCATACGTGTATTATTTATTGTGTCAGTGATCGCATTTCTTATAATGGCAAGAATTTGTGGATCATGGTAATGTTTAAAAGGAAAATATAATTGAAAGAAATGTATTGTTACCATCACTGCTCTCGATAACATTAAACGTTGCGATTAATTTAAAAACATTCAGATAAAAATTTTGTGCGCAGAAAACTTCAATTTGCTCATATATATCGGTTAAGAACTTGAAACAAATTTATCTCTACAAAAACGGAAACCACTTCGATGTAATCAACAGCCTACAATCCTATATTGGAAGTACTCTAATTTCTATTGCCAGAAGTGTGACAGCAATACAACTCAAAATCAAAATATGAATGCAAACCATCAACAGGCTTAAACTTGTGCATGAAACCAAAACACGAAGAATAGAAACTAATTTTACTATGTCAACTGCAACCGCTACCTCTACAATGAAACCTGCAAAAATAAGCATGCCCCATAAATAAAATAACCCATGAAACCATGGGAAACTTGCACCACAAAACAACATGAACACAACTCAAGGATGCTGGTTACAAAGTTACTCGTCACGACTATATGTCGGTACAAATGAACGAATGGAAACAAATGCATTAGTATTGAGGCAAGAAGTCGTAAACTCTTGGCTACTGATTATCAATACAGATGAACAAACAGCAAGCAATAAAAGAGTACTGAACACTGAAGGTGACGTAGATCCAGGGGATGAGACAAACAAAGTGAAAGAAAAATTCAGCAGTCTGCTTGCTTACTACAGCCAAGTCGATCCTTTAAACAGACCAGCAATACCAGTGTTACGTAAAGTAAATAAAGCCAAACAAGTTCTTTCTCAAATTAATGACGCTTTGAAAGAGCACTTGAGTATACAGCGAAATCTCTCTGAAATTCGACTCGCTTTATACAGTGCTGCAGTTACAACAATTGAAAGCAATGGTCTTACCATCCCAGACAATCATGCCGAGATCAAAACGAGAGAAAACCCGCCTGGAAAAGACGACTTGAAAACAATATTGATGAGTTAAGAAGTAAAGGTAATGTTCTTTCGCAATATTTAGAAGGTAACCAATCAAAAAAGGTCCTCCGAAAAGTAAACGCTATTGCAGCTAAAAATAAAATTGATATACACCGTCATAACAGGCAAGAAATCGTTGACTTGAAAGATAACATCAGACAAAAGATGTAAGTGAAATGTGCCCGACTTCGTAGATACAATGAAATCACGCAAAGAAAGGTACAAAACGCAGAATTCAGATACCGTCAAAAAGAATTTCTGAGAAAGTTGAACTCCGATTCAAACAAGCAGCGAGTTAACATAAATGCTGATTTTAAATCATACTGATACGTGATGTAATAATTTACCCCGCCGTGCTTTCGACTGATCCACGATTCAACAGTAGGAAATAATCAGTATGTCCATCTTCCCTTGGAGGACGTGTCCCATCGCTGTTGCCACTTTGCTAGTTGTTCCAAGCAGTTCTGCTTCCCGTCTCTTTTGTCGTAACACCTCTGCCGTTCACGGGCCATTATAACTATCGGAATCATCCCGGCTATGACGCAAACTGCTTCATTGGAGACAGTGCAGAACGCACATGCCACCCTCAGCGCAGATAACCGATATATTGAAGCCATGACTCTTACGTAGGACTTCATATCTGCAGAGTTGGCCCAAACTGGTGAACCGTAGAGCAGAACCGAAGTGACGACCAAGGCAAGGAGCTTCCTCTTTTCATGACTAGGCCCTCCAGTGTTTGGCATTAACCTTGTCAACGCAGCATTCACCACCGCCGCTTTTTTGCTGGCGTAGTTCAAATGGTCTTTAAAGGACAAGCGTGTGTCGATCATGATGCCGAGGTATTTTATCGCGGGTCGTGATGAAATGTTGTGGTGACCGACTTTGAGAGTGATGGATTCTCTCTTTTTTCTGCTAGTTGCTAGTTGCGTTTTGTTTTATGCTCGGCAAGCTGCAAACCAGCGGAATCTAGCCAACGACTAACAATGGCAATGGCTTCATTGCAAATACAAACTATCTCTTCTACAAATTTTCGACGACGATGCCAATGTCGTCTGCGAAGCCAATGATATTGGTTCCTTATGGGAGTGGGAGCCTAAGAACTTCATCATACATGATATTCCACAGAAGTGGACCCGGCACCGAACCTTGTGGGACGCCAGCGGTGATGTTGTGTATCTTCAGTCCATCCTCCGTATTGTAGACTAGAACTCGTCTATTCAGATATTCAGCCACTATTTTTCTCAAGTACGTAGCTACATTGAGTTGTAGTGCCTTATGAATGACACTCCATCTTGCCGAGTTGAAAACATTCTTAATGTTCAATGTTACAACTGCACAGTACTTTTTGGACCTCTTCTCCACCTGCTCCCTTTAACGGTCTGTCAGGCAGTGTCGACGAAACAGCATCGATTGTTGAACGACCTTTGCGAAAGCCATACTGGTTCTCTGCGAGTCCACGTTCTCTATCTACTGCATCTTCCAATCTTACGCTAATAATATGTTCAAAAACCTTACCCGCGGTATCGAGCATGCACAGAGGCCGGTAAGACGCCGGATCTTCAGGAGTTTTTTCCCCTTTGGAAGAAGTACTAGTTGTTGTTTCTTCCATCTCTCAGGAAATATCCCTTCTCTCAGACATGTGTCGTAGAGGTCCACGAATATTCCACTACGAGCACATATTGCAGTCTTGAGGACGATGTTGGGGATATTATCCGGTCCTGGTGCCTTGGAATTACCAATTCTACTGATTACGTGCAGTAGCTCCTCCTCAGTAACTGGTGGTATCATTTCCGTATCAAGTGGCATTATAATCGCCAGTTGGTCAGGGTGGTGTTGGAATAAAGTTGTCACAATTCTAAGAAGAATGTTGGGGCAGGTTGGAGACAGTATGCGACTTTATAAACTTACCCATAACCTTCTTGTATGGCCTACCCCATACATCTTTATGAACTTCATCGCACAGACTTTTAGAGCAAAGACGTTTACTATCCCGGATTGCGGTCTTCAACTGGTTTCTGGCCAATTTATATTGTTCTTGCAATTGAACAAATTTACTTTACCACGAGCTCGCTGATATAATCTCCTGGCCCGAAGGCAGTGACGGCGATGCTGAGAAATGTCATTCCACCAGCAAACTGGTAATCGTCGATGGTTGGTTCCTTTTCTGGGCATAGCTGCATCACAGACTCTGGTTATCCAGTTCATAATTTGGCTAACCTTTGTCTCTGCCGTCCCTGATGGTACAAAGTTCTCCAAACAAAGGCGGAAACTTACTCGTCCAGCGCTTTGGCCTTCCCTCGAGACGCAGGACGTATCTCGTATACAATAGCCTCATAGTCGGTGTGTGTAGTGTTCACTGACTTTCCAGGATACTCCCATTCTCAACAATATGTCTCTCATCCACCACAGATCCTAAACCACATCTGTAGAAAGTGTATCTCTGATGTTAACGAGAACTATGTTCAAGAGGGAGAATGATTCTAGGACGTGTCGACCTCTCTTATTCGTAATCGAGCTCCCCCACTCCACGGCCCGAGCATTGAAGTCCCCAGCTATCACGAGGGGGCTGCAACCTCTGACGTCAAGAACTAGACGATCCAGGAATTGCTCAAAGTCATCAAAATTATCGTTTACTGACTCATAGCAGCTGTAGATGTAAATTCCGTCGATTTTGGCCTAGACGAATCCAACTTCGGCTCGAGTCATTACTTGTTGGAATGGACGATTCCCACATGCCCAAATTGCTGCGTTGTTGCATTGGTCGAATACCCACGATGAATCGACGCGGTTTCTATATTGCTCGCACAGAATCGCGACATATCTCCCATTCCCTTACAGATTGGGCTAGAATATTCTGCGCAACGTCACAGTGGTTCAGATTTATTTGAACTAATTTCATGGTCTGTCCACTATTTTCTTTAGCGCTCTCTGGTAAGGACACCTGTTACACCCGGTAGCATGTTTGCTGTCTTTGCCGCTTTGTACGCACAGCAGGCACTTTGGATATTTCGTGCATGTCTTAGCGAAGTGATCATCATCACCACAATTCATGCACAACTTCGATCTGTCGCATGGGTTCTTACATGCTCGACTTACATGCCCAAAATCTAAGCATTTAAAGCACCTCAAGGGGGTTTTCTTCTCATGCAATCGGCAGTTTACCCATCCTATTCTAACATTCGCAGAAGCTAATAGGGTGTGATAATCGTCACGGTGGCCGGGAGACTGACTACTGTTACCTGTGTTCCCCTATATGCTGGTCTCAGGAATTTCACCACTGATGCCAGTAAATTCTTCGCTTCCGGGAACTGATCAACCAAAGCATTGTGGACTTCTTCTTTGGTTGTAACTTCATCCAGGTCCTTCACCTGAATGGTCACTTCATGGGTAAGTGATCTCACGTCGGCATGCGACTCTAACACTTTCTTTACTGAAGATTGGAACTCCAGTGTTTGGCTATTTGCAGATCTGCGAAGTTGTAGGAGGATATCGCCGGATGCTGTCTTCCGGATCTGAGTGACATTTGAACCGAGATTCTTGAGCTCTGCATCACCTTTCACTTTCTTAATATGTCCGCGTAGGATAAACCATCATCTCGTTTTCTTATTACCAAAGCATCTGGCTTTGGTGGTCTTTTTCGAGTTTTCGAACGTTTTTCCTTCTTCCTTCGGTCTACCTCTTGCCACTTGAACTCGCTTCCTAATGATTCCAAGGAAGGCGTTTCGGCACGCGTTTCGCCTTCATTGCCCTTTTCACGCAAATCCGACGCCTCTTTCTCTTGGTGTTCACGGTTGCCGGTGGCTTGCTCTTCGTCTTCGTCCCTGTCCTCACAACTTGTTTTTCGGGGGACGTCTGAGTGCCCGTCTCCTTTACAGGATTCCTAGACTGAGGGTCTGGAGAGGGCGGTCTTCTTTCGTGAACCGCAACCACGCCATTAAAACATAAACTAATTTCTTAATCTCGCCTTGCACATTGTGGCGAGGTTTGACAAACTCAAGAAGTTCAATTATCTTCTTCTCGAGATAACCAAGAGCCTCTTGTTTCTCTTCACCTCTATTGTTAGCGGCTACAGCTACCATACTTTCTCCCATTGTTGTATCTCTTTGGTCGCTACATGACGGAGCTTGAAGTACAGCCTCCAGACTTGGTACAGGCACCGCGACACCTACTGAGGTACCAGACTCCAGCACTGTAGACCGAGCTCCCTCAAGACCCTTCATGGCACCCCGCACGCATGCAAATAACACATGAACAGCGCCCAAGGCACAGCCGTCTGGGGGTAACAGAGGTCACTGGGTGGCATAGAGGGTCACTGGGGAGCAAGATGTTGAAAAAGATCACTGGGGGAAGAAAGGCCACAAGGGGCACATGTCGCTGGGTGAAAAAAAGAGGTCACTTCGGGGGCAAAGGACACTTGGGGCAATGTCACCACTGGGCAAGGGTCATGCGACGGCGACACCATGCGACCGTAAGACGAAAACAATCCCGACAGAGCCGCCTGACGGGCCTCGTCCACCTTCAAAACCTATTAAATCCCTACCTCCGTCCATGCGCCGCTAATACGGCGGACAGGGCATGGTTTCGGCGGGGCAGAGTCACGATAGCGATTCAAAGCCAACCGCGCTCGCAAAGGACCGACAACAAGATCCTAGACACAGCCAGGGAGCAACACTCCCGCCGGAGGCACTCTATACTCGCTGCTACTGCACTCGGTAGTGATTACTTGACGACGGGAAAGAGGTCCCGCAAGCGCTCCAAGCGACAGCCACGCGCACCAAGTCCAGGTGACTATGTAAAAGCCCCGGCGAGGCTTGTGGCCCAGACGGCAACGCCGTCAGTTACTGTCGCCGAGTTCGCGGTGCGCTGGCAACGCTCGCTGGCGCCGAGGTTGAGGCGAAACAATGGCGACGGGATTTACCGTAAATAAAAATGGCTTTCAGTAAGATGCGCGAATCCCCGATTACATTAATAAACGCCTCTGCCCGCTTTTTGCAAGTAAAGAAGCGGTGGCCTGCAATGGACCTGCCAAGTATTCAAATGATTTGCACTGACTAGTTTAACAAGGTTCTTTAGTCTTTGAAAACGGTGCTACTGCCGGCGTCCAGACAGGAACTGTGCTACGAATGCAACACTAATAAGAATTTAAAAACAATTGTCACTCAGAATAACACACACTCTACAACCTTAAAACTAAATATTAACTTTAATCTACTGCTAAAAAATGGCTTCAAATGTTTGGTACTGTGTGTGTGTTTTTCTTACGAGGGTAGGTGGAAATCCTCAAAAGACACCCTATGGCCCGTACCACATCATAGTGTGAGATTTTTACCCACTAAAACCACCTCCCTTCTCCTCCATCCTTCCCGCGGAACCGCCGTTAGGCATTACATCACGGGAGTGGATTACAGTGACTTCGTCACAAGCCACTTCTCTTAGCCAAAACGTAGGCAGGATCAAAGGAGGATCAGTCGACTTCCCTTCTTTCCCTTTCTATTCTCCTGAGCTCAGCTATTATGGTCTACGCATATGCGCTCACCGCATCCCAGTTGGTTTCTGAGGCGAGCATGCACCCAAACATTGCTTCGGGTGTCACCGTGTCGATCCCGAGTATACTCATAACGTGCCTCGCTGCAGATGGTATCGCGGGCACTGGAAGAACACGTGCTCGGCGTCTTCGACAGCAGGTTCACATAATGGACAGAATGGGGTGTTCTCCAGCTTGAACCTGTGGAGATATGCCAGAAAGCATCCATGTCCAGACAACAGCTGAGTCAAGAAGAAATTTACTTCGCCGTGTTTACGGTTGATCCACGGTGCAATGGAGGGAATCATGCGGTATGTCCATCTTCCTTTAATGGACTTGTCCCATCGATCCTGCCATTCGAGCAGTGTTGTCGAGCAGTCTGGGTTCTCCTCTTCTTTATGATATCGCCTCCGTCTCTCCTGCGCCAAGATATCGACACGAGGCATCCCCGCGATGACGCACACTGCATCGTTTGACACAGTGCGGAATGCACAAGCTTCCCGCAATGCTGATAATCTGTACACTGATGTCATCCTTCGGACGTAACTATTTGTCGACGTGGAGTTGGCCCATACTGGGGCTCCATAGAGCAAGACGGACCTGACAACCAAAGCCAGAAGCTTCCGTTTGTCCTGACAGGGCCCTATGTTGGGCATTAGTCTCGACAGTGCTGCATTAATTACCGCCGCTTTATTGCTGGCGTACTTCAGGTGGTCAGCAAATGTCAGACGGGCGTCAATCATGAGACCAAGATATTTGACCGACGGCTGTGATGTAATACGGTGGTCTCCAACTTTGAGAGTGATGGTTTCTCTCTTTTTCCTGGTAGTGAGCAGGATAACCTCAGTCTTGTGCTCAGCTAACTGCAGCCCTGAGGACTTCAACCACCGACTAACAGTAGCAATCGCTTCGTTGCAGATGTACACAATTTCCTCAATGTATTTCGCAACGGCGACGATAGCAATGTCGTCCGCGAAATCAATAATACTGGTGCCTTCTGGGAGGGGAAGCCGAAGGACCTCGTCATACATCACATTCCATAATGCTGGACCCAACACCGATCCTTGCGGGATCCCAGCGGTGACATTATGTACCTTCGGCCCATTATTTGTATTGTAAATTAGGGATCTATTACTCAGATACTCACCCACAATCTTCCTCGAGTACATTGGCACCATAAAGAGCTTGATGAATATGGCCGAGTTGAACGCATTCTTAATATCCAACGTAACGACAGCATAGTACTGTTTTGGGCCTCTCTGCCATCTACTTCCTCCAATTGCTTGTCGGGCGGTGTTATTGACAAGCTGGACTGTATCAACAGTCGAGCGGGCTCTGCGGAAACCATACTGATTTTCCGAAGGCCTCCTCCCTCCTCCATAGCTTTCTCCAGTCTGGTACTAATAATTCTCTCCAGGACCTTGCCAGCTGTGTCAAGCATACACAGTGGCCCGTATGACAATGGCTCTTCGGGAGATTTATTCCCCTTAGAGAGGAGCACCAGACGCTGTTTCTTCCATCTTTCTGCGTACACCCCTTCTCTCAAGCAAGAATAATAAAGATCCACAAAGATGTCGGCGTGAGCGAGTATCGCAGTCTTGAGGGCAATATTGGGAATGTTATCCGATCCGGGGGCCATTGTGTTGCCGATTCTGCTGATTGCGTGCAGAATTTCTTCTTGCGTGACTGGAGGAATTATTTCTTGCTCAGATAACGCTATATTAACTGGTTCACCGGGGTGGTTCGGGAATAGGGCTGTCACAATTCTGAGCAGCATATTGGGGCAAGTTGGTGCCATATTGTAGGTGCGCATAAGTATTTGCTCTTGCGGATTTCTATCTTCAACTGACTTCGAGCGAGTTTTTATTGCTCTTGCAATTGAAGGAAGTTGTCCCTGCCACGAGCTCTCTGGTACTGTCTTCTAGGTCGAAGGCACTTCCGACGTAATTGGACGATTTCCTCATTCCACCAATAAACTGGTGAACGTCGAGTGATGGCACACCGTCTAGACACGCATCACAGGCTTTGGTTACCCATTTCATAACCTGCCCAGCTTGCGGTACCAGATCTGCGGTACCTGTTGTTACTATCGTCTCTAAACATACACGGAAAACTTCTTCGTCAAACGTTTTTGCTTTCCGTTCAGCTGGCTGATATTTCGGAGCAAAATTATCCCTCCGCTGATTTTTCACCTCGTACAAAAGTGCCTGGTGGGCACTATGGTTCACTAACTCTCCAGGACACTGCCATTCTCAAAGGATTATCTGACATGAACGTCAGATCCACAACAGATCCCACGCCCCCTCTGCGGAAGGTGTATATGTCTCCTGTGTTGGCGAGCTCTACATTCAGAAGGGAGAGGGATGCCAGAACCGCTCGACCTCGCTCATTAGTGGACGAACTACCCCACTCAACCGCCCAGGCGTTGAAGTCCCCAGCTATCACCAAGGGGCTTCGTCCTCTTGCGCCGTACACTAAGTGGTCGAGGAACTACTCAAACTCGTCCATTGTCGCGTTTGATGAGGCATAATAGCTTTAGATGTAAACGCCGTTGAGTTTTACCCAGACAAATCCAGCTCCGGGTCTCGTCATTACTTGCTGGAATGTGTGTTTTTCACAGGACTAGATTGCCGCCTGGCTGTGGAGGTCAGATACCCACGCTGTATCTTCACGGTTAGTATACTGTTTGCATACTATTGCTAAATCAGCCTCCCATTCCCTAACCGACTGGGCCAGGATATCTTGGGCGACTGCGCAATGGTTGAGATTGAGTTGTATAATTCTCATTTTCTATCGGTTATTGCTTTCTGCGCTTTTTGGCACGATGGACACCTGCTGCACCCAGTAGCATGTCTGCCTTGTTTCCCCTTTTCTTCACAAAGCAAGCACTTTGCGTCATTTGTGCATCCCCTAGCAAGGTGATCACCACCACAATTCATGCACAAGTTGGGCCGGTCATGTGAGCTTTTACATGCTTTTCTGAGGTGTCCAAAATCCAAACATCTGTAGCACCTGAGGGTGACCTTCTCACGCAGAGGGCAGTACACCCATCCTATTTTTATTTTACCGATGGCCAACAATTTGTTTGCCACCGCAACAGGAATGCTGACTATTGCTACCTGTGTTCCACCATAGGATGGTCTTAGAGATTTGACCACAGTAGCTGGGAGATCACTGGCTTCAGGAAGTTTGTCCACCAGAGCCCTATGCACTTCCTCTTTAGTTGTAACCTCATCCAGGTCCTTCACCTGAATGGACACGGTGTGAGTAAGAGCCCTCACATCAGCGTCCGATCCAAACACTTTTACAGAGGACTGAAAATCTATTGTTTGGCCTCCGGCAGACCGCTTCAGTTGCAGAAGAAGATCGCCGCCAGCTGTCTTCCGGATGTGCGCGACATTCTCGCCCAGATCCTTAAGGATCTGGGCTCAGGGTCCGTTTTCATTTTTTTAAGGATGTCCGCGTACGTCAGCGTGTCGTCCTTCTTCCTTATCATCAGGGCATCTGGTCTGGATGGCTTTTTCCGCGTTTTAGAACGCTTACGTGTGACCACTTGCCACTCGAGCTCTTCTCGTGGTATTTCCGGAGAGGGTTTTCGTGCGCGGATTTTATCTGCATATTTCGCAGTCACCTTCCTTACCTTAGGCACCTGGCAGTTCCGGTTTCGCGAAGGATCGTTTCTCGTTACGAGTAAAGGCAAGGCGACGATACAATCCATAGCTTCTGGTACGCAAATTGTCAGTGTGAATAAGGCAGAGAACAGAAAGGAAGTTTAATTTGTGAAAATATACGTTTAGCAGGCGATATCGCGCACCCACTTCGCATCTTTGAGGTCTCCCTTGACCTTGACACCCTTTAACAGAAACCACACGCACTAGCTCAGGAGGTGCCGTTGACTTCTTTTTTTCTCAGAGTGTCACAGAGTATCTCTTTGGGCCGAAAATTTCACGTAAAATCATGATGTGTCACTGAAACTTTTGGATTAATCCTTATGGGGCAGTGGTAACGCCAAGGGAGAATATGGCACGGGCCAGTAAGACTCCTCAGAGCAGTTAGCAAGATATTTCGGGTAAGAACATCTTAAATGGAATTTATGCGATCTAAGAGTCAATTGGTTAAATTTGGTTGGATTCTTTTTATCCCTTAATCCGTGAAAAACATTGAACAGTGACATTGTTAATTCACTTTATATTTTTATTATGCCTTATTTTACGTTTTATTTCAAAATATCGAAGGACAAAACTCATCTGATATGAGTGTAAGACTGAAGCACTTCACAGAAATATCCAAACCCCCAAACAGTTCTTATTGACTGAATCTCATGCTTGCCGAAGTCCTTTTGAATTTATTTTTGTTTTGCTATGGTTTGTGCTTACATTTCTATGTATAAATTAATCAATCCAATGCTACGTGAATTTCTGTAAAAATATCCACGAAATGAAACAATTTCACACGAATCTCCGTAAGAAAAAATTATCCCTTATTTGTGTATGGGAATAACGAATTCCATTCCTTGAGCGGAAACCATGTATTGTATTTATTGGAAATTGGCGATAGTCCCATCTGAGTATCAACTGACGAAACAACTTAGGTTCCCGAAAATCATGTTGGGAACGTTGTAATGCCTTTAATGAACGGTTTATTTATTTATTTTAATTTATTTATTTATTTTACGTCAAAAAAAACAGTTAAAAACTGCGTACGACGTGCTATGGGGAAAAGTGAATTGTGTGCACATTTTCAAAATTAAAAAAAAAATTTTCAAGGATAAATAAGAATAAATTTTGAATTTTGAAAGGAAAAAACAAAAAAACTCCCATGTAATAAAATCTATTTTCAAGGATAAATAAGCAATACATTTTGGCTCTTATTACTTCCTGCCGCAACAACATGGAAACGATAATTTGAATAATTGTATTTCCCACTGAATTCTAGAAGACGTACACAGAAAATGAAATTACATTTATATCCAGAAGCAAAACAAGGGGCCATCTCAGCATTTGCTCAATGGATCAGGGAAACTGGACGAAAAACCTGATCGAGATGGGGGTCATTGACCCGGAAGCTGTAATACAATAGTTGTTACAGGTTGTTTATACTCATTTATACAGTCCAAATGGTAAATAATGCATTATGTATCATTGTTAAAATTAATGTTACTTTTCTTGTGATGCAGTATAGTCTGTATCATTGTTAAAATAAACTTTTTTGTAATGATCTGTTGATACTGTCACCTGATGAATATGATTTCTATGTCGAGTGTTATAGTAATAGACATCGGCATTTTCTGAAAAAATATTCCCGCCCTTGAGCAAGTCATTTTTTACAAAAACCACTGATTTGTAAATAAGAAGACACGGTAATGGTAGAATTCCTAGATTAATGAAGAGAGGCCTACATGAATCACGTGGGTGGGATTTGGTTATTATTAGTACAATTCGCTTTTGTAATCTAAAAGTATGGGAACTATAAGATGTATTTCCCCAGAATATTATGCCATATCTCAGGCGGGAATGAACATTCGCGAAGTATACGCAACGAGCAATATGAAGGCTGACTGAATTTGCAAGAATTCTGAACGCGTAGCATAACGAACTTAATTTTGTGTTCAATTCATTTAAATGGACGTTCCATTTAAGGTTTGACTGAATTGAGAGACCTAAAAATTTTGTTGCCTTAACATCAGTCAATGGTACACTGTTCATTTTCAATGGAGCACAGAATTGTTTATTTGAAATGGAAAACTGCATTATAACCGTTTTCTTTTCGTTTACTATTAATTTGTTATTTGGGAACCAATTTGAAACATCTGATATTGTACTATTTACTGTTTCTTTATTGCAAAGGATGTTCGTATCATCCGCAAAGAGAACCGTTCTTCCGTTTTGAATCGTCGAGGGCATATCGTTTACGTAAAGTAGGAACAGAATAGGGCCTAAAATCGATCCTTGAGGAACTCCACATGCAATGGGCAAAGAGTCGGAAAGGTGCGTACGTAATGTTCCATCATTCCAGTAAGTTATTTCAACTCTCTGAGATCGTTGTTTAAGGTACGAACATAACCAATCTAGAGCAATACCACGAATTCCATATGAAGGTAATTTAGAAAGTAAAATGTCATGATCAATGACGTCAAAAGCTTTTGAGAGATCTAAAAATAATCCAATAGGTGCCTCGTTTTGATTCAATGATGAGGCGACATCTTTAAGAAAAGAAAATATAGCTGTTTCCGTTGATTTTGATTTTCTAAATCCATGTTGGCAATCTGAAAGCGCGTCGTGTTTAGTGAGAAAGGTTTCCATTCGTACGTAAAAAAGTCTCTCTAATATTTTTGAAAAAACTGATAGAAGAGAAATGGGTCGATAATTTTGAATTTCATTTTTGTTGCCTTTTTTAAGGTTAAGCGTAAATTTATTTTGTTAACTTGTAATTTTGTTATCCAAATGCAACCACCAAATATTGCAAAACTGTTACCGATGCAATAGGCTTTTTTTGGTCTGATGGAGTTAAACACAATAATGTCTTCCTTCTTGTGCTGATGCAGTGCTCTACACGTGTAAGGCAGCAGAAGCCCTGCAGGTGTTGTATCCAAAATTACAACTTCTAACCTGTCTGGTGCATGCGTCATGTTGCAGAACTGATTGGATCTCAGGTTGATAAAGTTGACGTTATTGATTTCCAATACAAAAAAAGGCTTAACAAGAGGCATCCGCATTGATTCTATGAGCTACAACTCTTGAAGTTTTCATTTTGAAATAAAAGTTACGCATCAATTAGATTCTGAAGCTGTAGCATCATTAGGCATATAAAAACAATTGCTTAACGCTGAAAAGTTATATTGATCCATTTTCAGTAAGCAGTACAATTAAATCTTTAAGAGACGTTTTCCTTGAAACTTCCTGATGACCATGAAACTGCCCAATCAGCAGTCACTTCTTTAAAAAATTAATTTATCATTCGAGGATCAAAAGAGGATCTAGTGAAGAAAGGATTTTCTGTTCTGAAGAAAACCTGGATTCGAAACAGTTTGTGCTATTAGTGCAGTGCTGTGATGGGACATTTCCGTCGCACTGGAAATTGACTACACGCCAGAGGATCTGTGCAAGTTTAAATACGCACTACAGACTTTGTGCGGTGAGGAACGATCTATTAGTCAGCGCAAGGCCTTCCTACAAGAGAAAAGTAAAAGTGTCATTGCTGAAAATTTGAAACAAATGTTTTCTTGCTGTTGTGGGGATCGTTGCAAATAATACAATTATGAAGAGAATAAAATTTAATTTTCGTCTTTAAATCAACGAAACAGAACAATATATACTAAGATTAAAGTATTTTAGTAAAAAATAATTTACATAATGATAATTAAGGTTACATATTTCTTACTTTTTAGAACATATTTCTGTACATTATAGTACATATACAATATATGTACATATTTTCCCAATTTTTAGTATATAATAATCCGGGCCCTAAATGTGACCATGTGTACTTTTTTTATTTTACGTAAAAAAACAGTTAAAAACTGCGTATGACGTGTTTTTTTCTTTTTTTTCTTTTTTTCTTTTTTTTATTTTACGTCAAAAAAAACAGTTAAAAACTGCGTATGACGTGCTTAATATGAATCCATGAGAACAGGATTGTCCTGTTCGACAGTGGATAAAATTTTATGTAAATAAATTGCCCACGTTTGACCATACAAGGAAAAGGTTAGCATACATCAAGGTTTTCTTTTCTGTACTTGCCCTTTAACAATATTGAACAAAAGAATGTTGAGAAAAATGTGTAGGAGTGTAAGATGCATTGGTGGGAACCATTGCATTTTAAATTGCAATGGATTGTAATGGGTTCTGACTTACACTGCGATGCCAAGGAGAGGCTACTTTAATTACTAGTTCATAAGTCACTTTTAACGGAAAACAAGGACAACAAAATGACTAGTTTTGGTATATACAATAGCAATATAGCAATATTTTAAAAATGGCTCCATTTTTTATTTTGTACTTGGATAGCGTAAAGGACATTTAAAAGAATGGAGTAGGTCTCATGTTGTTGAAATCCCTGATCTTTATTTTTTCGCCTTACGAAGTTCTTCGTAAGAAGATTTATTTATTCGTGCGCAGCAAAAGTGCAATTTTTTGGGAAGTCTTCTTGAAACTACGATATTGAAGACAGATTTTATTTCTGAATGAAATCTGTTCTTTAAAGACTGATCTTGAAATAATGTTCGAGTTTTCATGTAATTGTGCGGGAAATACAGGTAATTTTAAAATTGTTTAAAACATTTTTTCTCAAAAAAGGCTCCTAATTCTTTAAATGTTCTCGTCATATATATGAAGGGATGGTAAAAATGTCGTACTAGTTTCATTTTCAGCGAACTCTCCGTATTATCGAAAATTGATAAATGTTAACATCTCAAAACTACAAAATTGAAAGAGATTTGCCTTAAACAAGGTCTGTTAGATATCTATCAGTGTATCTAGATAAACAAATGACTAGGCGAGAACAAGTAGTGCTATCCAGACTTCGCTCCGGACATACTAATTTAACACACGCACACCTGTTTCACAAACTACCCTCGCCCCTCTGTGACTTTTGTAAAGTTGAACTAACGGTATCTCATATTTTGAACGTTTGCCCTAAGTTCCAGGAAGAAAGAGATAGCCTATCACCGGAGCAAGAATTAGAAGCAGTTATATATTCCAAGTCATATCAACAGGAAATCATAAGATTCTGCCAGAAGATTAATATATTTAATAAAATATAAGTGTAATGTAATGTAAGTAATGTAATGTAACGTAATGTAAGTGTAATATATAAAATACTGAAAAGTCGCTAAGAACCTTTGGTTGATGCGACTATAATAAACAAAAAAACAAAAAACAAAAAAAGGTCTGTTGTAAAAAATCAGCTCTTAAAAAACGGTCATGTATAATTTTTGCATGAAACGAATAGTTATATGAAGTTCATAAAGGAACCTTTTTTTTCAAAAACCGCTCCAATTTCTTTCCACGGATAGATGGAACGCTTCAAAGAATGGCACAGGTCTCATTTTTGTTGAACTCTGAATTTTTGAAAATTGCAAATTTAGAAATTATGCGAGAAAATATGTGCTGTTGTAGTACCACTAGTTATTGTATTTTAGATCGCTTACGTATTGTAGTAATACCTTACCAAGCATGACGCAAGAGTAAGATGCGTGGAGAAAGCAGGTCAGCGCACTAGCAGATAGGGATCGATAATGCCCGGAGTCCTGTCGTTTCAAAACAGTTCATATTTTTGCACTTGCACGCAACAGGGCGAAAGATGGTTTGGTATACGTGATGAAACCAACTTAATGCTAAGACACAAGAACCTGTTTCTCTTAACCTGTTTGATTCGTGGGGTAATTTTGACTCACTCAAGTTTATACTAGATATTACCTACGATTATACGATACCTTGTATTTTGAGTAATGGGTATCCGAACGAGTGAGTATTGTAACTCCCGCTTACTGTCGAGCAAACGTATTTGTAATTGAGGTGTCTCTCGACTGGGAGCCTCTGGTTAAAGCGATCGTTCTTAGAAAAACACAATTGAGTTTGAATCACTTTTAATCAAACAGAATCTTAGATGCAAACATTCAAAAAGGTTCTGATAAAATAGTCTTTTAAGATGTAAGTAGTAAAGCTTGAGATACATTAATTGTTGCAACGTGTTACTAAATATTTGTAATATTGTGTTTTTAGAAAAACATGAAACAAACTTAAAATGTATAAGACCTTAGAAATTTTCAAAAAAACGGTCTGAAGACCGTTGAAAGAAAACTATATCTGCGTTGTTTTGAAGCGTCGTTTGTTCTAAACGAAGGAAAAATAAATAAAATCTTTTGATTATTTGAGAGACATGCTTTATAGTACCCCAATACTGAACATAATGTTTAAAGAACTACACTGACGCAGTGGTCAGGTAGAAAATACTCAAGGAAAAAGATTTTGTTAATGAACCCTGAACTAAGAGACCAGCGATCTGCTCTAGGCAGTAGTATATACGCGTCTTTCGCCCTCTGAGGAAGGCATATCTTCGCGTACTCGAGTCGTACGGGTTGTCACTTTCAGGCTGAGGGGCAAAGCAAAACTAAAGGTCTTAAACTTTTCAGTAGGGGTCTCCAAAAAGCGACAAATTGTAGAATGAGAAAGGCTCAGTCAGTTTGCTGGGAAATGAATCATTATTTCATCGTTACACCTGATTATTGAAATGAATTCAACACTAAACTACTTTGTAACACTGATAAATGGCATGATTCATTTAGTATTAATTCATTCTGCGAATTATGGATATGCTGAAATAACATACCTATTCAATTTAAGACCCCAGAATAGAGAATCATAATTTTTAAAGATTTTAAAAAATCAATTAAGTTATACAAGCACATATCTTAACTTCATAAACTATATTCAAACCGTTAAAACATTGCAAAGTAATATTGAGATGTTTGAAACGCAACTGGTGGCGAACTCACATATATGGTTATTTCACTTAATTCCGAGACACCAAGAGGACAATAAGAGGTTATTGTCAAGAATTTATCACGAAAACAGCGTATGGTGAGAATTATAGATAGACATTTAACTAATAACTATTGCTCTAGTTACTTTAAAAAAAGTAAAATCTTTCCACGTTTATATTTAAAAAAATGAGCACCGTAAGTATGTGCTACAATCATTTTCCGTGATAAAAGAAAACCAAACGAGAGTAAAAAAAGCGATAATTTGATATTTATTCTAAAGATAACAATTACCATAATTGAATAAAACTGATGGCTATTGTTCTTCAAATCTCATGTGATATCTAGAAGTCTGAATAACAAGTTATCTTCGAGTATGAGGAAACACGAGAAATATTTTTCGGGAAATAGAAAGTTTTGAGTCTTCCGTCCCTATGTGCAAGTGGCACTATATGAACTTTATAAGGATTACCACGTATAGGAATGCCGGCGGCGCTAGCCGAATTCGTTTACTACGCTCCGTGAAGTCACGAAGGTTAAGCGAATTCGAGACTCGCGGGTTCGTGGTTGGGTGACCGGCCAGGAACCCCGGGATCCAACGGCGTCGAGCCCCTGGCCGAAGGGATAAAAGGCACTGACGGACTGCGACGTGACGAGACTTGACAAATATAGTAATTAACAGAGGATTACTCCAAATATAAAAAGCACATTAATGGAGGGTTACTCCCAAGTGCAAAGCGCTCAACGCCCCTTAAGAGGCTTGGAGACGCGTTGCGTCAAGGTGTAGACGCAACAAATTAAAAAAAAAAAAAGTACTCCCTCAGCCACCTTCTGAGGGGACGTCTGAGTGCACTCTTCTTTCCCAGTAGGTTTGCTGCACTGAGGATCTGGTCTGGGTGATCCTCCTTTTTGCAGTGCTACCACCTCGTTAAAGTGCGTCTGAATCGAATACGCCAATTTCTTGATCTCACCATGAACATTATGACGTGGCTTAACAAAATTGAGCTCGGTTATTTTCTTCTCAAGGCTACACAATGCCTGTTGTTTTGCATGATCATGACTTGTAGCAACGGATACTACAGCAGCCCACTGCTGAAGTACTGTGTGTGTGTGTGTGTGTGTGTGTGTGCGCGCACGCGCGCGTGTGTGTGTGTTTAGGGGGGAGGGGGCGGCGCGCGCGTGCGTGCGTGTCATGATAAATGAAAGTGACTTGGGATATAACATTATTAGGTATCTCTTAAGAATTGGAAAGTTCAATTCCGTTAAATATTTAAATATCAACAATCAGTATTGATTTGCCTAACTTTAATATTTTGCCTTGCTTTGTTACATTACATCGTTCTTCTGTGTGTTCTTGTGAATAGTAAGCAATAAAATTTTGAAACCATAATCTAGATGAGACATTGTCTCATGTAGATGAGACGTTGTTTCATCTAGATTATGGTTACAATGTTAACAAAGTTTTTAGCAACATATTCATGAATGACAAAAAATATTTCCATAGTAAAGTTTATGAAATTTGGACTGAAAAGGTTTGTAAGAGCTGCTGGAAAAGGAAAGCAATTGGAACAAAATTGCTATGGTTTTTGTAATAATCCAGTTCAGCCTATAATCTTAGCGTTCTGTTGGCACCTAGCAATGCCTGGCAAAATTTCAAATGTAATTAGGATATGTTGTTTTCGTTGCAAAAATAGTTCAAAATTGTGAATAAGTCGATCTTTTTTTTTTTTTTTTTTTTTTTTCCTGAAACTGACCCAAATATATGTGCATTTGAATGGTTTTGTATGTTAAATATTTTTTAATATCTAATTGTAACCTGTTAACCTGCCAACAAATTGAGTCCAATTGATTCAATGAACATTAAAGTTTGCCTGTATCTCATGGATCTTTGGTAACACCACTATAGTATTAATGGGTTGGTGACCTTGAAGGCTTTGAAAAGAAAAAACAAGTTTTCTCAATGTTAATAAACTTTTCTTGGCAGTCCCAAAATCTGAGTTTCAATTCCTTTTTACTATTATTACACTCTCATCAGTAATTTATATTTAGAATAAGTAACAAATAAATAATTACATCAATGTGAATATTTTCTTTCCAAATTAGGGAATGACAAATACAGGTGATCAGCAGAAGCAAGTGAGAGTGAAAATTCCATTAGAAATTACACTAAGAAATAATAAAAAGAGGAAAGCAAATGCTTTGTTTCAAGCTTCTGAAGCTCTGACAGAAGGAGCAAAAGCTCGGAAGATTCCTGTTGAGCAAGAAACCATTCAGCTAAAAAGGATCAGGGAAGAAGAATATGAGTTTAGGAAAAATGAACATGAATTCATGAAGAAAAAAAATGACCTGGAATTACAGGTTCTATCTACAGAGCTAAAGATTCAGGATTCATAATTTTATTATTATGAAATCAAGAAAAAAAGATCACGTATTCAATATATGATAAATTAATACTACTTATGTTAATTAAATATAAGTTTTTCTTTATCATTTCTTCAACAAAAGAATTAATTTGTTTGAATACTGAACAGTAGTAAAAAAATTAAAATATTTATTGAATTTATTGTAAATAATAAGTTGAACAGAATGTAACATACTTAATAAAGGGCTTATTTATCTTTTCTGTCTAACATTATTGTATTCAGTCTTTATAAATTTTTAATCCATTTCACTTCATTTGACTGCTGTATATTGAAAAACTGCAATTTGTCTTTCCATTTATTTCCATGATGAGTACGTTAATAATATTAATACCTACAAATATTTGTTTTTACTATTCGAAGAATGTTGTCTTAAGTTCATCATCCTAAGTTCCTAATATCCTAAGTTTGATGCTCTCTCAGAATGTGTATAATTAAATCAAAAAAATACATAAAAATAATAAGAGTTGAGTCAAACCTTTAATTAAAACTAATAAATTTGACTTAATTAAATAACATGTACAATTAGATTTATTAGGCAAAAGTATACAATTTTTAATTAATGCAATGCCTTCACCACCTTATTGCCGCTGAGAGGCTTTAAATTTTTAATAAAGGAAGTAATAATTATAGAATACTGGAACTAACATATTTATTCAAATATAATAGCTACAGAGTGTTCAGGGCAGTAGACGATTTTAATGACAGCTTCTATAACAAATGAGTGTCACCAAAGACTGCATCGCTCTCCGAAAAATATTATTCTGCTTGTCGGCTGAGTAGCAGTATCAGCTGGCTGGATTTTGTAATTGAATGTATTTCCATGATGTTAAGGTTATAAATAGTTTCCTTGAGAGATTTATTGTATTCTGCTATCATTAATAAAGAAAAATTGTATGAGTAACAAATAATTTTGAAATGCTATTGATCATGTGTGATGGGTGAACAATGCCTTCAGATAGGAGAATGATGAATATACAAAGTGGATAAAATAAATTTTATCCACTTTGATTATTTCAAATCAAACTTTATAAAATTGAAATTACTTTTTTAAGTACTTTTAGAACATATCTCCTAACAGTCCATGTCCTATTAACTCGCTCAAAACCCAGTCTGCCAAGTTTTCCAGAATGAGGAGTAAAATGTTCTATGTTAAAATGAAAATTATACATTAGTAATTTTAAAAATGAACAATATTTGTGTCATGACATCTTGTATAAGAACATTTGATTGGTTATCAAGCCAGACCTAATAGCATAATTTTATAACTTTTAATCTCATATTGTATTAAGATGTCTTACGATACTTATTTCATCAGTAGGTAAGTAATATACTCCTCAAAACATAAAAGTTCTTCTTTTAATTTAATCTGCATTTCTAATTCGTTTTTATTCAAAGGAAGAATATTTTTCTATTACCTGAAGTTAATTTTTGATTTATATGGTGTATGTTGTCAGAATATATTTTCAATGCACATTCATACACATCAAAAATTAACTTCACATAATTGAAAAAGTTCTTCCTTTTAACAAAAACTATTAGAATTAACTTTTAATTACTAAAAGATGTACAAAGGCAGTTAACATCAGCAGATTTAATGACATATCTACTTACATCTTCTGAGAAGTATACCTCTCAATACTGTAATTAGTGGGAACACACACAATAAATAATTAAAGTATTCATATATACATACATGAGGAAGGATTCAGCAATGGCAAGAAAAGACTGAAGGAAAAACTACTTATTGACATATAAACATGTCATGACACAAGTCATGACACAAATGAAATAATGTCATGACACAAGTTACTTAAGAGAAAAATTAAATTACATAAAATCCAGTTATGACTTTCTACACATGATTTACTATAACTCTCATCACCAACAAATCATTACACAACCACGTACTTTCTAACTACACAATATTTATTTTCATAATGATATTCAGAGTTCATTCACTTACACAGATACAAACACATTGCAAATTAAAGATACTTTATTTGCAAAACATCAACTGGTACCACAGTCCCCATCCCTGAACCAAAAAAACCTCTAACTTAAGTTTTGGCATATTTCTCTAGTTTTAATGCTGCACATTATATTCTTTTATCAACCCCATATATGTACAATGAATCACTATGTGAAGCACTAGCGACTGTTTGAAAGCTATCTGGTAGTTTTTATCTGGATGTTGGAAGATAAGTTCCTGTTGTTAAAGATCTAAAGTATACAAATGTATCTACATATATCTCAATTCATAAATGTTTATTGAAAATTAAAATCTGATGTAACAGATATTAAAGCTTTTATACCCATCCGGATAGTATATAGCTCTTCAGAAACCTGCAAAAGTACAAATAAAAATAATGATAATAATAGTTGTAGTAAAAAATACATTTCAATAAGCCAAGATTAGCTTAATAATATGTATTCAGTATTTAACCTGGAATATAACCACTTCTTTCTCTTGTTGGAATAATACAAATTTACAACTCAGCACCTAAGAAGAATAAAAGTTGTCAAATATTTTTCAAACCAATTTCATAGGCACACATATTCATATTAATTAGAAATATGAGAGAAATGGGAACACAGAGGAAAACTTTGTCATCATACGAGTCATCCTGAATATTTATTATTACTGCAATTTCTGAAGCGTTCCTTCTCACTTGTATTCAACAATTTTCTCCAATACTCTTTGCAGTATATGCCACATAATTATCCCAAATATAGTAGTGATCAGGAGAAATGAGTATGTTATATTAGTAACGTCAAATCTCAAGAAAATATTTTTATATTTATTCACTGATATTCACTGAAAGTGATATCATCATGATATTGATAATATCTGCTGTACTGGCTCCACACCAACTCGATAGTATTATAGTGACAATAAGGGGGAGGGGAGGGGCAGAAAATCAATGGCCAGCTTCTATCATTTCATCTTCCTCACATCAGCTAATATGATTTATCAAATAGAAAAAATATTGACAAGCATAATATCAAAAAATACATAAATAAAATTGAGCTACTCTATGATTTAATTCAACAAAACTCATTTCCGAGAAAAACTTTTTCTGAACAACGATCTTAGAAGCTTTTATACATTTTATTAGCAAACTTTATGTTCTAATAAAAATTGTATTAGTGATAGTATAAGATGATTGAATGCAAGTGAATTTAATACATGTTGTACTCCACTCTATATAGTGATGTAAATAATTTTGAAACCACTACTTTTGTGACTGAACGGTATAGCAGCAATACCTGTTTTATAATAGCTTGCTAAAAATAATATACAAAAATGATATATCAAAATAAAACAATATTAAACCACAATATAGGTGCTTGAAGCTGGACTAGCAGTATTCATGATACAAGCAAGTCATTACACATGCTGATATAACTCCAATTTCAAAAAATGATACGTACATCAGTCCATGCAAATCGTGCCTTATTCATTCACTTATTTGTCCCATTTCATATCTTTCAATCCATTATCAGCAGCAAACATGCATTCATGCATGTAAGCAGAGAGAGTATTACTTAAAATCATTTTTAAAAATTAATAGTGCACAAGAATTTAGAATTTAAATTATTCTCATCTTATCTTTTAGTAAGGAGGAATTATAAATTAAAAAATATTTAGATAAAAGGATTGTAGTATATCCACCATGAATTTCTTCTCATTTCTTTTGGCAATTCAAACTAATTGATGTTCATTACTTTGAAATTGTCAACTACTGGTTGAACCTCACTTTCTTCATAAGTATCATCAGGAGTGATAGCCAGATTATGGAGTATAGCAGTGACAACAATGATTACTTGTGCATTCTCCAATCTGCACCTGACAGGGGAGGAGATGCATGCAAACCTACATTTCCACACTCTGTACTGCTTCTCTACCACATTTCTGGCCAAGCTATAAGCTAATATTATATGATTTTTTTTTTTTTTTAATTTAATGCACGCTTCTCAAATGACATATATAATATTTGGATGATCATGATATAACATGTCAACATTCCTTAAGATTTGAAACCAGTAAAATCCCATTATGGTTTATGAGCTTGGCAGAAAAAAAATTAAACTTAATATTCTAATATGAGATTATTCAAAAGCAAATAACATAGTTATTAAAAATAAATTTATTTATGTACCTCATTTGTTAACCATTTGCAGGATCCAAAAAGGGTGTCATCAAATACGACCTAAGTGGATAACCATTATCACCTAACACATGATACTTACCGGGCACCTGTGTTTCCAGATGTGCCCTGAGATAAGAGTTATCAAATATCATGCTATTACTGCAGAGCCTCTGACCGGGAGGTCCTAGGTTCGAGTCCTGATGGCGGCAGGATTTTCGACACTAGCTTTTCAGCTAGGTTGCTGTCTGGAGGAGAATTCTAGCGGCCAGCTGCTCTGATCGGTAGTTTTCCGTGGTTTCTCCGATCAACACCAGGCGAATGCTGGAGCAGTACCATACCAAACGGGCCACGGACCACGCACGATCTGTCCTTCCTCTTCCTTATCCTATCCTCTCCCCTTACACATACACTTACACTAACATGCACTACACTACCACATATTTCGGGAGACCGGTCGGGAGCTTAGAGATTGTCCCGGCTGGGGCGGTGCCCCGCTGATGGGAGAGTCCTGGTTAGGGGCAAATCCCAGTAGCCGATGGTATATCACCATCCAGCGGGGGAAGATCACTGCCATCTCCCGAGAGAAAAATATGCACTACACTAACGGGACTAATGACCAAAGCAGTTGACACGCCCGGAAACACAAAAAAATCAATAAATCAATCACGCTATCATGTGTACTTCCTGGCCATTGAACCACTAAATTTCTGATTTACAAATTAAGATCACTCAAGGTTTGCACATTTAGTGCAAAGAAACCTTCTCTACATGTGACACACAGACCCTGGGTTAATTTTAATTAAAGTGCAATCTAGTGCACTGACAACAGCAGGAAAATTGAATTCCCTGTAGAACTTTTGACTGATCTGCAATGAAAAAATAATTAAATTTAAAATGATTCATTTTTTAATTATTTAAAATCAAAAGTTGGATGTCAGTGGTCAAAATTACAATAAAATTCTTTGGAAGCAAAAAGTAACATTACTGTAAATTTTCAAATATGTTTAAGAGTATGAGACCTCACTAAAATTAAATTAAGGGGATGCGATACTGAAAATTCTAAATGAATCTAACAAAGAGATGAATGTTTAAGTCTTGAATTTCATTCCTTTATCAGAAAAAGAAAATTATACCTCACCATTCGCATAACAAAAAACTAATTTCATACTGTTAACCTTTTTTATTTAGAGAACTTTTTGCAGCACTGAAAAATTACAACACAGTATTTTTTAATATATCCTGAATTTTTCAAAGAGATTCCATGAAAATTGTATCATGTAGAGCATTTTCAATAAACAAAAATGTCAAAAAATTGCTATTGGGGAAAATGACATTTAAAATTTGAACTTTCTAAAAAAGTATTTAGTGGTCATAGCTTGCTTCAGAAATCCCCTGTTCCATATGTTTGACCTTTTCTCCTTTTTCCTTTTTAATTTCTCCAGCAGTTTTTATCAATTTTAGTTTGTTTCTGGCAGATTTCTTCTCCTGCTGCATAGCTTGTTAACTATTCTGCAAGCGATGCTTGTCCCTGGCTGCTTATGACCACTCTGCTCCCCGGGCATAACAACACCCTTGTTAATAATGAGATTAAAAAAGCAAACAACAAACTCACACAGCATCTGAGAGACACAAATTACATTATTTAACTTAGACTTTCTCTCAGGGATTCTATTCACCTGGCATGGTCTCCACCTGAGACAAGCTGGCAAACATGCACTAGCCACACACATCCTAGAGGCTCCTTCAGCTTCACCGTTAGCACCATCTCCTGCACTCTCTACACCTCCACCAACCCCTGCTCCCTCCACACCAGCCCCTTCTCCTACTCTTCCTAATTCAGCCTGAACCCCTAGTACTGTGACTCCCCCCACCTACCTGTCATAGCCACCATCCCCCAATCTGTAAAAAACCCCTCCCCACGCCTTCCATACTTCCACTCGGCTGCAAACAACCACTTCTACACCAGTCACCACTGAGAAAAACAGCACCTTTAAAATTCTGCATCAGAACATTCGATCCTTAAAAAAAAAAAAAACATGAAATGATATCTGTATAACTGAACACTGGCTTATGGAGTATCAAATAAAGATGACACAAATACCAGGTTTCTCCTTGGCTGGTTACTTCTATTGTCAGGTCAAACACACCAATGTCATTCATACATATGGAGGCACATGCATATACCTGGCCAATAACTGTGATTCCAAAGTAGTAAATGAATTCAAACAAATAACATGCAACATGGACATTGAATGTTCAATTGCAAAAATTCCAAAGCTGAACATTGTCCTCCTAAGCATTTACCAAGCACCTGATGGAAATCTTCAAATATTCTTAAAAAACTTAGAAATAATCTTGGATAAATTAACAATGTGGGCTCATTACTCTATCATAATCTGTGGCAATATAAACATTAACTTCCTACCTACAGCTAATATCACTCATGAAAAGGACAGAATCGATCTAATAAACTGAGTACACTCCTATAATCTAGATGCTGTAATTGAGACACCAACCAGGAGATCCAAGAATTCCCAAACAGTAATAAACCAAATTCTTTTAGATAAAACACACATACACAATCACCACTAATGATATGTGGCTCAGTGACCACATTACTCAAATATTCACTCTTAAAATAAATTCCACCTCATCAAAAGCAAACCCAATAAAGGAGACTAGGAAGTATAATGAAAAAAACTCGAACAAACTCATCTCACTGTTAACTAATGAATCATAGCCAGGGGTATATGAAATATCTGACATCAACTTAAAGCTTAACACTTCCTAAATACAATCAAACACTATTTCAACATCTCACATCCACTACAGTACCACAAAACAAACAACACACAAAACAGCAAAGAATGGACCACAAAAGATAATAAAATTTCATGTGAAAGAAAAAGAGAGCTTTCTACATTCACAAAACAACACCCTTGCAGTCATCAAATAGGCAACTACTATAAGCGATATTCAGGGATACTTGAAAAAGTTATAATAAAGGCCAAACAATTGTCATGAGTACATAAAAAAATTCAAAAATAAAACAAAAGCAATGTGGAATATTGTGACGAAAACATTTCCAGCAAATAACAAAACACAAAATATTAAACTAATCCATGAATATAGATGAATAACAAACCCTAATGAAACAGCCCGTATATTCAACAAACACTTCTCTGAAATTGCTGGTAGACAAACAAGAATTCCAAACACTACACCTCTACAATCACCACTTTTCTTTAAAAACACACTTTCAAGCATGTACATCACTGAAACAATTGAGAAGGAAATACATCAAATTATAAATAAAATGCAAAATAAACAATCCGCTGAGATAGACAACATTCTAGACTTCTTAATACAGAAGATTGCTCCACATATCATCAAACCATTAAATACAACCAATCACTAACACATGGCTCCTTCCCAAACATATTTTAAACCGCAATAATTAAACCTATACACAAAAAAAGGTAGCAAACAAGAATTATAGACCAATTTCACTCATGTCAGGTTTTTCAAAAATATTAGAAAATCTCTTCTATGAATGGTTAAAAAGCTACTTGATACACTGAAACATTTAACTGACTGACAACATGGATTCAGGAAAAATCAATCAACTGAAACTGTTCTATTCACTTTTGTAAATGAAATCCTCAAGGCATTAGAGCAAAAAGAAATTGCTCTTGGTCTCTTTCTTGACCTGTCAAAAGCCTTCAACAGGTCTTCGATAGATCACAGAACTCTATTGTCAAAATTAGAATTTTACGGAATCCAAAGAATTGTTTACAAATCGAAAAAGTCATATCTATGAGTCAGAAAACAAACAGTAGTGTTACCTTACCAAAAAGACAACAAAATAAATAATCATCACTCTGAGCCAAGAGTTGTGACATATGAGGTCCTGCAAGGATCCACACTAGACCTGATTTTATTTCTTATATTCGTAAATGACTTGCCATCAATTATGGAAAACAACAAAACCGTACTTTTGCAGATGACACATATAAAATTCAAAGAAAGAATAACGAAAGCTTTACAAGGCAAAGCCAATTCAGCAATCAACCAACTAATACAATGGATCCACCACAACAAACTAATCCTAAACAGAGACCAAACAGTCACATACCCTTCCACAACCCAACTCAACACAACAATACTCACCAAATTTAACATTAGAAAGAAACAGCATCACACAAGCACAAAAAAAAAACACACACACAATGCAACCTCAAATGGAACTCACGCCTAGATGATATTAATTGAAAATTGAGCACATTTAATTATGCTCCTAGAATAAAATAAAAGAAACAAAAAACACAAAAAATAAAATGCAAAGGCAGCATACAAAAAAAAAAACATAGTGCACTCTATCACATAGTGCACTCTATTTTCAAATACAGAAAAATAATATGGGACCTAGCACCAGAGGCTAAGCAAACATTCAAAATACAAATGAGAATCATTTGAACAATAATAAATTCAAAAAACACAGTCCTGCAGACCTCAATTCAAAAAACTTAAGATGCCACTGCCTTGTATATTCAATTATGAAGTTACAATGTTTGTAAAGAAAAATCTAGTAAACAACAACACACCTTGAAATTTAACTCAAGCTTGCACCCCTATAACATGAGGCAAGCATGTAACCTGCATCAACCAATGTGCACAAGCAATTTATACCAAAATGGTACATTCTCTTCAGGTATACAACTCTTCAACAAATTGCCAACATATCTGGGAAACATGACAGGCTTAAACAGGTTCAAGAAAAAACTCAAAGATTTCCTTCCAACAAAACGTTTTTATAGTGTTCAGGAACGACATACATGTACAATGCAATTTCAGGTGCTGCAGTAAGACTAGGTACAGAAATAGAAAACATTGACCATAACCTGCTGCCTTCTTCTCACCATTTCAAGATTTAAACAAGGAATATAATAATACTGTTAAATCATATGTGGTTGTTACCATAATTGTTGTCATGTACTGTTACCGTCGCCACTACCACTTATTTTTATTATTACTACTATTATTGTTATAACTACTACTGCCCCTGCCTCCGCTATTATTATTATTATTATTATTATTATTATTATTATTATAGAGAAAAAATGCATAATGCACCGTTAGGGATTCAGATGGTATAATCCCTGGTGTGTGGGACTCCCACTCTCAGTGGTATACGCACTAAAAAAACCTCTCTTCTTATGCCCATGCGCCTCTCCACGGAATCGTCGCGAGACATTACTTCATAGAGAGGCAGGCAGGTAGCTGACCCTTTACTTCATTTTACGTTCGGAGTCGCTTTTCTTTCCTTTTCATCACAAGGGTCAAGAACTCTTGTATTGTTGTCCACGTTTCCTCCGATTTAACCGATTTCTCCGTCGAACTATGTTAGACGGAGAAATGTCTGCTTCCAAATTCTCGTTCAATCTTCTTCTCCATGTGTCCCATGCTACGCATGCAAATATTGTGAGCATGGCGTCATCATCCTCGTAATCACAGAATTCACATTTTGAGTCATATGCTCTTTTAAATCTAAATAGGTATGATTTAAAACAACCATAACCTGTGAGCACTTGTGTGAGGTAGAAGTTTACTTCTCCGTGCATTCTATTAAACCATGATTCGATAAGTGGTATCAAGAAGTGTGTCCACCTTCCTTTGGGATCCCCATCCCACCTCTCTTGCCATTCCGCCAGTAGTGATGTTCGGGCGCTTTTCTTAATGTCTTCTTTCGTCCTATTCGCCGGTTGCTCCCCGCTGAAGACAGCAGGCATTTTCGCTTGGTCATACACCGCTTTTCCTTTATCTAGCCAACATATCAACGGGGGGTATTCTGGCCAGTACCCCTACTGGCAGATTTTATACTCCTCTCTAGTTCTTCTATTTCCTTTTTAAATTTATCAATTGGGTCGTTTGGGGAGAAATAGCAGCTGCAGACCCGTAGGTCATGCAGTTCTATCCATATGAACCCATGTTTTGATGCATTAAATTTGGATACGGCAGCTTCTTTACTATGTATTACTACCGCCGCTCTTCTAGAGCCATCTTGAAGCCACATGTTTTTGTCGGTTGTCGGTTGTTCGCTAACAATCAACAAGTCCACGTTTCATTCAGTTGCAACTTGTACAAGTAGATCTTGTGCGATTTAGCTCCTTCCTAGGTTAACTTGTAGGAATTGGAGCATACGTTCTATTTCTGGCCTTATTGAACGCCGATGAAGAAAGTACATTTATTACGTCCTACCAGATGATTATATCTTGGTTTCTCTCTTTACATACAAAACAGTGCGGTTTACCAGTACAATCCTTGATATTATGTCCGTTTTTGCCACATCTATAGCAAGCTTTACTTCGATCAGGACCTCTGCAGACAGTTGAGATATGTCCAAAGTCCAAGCATCTGTAACATCTTGATATCTGCAGCTGTTCCCTGATTCTACCAGCCTGTTTTAATTTTCACTGCCGTTATGAGCTTTTGGGCTGCCTCTTCATCCAGTAGCATTGTAGCCATCAAACTTCTGATGGAAATATCCTAATCACTGTTGTCTTCGCCATTAAATTTCGAGTTGGAACTCAGGTTTTGAGAAGAATCGGGCTTGTGTCGAATTTTCGAATAATTGTCAGGTGGGGGTTCGTTTAACTTTTACAATTTTGATAAGAAAAAAGGATTGCTTTCAAATGCCCGTTTTTCCAAAACTATGGACAATATATTCTCTCTAAAGGCAAAATCTTCTTTTAAAATTTAATAAACGTTCTGAAAAGGCCGTCACTTGCCCCATTCGAACAATCAATGTGCCCTCTATGAGCTTTTTTTCGAACATAGTGTTATTTTAAAATTTCAAAAATACGGTCATTTTTGAGTAGCTGTATGTCCTAAACTTTTCGCTGTAGAACGCTGTGATTTCCACGGCCGATTACGAGTACTTATTCTGTTTCCTGAATTTTGGACAAATTTCTTTATGTAAGGTAACCTGGAAAACGCGGTGACTATTTTGGTTGCGTTTTTGTTGAAAATGGCGTGATTTAGGCAAAATTCAATAACAATAATTTCGCAAAATTTGAGAAAACGAAACTTCTGATGGAAATATGTTTATCACCATTGTATTCGCCATTAAATTTCGTGTTAGAACTCAGGTTTTTGAAAGAATTGGGCTCATCTCGAAATGTGCAAGGTCATCACAAAACTGTGTAATAATGATTAATTTCATAAAAATTAGTAAAATATAACTATAAGCAAGAATTTTTTCTACTTTCAATTGATTGTTACTTAAGTAGACCCATTCCCCTTGGTGGTGCTGCACTGCAAAGCAACATGGTTTTTGAATATTGCTAATTGAAGATGGCGTTTTCCAAAATCAAGGTGTTTCTTTAACTACATATGAAAAAAAACATTTTCAGAACAAAAGCAGTCCAATAACACATTACCAGCAAGCAGAATCAAGCTGAAGCAAAGATTAACCCTATCTTCATTACTTCCCCTAAGATCTTGCAAAATAATTAACTGTAGAAACTTTGCAGTTTCCTTCAGTAGTAAACATGTTTGAGAATATACTATGTAATTAAGGCTAATAAGAATAATATTGCCAAGTGGTAAATTTGTGGTTTCCAACAACACTATCTTAAAAGTTATATGTTACAAATAATGAGATTGGCAGCAAAACATAGCACAGATAAAGTTTTTATTTATTTATTTTATTTATTTTACGTCAAAAACTGTTAAAAATTGTGTGTGACGTGCTATGGGGAAGTGAATTATGTGCACGTTTTCAAAATTCCGTGATCCCTCCACTAAGCCATATACTACTTGAAATTTGAAAACATAAAAAATTAGCGTTTTTTGCAAGGATTGTAAAAAACCTCCAATGTAATAAAATCTATTTTCAAGGATAAATAAGCAATAAATTTAGGCTCTTATCCATCATGTTTTCCTCAAGAGATAATACTTCCTGACAACACAGAGAACGATAATTTCAATAACAATATTTCCCACTGAATTCTAGAAGACGTGCACAGATAATGAAGTTACATTTATGTCCAGAAGCAAACCGAGGGGCCAACTCAGAATTTGCTCAATGGATCAGGGAAACTGGACGAAAAACCGATCGAGATGGGGGTCATTACCGGAGGCTGCAGTACAATACTTGTTACAGGTTGTTTACATTTATACAGTCCAAATGGTAAATAATGCATTAAATATCACTGTTAAAATTAATGATACTTTCCTTGTAATGCTCAGTATAGTCTGTGACAAGTCTCTAATTGTATAGAAACAGTTATGCAGCAGAAACGATTTCAGTTGGGATTTAAATTTTCCTATCGAATTTAATCGTTTAATGTCATCTGGCAAAGTGTTGTAAAATAATTTACATGTATTGTATGTGAATTTTTTGTAATTTATTTATTTTACGTCAGAAAAACAGTTAAAAACTGCTATGACGGGGAAAAAATTGTTGCACATTTTCAAAATTAAAAATTCCCCTAACGTAAAATCTATGTTCAAGGATAAACAAGCAATAAATTTTGAATTTTGAAATTTTGAAAGGAGAAAAAACAAAAAACTCCCATGTAATAAAATCTATTTTCAAGGATAAATAAGCAATAAATTTTGAATTTTGAAAGGGGGAAAAAAAACAAAAAAACTCCCATGTAATAAAATCTATTGTCAAAGATAAATTAGCAATAAATTTTGGCTCTTATTACTTCCTGCCGCGACAACATGGAAACGATAATTTGAATAATTGTATTTCCCACTGAATTCTAGAAGACGTGCACAGAAAATGTAGTTACATTTATGTCCAGAAGCAAAACAAGGGGCCATCTCAGCATTTGCTCAATGGATCAGGGAAACTGGACGAAAAACCTGATCGAGATGGTAATGAGCTGTTGATACTGTCACCTGATGAATACTGTAACGAATATTGCGTCACCGGTCGGCACCACCACGAACTACCTGAATGCGCGGATTGCGTCATCTGCCGGCGCCACCACGAGCTGCCTGTGAGCGCGGGTTGCGTCATCTGCCGGAGGTCTCTGCGCTAGATTATTCCAGAACGTTCGCGGGGTCCGGAAAGTTCTCGACGGCACTCGCCGAGTATAAATACGCGGCGGTCGGCGACCGTGAGTCAGTCTTAGAGGACGTTCAGAGGAAGCTGAACTGTGAAGTGTGTGCATCGCGGTGAATAGCAGTGCAGTGATTGTGCTCAGTGACGTGAACCGTGGTCAGTGCATCGAACTGTAGTCAGTGAAGTGAACTGTGGCCAGTGCATCAAACTGTGGTCAGGGCTTAGGACTGTGCGACAGTGTAAGAGAAGAATAGTGTAAATAAATAATCAAGATAAGTGTAGTGTAAATAAGTAAAGAGAAGTGTTTAAATAAATAAAGAGAAGTGTGAAGAAGAAGAGAAGTGAACTCGAAATTTAATGGTGATTACAATGGTGAGAAGCATTTTTCCATTTGAGCTTTCGTTTTCCAGATATTCGCGAGTACGTTCGTAAAACACGCCATTTGCAACAAAAATGCCATCTAAATTGTCGCCGTTTTTCAGGTTTCCTGTATGTAAAAATTAAGTCCGAATACGAACATAAGAGCAAGGTACTCATTTTCAGCTGTGCAAATTTCAGTGTTCTAGAGCGAATATTATAGGAGACAGACACTTATAAATTGCCGTTTTTCCAAATTTTGAAAAAACTCTAGATTAACAAAAATTCTCTAAAGGGCACATTTTCCAACCGAATGGGTTCGATAAAACAATTTTTTGTGAAGTTACAAAATTTTGAAGCGGGAGTTAGCCTCCAGAATTGAAATATTGGCCGTAGTTTTGGAGACGTGCATTTGAATTAATTTCCTTTTCTTATGAAAAATGCTTATGAAAAGTTCAACGACCTCTCACCTCATGAATGTTGCAAATTTCGACATGAGCCAGATTCTTCTTAAAACATGAGTCTAAACGTTAAATTTAATGGTGATTACCAAGGTGAAGAGCATTTTTCCATCAGGGCTTTCGTTTTCCTGAAATTGGCGGAAACGTTCCGAAAACACGCCATTTTCACGAAAAATTCCATCTAAATTGTTGCAGTTCTTTCCAGGTTTCATGCGTGTAAAAATTCAATCTGAAATGAAGAAGCAAGAGCAAGGTACTCATAATCAGCTCTGCAAATTTCAGTGTTTTAGAGCGAATAGTTTAGGAGATACAGCCAAAGATTACCGTATTTATAATAATAAAAATAATAATAATAATATTATTATTATTATTATTATTATTATTATTTTCGAAATTTTGCAAAAAACACTAGTTTGAGTAAAAGTCTCTGGAGGGCACATTTTCCGTCTGAATGAAGAAAATGAGGGTATTTTCTGAAAATTTACAAAATTTTAAAACAGGATTTTTTCTCCAGAATTGAAAAATTGGCCATAGATTTTGAGATATGTTGATTTCAAACCAATTCACCTTTTTTATGAAATACATAAAAGTTAAACGACCCCCACCTGTTAAATTTTGCAAATTTTCACATGAACATGATTCTTTTTAAAACTTGAGTATTAACTGGAAATTTAATGGCGAATTTGAAGTCCTAAAGGAGGAGTCCCTAAGTGACCACAACTATATATCCTTTAGGGCTGTAGGAAGTCAGTTCTTCAAACACTTGTTTTATAGAAGGCGAGAAAACTTTCCAAAGCGGGCATGGAAAACTCAAAAGCTTAACGAAGAGAACCGGAAAAGATCCCTGACTGAATCCAGGTACACTTAAGTACTACAGTGGGGTGTTCAACCCCAAACAATAGGCAGTATGGCAGACAAGGCACAAAAGATAATCCAGAGGGCCTGCGACCAATTGATTATTATTATTATTATTATTATTATTATTATTATTATTATTATTATTATTATTATTATTATTATTAAGAAAGAATAGTTTAGGAAACTATTTGAAAACAATAGACATGACAGCAAAAATACTTGGAATACTATTAACATTTTGGTAGGCATACCTGAAAGTCTTTAGATGATATTGTTATTAGGAACTTGGGTAATAATAATACAACAGAAAAGGTAGTAGAAAGTTTGCAAATATGTTTGAACTGCAAACCAACAAACTAGAACACTAATGTAATTTTACAATGTTAATAGATAAGGTTGAATCAACACAATGAACCATTCTCACTACAGAAATAAGTGAAGGAAACATGTGCATTAATTAATGGGATGGACAGCAACAAATCTGCAGGTATGGATAAAATGACAATGAGGGACAAAGCAGAACATAGACTCAATAGCACCTGTAATTATGAAGATATTAAATCATAACATTAATGATGGCAGTTTCCCAGAAAATTTAAAAGAATCAATAATAAGACCTACTCGCAAAGGAGACAGCTTCAAAGTGTGTGAAAATTAGAGGCCAATTTCCATTCTAAACTTGATTAGTAAATTATTTGAAAAATATATATCTCAAAAATTATCCAACTTTTTAGAGAAATATCAAATATTAGACAAATATCAATTTGCCTACCAAAAAAATAAAGATACCATAGAGTTGTTAGAATCCATAATCACACCTACTCATAAAGGAGACAGTCTCTCAGCCTATGAAAACTGCAGGCCAATTTCATTTTAAATTCTGTACATTTAAGCAAAGTATTAGAAAAGTTTACATCGCAAATATTGACTACTATTTTTTGGGGAAAAATATCAAATAATAGGTAGATAGTAATTTGCTTATCAGAAAAATAAAAGTACCATAGACTTATTAGAAAATTTAGTAGAAGTAACTAATGAAAACTTGCACAAGGGATTACACGGGATGGGATTAAGTATTGACTTGTCAAAAGCCTATGATATGATAAACCATGGAAAAATATTAGACACAGTAGAAAGGAAGAATAGAGGAAATCTGTTACAGTTATTCAAAAATTCTTTAGAAGGAAGATCCTTTAGTGTTAAAATTGATAATACCTATAGTGTAACACAAACTGTAAAAATGGGAATTCCACTGGGCTGTTCCTGGGGTCCTACAGTTTATCTAATATTTGTCAATGACAAGTAATTACCTAAATCCTAGCTCTTATTACATATAAGTGGAAGACAAGATGCCAATATCCACAAATAGAGACCAAAAAGGGGAGAAAGTGTTACAAGAAAAATTTGGAGTATTTAAAAAATGGTACCATGATAATGGTTTGATAATTAATAAGCAAACAACTAAAATACTGCACATCACAACACCAATAACTACAAGAACACAATTTTTTTTTTCACAATTGATTTTGCTGAGTGCATCCACAAGGACCTGAAGAACTGTCAATGCAACACAGTAATAAATTCTATAAGTAAACTGAAATATCTAGGCATAATTTTTTATCAAAAACTGAGCTGGAAAGAGCATATTTTAGAAGTAAGTAAAAATATCAGAACATGTGTGTGGAAATTAATGAGAATTAAAGATTTTGTACCTTATAAAATTTTCAAATTAGTAGCGACATCCTCATTGATAGAGTCTCTCATAAGATATGGAATTGGAGCCATATCTAAAATCATTTAAATATTATACAGAAAAAAATGACTATAAGAAATCATACCTTAGAAGATCTGGATTGCTTCAAAATTTAGGATTATATTCTTCGAATAATATTGATTAATTTCACACACACATAGATAACTACTCAGTATCACTGGTAAGTGAGAGTAATACAAGGGAGGGGAAAATAATTAGGTGCAGACTCTTAGTCTGTTTGCATGCAAAAATTAAAATAAAATGTTATAAAACCATGTATATAAAAAAATAAAATAAAAATGCATATTTAAATTAAATTTTGTAAAATTGCCTATACCAATTCAGAAATTGAAAACAGCAGGATTACCTCTATTGAAGTCATTAAATATTATTGAAGATATTACAATGTCTTTGAAATTAGTGTTTGGACATGCAAGTGTGACTGCCAGGGAAAAATTATATAAACTAATAAATTCAAATTCTGATTTAAAACTTCTATGAAATTTAAAGAAAAAATATTTGTGATTCAAGATCAGAAAATGCAGAATTAGACCTCACATTGGCTCAGATTTCATCTTACAAATATGCTCCAATTACATCTGGTGATGTAGTAGAATGTTTAAAAATATTCATTTCTCATGAGAGGATGAATTTGACTGAGTAAAATTAAGAAAAATTGATTATTGTTCTAGTTAAAAAAGACAATGAAAAAAAACAAGCTTTGTGCATGTTTTGTCAAATTTTATCCGGCATATGTATGCAGGTTTTAGCATTTTAAAAGGCATGAGAATCATGTCTAGTAAAACTGAATTGTTTTATTTCAAGAGGAAAGTATTTTGTTCACTTGGCTAGGGAAATGTTTCAGAAAATTATCAAGGTCAACACAATTACAACAGTAATGACATTTCCTTGTCCAAGAATCATTAACACAATCTGAGATATTTTTCTCTAGTAATTTTGAAGATGAATAATAGTCAAAATCATTGCATGTTTGAGAATGTAGTGTTATCCATACTATATGCCACAAACTGTGGAGAACCCTAAATTATGAAAAACTTGAAACCTTTTTTCCTTGGAAACCAAAGTAAAAATTAATAATCTTTCAAAAGAAAATTACAGATTGTCATACTCCATGAACTTGCTTCGGAAATCTAGTAAATCAATGCCCTGAAAAAACAGCATTTTGAAGTTAATGACACTTTTCTAGTGGGAATGTGAATTTTTCATACTACTCATACTCATTTGTAGTCATTCTGAGAGCACTACTACATAGTACACATTGAAACTATAACAGAATTATGACACATATTATATTACCTAATGAGAATTTTAAAATAACTTGCCTGGTCAAAAATGATACACACTAAAAAAATTGAACCATTAATGTTTATACATTTTGTGAATGTTAAATATGAATGACATCACAAAAGTCCATGATAATTGCAAAATTAGCAAAATGTATATTGGCATCATCTTCAAATACCTGTTCATGATCTTGTCATAGAATGCAATAGGCATTCAGAATTAACAATATCCATGAATATCACCAGTTTCAATGACCAATTTCCAAGACTTTCTGTGATCAATTTCCCTCACCTGCGCCAAAAACTACCTGAAAAGTAAAATTAATACAATATTATTTAAAAAAATAATTAAAGTGATAATTATTGAAAAATAAAAAATAAAATAAATATAAAGTGTTTTACAGAAGTTTTATTTCAGGAATGCATTATTTTCTTGTTCAATTATTTACAGAACATGATAGGCTTTAGTCTCAATTTAAATACGGTAATCAAAATTCTGTACACTTATAACATATGGGAATACTACACAACAATTAATTCTACAATTTCTAATTGCCATTAATGACACTTCAATATTATATTAAAATAATTTCAATGAATTGGCAACATAGTAAATATTATTTTTTTACATTTTAATACCAATTTGTGATGCTTAATTGAGTATTAAAAACTAATCAAATAACTTTTTAATAGGTACTTTTTTGACTATTAAAAAATGCACAAATTAATGCAAAATAATGAGTTTGGAAGCCAAGCCCTCTATATTCACTTAACAACATTAGAATTTGAATTGAAAGAATTCAAACCGATGGTGTAAAACGAAATAATTGTTTATCTTGTTCGACATAAGCTTTTAAGGAATTTTACAATTTACATTAAAATAACTTTTAGCTGGATTAATGGCCAAGTTTTGTACGTTATGTCCAATTGAAATGCACATAAACTAATAAATGTCTTTCTATTTTTACAACTCATGATAGAAATATATACGTACCTTAAAGTTACAATTCCATTCCACCATTCTCTTTTAATCTTGGTTGACAATTCTTGCTTGATTTCAAATAGGTGGTGTAAATGAAGGTATTATTTTCTTTCGAACTTCATTCGCCCATTTACTCCCAATGAAATAAGATTTTCTCTTCAAGGAGATAATTTAGACTCTGTAGTCTGAAGCCTATTAAAAGATATCCGCCAATAGCCTTTAGATTATAATTCACAATGATGCAGCACAATCAGTTTCAATACGGTACTTACCAGTGAACTCTTAGTAAGTTCAGCGATTTGCTTCACCAACGATTCTTGTTCTTGCTAATGTCTATGAGGTTGTTCGCAAAATTAACCAAATTATTGCTCCAAGCATCCCAGAAGCTTCTTCTCTTGAAGATGTAGCCGGATTGGTTCACAACACTACAATTGCTACCTGTCAACACCTAGGTTACAAAATAGGGTGGGAAATGGTACTTCTCTTGTTAATAAATTTTATGAAAGACAAAAGATAGTTTGATTGATAATTTATTTAATTTGCTTTGGGCATTAAGCCCGGTGGCAAATTCTTTACACTTACTATACATCTAATACCATAATATAGCCACCGGAATGGTTAAAAAAATTGAAAATCAAATTGCCCAAGCTAGACGAGATATCTCACAAATTGCTGAGTATTTCAGAGACAAAGGAGGGATTTCAAAGAAGGTTCAGCGCAACTATTCGCTTAATTCTCAGAAGACTGAAGATAAAAGGAATACAAAAAGACCTGGAAAGTAGACTCAAGGTTGAAGATGACAGATTAAGACATAGAATAGCAGCTCTAGGGGCAAGAATAAGAAGGTATAATGAAGCACCACGACACAAGAAAGAAAATTCCCTATTCTCTAACATCCAAAAAGGCTTTTATAGATATCTAGAGACAAAAGGTACCAATGACAATGACATAAACTCCCCAAGTGCTTCAGCCATGACGGACTTTTGGTCTCAGATTTGCCCCACCCCAAAGCAACATTTTGATGAAACATACTGGAAGAAGCTTGTCACAATATCTCAGAAATGAATAATAATAATAATAATAATAATAATAATAATAATAATAATAATAATAATAATAATAATAATAATAATAATAATAATAATAATAATAATGTCTTTATTAATGGCGAGGCTCAGGCCATAGGACCTGCTCTTCCACCTAACCACTGAGTCTACATTGATACAGGGTAGTAACATATAAGAGGGGAGGGAAATCTGTACATTACGTCTGGGAGTGCAAAACTAGGGATCATCCCGGCATACGCCTCAAGCAATTGAGTAAACCCAGAAAAACCTCAATCAGGATGGCGGCTTATGGCCGAACATTAATATAGAAGAATATGGTATGGATAGTAGTGAAGGTGAAAAGATGAGGCGTTTAGGGGAAAGGGTCGTAAAGACATAAATGGGGAAGTCTGTGAAGGAAAGGGAAGGAAGAAAAAGCGAAGAAAAGGAGGAAGAAGAAGTAAGTGGAAAAGTAAATTTTTTCCAGAAGCGGTACAGAAATGTTACGTTTTAGCACTTCACATAAATATACAAACATTTGTAAGACCAGAGAAGCACAATGGGCTCTAAGTTAATAGTACCAGTAATTTAAAGTATAATATTGACAGTATTAAGAAACAATGTAAAAGTACAATAGGATATAAACAACAATTGTAATTATTGTTAAGGCCAATATATTGTAGATATGATAACAATGATGACAGTACAAAGATAACTGTAAGTATTTTAGCATTTATTTGGAGCGTGGCTAATTACTTTTAAATATTTCATTTGAACAATTTCATTAAGATACAGAGAAAAATATATGATTGTTAATAATTTATATGGTGTGAGAGGAAATGGAAAATGAGGATAGAGTAATGAGGAATAGGATGGAATTTTGAATTTAAAGAGTGAGGAAAGTACGGCGTTAACGGGGCGGTGACCGGGTCCTTGAGGGAAAGTCAGGAGGATGAAGAGGACATTCATGTCATTCTATATGTCGTTATACCTTACTCAAGTATTTAATTCGTTTTTGAATTTATGGAAAGTATTCGAATATTTGAAACTCCCAGGTAGTTTATTCCAGGCTCGGATAGCTGTAATGACAAAAGATTTGCTGAAAGAAGTCGTGCTGTGGCGTGGTACACAGCAGAGCTGAACTACGAGCTCGGTTTAATTTCAGAGGATTGAAATTACTTATTAGACGTGTTACATGAGAACCGTGTAAAATTTTATAGAGAAGAAGTAGAGAGTAAAGTAACAGTCTTTTGTCATCTTACGCTAGAGCGTAAGCATATGAAGTGAGTCAAAAAGTGCGATACATGGTCGTATTTTCTTAGATCAAAAATAAACCGTACGCATGCGTTCTGTGCTACTTGAAGTTTACGTCGTAATTTAGATGTCATGTTTGTCAGAAGAAAGTCGCAATAGTCAAAATGTGGCATAAGTGATTTCATGAGCATGTACTAATTGGGAAAAGCGTTCGCAGGCGTTTCAGCGAATGCATTGCTGCAAAAACTTTACGGCAGGTTGAATCTACTTGCGAGTTCCAGCTGAGGGTGTTGTCAATAAACATACCTAGGTTCTTGACTTTGGAACACAGAGGTAGAACGGTGTCATTTATATAAATTTTAGGCAGAGTAGAAGAGGATATTTTATTCACAGTGCTTTTCGAACTGATAATCATGCACTGTGATTTATTTGGGTTTAATTGTAGGCCTAATAACGCTGCCCATTTGTTTAAGTTATCAAATCTTCGTTAATTTTATGTGCGAGTGAGAAGAGTTCAGACGGGTGGCCACTTAGATATATCTGAAGATCATCCGCGTACATTTGATGACTGCAATATTTAAGTGCATTTCCCACATCGTTTACATACATTGAGAATACTAGTGGCCCTAATAAAGTGCCTCGAGCAACTCCGCGGGTAAGTTTCAAGGCCCTTGAGCTGCGACTACCGGACATCACTCTTTGAGTTCTGGAAGTTAAATAGTTAAGAAACCATGTACGTGTAGGCTGTGCAAATCCCATGATTTTTAGTTTTGTGAGTGAGATGTCGTGATCTACTGAGTCGAACGCTTTGCCGAAATCCAGAAGAATTAAGATAGTTATATTACTGTGATCTATAGCTGTTCTCGCATCTTCAATAACATTCAGTAGCGCAGTACCAGTATTCCTGCCGGAACGGAAACCTGATTGCTGATCTTTAAAAGTGATTGGTTTTGGAGATACAGTTCAGTTTGCTTACGGACGACTTTTTCGAGTACTTTAGAAATAGTCGGGAGGATGCAAATTGGGCGGTATTCAATAGGGTTTCTGGTTGATGCTGGCTTGGGAATAGGATGCACGAGCGCACTTTTCCAAGATAAAGGATATTGTCCGCTTCTTAGAGAGAAATTTATTATTTCGGTAATGATTGGATAGGTTACATCTAGGCTACTTTTTAGCAGTTTGGCATTTATGTCATCGGTACCTGAAGCATTAGATTTGAGACTTTGAACTATTTTTATTATATCCCCATGTTCCACGGATGAAAAGAAAAATTCGTCGTTGAATTTTGTTTCTGAGTTTTGGAGAAGCGCAAGGGATTGACTCTTCAAGTTACTGTCAAATGAAGGAACGTTACTTACAAAATTATGATTTAGAGATTCTAGGGGAATATTCGTTTCAATTTGGGGAGGAGCTTTACCTATTCCTAGATTTTTCAGATTTTTCCAAATCGTTTTCGAGTCGCGGATTCTGCCGAAGGTGGTGTGGATATATTTTATTTTAGCGTTGCGGCATTTCTGCGTAACTAAATTTCTGAGCATTTTGTATTGTTTTTGAAATAGTTCACATTTAGTTTTCCGGAAAATAGCATGCACTGCATCTCGATCTTTCATTAAATTCCGAATTTCATCAGTTAACCATGGTGCAGGAGAACGAGTTACGCGTGATATTTTTAAAGGCGCTTGCCGGTCATAGAGTTGTATTATTAAGTTGGTGAAAATCGCCACTTTAGCTTCCAGCGATTCTTCATCGTGGACAAGGTGCCATGGAAGTGTCAGTCCATCTACATTAAATGCTTGTTTATCGAATTTTGAAAAATCGCGGTATTTGAATAAGTGCGGTGAGTATTTAGGACACTTCAGATTGTAAACAAGATAAATTAGATAGTGTTTTGAAATTCCGGGAACTGGAAATTGACCGTGATTTCGAACGTGGTTTTTATTAGTCACTATTGTATGATCGATCCAAGTTTCCGTGCTCTTTGAGTGGTGTGTAGGTGCTAGGGGTAAAATTTCGAGGCACATACTGTGGAAAAAGCGCGTAAACTGCTCTGCAGAAGGAGAGGCTTTAATAAGTTATGATTAAAGTCACCCATTACAATAATATGTTCATAAGAATGGATCACAGATGCAAAGCTTTCGTCCAACATATCTGTGCTGCCTGACTTAGGAGGTAAATATATGACAGCGAAGAGACATTTTTTTCCTAAAAGTCCGACTACGATAAAAATATATTCACTACGTTGTCAAACCGTATTTGTTGAAGAGAGTATAAGTTTATGTCTAAGATCGTCGCGTACCTCCACCTCCACCATGTGCGGCGACACTGGCTTTCCGATCAGCTCTAATCAAGCGGTGCCCTGGAATTGCTACTAGCGCGGAATTGAGAGAAATTTTCAACCAGGTTTCGCTTAAGAGAAGCGCATGAAAACGGTGTTTAGATATTACTTCCGTAACTTCATCGAAATGGCAGGGCATAGACTGAGCATTTAAGTGTTCATGAATGGAGTTGTGATTTCAACAGAGGATCTACAAATATCTGTAAAGAGAATCCACCATTGGAAAGCTCCAGCAGTAGATGGAATACATAATGTTTGGTGGAAATATCTGACATGCACTTTTGATATATTGGCAGTCACCGAAAGGTGGAATGCGTCTTGCCACGAGAATTCTAGATCTATTCCATGTCTATACACTATAGTTCCCTCCTTCATTATTGCCAAACCCGACCAAACTCGACAAGCATTTGAAAGAAAATCAGGATCTAGA
Source organism: Teleogryllus oceanicus (assembly GCA_964035755.1). Taxonomy (NCBI): domain Eukaryota; kingdom Metazoa; phylum Arthropoda; class Insecta; order Orthoptera; family Gryllidae; genus Teleogryllus; species Teleogryllus oceanicus. Next base: position 160,102,304 of record CAXIVR010000001.1, read on the forward strand.
GGATGCAAAGAATGATTGATAATAGATATTATTGTATCCGAGCACGTAAAAAAGAAAACGCATAATTTGTCAGTGGGCTGGATTCATTTTCGAAAGTCATTTGATTCCATTCTGCATTCTTGGTTGCAGCGAACCCTTCAACTCTTCTTACAACATACAGGTGAGTCGCGTAACTTTAGCACCTCCTATAACTTTTGAATGGTTGAAGATATTGAAAGGGTTACGGAAGTGCATGAGAATATAGGGCTAACTGATACGTGTATTTATTTCTATTTATCCTTGTATTTTACGAGATATTTGAGGTAACTTTGTTTTTCAAATGGAACTATATATTTTTTCAGTCTATCATAAAAGCGTAAAAGACATCAATGATATACATAATGTCATATGTTAAATAAGGATTTTTTTGAGAAATTTTTATTCTTTTGCGACCAGTTCTTAACGGATATTTTGAATGTAATCGAACGCCACAGAAGGTCACGCAGCGCTCCATAGAGGAAAGTAGTGATATTTCGCATAATGTAATGATGGAAATAATATCAAAGGAATATTATAGGAGAGTAAGAATGATCCTGAAAACAGAACTTAGCGCTAAGAATAGAATCTCAGCAATAGATTCGCTGACAGTTCATGTACTTGAATACAGCTTTAGTCTCATCGATTGGACTCAATAGGACATCTTCAATATGGATCGAAAAACACGGAAACTTCTTACGATGTATGGAGCTTTGCATTCGAAAGCTAATAATGACAATCTGTATGTGGTACGCAAGGAAGGTGACCGCGGGCTAATACAAGTGGAGCTAATACAAATCTGCACACCGAAACGCAATAGTTGCAATAGCTAAGTATGTAACCCAGCAAGCAGACGATCCTTTGATGAAACAAATTATTGCGACCGATGCAAAGAACGAAGGCAGGGGTATTGTAAAACTTGCAAAGAAAATATCATCTTTTGAATGGTCTTTTGACCTGCAAGCGGTGGACCAAGCAGACACGGATCCACTGACAAAATTCAATACAGAACCCAATCCTAAAATCTACTAAAACAGGCTTGGAGATATTCCATGGAGTTATTATTATTTCATCACAACGACCTGAATGGTAGGGAATAATTAAAATATATACAGCTTCCTGAAGTAACAGTGATATTTTTCTAGATATTATAAAAGTAATTTTATTTGTATTTATAAAGAAATGGAGTAAAGGGTTGTGTGAATATATAGAAACCATAACCATATTAATATTACCGAGAGCGGTAGCTCAGTGCTTTAACTGATGTCACTGCAGCGCCTCTGACCGGGAGGTCCTAGGTTCGAGTCCTGACGGCGGCAGGATTTTCGACACTAGCTTTTCAGCTAGGTCGAATTCAGTCGCTGTCTGGAGGAGAATTCTAGCGGCCGGCTGCACGGTAGTATTCCGTGGTTTCTCCGATCAACACCAGGCGAATGCCGGAGGAGTACCCTAACAAACGGGCCACGGACCGCGCGCGATCTGTCCTCCCTCTTCCTTGTCCTATCCTTTGCCCTTACACACAAACTTACACTAACATGCACTACACTACCATATATTCCGGGAGACCGGTCGGGAGCTTAGAGCTTGTCCCGGCTGGGGCGATTCCCCGCTGGTGGGAGAGTCCTGGTTAGGGGCAAATCCCAGTAGCCGACGGTAGGTCGGCGCCAGATCTCGCCATCCAGCGGGGGAAGATCATCGCCAGCTTCCGCGAAAAAACATGCACTACACTAACGGGACTAATCACCAAAGCAGTTGACGCGCCCGAAACACGAAAAAATCAATCAAACAATAAAATTCAACTCCGGAAGCTGGGTGCAACCCGGTGTGGATTTTCATGTATTCGCCGTGGTATTTCATTCGTTGCGAGAAATAATAATAATAATAATAATAATAATAATAATAATAATAATAATAATAATAATAATAATAATAAATTCTTTCCAACGTTAAGGCTATTTTGGATTTGACAATAAGCTCTACCAAGCTAGCTGAAGGCATCGCTATATGGATAGGTTGGAGGACGAAACACTGTGCGACCATCGGTATATAGGTTATTCTGCGGTATTTACGGAGGGGTTGCAATGACAAGGTAGGATACAAAAGATGACCATGTTAGACCCCCAAAAATTGAATGACATAAAAAAACACGACAAAACTCCGGATGAAACTACACCTCAGAGACCAGTATAAAGTACGGTGTAAACGGATTAAAAGAGAAATAAAAAGAGGTAAAGACAGATCTTGGGAGGTGTTCCTAAAACATCGAAAATGACCCATGGGGCATGGCGTATATAATAGTAACTAACAAATTTAGGGTGGACAGGACGATATCTGGTTAGAACGATCCATAGTAGATGAGGAAAGCATTACTGATCACTTTTCTACCATGGATTTACTTTTTATTTATTTTACGACAAAAACAGTTAAAAACTGTGTGTGACGTGCTATGGGGAGAAGTGACTTCTGTGCACGTTTTCAACATTCTGGACTCATGGATATGTGAATGGAGATCCTTGGTCAAGACAAAAACAGAACGACATCACATTTAACGACGCAGACTACTTCATTGAAGAAGCAGCGAAGAGCAGGAGAACTGGGAAGACTCCAGGTTTGGATGAGATCCCCAGCGAAATGCTAAATATAGTATGACGTACAGTTGGCATACCCACTTTTCAGAAATCAAAAAAAGAACATTCCATAATTTTGTACTAATTATGAACTAATTTATACCTAAAATAAAAAATTTTGAACCGATGCAGAACATCCAAAAAATAACGCATAAGAGTGGGTGCGCTAACTTAACGTTAAGTTAGCATACCCACACAAGAAAAAACAATGAAATAAAAAAACTAAAAATACCACAATTGTGTACTAATTTAAAACTAATTTATTCCCAAATTAAAAATTTTGAACCGATGCACAACATCAAAATAAAAAATGTATAAAAAAATTTCGAACAAATTTATATCCAAATTTTAAAATTTACAACCGATGCATAATACCAAAATTAAAAAATAAGAGTGGTGCGCTAACTTAACGTTAAGTCACCGATACCGCCCATGAAAAACCTACGCAATAGCAGAATTTTGTACTAATTTTCAACTAATTTATATATATATATATATATATATATATATATATTGTGACGTCACGGGGTTATACGAACCCGTAACGCCACCATAAGCCACTAGAAAAAACCAAAGAACTGAGAAATAGGGTACGAGACGGAGCGATGGTCCGAGAAGGCGACATCTACCCGCAGGTTTTCGCACTCCGATGTCCAAAGTTAGCGGATAATATTTTCTCGAGAGGGCGCGAAGGAGGAGAAAATTCACCCCTCCAGAAATTTTTCCCCAGGCGGAGTTGCATAAATACCGTGACGCACTTCGGTAGAGCTCTCTTACGACTTCGACAGCGACGGCGACTCAACTAAATTTTTCAGCGGTAGTAATCGGTTAGTGCAGGAGTATAATTTTAATTGCTTAAGTAAAGCTGATTTAAGAAACGCGGTAATAAGTGATAGAATTCAGAAGCAAAGTGCATGTACAGCATTTGCACTAACATTACGCGAGTAAGCAAGCGTTGTGACTGCTCGAACTTGAAATAGTTTCATCATCGAAGTAAATTCGCGCAGAAGGACTCTGAACGAAATCCAGTATTTAATTTTGTACGCCACGACCACGCACGCTCAAAGTGTGGTATGTCGGCCGAGTGCTAGAAGTAATCAATTCAAGCACGTTAGTTATTTAAAACTGGTAGCGCGAGCAACGGGTACGCGGCAGGCGGCAGAAGGACGACTCCAACACTCAAGCGTAGGCGAGAAGGACTTGGACCAATCCGTCGATGGTACGAGCCCGAGGACGAGAGAAAGGTTTGGAATTTGGACGTGTGGCGGCATCCTGAGATCGAGCGAAAGAAGAGCTTGTAACCGCGGGACATCGAATCAGTCAAGTGACGTGGCGAGGACTGCGAGCGGCCGAACCCCCAAGGTTAACTGACGGCGAGCGGGAAGGAAATGTCGAGGTAAAGAACTGGCAACTTCTATGCGACCATTTGTTGGGAAACTGTGTAGCTTTAAACACCAGGCGTAGCGTCCTAAAATAGGTGAAAGTTACAAATAACTACTGGGAAATATTTCGAACGTATGAGCGGCAGTTTTGATTTCATTCGCTGTACGCACCAGTAAATTCGTTTGAATGCCATACCTTGTACAACTTTTCTAAAGTAAATTATAATTTTCATGTAATGTAAAAGTAATCTTATTGAAAGTATTGTGTCCATTGTATGATGTCAGGAATAATCAGTTGCTATAATTTTGTAAAGGGTACGATTTAGTAACGTGTGTGTCACGTTTATTATTGTGTTAGAGTTAACAGCATTGTAATAAATGCGCAACTCAAGGCTGACCTCTGTGAAGTCTATAATCGAATAATTGTAGAGAATCACTTAAAGGGCCGTGCACAGAAAACTTTAGATTAACAAAAGTTAAATGAGGTACACGAAATAATTGAGAAGGAGGTCAAAGCAAAAGTATTGTAAATAGTGCGTATTGAAGTAATCAGGCAGTCAAGGTGACGCCTATACATTCTCTTATGGTTGTGTTATTTCTGTTCTTTTTGTTTCTGTTTTCTTTGCAGTGACCATCTACGTAAAGTACATACTTATTGTATATTTGTGCCACTGTGTAATTTGTTTTACTGAATATATGCTCATTTTACCAGAATTTTATATAATTCATTGTGTCAAGGGTTCAGACCTTTCTCATACCCGAAAGATCCTGCTTCCTGAGAATTCAAAGCTCGCTTCACGAGCATTCATAGTTTCACGCTTCATCGCCACCGGCTGGAAGGTAGTAGGTGGGCGTGTTATAATATATATATATATATATATATATATATATATATATATATATATATATATATATATATTCTTAATTTGTTGCTACTTCGACGCAACGCGTCTCCAAGCCCCTTGGGGGCGTTGAGCGCTTTGCGCTTCTGAGAGTAATCCTCCCATTACTGCGCTTGTTTTATGGAGTAACCCTCCGTTAATAATGTCTGTTGCGTCTCGTCGTAGTCGGTTGTCAAGAGGACCGCCAGGTAGCATCTCCGCGTACGCGCCTTCTACCGCGCGCTCCTGCGTCACTAACCAGCGGCCAGAATTAGAAAGGAATAAGGTTAGGGGTAGGGTTTAGGACATTTCACAGGGGTTGGACTAGCCCTTGTGAAGCAGCCGAACTCGTTTTGTTGGAACAAATTTCACATGATATTCGACGGGAATCGAACCCGGATCTCCGTGGTGAAAGGCTTGCGACTTTGCAATGAGCCACGAGCTCAGCTATATCTAAATAAAATATTTGAACGGACGCAGAACGTCGAAATGTACAATGATTAAGAGTGAGGACGCTATCTGAACATAAAATCAACACCCGCTCCCAGGAAAATCCCATGAAACAAAAAGCTATGAATACCAAAATTTTGTACTACTTAAGACACAATTAAATTATTTCGTGGATTGAAACAAATTTAAAGATATAATAATAAATAGAACCGAGAGAAATTCATGGAGATCTTATTAACTGGCTACTCATCAATATTGTGGGAATTCTGATTGGATGTTGTTGACGTTCTTATAAGAAGAAATAAAAGAAGTCATCTTCGTCAACATATCAGCTGATATGTTGACGAAGATGACTTCTTTTATTTCTTCTTACTCATCAATAGCTCGTTAACAGCCAGTCAATAAATTTCAAGAACTTTCAAAACCTTCAAACTTTCAAACTGAAATATCTCAAAAGAAAGTTTTGAGTAGTTAGCAGATTTTCTTTGTAAGCATTTTTATCCTCTTTAAAATTCATTTGAATCAGTTTTCTATGTGACTTAAGGTTAAAGAGCTCGAGAGAAAACCAAGTCAGAAACACACCGGTTTTAGCACAGTGTCTGAGAGGTCGAAAACTTGGGGATTTTACTAGTGCCTGGGTACATACAACAAACTCAAAACAAATTTTAAAAAAATATTTTTCAAGGTAAAATGTAGGTTCTTATCGGCTGAACTATTGCGAATATTCCTGATTTTGATAAACAATATTTTTAACATTATTTACTTTGGGTATAAATTCCTTAATTATAACTTTAATTAAGATCGATTAAGTTACAAATCCTTTTTAATAATAATGCAGCTCTTAATTGGACGTTCATAATCATAATTCATAATCATAATTGCGAAAATTATCAATTGATAATTTTCGCAATTATGATTAAACATTTAGATTTTCACAAAGAATTCATCCACTCACATCAAAATTCATAGAATCAATACAAAATCCATTCGTAGTCAGCCTAAATCATAACCCAACCCGTGAGAAAAAACTATTTTCTTTGCCAGTTCTTCCGAAAATGCAGTATTTCAATTTAAATAATATAACTATTAAAACATGAGTATTTAAATTCCAATACATGCTTATTATATGTGCCAAATTGAAAAACTCAATGGTTCCCACGGTACCCAATCTTAAATTTTACTTTCTTGCTTCCCCTTACGTACTAGATTATATAACTTTGCGGCAAAAACGGCGAATTTTCTGCAGAAAAGCTCTTATTGTCGGGCTCAGATAACGAAAAAGTGGATAAATGCATTTGCAATATTTAGAAAATAAATCCTACCGAAAAATCAAAACGTCTGTCCGTCTGTGAACACCGCCCTCCTAAACCATACAAAAGATTTTTTCCAAAGTGGATATTCCCGGGTCGATCTGGCTCGACTAAAGCTACACAATGAAAATATAAAAAGAACAGGGAATTGACACATATTATTCCTAAACGAATATATTATTTTGCCATGGCAAAAATTATTAGTAGAATTACATAATGAAAATAAACACGAAATAAAATTTTAAGTAATGTAAAAAAAATTATACTATCCGTTGTTTTATAGAAAATATTATTCCGTTCTATGAAATAGTCTTTTAATTTTCACTCTTTATTTCTTTAAAGGTTCGACCGTAGTTGGTAAAAAAAGGATTGTGTCATTCTACATGTATGTAAACTAGGATGAACATGTAACTTATTTGAAAAACGACTTCTGTCAGTAGCTGGCGAGATGATGTTGGACTTCACATACAAGACCAGTGTTTTATAATATTGACAATTTTGTATAAAATGCTACCTGATTTTTTACTAATTCTAAGAGGAATACAACCAATCTGGACCCTATGTTCGACAAAATTTTTAAAACTTCTTTTCACGATGTGATAGATAGATAGATAGATAGACAGATATAAGTAATTATTATTTCTGTAGGTAGGTTTATACCACCTGGTGGCAGAACACTACAATTTACATAACACAATTAGGAGAATGAATACAATGAAACTTTTTTTTTAAGACTTTTTTTTAAAATAAAAATAATAATGACAATAACAACAACAACAACAACAACAACAATAATAATAATAATAATAATAATAATAATAATAATGTTAACAGTAAGAGCAATAATAACAACAAAAGTATTACCTCGACATTTAATAGCTGACTTAACGTAAAGTTAGCGCACCCACTCTAATACATTTTTTATTTTAATGTTCATCGGTTCAAAATTTTTAAATTTGGGGATAAATTGGTTTAAAATTAGTACACAATTGTGGTATTTTAAGCTTTTTTTATTTCATGGGTTTTTCATGGAAGGTGTCGCTAACTTAATGTTAACTTAGAGCACCCATTCTTATACATTTTTTACTTCGATGTTCTGCATCGGTTCAACATTTTTTATTTTGGGTATAAATTAGTTATAATTAGTACAAAATTCTGGACCATTATTTCTTTGATTTCTGATAAGTGGGTATGCCAACTATACGGTCATAAAAATAGTGGTACATGAAATATCTGGAATGCTTACTGTCTACCTATTACCTCTGCCTTACAGATGGGCATTTCTTCAAGAACTGAAAAAAATAAAAGCCCATACTCAAGATACAAAAGCAAATCGCATCATCCTTATACCACAAGAGGGTAAGGATAATAAGTTTGTCACTAACTATCGCGCCATCACAATTAGTTCCCTGCTGTGCAGAATCTTTGGGAGCATTATGGACAAACGCATTCAATCCGTGGCGAAGTTGAATCCACGCCTAAAAGGGTTTAACCCTGAACCTGACTGTTCCTCCAACGTTCAAATTCTTCACAAATCAGTGATATGGAAAAAAGCATAGGATGGCGTCGGCGCTGTGCTAGACAAATCCAAAGCATTGGACACTGTTCCTCTCTGCGGCGATTCGGTGGGCTCTGTCCATGAAAGGTATCCCCAACGCCTTTACCAATTTGGTAATGGACTCTTACGCCGACGTTTCCACCATCATTCAGCACCCCCGAAAGAAATTGCGGTGCCAATTTGTAGAGGAGTAAAACAGGAGGAACTCTTGTCCCCACTCCTTTTTAATCTCATTACGGAGTGTTTGTTTGAGAAATTGGAAAACATGTCAGGATACCTGCTATTGGAAAGGAGTGTGTCCGTGTTAGCAGGAGCTGACAATCTGCTGCTGTTAGCAAAAGATGCCTCAGAAGCTCAAGAATTGGTTGATATTGTAGTTGAAATATCTTGGGTGCCTCGTCGTGATATTGTCTGTCGCGAAGTGTTCATCATTCCAAATTTCAACCTTTGAACGATCCTGGTTCATTGAAGACCCCTGTCTGGAAAGGTTGAGAGAGAGAATTCCTCAGTAATGATCATACCCTAACATACTCATACCATAACAAATATTTGCTTCAAAAATATTTCCCGATCAATGGTATAAGAGAGAATACGCAGTGTCCGCCTGTGCGGGCACTTCACAGAAACCGCAGGCGGTGCCACGGGCCATATGGTAGCCCGATCCGCCGCCAGAGCGAAGCAGGAACGAGCCCCGTCGCCATGCTTGAGCGACCGGGCGACGAAGGAGAAACCCCTCCAGCAGGAAGGGGGATTGAGCAGCAACCCGTCGCAGACGGAGGAAGCCGACCGCTTAAGGAGCCGCCCCGTGCCGGCAGCCCATTGATCGCAACCAGACTTCGTAGTAGAGATCTCTGTAATAGGAAATTCTATTATATGTCAACTGGCTCGGATATTTTACGCCGATTCGGCATAATTAAGGTTCTGCCGGCTATTGTGATATCTGGCGAAGCTGAAAGTCATAATTCTTTGTTCTTTGGACGAAATAAAATTGAAAATTGTTGTTTTTGAACAAAGTTTCATTTAGTATACAACCCCCCATATATATATATATATATATATATATATATATATATATATATTGAAACAAGCCCTTTTCTCTACTAGCAAAATTCGTAATTTTACGAATTATTAATTACGTTACATTCATAACTCGTTTCGTTGGCTTCCAAATGACACTCCAGTTAAATATCTTGGACATCAAATAGATACCAATTAACCTGGAAAAACCCCAACGTCAATAGCTAATAACACACATATAAAAATATTAAAATTGTATCCATTCATAAATAGAAAATCAAAATTATTAATAGAATCAGCATTAATAATATATAAATACAATACACGACCTTCACGTTTGAATGACACTGGTAATTATTTTCCGAATAGTTTAGTTATTGATTTGTGCGTCAGGAAATAATTACGACTGTAACCCTGATATTTCCTACGTGATTTTAATATTTCTCATTCCAAATTATGTCATGCTAGTTCAGTTAATTGAGTTCGAAGTTCATAATTGTTGCTACTTACTCTGCAACCAATTACTCTATCTGCCATCCATACGGAGTGGCGAGGAATCTGAAAATCTTATCAAAATATCTACTAGTGGATTGCACGTAACGGATAATGATCATCAGCTTTCATTTAAAGTAAGAAATTGGAATTTATTATAATGTGAAATATTATGATTCTGATAAAAGTTAAACAAGTTGTTACATCGTTAATCAAAACGAAATTATCTTTGGTCATCACTAGTTATATCTATCTTGTAATAATTATAAATCAACCTTGTTATATTCGCGGATCTTCGCGCGCTCTTCACTTCTCCATTTAATGGCGCCCCGTAGAATCTTCTCCGTCGTCGCAGCAGAATCTTCCTTCTTCATGAAGTCCTCTGCCTAATGTTCGTGATCAAGTTCAAATTCTCCCAGTGATACTATTATTACCCGATACTTCCCTTACTCGCGTCACAGGCCGACGCCTATGAACGCACTGACTATTACTTTGTAGAATTCCATCATCTCTTCCCACAAGAACGTTTTATCCTAATATAAGAAACGATAGAGCTACAAGTTATTGCATCGAATTTGGTTGTCAATCTTTCCTCGACCTGGTAAAATGTCAGGAGCCGACCCGCTCATTACCGCGTTGCTAGAGAGAGTGTCACTGTTCATCATAAAACCCAAACCATCAGAACTCTATATCCTCTTTCGTCTAACAAAAACAATACTATTTCCGCCTCCGCTCGGTCACTTCCACATTCTCTTCACCTAGCGGAAATGACCTTTAACGCCGGTTGTTTACTTGTCCCCCCCCCCGCGATCGTCTATTGACATTTCTATGTTCTACTTCATATAAATGAAATTTTAATTACAATGGTTCGTCATTTTGGTATCACACATCATATGTATAACGTTATTTCATATTCTATAACATGAGTGATGTTATTTCATATTCTATGCGAGTGAATTGCACGGGTGTACTTCTCTGATCGACAATAAAGTTAAATAATATTTAAAAAAATAGGGTTGTACGGAAATGGAAGGATTGGAGAGAGAGCGGAGTTTAAGCGAGAATTGAGTTAGATTTGCGAAACATCAACACTTTATTGAATTTATTTTTAAATGAAACAACATAAAAGGAAATAAGATATTCAGTAATCATTGATTCAGTAATCATTCTTTCTATACCTTATGGGAGCTCCCCTTCTGTATTGAGTGAATACTGGATTCATAGCATATTTGAATTTAATAAGCTCATTATAAACATACGATGCATAACATTGACAAAATGGTTTACCTTTGCAATTATTCACTCTAGAACATGACCACTAAAATGGAAAACTGTACAAATACAACTCCCTCTCGCATTCCCTCGCCTTCCCCTCCGATCGTGTTATCCTGACAATTAGTGTAAATGAATTTCGCTGAGAGGCGATCTTCTAGTCCATCGGATCCTCGCTGCTGGCGACCCATCTGCTGCCGTTGCCACTAGTTGGAGGGAGGGGGAAACGTGGTGACCTTCGGGCGCCGAAGTGCTCTGCTTCCCTGCGTGCAGGAAAGAGAAGAAGGGCCGCTGAGCTTCCTTCAGTGGCGACACTCACTTCGCAGCACAATTTCCGTTTATCTTCTGCGCGTTGTAATTGTCTAGAACAACGCACTACATTTCCTCTTATTTTAATTGTTTAATGCCTTTACCTTTGATTGACTACGTGCGTTCTTAGCAGGCCCCCTGCCACTTGATCAACTATTCACTCCCCACTCAACTTTTATATTGCAGACGTAACTAGAAATTTGTCCATCCACACAGGCTTCGGTTTTTCCGATTCACATTAGCTTCCACTCAGCATTCACGTCACACCATTTTCGTTTCTAGTCAATTCTAGATTGACCTCACTTAAGCACGTGTTTATCTGGTCGTCCATCTTTTTCACTATTTATTCCGTTATTTTAATATTGCACACCTTGCATATCACTTCTTCACTATTCTGGTACACTTTGACTCTTTCAAGTTCTGCTACCGCACTTCATGGATTCGGATTTCTGTCCCTCCCGTCTCCACGACTGCCTCCGTGTTCGCCGCGCAAGGCCGTCTCCTCTCGTGGCCGTTACCAGACTACCGCCCGCTCGTGTCTCGTTCCCACTTGTGTTCGCTCTGGTTGAAACGTTCCTTTCGATTTTTCGGTTTGCTGTTTCGCTGCCGCAATGGCTATTCAAATGCGGGACATTAGAGAAACGCATTGCGTTTCAATATTTTGTATTTATGGTGTGTGTATATATATATATATATATATATATATATATATATATATATATATATATATATAAAGTGCAGGTGTCCAGGGACAAAATGTCGAAACTTCGAAAGTAAGCTCTTAAAACATTTTTAAACATTTTTGTCTAATAAACTCCTTGGATATTCTGAATGGCTGAGCCGCAAGAAGCACACAAAAGCTGGTTCGAAAAATACTTTCTATTAAAACTTTGCATTGTAGAAGCACATAAACACTCCAGAAATATGTAAATTGTTTATTATTTACAAAAGAAAGTAATATATTTTTTTCAGAAATTTACATAATTCGACTTCTTTATTTCTAGGTTAATTTTTCTTTGTGAACAAATATATTTACTTACAAGTTTTCGTGTAATTTTGCATGAAATTTAGGCAATTTAAAAAATATTAAATGTTTTAAACCTCTCCAAACTTTTCTTTAAATTTTCTCTTCATATGTAATAAGGGACGGTAAAAACTATGGCGCTAGTCCCATTATCGGCTATCCCCTCGGTTTTTTCGAAAATTGCAAAACGTTATTTCAAAACTACAAAATTGAAGATTTTTACCGTAAACAAAGACTGCTCTAGTCGGCTCGGCGGCTGAGATTTTCAAGGCAGTAACAAAAGAATGAAGTGTCGGCCCGGTGGCCGAGATCGCTAAGGCAGTAGTGTCGTAGTGATCTCGGACTGACGGGTCGCGGGTTCGAATCCCGCCTCGGGCATGGTTGTATTTGTGTTCGTCCTTTCACCCCTCATCATCACTATTTCGTTTCACCCTCATAGTTACCAAAACGTTAAAGCCAATAGTGGTCGCTAATGACCTAGCTGTTGATGCGACCTTCAATAACAAAAAGAAAAAAAGCCTGTTTTAAATAATCAGCTCTTGAGTCATGTACAATTTTCAAAGAACGAAGTAAAAAAGAAGTTTTGGGGTGATTTGCGCTTGATATTGACGCAATTTATAAAAAAAAATACTTTCTCAAAAACCGTTCCAAATATTTCTTTAGATTTCTTCCTCAGATAAAAGAAGGGACGCTTAAAAGAATTGCGCAAGTCTCATTTTGACTCCATTACGTATGTTCAAAAGTTGCAAAAACTAACATTTAGAAACCACAAAATAGAAAAGAAAATCTTCTCTAAAAAATCAGCTCATTAAAATGGTCATGTACATTTATTTGCAAAACTAGTAGTTTTCGCAAAATGTTTGCCTGAAATAAATATGTACAGGTGTCCCACCAACTAAGGGCTACGAGAAATATCCTCGGAAGACAGGAATGGATCAAAAGAATTTGAAAAATATTTAATTTAATTTCAATTATAATTTACTAATAAAAATTGCAATATTAATTCGATTTTTACTCAATTCTACAATTTGTATTCTCAATATATTGATTTTTTTCTTTCAAGCAATCGGCAAACGTTATTTGACATATAACCAATAAGGCTTATATGTTATTGACATATGACCAATAAGGCTTTCTCTATTACAAATACGATTTGAATGTTGTGTGAAGGAAAAAAATAAAAAAATGTGTACCAAATTTTAATACGTTAAACCCTATATAGTATTTGAGTAACTCTTGAGTGTGTAGATGTGCGTGAGTTCGTATCTGCGTGCTATCGATTTCCATCACTCACGGCTTGAACACTTTCTGCACCAATCGAGACATATTCAGTTGATGTCTTATTTTACGTGGCGAGACTCTGACCACGAGACCTACTCTTCCGTCTGACCACGCAAATTTCGCTACGCTCCTTTCACCAACTAGGGGAGAAAGAAGGTATTACTTGAGCGATGAAACAAGCAATTTGAGTTTTGCTCAGAGGCTTCATTTAGGCTTGAGGATCTTTTACATGCAGTAAATCTACTAACATGGGACAGCCGGCTTTACTTACCCTCCGAAGGAAGACGTACGAAGGATTTTTCGCCCTTAAACATCCACGCCTTCGATCGGGGTTGAACCCGCGAACTTGGGTATGCGATATGCTAACCTCTATACCATCGCCACCTCCGAGGCGCCATATGAGGTGTCATTTGACGCGTCTCGTTCTTCTAGTGGGGAACTGATACTTTGTTTCCAGATCCGGCCAAATGATTCTCAGATATTTCCCAAAACGTATTTTTTCGTATTTTGGCGCTGCAAACCTAGTGAAGCCGGAAATTAAACCACTGACACCTCAAATAGCTCTATGTAGGTAGCGTTGATTAACTTCCACTACTACCAATGTAAATGAAGACGAAGAGAACGACCAAGAGAACGACAAAAAAAAACAACCAAGAGAACAGCCAAGAGAATGACCAAGTGAACGACAAACACAACGACCGAGAGAAAGAAAAGAAGAAAGACGCAACTGAAGACGCAGCCGAAAACGCAGCCGAAGACGCAACGGAAGACGCAACAGAAGACGGAGCGGAAGAGAAAAATTAAAGAGTTTACTTTACAAGTCTCAGGTGACATCTAAACTGAACAAAAAGAACTCTGAACCGAAGAAAGAAAAAACAAAAAGAAAAGTCAAACAACCGAAGAAAGTTTAAAGCGTCGGGGAGGCCACATTCAGCTAGTTACTAATAACTTAATATTCAAAACTGGATATTCCTCGATCGATTGAAATGAAATCGAGGCCGAGTTTGAAATATATTTTGATTCTTGAGGATACTTTTCTCTAGCCTCAAAATCATTTTCAAAATTGTTAAAAAAGAATTCCAAATTCGTTGATTAATCATTGTCTTCGGATAACGTAAAGCACCATAATATAATTAGCGAAATTTTGCGTGAAATAATTGCGGCAAATTTTAAAATAAAAAAAAATTCATAAAATATTTTCCAATTTTTTTTCAAATTTTCTCCTCGTATGTATCAAAGGATGGATAAAATTGGTGCTAGTCCTATTTCCGGCGAACTCTCTGTATTTTCAATAATTGCAAAATTTAACATTTAAATAGTACGAAATTGAAGACATATTTTTTCTTTTAAAAAAATCTATTCTAAAATCTCAATTCTTGAAAAATTCAGCTACAATTTTTTGAAAAAGCTAACATTTTTTCAGGATAATCAATCTATTAAATTTTAAGTTCTCATCTTGTGATGATTTCTCAATAAGAATCTATAATTTGAAACACACCGAACGAAGTAAATTCAATCAAAAACTTATTTTGACTTACTGCAAGTAAGACATTGTCAGAGCGCATATTGTTTCTCTATGTTCTTGCACAAGCACGGATATGTACAACCTTTTGGTAATCTATTCATCATATTCATACACCATATTCATCATATTCATCAGGTGACAGAAGAATTCACATACAATACATGTACATTATTTTACAACACTTTACCAGACGACATTAAACGATTAAATTCAATAGAAAAGTTTAAATCCAAAGCGAAATCGTTTCTGCTGCATAACTGTTTCTATACAATTAGAGACTATACTATATCAATGACCCCCATCTCGATTAGGTTTTTCGTCCAGTTTCCCTGATCCATTGAGCAAATGCTGAGATGGTCCCATGTTTTGCTTCTGGACATAAATGTAACTTTATTATCTGTGCACGTCTTCTAGAATTCATTGGGAAATATAGTTATTCAAATTATCGTTTCCATGTTGTTGCGGCAGGAAGTATTATTCCTTGACGAAGGACATCATGGATAAGAACCCAAAATTTCTTGCTTATTTATCTTTGAAAATAGATTTTATTACATGGGAGCTTTTTTTAAATTCAAAATTCATATAGTATATGACTTAGTGTAGGGATCACAGAATTCTGAAAATGTGCACAGAATTCACTTCTCCCCATAGCACGTCATACGCAGTTTCAACTGTTTTTTGACGTAAAATAAATAAATAAATCTATTATTTGTTTATTATCATATAAATGTAACCATCATCAATCATAACAATGTAATTTATCATTTATGGGATCATTCAACGTTTCGGCATTGTTCTGAAGGGCGGATTTTGACGAACCGGCTTCATCACGTAAATCACCACATCTTTAAATAATTGAAATGTATTAAAATTATATTTCATGTTACGCCTTGTATTCATACAAATTTTTAAGAAATAAATGGCATTTAAAGCATGAGAGAAACCTGTATAGTTCACGAATCTCCGAGAGCCAGAATATTAACGCCCCTGGAACAATACATCTATGAGACGACTCCGGGAATAAAATCGACTGTCATACGGAGAAGGTAAGAGCCTCTGATATGCCACTTCCTGTGAGTACAGATACCATAATTCTTATTCACTGCGTATGCGAAAAAGTCAATAAATGAAGACCGACATTTTTGAAGTTATTTAGCGCCAAAATACTAAATATTGATTATCGAAGGATTTGTTCGATCCTTCGATCGAAGGATTGATTTTTCGAGATTCTGCCACAGGTAGCAATCACATGAAAGGACCTAATACACTTTTATGAATTGATAAGGTGATGGTGACAAGTGTACGGTTACAAGAATACTTGAAAATAAATAGTGCATTTTCTTTTGTCAAATGGAAAGAAGTATTTTTTAAATGTTTCAAGTATAATGGTTATGAGAATTTCAGACTTTTACTGAAGGCATAACGTCCAATGTGAGAGAATCACCAATCATCCCAACGTGTGTGTTCCAAAGCACATGAGCGAGCGCGCTGCTTGGACTGGCGTGGGCGAGCGCGTGGGCGGGCGCTGGGAGGGGCGGCAGGCAGCGCGGCGGCGCCAGCCCTCTCTTCCGGGGAGAGGTCGCTCCGTGAGCGCCGCTTTGTAATGCAGCCCTCACCACTCACGAAACATACCTCTGCACGGATACATTATTATTCACAACCGCTAATTACATCACGTACAAGGTCATACAAAATAATGTAGTATATCATTATTTCAGTAGCTATCAATCCGTCAGGTTTTGAAGCACGATTTCTCGTGCGTTGCATGTAAACTGAAAACAGAAAAATAAAATATCTCGTAAAAAGTTTTGTTCGTTTATCATGCAATTCGGAGAAGCACGTTTTGCCCAGAATTTTCATTCTTTCGACGAACGTCTGCTGTTTCTGCAACAGAACATGATTTACGTTCACTATAATTAACTCCGAAATGAGAAGCCAACGTAATTATGTTTATGATTTTGCGAAAGTTTATTCAACGCCATGATATGTGAAAACAATTTCAATAGTGCCAACTGTCAATATTATACTTAATTCTATTTTCAATTCCATAATTTATTAAGTAAACATGACTTTTTTGTATCTGAATACTTTTAGAATCACTAATTTCAACGACCAAAATTCGGTGAAGAAGAGACGCTCCTTATCAGCCTGTATCTCTCATTCAATATTCTAAAACTATTATTTGAAAATAAATGTCAAGTGGTCATCGGAATGAAGGTTGCTGTCGGCTGCGCTGGGAATTCGTTCCACTCTCGGACATTCGTGACGCAGTTAGCATGCCAGCGCCTGAGCTGCCCACTCGGGCCTGATTGCGTGGGACGGAGGTGTCGGGGCGCCTCCTCAGGCGAATGAAAGGCGCACGAGGGCTGTGAAGGACACGGATGCGCAGCGCACTCGTGATATGGCGGTAACATCAAACGCAACGTCCCCGCCGGCCGCGCCCGAGAAAGCGAGGGTGAAACATCCTCCTCCCTGCCCGACATCCATTCGCCATCTCCCCTCTTGATAGCGATGTATAATAAGCCTTACTCAAATAAATGGTTTATGATACTCATTACTTCTAATTTTTATGTGGATCAAGTTTCATGGTCACTAGTGGTGAATCTTAGACGACGGTCAAATGTTCACGTAAATCTGTGAATGCAACAAACTAAAAACAAAATACATTCGTCTGACCGCATTAGCTACTTGATGACCTTAATTTATCGTTAAGTGATTTGTATACTTGAATGAAAATAAACTGAATGAATGAATGAAATATGTGGTTCGGGGAACATATTTCATTAAGGAAACTAGTAATGCTACAATAGAACATGTATTTTCTTGCATTATTTCTAACTGCTCGACAATATTGAACTACTACATGAACCTGCAAAAGTGTTTTCAAATAGTATTTCTTTCTGCACCGACACTTGAACTATTGTCCTAGTTAACTCTGCACGCGCCTTACCTTCACGCCATGAAAACGGTATGACGTTCCATCTCGGACCGACGCTTAAAAAGCTAGTTGTCTCAACCCAATATTTTTAACACGCACTTTTCCTAAACTCAGAGATCAACGAAAATGAGATCTATACAATACTTTCAAGCAGCGCTCTTTCATACATGGAAAAAATTAAAGGAAAAAGAGCAGATTTTGAGTAAACATTTTTATAATTTGCATTAATTTTAATCAGAAACTACATGAAAATTACCCAGTATGAAAACTACCTATTTAAAAAAAATGCACGTCACAGATTTTTTAAAGCAGATTTTGTTTAAAGCAAACATTTCTATTTTTAGTTCCGTAGTTTTGAATTGGCACCTTTTTGCAATTTTCGAAAATACAGAGAGCTCGCCAGAAGTGAGACTAGCATCACTTTTTTACCCTCCATTGATATACGAGATACTTTGATATTTTTGAGAAAATAGTTTAATAATTGTCTGTTTCACGCAAAATTACCGAAAACTACTTACATTTTTTGAATCTTTGGAACAAGATCTTATTTGAAGATTTTTCTTTAAAGAACATATTTCATTAACGGAAACATCTCTATATTCAATATTGTAGTTTCAAGAAGACGCCGAAAAGATTTGAATTTTTGCAATTTTGAAAAAATCAGGATTATGACGAAAATGAGGCCTGCACCATTTTCTTTTTTTAACCTTATTAAAAAAATAAAATTTTAACTTAATGTAAAGTAACCACAAAAATCAAAATATTCGTTTCAAACTCAGAAGGCCTTAAGTACCTTTAATTCGATTTAGGAATATCAATTTTGGAGAAAATCGGCAAAACGGCTTACGTAGGCAGTAGCGTTGACACGGACAAATAGACAGACGGACAGATAGACAGACGGTCAGAGAGACAGGCGGACAGATAGATGGACAGACAGACGCACGGACAGACAGTCGAACAGACAAGTATTGACGTTAATCGATTTTTCGATATCAACGACCCACAGATATGGATACCAACTACACAACGTGTTAGAGGAATTCATTTTCTGTATACAGAGACCCGATTTGTAATCTTATTCGTTACAAGAGACTGGAAATGAGAGTTCTTCTGTCGAAAATTTGCCGTTTGGAAGCGCACGGATACCATTCTTTCCAATCTTCCTCTTTTAAGTTACGGCGATAAAGTAAAAACTCTTTCTCTCTGGCCTGGTTTCGATAATTTGTTTCGGCTTTCTATCCTCTGCTATTCTATTAACATGTCCGTACCACTTCAGAAACTTGTTTTCAAGTTCTTTGAGTTTCTTTGAGTAGTGAGTACTTTTAGTACTTCTGTATTATTTGTTCGCTTCTTGTTTTCCCTGCTATACTGCGTTTTAATTTCATTTCCACTGCTGTGATTGTACTTTCTGTTTTCGTATTATGTGGTATATTTTCAGTTCCATATGTTCCTTTTTATTCTTGTTTTTTGATAATACACTGAGTTTTCCCTCTATTAATCACTTCCTCATCATATTTCCGAAATTATTGTTCTTAGTTCCTAGATTTAACTTGTTACTTGCTTCATGTTGTCCTCTCTCCATTTAATATTGATTTCCTCCTTTTCTTTGCCTATACACATAAACTTGCTCTTATTAATGTCTATCTTTATACCCCGATACTCCAGTGCATACCCGCACTCAATTACCATCTCTTGCAATTCTCTTGGGTTTTTGGCAAGCAATACAATATCGTCCACATACACCAATGCCTGTATTCATACCGGTCTCATTTTCCAATTTCCAATTTTACATTTGTTTAGTACGCCTTTTGTTTTGTTTAATAACCTGAAAAGAAACACAAGGAAATTATGAAAATTATCATTTTCATTCTTTTTTCCATCGTTTGACCGCATTTTCCCATCCTTTAGAAAACTGCATTTCAGAACTGCATTTATATGTCGTAAACAGTTTAAAGTTATAAGGGTTGTTCATAGTTTGTGAGGCATCTGGTATTTATATTATTTCAGTTATTATTTTAAACACAGCTCTGAAATATAGAGTTGAAACATGTACTAACTCAGAAAGATTATACATAATTTATATCTTTACTCTCCCATTGCAGTACCATATCCTGTATTTACAATATAGGAAGTGTGGGCTACGGAACTTCTCAATGTTAGGCTTATTTTTCGTCAGGGACGTAGTAGCCCACTGTCTTCCTGGTGTTGCGCGTTATGTCGTGAACTCGTAGGTTCGATTTCCCGTTTTCCTTCGATTTTTACTCAATAATAATTAGCAACGTGCAGGTCTTTTAACACTATATTGTTTACATCCACATTGCTGTGGGGTCTTTATTTCTTGATTATTTATATAGCCCTAAAAAGGTCCGTTTTCTCTCTTCAATAAGAGCACCAAAAGCCATCGTTCTCTATCACGGCTTGTAATCTACGCGGAAGTAAAGCCACCCACGTAGCAGGATAGTTGGGACTATGTGTTACCTCCTCCCATGCAACAATCACTACATCTCAGAGAGCTTCTGCCGTGAATGGGAGTGGATCTGGCCAAGTTTCTACCATGACACGCTTCGTCTCGGCTCACATATTTTCAATTGGCTTCAGGTTAGCTCCACGAGGAAGCCAGTCCAAAACCTGTACTTCGTCCTAATGTGCAAGCCATTCCTGAACTAACTTAGTTTTGTGAACTGACGAGTTATCATGTTGAAAATTCACTTCTCCATCCGGATACATTTGTCGCACCGACGGAACCATAATATCTCGCAAGACATGCAGATATTGGGTGCGTTCGAGGTGACCTATCCTGTAGAGAACTCCAATGCCACCTCCAATCCCCAACACAATACAGATACTCGTCTAGAACATTGGCGCACATATTCCGAATAATGACGGGTCCTCCGAGGTCTGTACACTCGTATCGTACCTCCCCTGCAGAGGAAACAGCCGACTCGTCGGAGAAAATTTTCCCCAGTCACGATGAAGTTGTCCTCGGCAAATGCTAACCTATGATCCTCGGAGAGCTCCTCCTTAACCGCTGCCCTGCGGGACCGAAGTCCCGTGTCCGTTAAGCGGTTCCTAACAGTTCTCGAGCAACCAGAAAAGTTCGTGACACGTTTCAACTGAAGCGAACTGAGGAATGGTGTCTCCCTAGCCCGGTTCAGCAATTCGGCGTTCTGGGCTTCGGTAGACACACGCCAGAATCCGGTGCCAGCACGTCTTCCCATTTCCCCTGTTTTTCGATACTGCCGCAACCACCTACGTGCAGTAACGAGAGTTACGCCATAACAATATCGGGTCTCCGAAGCAGAGAGAGTCCCATTTTCAACTAACGCTACGACTCGCTCCTTGACAGACCGATCGTAATGCGAGTTGGAGAAAGAATGTGGGCTCGAGTCCACGGCGCGGCGAGCCGCGGCTCCTCAAGTGAGGGGAAATGCGAGGGCGGTTTCCGTCCTCAGGTGAATTATCAATACGAATAACAAGAAATATTTTCTGACGTTAACTATCCACTTAACGCAATTCTGTGGAATGTTACGATTATGGCCAATATTCTGAAATTACATATTATAATGTTCCAATCGAAGTGCTAGCAGTACGTTTTTTCGAAATTCTGATTGATAAAAACTATTTGCGGCACGCATGGTAATACAGTATAGTTTTTTGTATTACAATTGTTTGGTGATGGAATCACCAGAATTTTTTTTTATTAGAAATATTTCCTTGTTCCACATTATTATGTCTTTCAAGGGTTTCATGATACATAATATACAATTTTGTTGTAATTACATTTCGTCATGTATGAACAATGTTGGAAGACTAATATTTACAATAACACAATAACGGCTAAGGATACCCAGGAAGGATCCTTCAGAAAAAAATGCATACAATTTGAATTAGGACATGAGTATTTAATTTATAAATGTTGGAACCTGCTTTACATCTAATTACGGAGGATGTAGTAAGTTTTTAGACTATCTTGATTTTATTCGTGGAAAAAGATTGGCTGATTTACCTAGAATGTACAAAGGAGTGGCTGGGCAAGATGAAAGAGAAGAGTAGAAATTAGAAGAAAGTTTTAGGATCCAAGTTTTCAGAGGTTCTATAGATAATTCTTTTAAAATTTGATCATTTCGGATATACCATGGAGCTTTAAAAACATTTCTTAAAAATTTGTTTTGCAATACTTGCAGTTTTTGAAGGTTGCTTTTAGCGGCACCTCCCCAGATTGGGCAGTCGTAGGTCAGTGAAGGTCGTACAATGTATTTAAAGATTATTAATGCTGAGTCTATTGATAATTTTGATTTTCTATTTATGAATGGATACAACTTTAATATTTTATGTGTGTGTTATTAGCTATTGATGTTATATGGTTTTTCCAGGTTAATTTGGTATCTATTTGAAGTCCAAGATATTTAACAGGAGTGTCATTTGGGAGCCATTTAACTGCATGGTTATTAATTATTAAGGGATATGTGGGGAGAATCCGTTTTAAGGAGAAAATTTTTGCTTGAGATTTTTGGTGATTTATTTTTATTTGCCAATCATTGAACCAAGACATGAGGAGATTTAGGTCATCTTGGAGATTGTCTCTACCTAAAAGAAGATCACTATGAGTGGTAAATATTGCAGTGTCGTCCGCAAATAAGGCAATATCTGAATGTAAAGGTAAGGCATATCAGAAATAAAACATTAAAAACATAGGTGATAAAGGGATCCTTGGGGAAGTCCAGCTTGTATGTTGAGAGAGTGTTATTTATTTGAACTTTAAATCGTCGATTAACTAAAAAGTATTTTATTATATTTTGTAAATAATTTGGGAAACCAATATTTCTCAATTTGAAAAGTAAATCATCATGCCAGATTTTATTAAATGCTTTTTTTACATCTAGAAATATAGCAAGAGTATGACGTGATTTTTGAAAATTGGTGGCAATATAGTCTGTTAAACGTAGCAGTTGATGCGTAGTAGAATGGTTATGTCTGAAACCAAATTTACTACTAGGAAGAACATTATTTTGATTTAAAAATTTATTAATCCTGGTTAAAATTGCCTTTTCAAAGATTTTTGAAAAATTTGGCAGCAAACTAATTGGTCTGAAATTTTCAGGTTTAGTTTGATCTGTGTTAGGTTTGGAAATTGGCAGGATAAGTGCAGTTTTCCAGGAGTTTGGAAAGTAGTTGAGTCTGAAACATGCATTATAACTAGCTGTTAGTGAACTGAGGATGGAATATGGTAAATGTTTAATTACAATATTAGGAATTAAATCTAAGCCTGGTGATTTTTTGTTTTTAAGTTTGGAAATTATGTATTTGACTTCAGATGGGGAAATAAATTTAATTATTTCAGGAACTGTATGTAGTGGGTTGGCTAATGATTGGACTATGCAATTAACTTTGTAATTACTGCGGAATGACGTGAATTCAAACGGGTTGCTAAGGCTGTATTAATATTTTTTTATATTTTGGGATTGAATGAAAAAAAATAGTTCACGCATTGGTAGTGAACTATTTCTCCATTTCAATAGATTCTTTTAAATTAGTAAATAGTTCTAATTCTTGCACAAAGACACCATTTTTTTCAATTCCTTTAATACGATCAAATAATATTTACAAATTTTTTTCTTTAATTCTAATCACGTAAGATTTGTATTCTAAAACATGTAAAAACCGATAATAATATAAACGTATAGACCCGTTTTTATATATTTATATTATGAGACTTGAGATTTGAAATTAAACGTGTATTTTTTCCTTTAGCAGCCATTGGCATTGTCGCTTTTGGGAAAAGTGGCCTTCGCGGCCTTTCCCTGTCCTCACTAATGTGCCGGCGTCGCGAAATTCAACATTCCCCTAATACGACAGTTGCAACGGTTGCTAACAGGCACTCTCGTACATTTAGTTGAAAGGGAGGTTGTGAAGCTTGTTGAAGAATCTTTCGGAGAGGCGGGTGATGTGCTGGGCGACTGTACGGAATTTTAAGTCATTGTGAATTTGTGCATTTGAGATGTACAATGCAGTGCAGAGGTCTTTGTTTTGTAGGGTTTGGATGTGTTTTATTGTTGAGGGAGCTGCACCTCCCCATATGGGGTCTATGTATGTGATTGCAGGGAGGACTAGCGATTTATATAAGTGTAGGGTGGTTCTTAGGTTAAGGGATAACTTTCTATTAATAAGAGTTTTGAGTTTGCGAAGGAAGGAGTAGGCTAGATTTAGGCGTGAACGTATATGGGCTTTCCAGGTTAGACGGGTGTCTAGAAGGACTCCAAGATAGGGGATAGATGTGTCCATTTGAGGGGAGTAGATGATATGTAGAGGGACAAGCAGGCGGAATGCGGGAATGCGGAACAAGCAGGCGGAATGCGTTTTAGGGTGAATGTTTTGGCAATGCATTTAGAAGGATTAAGTTGCCAGTTGTGAGTTAAGTTGCCAGTTTGAAGACCAAGTGGAGAATTCGTTTGGAGCTTCTTGAATGAAAGAACAGGCATCTTAGTGAGAACGATTGGATGTGAATAAAACAGTGTCATCTGCATATTGGGACGTATCGGTTTAAATTAATGTGATTCCTAATTAAAATTGCGTGAGATAAATTGATTTCGTTGCGAAACACAGTCTTTCTTTACTAATATTACCGTGCATTTCTTAAATGTAATTTGTAATTGAGACTCTAGTTTCTTCTTTTAGTCTCTATATGATTTCACTTACTGAGAAATACATATTTCATTCTTAAATAATTTGGGAAGCAAAACTCATGTACAAAAATTGCCTTGGAAGTTAAATATTCAAAATTATATATTACGCAGATTATAGGTTTTTTGTAACAAAGTATTAATAATTATTGTAAAGCAAGACGTAATCTGCGCACACAAAGTGAGCTGCGTGCACAACGCATTTAACATAGTTCAAAATTGCTATAAAATATTAAAATTATTCCTTATCACCACTTCTCCCCAAAGTGGAAATGAAGCACTTTTCGCTTAAATACATAATACGTTTTTCATTCCGCATTGAGTGAAATCTCATAGTCGAAATTTATGCTCCATATCACAGGGATCTTTTACGTGTGCCAATTTCAAAATTTTATCTGGCCCCAAAACAGAGATATTACAGTTGAAATTTGAATAAATTCTAAATTTTTATTTTTAGGACGGTGTAATTTTTTAGTAATGCGCTACATCTTGATATTTTACCTAAAGTAACCAAACATATGTATATAAAAGCGCAGAAAAGAATAAAGCTGTGGCTATACTTTGTTTGAAAAATTACTCTTTGAAAATCTAAATTTGTTCATTCGCATTTCATAGTTTTGGCTGCCCAAAATATTACCCCAATAAAAACATATTAGACAGATAAATATCACTTTGATTTGTAGGCCAGAGTATACTGAATCCAGTGTATTTTAGTTTCAATCTGAATAATTTACTCATACAAAACCGTAAATGTATACAAATGAGCAAAACGATGCTCGACTTCAAACCAAAATAACTACAATTGTAAACCGCACATTTTTAATACATATTTATTTTTCATTCGGATACATAGTTCAGTTATACATACATTCATACATAGTTCAGTTACATTCACTTTTTCATATGTGCTTACAACTTTTCTTATTTCCTAATCTAAAAAACCAACTCCAACTACGGAAAGAGGTAGAACGCTACAATCTGCACCTAACATTTATTTGAGAATATGTTTAGGAAGGCGTTAAAAGGGTCAAGTTTTTTTATACGTTATAGTCTGTTGACGCGAGGTTCTAGTGGATGGCGTGTGGTATAGAGTTGATATTTGAATAAAACTTATTGGAGAGGTGGGCTGTATGTTTGGTGATGGGTGTTAGATTCATATCTTTGTTTATTTGTTTGTTGGATATAAACCATAGAGCGTGAGTTGCTAATCGGTGAAATCTATTTTGTATTATTTGTAGTTTATTTATGGTTGTAGCTGATGGGTTAGTCCAGACGGGGCATTAAAGATCTGATTATTGATTTGTATAATGTGTATTGTGTTTGCATTGTGTATTGATAGGTAGCTTTTAGAGTTTATTAGAGGTTTATTAGGGTTTGGGTATGTTGTTTAGAATTTTATTGTTGATATTCTCATTTCCAGGGGCATTTTTTTGGGGGGGGGGGAAGATGTTTTACTATATTCTTAAGTTCATTTGGTGAAATGTATTTTATTGTTTGTGGGACATTATAGTTCGGAAACAGAATTTTCGTAGTGTTATAAAGTATAAAGTGTTATAAAGTGTGAAAGTACATCAAAGTAATCTGCTAATGCTTTGTCAAAAGGGGAAATTTTTTCAGTGGGTGTGTTTATCAGATCAGATATGTCGTGCTTTCTTATTATTTTTTTTTGTATATTTCCAAAGTGAGTTATTAGTTGTGCTTAGGGATTTAATTAAGGAGTTATAGGACGAGTGACGGTGTTAGTTAATTGCTTTTTGGGTTATGGCGTTTAAAATGCAAAGTTCTTTTTCTAATTGGGGATTTTTATTTTTGTTCCAGAATCTTCATGTTCTGTTTCTAGTTTTTATTATGGTTAATATAGAGTCTGTTAATTTAGCAAGTGTTTTTGATTTATTATGTACTATGTTATTTTGTTGCTGACTGATAGCACTGGTGATTATGTTCTTTAATAATACTATTGAACTTTCTATTTCTAAAGGCGTTTTTAGATTCTTGAAATTGAGGGTCTTGATTATTATGCTTTTCTTGAATTATTTCCAGTTAATATTGTTAATATGTAATGTGGGGGTGAGTATGTGTGGGGGCGGATGTTGATGAGTAGAGATGATTATTAGAAGGTGATCAGAGTCAAGTTCGTGAAGTACAGTGGAATAAAATGTTGTGTGGTCGTTGGTGATTGCAATGTTTAACATGTTTGGGGTTTACTTGGGTCGTATGAATTGTAGGGTGGTTCTGTGGGAGTTAAAAAGTGTAATTTTTATTTTGTTATTTTTTGTAAGTTTTGGCCTACATTGTTCGTTGATCTGCATCCCCAGTAGGTGTTTATGGAGTTTAAATCATCTATGAGTAAGTTAGTGGTGTCTTAATTAAATAGCGCTGCAATGATAGTGTTTTGAATCTTTATGTGGTGGCTCGTATGCTGTTACAATGGTTAATACTCTGTCGTTTAAAGGAATTTTATTGCGACCGTTTCTAATCCCAGAGTATTGGGTAAGTTTGTTTTGTGTCAACTATTTGTTTGGTAAGACGATTAGGATTCATTCTTTTGATGTGACCATACAAATTTAATCTACATTTTCTGATATCACTGAACATCCGTATATCGTCTGATTTATTATTTGCTTCTGAGACTGTACTGCTTTTGTGTGAATTTTGGACCAAGAATTTTCCTAATGATTTTGATTCCATTTTTTTCATATTTTCTATGTCATTTTTCCGGTTCAAAATTAATGTTTCTGGGCCATACAAACATTCTGGATTTATCACTGTATTACAGTGTATCAATTTCGTGTCCTTTGGCATACGTTGTTTGTAATTGATTTTGGGTGAGACGATATGATATATCCATTTTTTTATATCTGCATTCATTGGCCTTAGTCTCAATTCATTTTTCTGAATTATTTCCCCCAGGTATTTAAATTGTGTGACTTTCTTAATTTGGCCATATTTTGTCTCCATGAACTTAGGTGTGTCTTTGTTGAAGGTAATTAATTTAGTTTTTCAAATGTTATCTGAAAACCAACTCTACGTGTCAGTTATTTAATGAGTTCTATCTGTTTTTGTGCTGCTTGAATATCACGTGTCAGGATCCTCAAATAGTCTGCAAATGCTATCGCTAATTTTCCTATCTTTAATGTGATTGGTTGTGCAATGTTGAGGATTATTTTTTGTTTACACCATTCTGTTATTACTTTTTCAAGAATACAATTAAATACCAGAGGTGAAAGTTAGAAATACATCTCATAAATTTACGATTGATCTGTGTGTTTGTCGGGGTTCCTTTTGTGAGTGCACGAGTTGTCAAAAGTTTTCATTATTATTATAATTATTATTATTATTATTATTATTATTATTATTATTATTATTATTATTATTTTATTTTTTATTTTTTTATTTTTTTGTGAGCGGAAAAAATACATTATGCACTGTCAGGGATTCAGATGGTATAATCCCTGGTGTGTGGGACTCCCACTCTCCGTGGTATACCCACCACGAAAAAAACCTCTCTCCTTATGCCCATGCGCCTCTCCACGGGATCGTCGCGAGACATTACTTCATAGAGAGGCAGGCAGGTAGCTGAGCCTTTACTTACTTTTGGGCTGCCTCTTCATCCAGTAGCATTGTAGCTGTTTGCATTCCTCCATATCCCCTACGTAACCTGCAGGAGTCGGAGATCTGATTTGCCGTTATGTCTATTACCTTTCTCACCGCTTCCAGTACCTCTTCAGACGTAACAGTTTCATCAATACCCTTAATTTCTACTAGGCGTTTCCGCGTAAGAGGACTCACTTTGGCTTGTTCTCCAGAGCCTGATTCAACGCGGCAATATTGCCACTTTTTTCTAGCACAATGAGAATATCCTTCTTACGTGTCCTCCTTATAGCCAGTATCTTCGTATTGTGTTCATATCTTCGTACCGTGTACCCTAAGGTCCACGGCATTCTTCATCCTCTTTAGGATGTCAGCGTATGTTTCACCTTGCCTAGCTGTCACCTTTATAGCTGGGTTGAGTTTTTTGCTTGTCTTGTACTCTTGTTTCTTTTGGCTATTTTTCTTTTTACTTCTTTGCTGTTATTCCCAGCGCTCCTCTTCTTGGCCTCTTTCCATTTCTGTCATTTCTCTCTCGTTTCTTTGCATTTCCCCAGGGAAATTCTCCACCGTGATTACTTTATTGTGCTTATCTTTCTTGTCCCTTCTATTAGACTCTTCTGGTGAGCTAGGTGCTGCCCTCGTTCGCATAGCATCCAATTTCTCTTTTGTCATGTCTTTCTTATATTTGTCAGAGAGCTCAGGATCTCTGGGGGCTCTCTCTTCTCTTCCGCTACTTCTTGCGCCCTATCCTTTAGAGCATCGCCGCTCTTCTTGCCATGCTTGGTATTCTTGGTTTGTACATCGCCTTCCCTCAAGAGGAGCCATTCATGCATCTGCACTTGCTATTTATTAATGACCTGCCATCTGTTCTTCAGCGTTCTCACATCTTCTTGTGCTATGGCCAAAGTATTCTTTACTATCACAGGATTATTTTTTTACAAATGTTTGCCAATTACATTTAGATGGATATACAGACGTTTTATGGTCACCTTATTTTCCTCCATCTGCTCTTGGATAGCATCCCATCTTTCTATCATGCCGTCCACAACTTCAGGCGTGGGCTCTATTTGAACAAAAGATGCCCCAGGTGTTGTGGGGGTGCCTGGAAGAGATCTCTGTAAATTCCGCCCTCCGGCAAAAGAGTTAACTGCACTAGATGCTTTATCTGGCAGAGACGCCAAGTGGTCCACGTCTCTGTCATTGCAGTCGCTGGGTGACGCCGCCCGGTGGCCTGCTTGCTCACCACCGACCGCCGGTACTGGGGCTCCGATCCCCTGCACCGCAATGGTTGATCCTAAAAGACCTTCCATCATATATTTTTTCTTCAGGGTTGCCTTCCCCTAGCGGTTTTGAGCTACCGCCAGCTAAAAGGAAACGGAAGAAAGGAAGGGGGGACAGTGAAGAATAGAGTTAGAAGAGAAGAGTAGAAGAGAAAAGACTCCCTAGCCCTCGTAACCTAATAGCGTTGGGGTTGGAAACACAAGTGTTGGCCGATACGAAGATTGGCCTACAGGACAGAAAACAGAAGTGTGCCACAAGTAAGTGCAAGCAATGACACACGAAGTTCGTGGGAACGATAGAATGTTTAGAGGAGTGACAGCGGACAGCTGCTCCGATTAGTCGCCTTTTACGACAGGGGGAGGTCCCGTGGTGCTATTCTACTAAAACACCCGACACCAGGGGAATTATTATTATTATTATTATTATTATTATTATTATTATTATTATTATTATTATTATTATTCTATTTCTTTACAATCCCCCAGTCCCACGATTCCTTTCTATATATTTCCTCATCTTTCTCAATCCCTTCCTTCCACCTATTCTTTTTCTAACTTCTCTTCCCCACTATTCCCTGCCAAATCTTCCTTTCGTAACAGTTATTTCATCTTTGACGCCCAACTTCAACGGTTGTCATTGTCTCAGATAAAATATATCTTTGTCCGTTAAGGACCTCTCTCAACGCCATTTTTGACGCTGTAACTATTCCTTAACGATGGCTTATTCATAATTTATTTTTGACTGACTCCAATTCATAATACATACTCGTATACTGCACACATCGAATAACAGTGTGAGCTTTATTACTTAACGTTTTCACGAAGTACAACATCGTCCATTATTTTATCTGAAGTGGTAGATGTTATGGAGCTTGAAATGTGAATAATAGAAACCAAGGACTCTCAGATTATTTATTTGCTTAGACATAAATAGTTTTAGATAAATTAAATTATGCCTATTTTTATAGAAAAAAAGATTGAATGTATTACATTTCAGAATACTTCTACGTCTTTGGGGTGATGTAATTGAAAAACAATAAAAAGGAGATCATTCTTTCAAATTTGTGTTCATGTGTCAGGCAAAGGAATAGTTTTATTGAGAAGAAGGGTAGCTATTTATGATCAGAATTATACTTATAATTATACTTGTTTATAATTATGCATTATTAAATTTGATAATATTAAAACAAAAGTAGTCTTAGTGACAAGTTTTCATTAATAAGTAGGGAGATTCTATACATCTGAATGTAATATTTATTTATTTTTATTTTACGTAAAAAAAACAGTTAAAAACTGCGTATGACGTGCTATGGGGAAAAGTGAATTGTGTGCACATTTTCAAAATTCTGTGATCCCTACACTAAGTCATATACTACTTAAATTTTGAATTTTTGAAAGGGAGAAAAAACAAAAATATTCCCATGTAATAAAATCTATTTTCAAGGATAAACAAGCAATAAATTTTGAATTTTGAAGGTAGAAAAAAAACTCCCATGTAATAAAATCTATTTTCAAAGATAAATAAGCAATACATTTTGGCTCTTATTACTTCCTGCCGCGACAACATGGAAACGATAATTTGAATAATTGTATTTCCCACTGAATTCTAGAAGACGTGCACAGAAAATGAAGTTACATTTATGTCCAGAAGCAAAACAAGGGGCCATCTCAGCATTTGCTCAATGGATCAGGGAAACTGGACGAAAAACCTGATCGAGATGGGGTCATTGACCCGGAAGCTGTAGTACAATAGTTGTTACAGGTTGTTTATACTCATTTATACAGTCCAAATGGTAAATAATGCATTATGTATCATTGTTAAAATTAATGTTACTTTTCTTGTGATGCTCAGTACAGTCTCTAATTGTATAGAAACAGTTATGCAGCAGAAACGATTTCACTTTGGATTTAAACTTTTCTATTGAATTTAATCGTTTAATGTCATCTGGCAAAGTGTTGTAAAATAATGTGCAGTATTGTAGTGAATTTTTTGTAATGAGCTGTTGATACTGTCACCGATGAATATGATTTCTACGCGAGTGTTATAGTAATAGACTTCGGCATTTTCTGAAAAAATATTCCCGCCCTTGAGCAAGTCATTTTTTACAAAAACCAATGATTCGTAAATAAAAAGACACGGTAATGGTAGAATTCCTAGATTAATGAAGAGAGGCTTACATGAATCACGTGGGTGGGATTTGGTTATTATTCGTACAATTCGTTTTTGTAATCTAAAAGTCTGGGAGCTATAAGATGTATTTCCCCAAAATATTATGCCATATCTCAGGCGGGAATGAACATTCGCGAAGTATACACAACGAGCAATATGAAGGCTGACAGAATTTGCAAGAATTCTGAATGCGTAGCATAATGAACTTAATTTTGTGTTCAATTCATTTAAATGGACGTTCCATTTAAGGTTTGACTGAATTGAGAGACCTAAAAATGTTGTTGCCTTAACATCAGTCAATGGTACACTGTTCATTTTCAATGGAGCACAGAATTGTTTATTTGAAATGGAAACTGCATTAAAACCGTTTTCTTTTCGTTTACTATTAATTTGTTATTTCGGAACCAATTTGAAACATCTGATATTGTACTATTTACTGTTTCTTTATTGCAAAGGATGTTCGTATCATCCGCAAAGAGAACCGTTCTTCCGTTGCGAATCGTCGAGGGCATATCGTTTACGTAAAGTAGGAACAGAATAGGGCCTAAAATCGATCCTTGAGGAACTCCACATGCAACAGGCAAAGAGTCGGAAAGGTGCGTACGTAATGTTCCATCATTCCAGTAAGGTATTTCAACTCTGAGATCGTTGTTTAAGGTACGAACATAACCAATCTAGAGCAATACCACGAATTCCATATGAAGGTAATTTAGAAAGTAAAATGTCATGATCAATGACGCAAAAGCTTTTGAGAGATCAAAAATAATCCA
Source organism: Teleogryllus oceanicus (assembly GCA_964035755.1). Classification (NCBI taxonomy): domain Eukaryota; kingdom Metazoa; phylum Arthropoda; class Insecta; order Orthoptera; family Gryllidae; genus Teleogryllus; species Teleogryllus oceanicus. Next base: position 160,134,876 of record CAXIVR010000001.1, read on the forward strand.
ATAGGTGCCTCGTTTTGATCCAATGATGAAGCGACATCTTTAAGAAAAGAAAATATAGCTGTTTCTGTTGATTTTGATTTTCTAAATCCATGTTGGCAATCTGAAAGCGCGTCGTGTTTAATGAGAAAGGTTTCCATTCGTACGTGAAAAAGTCTCTCTAATATTTTTGAAAAAACTGATAGAAGAGAAATGGGCCGATAATTTTGAATTTCATTTTTGTTGCCTTTTTGAAAAGCGGCTTAATTTTAGCTGTTTTGAAAATATCTGGAAAGGTTCCAGTGCATAAAGATGCATTAAATATGTGAGTTAACGGGTGTATAATGGCATACGCACAAGTCTTTAACAAAGAATCCGGGAATTCATCTAAACCGGACGAATATTTATTTTTAGTTTACCGATTATTTTGAGAATTTCATAGGAAGAAGTTTCGGAAACGAACATTGTGTCTAAAATTTTGGGTTAACTGTTTCTTTTTGAATTTTGTGCCTGAAGACCCTTAGTGAGATCGGCAGCAATTCTCGAAAAGTATTGGTTAAAGAGATTAGCCACTGTTGCCGGATCGTTCACATTTATATCGTTATATTTTAAAACAACATTTTCTACGGGTTTTCTAGTTGATTTGGTAGTATTTTTTATTATATTCCACATTGCTTTTGTTTTATTATTTGAGTTCAAAATATCCTGATCGTTTCAGATTTTCCTAAAAAATTTTTTTTCTAGTTGATTTGGTAGTATTTTTTATTATATTCCACATTGCTTTTCCAAGTATTACTTTTCCGTGAAATGTTTAATTTTCTCTTTTTAATAGGAAAGCATGCGTTAAAGAGAAATGAAAGCTTTGAGAAAAATAAATTATTTTTTTCATTTGTGTCAATAGCGTTATAAACTGCCTCCCATGATTCTTTCAGCAAGTAGTCCGTAAATAACTTTATGTTAACTGTAGTAAATGCTCTGCACATGCGTGTTTTATTTATTGTGTCAGTATTCATGTTATTAGTAATTGTAAGAATTTGTGCATCGTGGTCACTGTAACCTAGATTATTCGTTAAAGGTTTAAAAGAGAGATTACTAATTTTTTAGAGTTATCTCAGATTTTCTAGAAATTGAAATAATCTAAAGCTTGCTTTGTTGGAGGTCTGTAGATGCAAAGTAAGATAATTTTGAGCGTAGTAAGATGTACAACTGTTATTTAAAAATTTTCAACTGATATAAATTGAATTCTGACAAGAAGGTAGAATCAATATTATTTCTTACATAAATACACGAACCTCCGTAAGCAGGGCCTCTATTTGATTCCCTTGCTCTACAATAAGATCCTGCACGGTAAAAACTAGGAATTTGGAGTGTGTTTAGATCATTATGAGATAACCAATGTTCTGTAAAGCAAAGAACATCTATTTGACTGAGATCACATTCTAATGCTGCCTCGATATATTCAATTTTATTTGAAAGAGATTGCACATTATGATGCATTATTTGAATCTTTTGCATGTACCTACACGGATGCTTTTCTGCTGCATCTGACTGTAGTTGCTATTTATTTATCTCATTTGTACCTTGAGTGCGTGGTCGAAGGAAGTATCGTGTCCCAGCAGTGTTAGGAGGTGAGGAAGGAGGGGTTACAGATGTAGGGGAATGAATAATGGGAGAGGTAGTACAAGGATTAGGTTCAGGGATAAGGTAATTGGGTCCAAAGGGGTTCCGGAGGATGGAAGAGAACTAGGAGATGTAGGCGGGGATGAATCTTGGATAGGATACTGCTGAGGTATAAGGATGTGTTTGGCAAGTTCGCTACCGAGTGCATGTTTTCCGACAAGGTTCAAGTGAAGACCATGCCGGGTGAAGTGTTTTTCTGAGAGAAAGTTAAGCTCAAATAATTTAACATGTGTGCCTCTCAGATGCAGTTTTAATTTGTTGTTTGCGTGTCTAATTTCTTTGCACAGTGTTGGTTTGTTGTACCAGAAGGGCAGAGTCGAGATTACAATGTTCGTGTTTTGGGCGGCACGTTGTAGTTTGTCAACATGTTGCTCAGGTGTAAAGTGACCACCCAAATTGATGTCATTCTGCGCTCCTATGATGATGACTGTATCCCGTTTGGTGAGAGTTTTTGTGTGGGTGTCCAATTCACTGATCACGTCGGCAAACCTCCCGTTAGGTTTAAACACACACATGACAGAGAAATTGGATGGGAGTTTCCCACTGAGCAGGGAGGAGATTTGTCGCCCATGGCTATCTGCTAAAATTAGTACCTTTTGGTGGGCTCAGTAGGAATGTCCTTGTTTACTTGTGGGCCAGGTTGCGCAACTCTACGTGTCTTTGTTTCTTTGCGCTTGCTAGCCTGTTTGCGTCGGTGTGTGGGTGGACTGTCGATGATGTGACGGGGTAGTGAGGATTGGGAAGGCATGGAAAATCATTGTCATAATCTAACACAGCAAATCTGTTTTGAGTCATGATTGGTTGTGATGATTGTGTTTTTGCTTTCGCGGATGGACGGTTGAAAGTTTCTGCGGTGTTGCCTATTGTTGTCCAACCGTCTGAGTTTTGAACGACCTCTTCGAGTCTTCGGATATGTTCATCTAAATTATTGTTTACGTGTGTGAAGGCTTTCAGAAGGTCGGCTTTGAGAGTGTACAGAGTAGAAAGTGTATAGCGAATAGTAGCCATGTCACGAATGCGTATCAAATGCGTGGCAAATATGAGAATAAATAAATAGATGAGAAATCAGATTATGTGTCAAAAATGTTTCCTAAATTATCTTTTTAATTTACGTGTATTAAGTTATTTAATTTAAGTTACGTATTTATTTAAAAATAAAAGAAATGTGATTTTAATTAGTATTTAAATGTTATTGGTTAATTGCGAGTAGAGTTGAGTGTGTTTTCGTTAATAGATCTAAGCTGCAAACTAATAAATACAATTAGATTACTATACTTTACCTCTTTAAAGGCCACAAAAATTCACCACTTTGATATTCTTTTGAAATCACAAGGTTCAAAATTTTCCGTTACTAATATATACGAAACTTTGAATTTTGATGTTTTTCACAATTATCACAACACTTTCACTAGTTGTTTAACCCTTTACGCAAAACTAAATTTATTTGTACAGCAAATATGTATTAAAAGTCTTTGAACTCGTTAAAATGCACGTTTGTCCGTTACGCTGTCTTTTAAACCAATAACTATTTACTTCTTTTCCACTGCTTCGGACAATATAAATCTCTTTCAGCGTTCCTGTAACAAGTAAACAAGTAAAGTACAGTAATACAAATCAACACATTTGTTTGGAACTAAGGAGATCAATTGTTAATAAAGTTATATTCTCCATTCAGATCTTCAACCTAAGTTTTTAAGACGATTTATGTATGTTGTAAATTAAACTACTCAATGTTATTGAATACATTGTTATATTTTATTTAACTTGAGTAAGTCATTAATTTTTATTAACACAACAAAATATCAAATAATTATTTAAGAGCATTATCTGAAACATGTAATCAGTAAAAACCAGATATGTGATATTCTGTACAAATTTCATTGAATTCATTTCTGTACACAATAGGCGAGAAAGTAGCCAGAGTTCTAAAATTAGTGCATAGTTAAAAATTAGATTGTTTAGAATTATTTACAAATAAATAAATCATCATATTTATGAGAAAACTTGCACCAGTTTTAAGATATAACCACACATAGAAGCAGCTTGAAGCAGTTTACTGTTAGTGATATTTACTCTGTGACTGGGTTTGTTTAATGACAATCTAATTAAAATACAAATTTTAGAAAATTCAGCTCTCTAAATTCTTGAAAAATCATTTAACTTAGGCCTTTTTGAGCGAGGATACAATTTTCCTTGCAGAATTATATGTAGATTTCCAAAAGATCAATTTAGACCCTCATAAAATTAATCTATACATTAAATTAAAATATTAATAACAAATTAAAATATATTCCCTGTATCGTTTTGATTTTTAATAGAGTCCAAAATTTGTATTCTATTTTATTAATGTTTTACCTCTTTTTTCAGGGACAATTAAAAAAGGGTGATCAACTAATGCTAATTAATTGTAATTGTGAAAATCTTTGAAAAGGAAACATGGCAAATACGAAATCATAAAAAACAACATTTTATTCATCTGTCCATCAGCTATAAACATATAATTTTTTATTATTCTATGATGTGATTTTTTGATTTGTGAATTTATTAGTACCAATTGGCATATACTATTGCCCAAATTGTATTGTCTTTCATAAAAGTTCAACAGTCATGATTATGTTTGCTTGCTGTCTGTTATCTATAATCAATCGGTTATCATTTCAATTTACAACTAATTTTCTTAACCTTAATATGATTTGGTAGCATTTATTGGTAGTACATATTCTCGTTTTTGGTGTTTTATTCGCACAGATGCTGTACTTTGACAATCATTCACAGTCATTTCTGTAATATTTCTTATTTTTATTGGGCCAATGGAGGTAAGGTTAGGAAGTAATATTTTAGGTTGAATAAGGTATTGTAAGTGAATATTAATAATACTGTTCCCTGTTCTCTAAATTGTATTACATCAAAACAATGATTTATTAATTTTGAAAAAAATCTGTCTATGATTGACAATTGAATTATCATGTTAAATCAGAAAATACATGTCATATCCATATCTTACGTTTGACTTTCATGTTTTAAAAACCATTTGCATCTCCTCTCTGATTTTTTTCACACCTCGCAGTTGAAAATTCAGCCCTAACTCATTTCGACATCAGTTAAATCTCGTTAAACATTACAAATAATCGTATTTTCGCAAGCGCCGTACCCCTTATCTTTTTGAGAACGAGCCAGCAGCTGAAACGTGTTTTTCGTGCGACGCCATCACTACCAATCAGAGAGTTATATGTAAGTCCCATTCACAAGTCCAGTGGAAAATAAAAACATGCATCCCAACTGGAGCGATGCTCTGCTGGCCGGAGGTATTTGGATAAGGAAACCTCCACAAGCCGTCATGTGGATCTCACCGTCACAGGGGGAAGAACACCGCCACTTTCCATTATAAAACATGCACAACACTTACACGTCTTATGATCATATCAGTTGACATATCAGTTGACGCGATAATTAATGAGCCATTGCTCTGACCGCGAGCGAACCCAGGACGCTGTAATTTACGGCGCTGGTGGAAGAAACTATCCAGCGAGGAAGAGGGGGCAAATGCACCACTTGCAACACTCTAATAGCTCCCTTTCGACCAAAAAGGGTGAGGAAAAGAAACCATTTTATATAAGCGTGATGGAAAATAATATTTAATTCAATTTTCATTTGAGAAGTTACTCGTATTATTCGATTAAAATATAACTTCCCTACGTAACTTCGTGCCCTCCCCCAGGACCCAACGGCCTCTGGCGACTTAAGTCGGCACATTCTGTGTATCTTCTTCAGTATTTCTGGAGGAGAGATGAACAAATTTCAAAAAGATGCCAAGAAAAGATTACACGGATTTTTCATGGCAACAAACACCCGCAGAAAATAAATGAATTTGTCGCGATCCTACAGTATTAAGAAATATTCGCTCGGTTAATGTTTTTAATACGTAAATGTTATCGGCGGGGCCGGTAGACATCAAATAATATGGTTATGCCCCATAGCGTACTCCGGATGAATTGTGCTTTGTCATCCTTCTTACTACTTAACCGTCCCAAAAGCCTTTGACCACCAGCTCTCCTCTACCTCTCTATAGTTCACTATACAAAGCCCTACAGTATCAGAGAGGACAGACGAGTATTAAAACAAGATCAATTAAATTAAGATTAATTGAAAAACATGAGAAGAAAATATCATCAATTGTAGTTTAAAAAAATACCAGACTGGTTTCCAATGTTTAAGAGACAGAACGCCCTGCAAAATATATTATGACACCCACCCCCTGTTGTCACAGAAAGATCCACCCAACATTAAGAAAATATTTGGATGATTACGCAAAAATATCATTAACCTTATTTATGACACCTTTGATTCAACTGATTCGGAAATATTCAATGCATGTTGTTTTCTATTCTCATTGTGAAGAGAACAGCACAGCGAAAGACAGGAAGTGTGGTAATCGAGCAGGCGGTGCGCTCAAAATAGCCTCAGTTCGATTTAGCCGGCTGCCACTCGCCATCGACACAAAGCGCATGTGGCGCGGTGGAGTAAAATTTTACGATTTGTGGTGCACGTGAGGGCCCTCGCAAATGCATAGACGGCGGCCCTGCCGACAAGGTGCCAGCCAGGCAAGCTCCCCTCTCCACACCACCCCAAGCCCTTTCCATCTTTCCCGCTCCCTCATGTCCACTCACCAGTTCTGTTGCCACTCCGTCGCATCTTCAGCATTATTAACTCTCGACCATTACTATTGAACATTTGTTTCGCATTTGTGAGTGTAGCCTTTAGTTTATAACTTTCTCGCCTTACGAATACTTCGTAAGAAGAAATAGTTATGTAATCGTGCGCCAGAAAACGAGGAATTTTCGCCCAAAAACTCTTATCGCCGGGCTCTGGTCATGAAAAAGTGGGTAAATCCTGTTGCTAAATTTAGGAATAACAATCCTCTACCATGTGTAGTCAGAATCCGTGTTTCCTGGTTTTTGACACCGAAAAATCGATTGAAGGCAAAACGTCCGTCTGTCTATCTGTCCGTCCGTGTGTGTTCAACGTTAGCGCCTAAACCGTTTAGCCGATTTTCTTCACAATTGATATTCATAATCAATCTGAATGAATTCATGGCTTTCGGATTTTCAAACGGATATTTTGATTTTTAAGGGTACTTCACATGAGGCGTCAGAAACATTTTCAAAATTTTCTCGAAAACGGCTCCAAATTTTTTAATCAAACTTTATCCTCAAGTTGCGTAAAGAACGCTTAAAAGAGTGGTGGTAGTCGAATTTTCGTTGAGATCACTGATTTTTTAAAAATTTTTAAGCGTTTTCCTACAACAATAATATTGAAGATAGAGATTTTTTCCTTAATGATATATTCCTTAAAGACGGATCTTTAAAAACGTTAAAGTTCAATTTTTTGAAAATATAATTGTCTTCAAATTTTTTATATAAATTTGCTCCTTATATGTAAAAAGTGATGGCAAAAAGTATCTGTCTTTGTCTGCAATTGTCGGCAATTATCTGTCTTTTTGAATTTTGCAAAAAGTTACCATTTCAAAACTACAAAATTAAAGATAGCTGGAAATGGCTGGATTGGAAAAAGCTGATTTTTGCTTTAAACAAAATATGCGATAAAAGCTTTTTATGGAAGTTTATGTACAATTTTTTGCCGAAAAGGAGCTGATTACGCTTAATTAGTCTGAAATTTATGCAATTTCTAAAAGAGAAATATCTTAAAAAAATAATTGTCTCTGTAATAATCTCTAAATTTTGTCTTTAAATTTTCTCCGCGTGTAATAAGGGACGGTAAAAAACATGGTGCTAGTCCCAATTTCGCCTATGGCTCCGTATTTTCGAAAATGCCAAAAAAAGAAACATTTCAAAACTACAAAATTGGAGATATCAATTTTCGCTTTAAACAAAATCTGACATAAACAATCAGCTCATTAAAATGTACATTTTTTTGGAAAAAAGAGCTGATTTCATTTAATTAGTGTTTGAAATTAATGCAATTTTTAAAAGTATTATTTCTGAAAACCCTCACGAAATATTTTTATTAAAGTTTCTCCTAGTATAGTGTAAGTAAATAATTAATAATTATAAACTAGTGGAACTATTGAAGGGCACAGACTTTCTCGCACTAGTTACTTTTCTAAACTCTTTAGTCTCTACTAGCTTTTGGATTATGCCTTATTCCTTTCCCACCTGCTATCTTCCGCCGCCCAAAGGACACTTTTTCACATTTTCTCAATTTCTTAGCTGCCAAATGCTAGAACTGAAACCACCTTTCATGTATTACTATTATAGAATTGTAAATCTCATGTTCCGCTGAGATGGGCGAGGTGGTTAATTGGCGTGTACGGACTTATTTCTTCGGAGGGAAGGTTTGGTTGGTTTGAGGCTTGATCGGGGATTATTATTTGTCACATTTCTCTGTTGCCGCCGAGAATTATTGTGAATTCCAGAAACTTTATTGAAAACCATTTGATGCAATTGTAATCACAAATAGAATTAATCAAGATAAACTAGTTGTGCTAAGCAGCACATACTTTTTCATAGCATTGCCAACTTTTCCGTTATATTATATTGCTATATGAACAGGCAAAAGTGTTTTCAACCAGCAAAAAATTATTTTCCTCGCCAAGTTATGTCATCTCAGTTGCCATCTTTTTCTGTCCAAAGGACATTTTTCCCCTTTTGTCAATGTTTCGGCTGCCTAATGCTAGAAGTGATACCCAAGCTCTAATGACTACTTTTGAAGTGCCAATTCTTGTGGCCGAGGTGGTTAAATGACGGGTACTGTTTCCGAGCTTCGGAAGAAAGGGCCGCTTGTTCGAGCCTCACTAAGGGATAATTATTTGTCACAATACTGTATTGCGAAGAAAACTATTGAGACTTTTAGACACTCCATTGAAATCATTTAAAGGAATTCTACTCACATTTACAATCAATTAAGATACTAAATAAATGGGAACTTTATGTATGTGATTTTCGCATTTCGAACTTTTATACAAGTTTTGATCCCTCTTGTTCGATTTGTAAAACGTATTTCACATCAAATTGTATTTCTGTGCATATGTACGAACCGATTTAAGTAAACTAATCAATAAATATGGAATTTAAATTCAATATACACCCATGGGACCAACTTATATTTCCTTAACGGCTGACAGGGAAAGGTGGCTCAGGGCGTCAAGTAATGCCATTGTAGTGCCACTAACCGCGAGGTACCATATTCGAGTCATGACGAAGGCAGTATTTTCGACCCTAGCCGGATAGCTAGGTCGAGTCCTGTTGCTGTGTGGACAATAATTCTACCGGCCGGCTTCTTTGATCGGCATTCCGTGGTTTCTCTGATCAACACCAGGCGAAAGACGGAGCAGTACCCTACCAAAAGGACCGCGTGCGATCTTGTCTTATCATTCCTTGTCCTATCTACCTTTTACTTTTACTCACACTTACATGCACCACACTGCCACATATGCCAGAAGACCGGTCGGGAGCATACAGCAAGGCCCGGCTAGAAGGATACTCCTCTGGTGGGAGGCATCTGGTTGGGGAAAATCCTGCTATCCGACAGTAGGTCAGAGTTTTTTTTTAATGTGTAAGAATCAAATTATTTACTTCAAACAAATAATCGTCAGTCGTTTAGAATGAACATTATCCTTCGAGATAATTTGTACAACAATTATGTACATTTGCAGCAAAACAATTCAGAATTGTACATTCTTTATAACAATTCCCTTATTTTCAATAAAAAGAATTTACATTCAAATTTGAACAATTCACAGCAATAGAAATTTAATTTAAAATGTAAACAATGAAATAAACATTTTGTATCATTTATACAAAAATTGTAAGGAAAAAGAAGATTCAAAATTGACAAAGCTTTTCATTGCTTTTGTTATTACTCTTAAATGAAAATACTGCAGGGTCACATAGCAATCCTGTCACATGCTAATTCTACTTGCCATGAAATCACATCATATCAATTACAATCAGAAGAAAGTCATGGATAAACATTTTGCAAAAACATTATGGCAGTAGAAATAGCTATGAAATAGCCTCCTTCCTCTCAGCTATTTATTTCACAATCTGTGATATTGGACAATCTCCAATAAAATATTGCACTAAGACAGAGAAACTGTAGGATCTCATCCCCAACTTAACAAAAATTAACAACTCCTGACACATTCCTTATAGTAAGAAATGTGCATTATAAGTTACAAATAGAAAGCACATAATTTTCAACTGTACCAGTTAATGAAAGTGAAAGTTCACCTGTCTTCAAGCACTTTTTCCATTAATAAATAATTGGTTCACAATCCATATGCATATTGGTGACTGATAATTGATACATTAATATGCACAAATTCATTTCTCAGGCTCTTTAAGTCTTCAACTTACAATAACGCAACACAACATCTTGTATTTAAAATAATATTACACATCTGGCACACGTGAGGTCAGAAAAAGTCACTTCTAACTTCAAATACCAGGACTTCCACCAATAATACTTTCACAATTCCAAATTGACCATCTCAGTTTAAGGAGAGATTGATTCTCTAACCTCACATCACCACCGCTCACAATTCATCTATACAACCGTGAATTAAATGCTTTGCTTTTCACCAACATTAATCACTTAATACTCCATTTCATATATATGTTCTCACTCTGCCATCCAATGGCACGCACCTCTCTCTTCAACTTGCAACGCACCTCTAACACTACACAACCTCTCCTCATGAATTAAAGTTTCCACAATCAACTCAAGTACATATATTATCAATTCGTTTACCTCCTCTCATGTTTGTAGGGAATGAACCGTATCGTACTGGAGACCGACAACACAACACTCCTCCACCATCCCATCTCACGCCACTCAACAACCTCTCCGGTCGCTCGCCTCCGACATAAAGAAGGATTTTTTGGGTGCACCTGAGTTGCGTCACTTCCGCATCCTACTAGACAGTCTAGATACTAGTTAGATACTAGTCTCGATACAGTCTAGATAGTAGTCCGTAACTTTAGTTACTTCCGGTGCCGGCATGGAGCGTGCACTTCGAGTTACTTTGATGCTCGCTTCCCTCACAGCTAAGAAGCGCGGCAGCCCGTACGTAGACAGGGCGTTATAATACATATAACGCCCGCCCTATAACATATAAAGCCTCTGGGATGGCTCATGAGCAGCGTACTAGCTTCCCGTGCGGTGGTCCCGGGTTCGATTTTCGATCGAGGCAAAAATAGAGTTGTAGCTTTCCTTTAAAATCGTCCCAATTTCTGTGTGATGAAGAAAAGCTCAAGCAGGCGGATCTTGCTGGTTACGGTGAAGAGAATTCGTCATGTTCGTCTCATACCGCTCTTACCGCCAAGTATGGGAATTTAACTAGACCCAGGCATGAGGGACACCGGTAGCAGAACGGCGAAGTCTGACTACCGACCCAATAACGCCAAATACACCCCCCCCCCCACACACACATGTGTGTGTGTATATATATATATATATATATATATATATATATATATATATATATATATATTAATGGGACGGTCGCATATGCGAAATTGGGCGGGCACAGAATAATATTTCTGTAGCATTGGAGCTCGTGGATGTTGGCCGGAGAGCGGTGCTCGCGGCGCTGGGTTCCTTCAGGCGGAAACAAAGAGGCCCCTGTTAGGGGCCGGCGGAGGGCGAGCTAATGTGCGTGGCACATCGGGCGCGCCGCCGCCGAGGCGCCGGACCCCAAAACTCGGCAAAAAACGTCGCGCATTCCAAAAGCCACCCCCGACCGGAGAGACGGCCTGCCGAAGGGGGCATTCCGATCGTGGAGAGAGGCGCGGGTGGTCTTGCCGAGGGAGCGGGCGCGAGGGCGTTCACGCGTTTGCGCTCATATGGAAATGACGCGGGCCCTTAGCGCCGCCGTCCCCACACCTACTATTTCCGGCCGCGAACGTGCTGCTCGCGCAACGTCGCGTTAGGGACGATCGCCGCCCTGCTGATGCCCGATCGTCGGACAGAGGCATGACAAGGCCGCCGTGCGAGGCCGCCTCCGCTGGACCGCGGCGCATCCCCCGTGCCCCTCCGCTGCCGCCGCGCCACCGCTGGCCAATGCAGGCGCCCTAGTCGCTGCCTCAGAGGGCTCGGGTTGTGGGAACCGACTTGCCTGTCAAGACGACCCGGGCCGCCGCGGCATCAATGTCGCCAACAATGAGATTAAGTATTAGTTTTAAGATAGTTTAGCGACTACGTATGTAATACTAGGCTTCACCTTGGGGATCCCCCTTGAAACGTAGTAAGAAAATTAAATTTTAAATATATAGCCCTATTATTGTTTCAATATCAATGCATGCACAAACCCGAATCACGCATGCATTCCCCCCGCATCAATTAGCAGCAGCTGGGCAAAGCTGTCGACGAAGCTGACGCCGGGGAAGCGGGTGAGTGGGTCAACCCAGGGATGATTACGCCGAGGTTAATGACAATACCGAAACGGAGGAGCCACAATATATATGTGTGGGGTGACCAGTATAAAACGCAACCGTGCTGTTGAAGGCACTGTGAATAAACTGCAAGTTTTGCAACACTGCTTCTGGGACAACTCCTTCGACTGCATTTCAACGACACTCCATTCACCACCACCCTCTTCGTTTCACTCTCCCCTTCCTGTGGTGTGGTTCATACCTGCTCAAAACAAAACAGGCCGCGTCTTCATTCATAATTTCCTTCTTTCACAGTTAACTTACGATGCGCCTCAGCGTAGAGCAACGCAGTTTTGTGGTGTAGGAGTATTTTCGAACGCAATCTTTCAAAGAGTGACGGGCAGCCTTCAGAGAAAAAGTTTCATCTGAGTCTATTCCGAAAAAAGAGTATCATATTTCGGTTAGTGAAGTGCTATCGTGAGAAAGGTGTTGTGTTTGATCGGAAACGCAGTCGCCGAATTACAGTGCTCACGCAGCGAACAAACTATACATCGGGTTGCTTGAAATGTTCTCAAGCGAGTTAATTCTTGTTTGTTAGCAAATGGAGGGCATTTTTAACATTTTTGTGAGTTTTTTTCTTTCCGACCCCAATGTATAATTCATAATTTCCTTTTCATCATTCATAATAAATAATTTCCTTTTTTCCTTTACCTAACAACCTTTATTATTTTTGTTGCAGGGAATTCCAAAACCTTCATGTTAATGTTAAATAATGGGGATGATGGGCAAGGCTGTGATGTATCATTAAGCAGTGACTATCTTTCACTGATAATTTCACCAGTGATTATGAGTCTTTCATACTTTTATTTTAAAAGTAACATTATTTCAATAAAAATAATTATTATTAATATCAACTCTTATAATAATAGTAATAATAAATTTATTCTGCGGATCTGGAAATTAATAATTTTAATGCATATTTCAAACAACAAGTATAAAATATCTGTGCAGTTCTGGAGTTTTGTTGTCCCCAAAACATAGTACTCACGCGGCGAAAACTAGAGAATGTCCGGGATGTTCTTTCATCTTCCCTGAAAAAATGATTAAGGAAGCTCCAGCAGCAATGTAATCTCTCGTATGGAAGTGCACACTGTGGCACAAAAAATTGAAAATGTGCGCATTCAAACAGCGGACTTCTCAAGAGCTTAAGGTTTCCGATCGGGCTGCTTGCATGAATTACTGTAATTGTCTACGGCGAATTGTTAGCGAAGTTCTTGATGCAATTGATAACCTTTTTGGTGATGACGCTTGGCTTCATCTGGATGGATGTGTTAACCAGCAAAACAGTAGTCTTTGGGGGTACCGAGAAACTATAGAAAACAGTAGAGAGACCATTGCATTAATAAAAGATTGGAGTATGGTGTTCCATTTATCGGCGCAGATTAATTGGTCTGTTGTTTTTGAAAGAAACAGTTAGGGCGGATACATATCAGTGTAAATTGAGAAATTAATTTCTATTATATTTCAAGTAGTTAATTATTTTTAAAGTAACCTTATTCAATAATAATAATAATAGTAATAACAGCAACAAACATTTGAATTTATAATTTCTTAATATTTAAAACAGAAAAGTATAAAACATACATTTCTGGAGCATATGTTCTGGAGCGTATGTACCTAGTTAAGAAACTAAAACAAGCACAGTTTATTATTAAATTTTCCTCAATGTATATTTACATGGCAAATTTATTTCACTTTTAAACAATATACAAAGGAATTGTCGTTCTTGAGAATTCAATTTTCTTTCGACGCCAAACAAGCAGGCGCGTGCCTTTCTCTTTGAACTCGGCGGTCACCTGCTCTCCTCTTCAGGGTGGCGTTAGTGGGAGATGGGATTAAGCGTATTTCCAGACAGTTTACCTGCTTGAAACCACTTGCCATCCATATATACACATGCAGTTATCAGTGAGCTACTGTGAGTCAGACACTGAAGAACGACGTTTACGTACAGTACAAAGCACCTGCGATGCGGCGCTGACGCGTTCGACAGCGTATCCACCAACTGACTGCATTTGACAGAGGTCGCACTGCGGGACATCATGAGACTGGTTGGTCGAATCGTGCAATTGCCATGCATGTGGGCCATTCACATGTCACAGGGACCTGATGTTGGAATCAATGGGTACATGAGGGCGCCGATGCACGTCTTTAAGGTTCGGGTTGACCATGAAACACCACCCCGAGGGAGGACCATCCCATAGTGCATCTACAACAGCCTGTGAGTTCCTGCACAGTGGTTCGACGATTCGTATCCGCACATTTGAGGTCCCACCGCCCCATGCGTCGGCTGTCATTGACACCAGAACACCGAAGTCGGCGCTTGGATTGGTGCCGTGCTCGGAAGTCATGGACAGAGGACGAATCGGGTCGCATCATGTCCAGTGGCGAGTCCCGTTTCACTATAACCTCCAATGACCATCGTGTTTGAGTATGGCAGCGTCAAGGGCAGAGAGTACATCCTTCCCATATTGTGGAGAGACACATAGGCGTAACCCCGGGCATCAAGGTGTGGGGAGTCATCGGATATGCATTCAAATCACCGCTAATCACGTCAGCAGACATTGACAGCACAGCGATACGGCACAGACATTCTGCGTCTGCGCGTCACATTGTTTATGGAACAGCACCCTGGGACAGTGTTCCAACAAGATAATGCACAACCACATACATCACGTGTGTCTATGGACTTTCTAGACCATATTGAGGACCTCCCATGGCCAGCGAGTTCTCCGGACCTTTCCATCATTGAACACGTGTGAGATGACATTGGAAAGGGACTCGCAGGATCTGGAGAAGCAGCTACAACAATGGTGGACGAACTTCCCGCAAGAGAGGATCGAAAGACTATTTGACACAATTCCAAGCTGCATAAGGGCATGCACAGCAGCCAGAGGAGGCCCGACGCCCTACTGACCAGGCGCCAACTTTCCACCTGTATCTGCCAACGGCCTTCTTCCTTTCATCCCATAATGCAATCCCTTCAATAAAGTCACATGGTCTTTCAGCATATATCTTTTCAATCACTTCCAACCACTTCTTCTGATTGCACCACTTTTTTGTTAGATAGTGTGTTTATATATATATATATATATATATATATATATATATATATATATATATATATATATATATGTGCAGTGCACTAGTGGTCGCTATGCAGAAACAGAGGGATTTATCGGACGTTGAAAAGGGCATGGTGAGAGACTTTCTAGCAAAGGGCACAAGCAGTTCCGAAACGGCAAAGTTTGTAAAGTATTCGCGTAACGCCGTGGTGAAACAGTTATACATTGCAACATAATGATGAATAATTTCATACATATGTCTTAAAGAACGAGTGTCATTTACTTACAAACTAAGGAACAACACTTGATACACTTTTAGTCTTGTAGAATTTTACAATCCACAAGGTAAATAATAAATTAAATATCATTCTTAAAAGCAATATTACTTTCCTTTTGATGTTCGGTACTGTATCTATATTTATAAACCATTTACGTAGCACAAAATATTTTACGTGGCACTTTCACTCGTGTATCATTTTTAATCTATTAATGCCATCTCGTAATGTTTTGTAGAATAATGTACATGTATTCTATATGAATGTCTTTGTACTGAACTTTTGATACTGACATGAATATGATGACTACGTCGAGTGTAATAGTTTCAAACATATTTGTTGTCTGAAAATGTGTTGCTATCCTTCAGTAAATCATTTTTGACGAAAATTACTGGTTTACAAGAAATGTGTAAAAGTGAGTTTCATTTTTCGTATCTTACGTTTTTATTCATGTAATTTGTTGATTAATGCTGCTGTTATATTATTTTTTTTAAAATTACGTCTATAAAATAAATAATTTGTTTTAGAAGCAGAATGGTTAAAATATATTGGGAACCAGCTCTCACCAAATCCACGTGGAAGTATTTAACCATTAGTGAGTCAATACGCAAAGAGCATTTTCTGCAACCGCATGTAACCGCATGTCACTGAAAACTTGGGATAATAATTCATCATTTGTGGATATAGAAACGATGGTATGCTGCAGGAAATGTGCTTGACACATTTGCTGACATTATTTGTAGTCAGTGTTTGCCTTGAAAGGGCATTCAAATAATTTAGTTGAACATTGTGGAACTTCTTTTTTAAGTTTATGTTAATTTTCAGATCCCTTGTTTGAGTCCATCGTGATGTCACCAACGTCAATGGCTGTAACTGGTACGTTTTTTTAATAGGAATTCGCCTCTCCAAAGTGTAGCACAGTTTAGCTCTATTTTTTTTTTTACATTTGTAATTCATCTGTCCCTCTTGGCAATGGAGCTTCAAACAAGACGATTATTTCAAGATCGCTAGGAGCATACAATTTTGTTTTTGCGATATTAATTTTCATTACACAACAGTAGATAGTTTAAAGAGAGTTTAACCAGCATTTTTTAAAATTTTGATATTCTTGTGCACAGGCAGCAGTTCATACTGAAAATGGTGAGTTTTTTTAGATGTGTGTGAATGGCAAATAGAAGTATGCTATTGAAACCATAGTGTATTGGTAATTTATTCTTGATTGTTACAGATTCTTCTGTCTTTCAGAATGCTGGTACAAGTGTGGCAGAGAATTTGCTAACCTTTTTTATGCACATATTTTATAAGTATTTTATTTACCAGATAGGTATTGCAGGCGAACTCGCATGAAAAAATTGTGAAAGATTATTGTTGATATTCTGAATTTTTGCTGTTAAAAAGGCATGAAATGATTCATAAGAGTGAAAATAATGTTGATCTATAATTTTTAATTTTAAAAGTATACTCCAATAATGTAAGATAACATGAAGGGATACTTTTGTTGTTAAAATTATTTTCTTTCAGAAGTCCGAGCTTAGAGAGAAAATTTTAAAGAATTATTGTTATGTGCAGTGAATGACATCATTAATTCTCCACAAGTTTTTGCAGACAGCTCTTCTGATCTGACAGTTCGTAATAGAAAAAGTGATGGAGCATTAAGATCAGTGTGTACTCTGTCATTGGATGCAATAAAAGTGAATATCATGTAATCAATTTCATTTTACTTTAAGCATAAGATCCTGCACATTTCTGGTTACCTGTACTAAGTAGTGAGGGTACCAAGATGAGCTAAACCATAAAAAATGTAATAGAAGGTCCAAAAAGGTATCATTAATAGATTACAACCAAAGAAACATTACTTGGAACTCTGGTGGGGTATTGTAAAAAATAAAGTTTTGCAAGTCATATTTTTGGTTATGTTCTCATATCTGTTAAATTGTAAATGCACCCATATTTTCAACATCTGTATGTCATAAACACCCGAGCTCTAATTTTAAATGCAGTATTCTTTTATAATGAACTTTTTTGAACAAATCTGGAGAAGGGGAAATTACACTCATTGGTTAAGAAATGTGACATTACAATATATCTCGATAAAATTGAAATTGGAATAAGGATAGATTGATGAACCTTGTAAGGAAAGGTAGATAACAAAAATAGAATGTTTGTTATTTTTATTATATCTAAAGCCACTAGCAAAATGCAGTTACTTCGAAGGATTGGACAACATGCTATAAGTTCAAGTTTTAGCACTTGTGCTAAAAATGGCTCAATGCTCAAATGTTTAGTTAAAACTGTTAAAGCAAGAAACAAATATAACACTGTCATTTGACCTAATCAGCTACTACTTACCTTATTGTAACTTAGTGCATAATTAGGTAATTTGTATTTTTGAATTAAAATGAAAGTCGGTAATACTATGTCAAGGTATATGGCGAGAGTGATTTTATTTTGCTCGTAGGATTGGGGCACTTGATCTGTCGGCCTCATGCCATCACCTTTCCTACTCGCAAAATAAAATGGCACTTTTACCAGTTGTATCCTAACCATTTGTTTAACCTGAGCAAACGTGCGATAATGTTTTCATTTTTCTTTTATGTACTGTTCATATATAGTGGTCATTCCATAGTAGTCACATTAATTTGGCATGTCTCTAAGCAAGTTAAGTTGCATTTGGACTGGTGTACTGTGTTTATTGTCTTTTGTATTACAAAATTGTTAAGCTATTGAAATTATAAAATTGTGTCATGTTAATATGCTCAATAAATACTGGACGTTACTGCTTTATTTTTTTTTCCTTCCATTTTTCCGGCTACTTCTAGGCAATTGGCTGTTCATTTGTCCAATAGAAAATAATACGATTTAATTAATAATTAATATGGCTAACGGAATTAACACGGCTATAACGAAATTAGTACGGCTTCTCTGTTTAACATTGAGTGCCGTCTCAGAGACGGCACTCAATGTTAAACAGAGAAGCCGTACTAATTTCGTTATTCTTTCGTTATTACTCTTCGGTACAGGTAATTACTTGTGTTTAGGCAGTTCTGAAACAAAATAGCACGTACAGAAATTTAGTATGGGTCCAAATCCTCTGAATGTACCTCTCCCGACTTTCGTTACTTGTCCTTCAACAATTATTAACAACGAAACTAAATAAGTAAATAACGTTTCTCACCCAATACAAAGAAATTCACATTCATTTAGTTTCAGTAAAGAAAGAAAACGGAACTCTCTTCAAGGATCTATTCTTTCTGTAACGAAACTAAATTCGTGCAGACTTTCGTTTCGTTATTGTAACGAAACTAAACTCACGCAAAAATAATTTTGTTACAGTGGCGCAGAAATGAAATTGTAGCGTCATGACGCTACCAACGGAGTTGGGCACGTGGCATGCCCCAGGCTCGGACAATAGCAAGCTATGACGCACCAGGTTTTTCCCGGCGTGCGCGTCGCTTGGGTAAGGCAATGGAGGCGGCGGGAAGCGTCGCTAGAGGGCTATTTAAGGGCCGAGCGAACAATAGACGTTCTTCTTTGTGTTCCTGGCTGCGAGGTGTTAGGTCGTTGCAGGTGGTGCTTTGGGCACGCGGCGCAAGAAGCCGGCCGCTAGGTCGTGACGAAGGAGACATGTAATTCGGTCTCAGGGCAGGTGAGGCTACGCACAGCGCACGTTAGTAAAGGGGGCGGTGTGGTAGTCGTTCAAATATCATTTCTTGTAGTGGGGTCAATTTAGTTTGTTTATTGTACTGCAGTGTTTTGATTGTTTTGTGACCACGGTCGAAGTCAGTAATAAATCAGCTGTGAGTACAACCCACTCTCGTCTGTGTGTTTATTACATCCTGTATGACGCCACAAAATGTATAGTTTCATTTCTATTGCCATCCTTGGTAAAAATATTTGACTTTCCTGAATAATTAAAATACCTAAATTAAACGTTTTGTGATCAGTTTTAGATGTCAGAGACATAACGTTTAATGTCTAATGATTTTTAAATGTCTCATTGAATCATTTTGCAATGGATTTGAAGTGTCTAAATTGACTCGTTTTATGCCTAGCAGTGCCTAATTTATTATTTTTGTTACCTATTTTAGGTGCCTAAATCACTTTTTTGTCTAGTCATGAGGGATACATACGCAGCAGCTCTTCAGCTTTGTGGCAACGAAAGGGACAGTGATTAATAACATTGATTTTGATGCGGTTCGCCAGCTGCTAATTGTGTTCTCGTCACCTTTTGTTTGGAGGGATGGGGACTGGGCAGTGGGACTAGCGGACTGGACGAAACTCGCCACCCTGACCGCGGACTGTATCTTATGACCGTCCAAGGGGAGGGGTTGGGGGAGGCATTTCCTGCGGCGGCGGTGACTATTAGCGCCGCGGCGGCAATGGTGGTGGCGGGCGCTTCAGTGGTGTCCACAGGGCTGCTGTCACTCCACAGCAGCGGCGACAGAGACGGCGCACAGTGGTGCATTTTGGAAATTTCCTGGCCAAAACCTCTGAGAGCTATTTCTACGACGACCAAACTTATTTTGGATTATCTTTATAATGTAAGAGAGCTGGGAACATAATACTAGAATAATGCATTGCTTAATTCTGTGAAATATAAATTTATATTTTTCTACATCAACTTGGTTATATTTTATCAATTCACAAAATTGACTTTAGAAAACCGTAGGGATTACTAACATATTAATTGATAACATTTGGCATAAAGAAGCATGGTATTAAATCCATCTCATACCCTCTGCCAGAGAAAATTCATATACGGTGTTCGAAGAACCGGAAAGGAAGAGTACATTTTTCACTAGGGCACATTTCTCCCTTCGGTGATATTGGGCTCAGGCAAATGAGACAAAGCATTTTTGTTCAAGAATTTTAACTTTCTTTTGGGAAGATCCCACAAGCTGGAATTGAAAGGAACAAAAGATCTCAACAGGCGATTACACATGTCCTGGATTGTGTGTAGTCTTGAACATGTTCGCTAGAATCCTTCTCCATACTGTCTTATATCTTTGTGAATAGACTCTAGGCATGTAATACTATGAATACTTGGAAACATTTCTTGGCAGTTTCCAGTGCCGACGGCTAAAATTACTAATACTGAGGCGGATCCAGTGGACATTGCAAATACAATTTTTCTAAATATCTTAATTTTACCCTCATCTGTCCCCGTTATTTCTGAGGAATCTTTAGATTTCTCAAAAAAGCTTGCTGAATTACGATCGTTGCTATTACCATTATCCTGTTTGGAAACTCTACATTCAGACCCATTTTTTATTTGAATTGCATTTGAATGCGTTTTTTGTCCATATTAGAACTGTACTTAGAGTATTATTTCATTAAAAGAAATATAATACTAATTTTATAACAATAACAATGTAATAGAAATAATTGCTGGTATGTAACTTAGGAGTTAAGTGAACAAGTATTACTTTCCGATCAATTGCATTTTTTATTTAATTTTAAACATTTAAAAGTGTTAGGATAGTTTTTTGATATCACGTACGTATTTGACCTTTCATCGAGCGCCACCCTTCTGAGGATGTTTTGATGAGACATATTATGTATTTATAACTTGGAGTGAAATTTTTAATGAAATAAAATTGCGTAATCCAGTCAGAAGATGTAATATGTTCAATAACCTATTACAAAAATTAAAAATTAATTTTTTGTTTATATTATTGAGTAAATTTGTTATTTCAGTAAAAAAAATCAATTTTTCCCTAGGAACTGCGTTGTAAAAGCAGTTCCCGTTCTCAGGACGGATCTTGACGAGTCATATTTGGCGGTCACGCGTGCTCGACGAAAAGTTAATTCTTTGTATTTACTAATGGGGCAAGTTGGGGTATGATTTTATAACTGTATTCGAAAGAGGATAGATTCAGGTAGTAAATGAAATTAGAAACATTGCGGAATTCCGCGAAATTGGTAACTTTTAGCCTACGTGAACTAACGAGTAATTAAAATTATTGTATTAATTTGATGCATTTTATTATTTCATCCCACATCGGTAATTTGCATTAATGCATTATAAAACACACATGAAAATACTCTATAAATCTTCAGGAAGAGAATGCATACTGCCATCCTTCTCTGCGCAACTTTGTATGGCCACCATTTACAAATAAACACGGTCTTTCTGTGCTACTCTGGCACTGCAGGTCTACCGACTGCCGCGAAGGGTAAGTTCGGTTGACTACTGGTGCCAGGGGAATAGGCTAAGAGGCACGAAATGGGCAGAAACAGATGCCCCCAAGAATACAGTGTCGTAGTATTTCCAAAAGTTCCATAGCGGCGATTTCATTTTTGAGGTTTTGGCCTGGATTTCGGGAAAATGCACCACCGTGCGGCGGCGGGGGTTCTGATGTTTCCGTCATAGCATTTGTTCCGGTCCTCCCCTTCGCTCAGACGGGCCGACAGGTCCTGACGTTCCCTGGAATGCTCGGTTAAGGGCCCAAGACTTGGGTGGGTTCGCGGCAAAGGGCACTGGCAATCCCTCCGGACGCATGCGTGAGAGAAGAGGGGCTACGTGCCTATTGCCCATCTGTTTTTCTGGAGGCATCGGGTGGCAAATCGTTTAACACAGAATGTCAGCAGATCTCCTAAACTTCAACTCAGCAACTCAATATGAATTTGGCGAAATTTAGCATTTGATTCATTTCACGCCAAATCACATACTTAGAAAACATCACTAGCTTTTAGCGAGTTGAAACTTTTTTATGAAGTCTAGGGTTGAAAACAGGTGACCCGTTCTTCTTTCTTTCAAATCATACTTCTTTTAGAAATATTTGTAATTATTTTTTCCGAAGAATCATGGGCGCGCTAAAGTTTAAATTTGTTTGCGCTAATACCGTCCTCGAAAAAATTAAATTACACTTAAATTTTACTAAAAAAACACGTACATTCATGTGATGTAGATATTATTTTTGTAAACATTATTTTAATATTTAAAATATACTTCAATTTTTAAAATGCACAAATTTTACATTAGATCGACACTTAAATCAATACAAAAAATACTCATTTATTTCTACACTAATGTTGTATAGATCTGCCAAATTTCAGAGCGGGACACGCATAAATAACATTGAAAAAATAGTTTGTTCCCGGAGCACGTAGGCAGCCCGCTGCCCGCCGGACCTTCTGCTCGAATGACGGGGAGTCAATGGCACGACGCTTCGTGACGTCTAAACATAAAGCAACTGTGAGACTTACGTCATGTTACGAATCGCAGTTTTACGTGTTTACGCATACTGTCTCAAATGGAAGTCTTCGGACGAAATGTGACTATTAGGTTTATTTATAAACAGCTGACACTGCTAGAGTTTGCCTGAAACAGAGCAGCCTCCTTTCTCAGATATACTGAGTCTGTTACATAAACAGAGGAATCCGCGATACATGTGCGTTGTTCTGTGAAGTTATAAACCGCAGATAGTCTTACAATAATATCAACGCAATGCTATTTGCATTTTCTTAATATGAAAATCTTTAATTGCAGAATTAGTGTACGTAAAGGGTTTCTCCCCTTCATTTGTTGCGCCAACTCCAAGACGCAACGCGTCTACTAGCACCGTGGTGGTTGTTGAGCGTTTTTGCAGTAATCTTCCGTACGTGCTTTTTTAACATGATTTCTTCGACAACTTAACACTATTTTATCTGACTACCAAAAATATGATAAATAGGAAGACAATTTATGCTCTCAGAAAAATATTTTTTGATATTTTCTCAGACCCAAATTCAAACACAAATAAATATTTTTGAAGAAAAAAATTTATCGTGTCTTAGAACCACGGAACAGGCTCGAAAAAAGTGTCAATCGTTCCTTTTAAAACACAAATTGTTGTGATTTTTCAGTTTTTTAACAGCTGGGCTGGAGTTAAAATAATAAAAACCATTCAAAAATCTTACCAGCTTATCCGGGGGTACCCTTTGTGCAATTTAACGCGGAATGACCCATTTACGGTATTAGCTGAAGAACAACAAAACTTTTTGGGGAACTATTGTGCAACAAAACAAAAGCGACAAATTCCCATGTAATTATTTATTATTTATGTGTAATTTGTTGCATTTCTTGTAATTGTGGTGCTAACTTGACATCAAGTTAGTGAGAAATTACATTTCCGGTAGAGTTTAAAGAGAATTTTTTTTTTTGTATTTATGGTTTTCTTGTAATCATAGGTTTTCCTGATATGAATTTAGTGAAATTTCCCATTTCCGGTACTAACTTGTGCAACTGCCATTTTACTTCGGAAAGCTACTAAGAAATTTTCATTATTTTCACGACTATCTTCGATTTTCCTAAACTATGCTGAATTAAAATACTGGTATAATATTGCTTTCTGTAAAAACTGGAAGAGAGTTCTTGAAATTGGCACGTGTCCGAATTGTTTTGCGAGTCTCTGTAGAACGAATATGTATTCAAAATTACAATTAAAAAAATTATTTGGCAAGTTCAACTATCAGCCAGTTTGTGGAGTTATTCATCTTATTTATCAACAAAGATATGTTAGATAGAAATTTATATTTCCCGTACTAAGAAAATGGAGCTTGTCAGACGCAAAAATAATGAGCCAAAACAATTGTCTTCGGGACTTTTTTGTTTTATCACACGAAACATTTTTAAGCTAAATCTAGAGGTTCTTCTACAGCTCATACTTTCTGACATTATTGCGGACAGCTTCATAAAATTATCATATTGCAATTTCTGCCCTCACTTCAGCCATCACTTGAAAAAGTTCAAATAAATTCAAACGAAGCGCCTGCAGTGTATATCTCCAATTATTTCGATAGGTAGAATCAGTTAACTTTTTTTATCACTACAAAACATCAATACACAAGTCAGCTCATATAATATTTGCAGCACAACATACAGACAAGTAAGGTTGTTTTTTGGAGACGTTATTAATTTTCAAGGGTTTTTTGTAATAATTGCTTGCAGGCCTTAAGTTAATCGTTAACGAGTTACCTCGTGTTCTAATTGTGAGAAAAAATTAATGTTATAATGATCAAAAATGGTTATTTGATGTATGTATTTAATTTATTAAGTTTTTAGAAAGCATCTTAACTTTATTTTATTTTTTAAATTTCTTCTTTAAGGCAACTTAAAAATTTGAATCCAATGCCATTGTATTCTCTAAAGGGTTTTTTATAAAGCTGATAAGGTTCAAAATGGGACACTAATAGAATTCTGAGAAATTCAATACAATAGAAATTTCTATTGGCTGTTCTCTTGTAGCTTCTGCCAGATCGTCACCCCCAAGCAATCAGCATTAGACAATTGCAATTGTTTTACGGTCACTGAGTAATAAATAAAAATATCCCTTCACATCTTGCATGTCCTACTTATGATCTTCACTGATGATTAAATTCAAATTGAAAAGTATCTAACGGATTCAATTTAATTTTAAACGGGCGAAATAAATACAGAAAAAAAGAGGCCTCTAACAGGAGTCATGAGAATATTGCATAACAACATTCCCACTGCTCGTTTGCTGAAACTTGGAACTACGTGGACGCTGCACTGTTTCAGCGCTGTGACGTATCTCATACTTCCAATCTTACCTATCGTACAAAGTTCTACCCCATTTTTCAAATAAATACTTCCATCTCATCCTCTATTCTTTCTCATTCTCTCTCTCTCTCTTCTCTCTCTTTCTCTTTATATCTTTCTCTCCCTCCCTCTCTCTCCCTCTCCGGATCACTAAAATCATCGTTTTTTTGTTTCCTTTCTCTCTTATTTTTTAATTTTCATTCTATGTTACTTAACTCTCTTTCCTCTAATTTTAATACTATTATCTAATTATTTAACTTTATTAAACTTTATTAAATATTATTATTTAACTTAATTATTTAACCTAATTTCTGTGGCACACAAAAATACCGTTCCTCTTCTTATTTTCTTTTTATAATATTCTTTATATTAAATAATTTGACTACTCCATAATCCAGCTATTTGTCTTTACAATCTACTCGTACAAATAATTTTTAATTAACATTTGAGGAATCATTTCATTTAAATAACATATAAGGAACAAACCTTCAATTCATATTTCACATTCTTGCAGTACACGCATGTGTGCATATTTTCGATATGAGACGTGATTATGCATGAACATTTGCTCATATGTGTAAGTATTCAAAATATTTATATCTTTCTATTTGTATGCTTTTAATTTTGTCTAGATGTGTTTCACTAATTTTCAATCTTTCTGTTTCAGTTCATCATTTTTTACAATCGTCGCCCTATGTTTAGACAATATTAAATTCAAAATATATCCGTTTTTTTCCTTCATATTTTGTGTGCACTGAAATTGTTTACTTATATTGTGTTCTTGGCAGAGTATTTTGTCTTGGCCTTATGCCGCCATCCTGATTGAGATTTACCTGGGTTTACTCAATCGCTTAAGGCGCATGCTGGGAAGGTCCCTTGCTTGCAGACTCAGGAATAAATGTAGTATAAATCGTTGGCTTACGGGTGAGAGATGGTAGGTAGTTTGCAAGTCTCGGAATACTCTGAATGGCAAACATTTCCTATATTTTTAAAATTTCCTAATTTTGTAGTTTGTGGAGTATTTTAAACTGTAAACATTTTCTAAAAATGAATTGATAATATCCACGTTTTTAATTGTTTTACTTCATTTAATAACCAAATAGTTTATTATTATTATTATTATTATTATTATTATTATTATTATTATTATTTTTTTTATTTTTCTGCACTTTTCTCTGAAAGCATTGAGAACCATTCATCTATTCATACGACTTAGGCGCTTGCAAATGCAGCTGGTGAGACAGTTCTAAGGAAAGACGGAGAAGAAATTCATCTTTGTACGTCGTTCAATTTAAAAATTTTCGCACAATATGCAAGTCTGTAGGATTAAAGCTTTTTGGATGGTTATGCAGATTCCTTTTGATAATCCTATTTTTGTAAGACCTGAAGCAAATCGGTCTGTCACCACTCCTGTGGCTGAGATGATTATTGGCACTATTTCAACCTTACTCAGTTGTCAAACATGTTGGATTTCTGCTGCCAAATTCAGGTATTTTGAAATCTTCTCCGATTCTGTCTTATTGAGATTTTTTGTCAGTGGACAGCCTACACATCTATGATAGTTGCATACTTGTGTATTTTGATAACTACTATGTCCGGGCGATTATAATCCACAGTTTTATCAGTGACAATAGACCTATCCCAGTAGAGTACTATTTCACTATTTTCTATAACAGGTGAAGGTGAATATTTGTAAAATGGTGAAGGGTTCTCAATTAGTCTATAATTTGATGCCAATTGTCTATGGATTATTTTGGCTACTTGATTGTGCTTCCCTAGATATTGCAACGTATTGCTCGTGTATTCTCTCTCCGGTTACTCTTTTTATTTTTAATCACGCCCACACGTTGGGCGTCCAATGCACCGGGTGCTGTATTCTCTACTCGTCACGTGCACTATCTTTGCCATGCCCTAGCTCTAACTTATAATTGGGTGCCACAATACCTTCGCTTATCGGTTGCCCGTACCTCTGCTAGCTCGAATCATTATTTATATCCTACCGTGTCGTAGTCCGCGCGCTCACTCCATACGGAGTTGAGGTAAGGTCCGTTTCGTTCGTGCCTGGGTCGTATTTCATACAACTACTGAATAAAAACACATGGATTCAAGGCAATTATGAGACATGTGGGATGCTCATACATTTAATTTCGGATTTCCTTTGCTTATATCCTATCCACAGTCTGCCCCTCCGACTTGCGAAACATGACAACACAAATACATAAACACACAGGAGAAGAAAATACAAACATGCACACTGAAAATATAATACAAAAATCTCATACATACATCAGAATGCGCATTCTGTCGTGACCTTTTTATAATCCTATCCTTAACCTAATATCAGGACTTGGTCTTCGACAGAATTTTTCTTTCTTTGGACTTGCGCGTAAACAACAAAAAAATACAGTAATCGCACAATTCGTGCCACTTCCCTTATTGCAGCGATGTCACTTCCTGTCAGCGCCCGTCGTTGCTAGTTGTAACGTGCATTTTTCATGCACGCAGTTCCCGTTCAGCTGCCATCAGATCCCAGAAAAAGTCCATTTAAAAATTACCAAATGCATCCTCGATTATTGTTCCTTGCACTAATCGCGTCTTCCCTAAACGTTACTTCTATTTCTCGCGACGTATTTAGCTTTTGCGACGCTCCTGTTTCCTGCGCCTAACTTGCGTGAATACTGTCCATGCGGATTTTTCCGTGAATTTCTAAACAAATTAAATTGAATTTTAGCTCCACTTAATCTGAACAACTGATTTTATATAACCGAAAATAACTTAAGAACTTTTGCACAACACTTCCAACATAGCATCGAAACGCGTGCGATCATCATCAGACCCGAACTCATTCTGTCTGTAACACATTTTACATTGTGGTCCACACAATCCAATGACTGTCTTTTATCAAACACATGCCCATCACCATAAGAAATGTTCGAAAACTTTTACATTTTCACTGTTTTCGGGCATCTTGCGTCTTACTATCTGTTTCATAATTTTACTAACTTTCATTTTGTAATCGTCATATTACCGAATTCCCTTTTCCTGTTTCCAAAAACCTTTCTTTTTCGTCTTCTCAACTCGTGATGATGTCACTTACATCTTCGGTCGCTCTTTCAATTCTTTCTTAATCCGCTATGCTATGAAACTGGATAATAATTTATTCCGAGCCTTACATAAATTCCCCCGCGCCGTGACTAATTTTGCCCTGATCTAAATATTTTTCTCTATAATTTCTGAAAGTTTGGCCAAAATCCACCCAGGCATTCACTGGATATTCAATAAAACTCGTCTTGTTGTATACTTCCAGAAGTACAACAATGGGTGCCATGTCTTCAATCTTCGCCGTGTTATACATGCAATTTACACAATTTATGATATTTACGAAACCCGTGGCTCGAATAATGTGATTCTAGTTTTAAAATGTTCCTAAATTTGGGTTATATTCACTGTTTATAACGCCTATTTTCGCCCCTTATGTTTTCTATTACTTTCCTAATAACTATTATTACGCGGCGCTGTTGTCTATTGTTTGTTTCATTCTTAGTTCCTCTTTGCTTACATAAAAGTTCCGTGTTCCTGCATTCTTGCGGGCTAGTCCCACAAATCATTACAATATGCAGTGTTGGCAAGAACTGGGCAACCTGCAATCACATGGTCGATGGTTGATTACACATTCTACAGACATCTTTTATACTGTTCTTCAGTATGTGTTTATCATAATTGCGTGTTTTTATTACCCCATCTTGAATTGCTATTACAAATCCTTCAGTTTCAGGAAATAAATATCCCATTTTCAACCACAGGTGAGAAGAGACTTTATCAACTGATGGGTTATTTAAGAGATTAGGATATTTTCAATGAAGGGTCTTGTTCTTCCAATCTGTCTGCATGTTACATATCTGGGAAGCAATTTCATTGTTGGTTTCAGTCTTCTGGAGATTTAAAGCTGAATAGTTTGCATCTACAGCAACTACATTCTTCAGTAATACACTATCCGAGGCGTGAAAGTACATTCGCATTTTCTTTTCTTGTGACCTGCAAAGATTGAAGATATTAAGCAGGCTTCTACCTCCTTGGTTTCTGGGAAGATAAAGCCTTTCGACAGCGCTCTTGGGATGATGTATTCTGAATTTTCTGAGGGTGGTTCCAGTAATCGTAACCAGTTCCCGAAGGTTTGTGTCTATATTAAAAATACCAAAAAAAAGTGACCGTTGCATTAGTGGTGTACATTGTGACATTAGATCCCAAAGGGGACTAGAGTGGACAAATGTATATGCTTTAATAAAGACTTAGAAAATGTATTTAAGAGGAAAATAATAAAACTCTTTGTATAGAAAAGAAAAGCTGAAACACTAAGATAGCAGCAGGCACATAATTTACTTGAAATTAAATAAAGAATTTAAGTTAGCATTCTGAGTTGAAAATGTTCACTCTAGCCCCCTTTCTTCCTAGCCAGAATCCATATTTTGTGAATCCCTCATACCGAAAAATTGATTGACAAAACGTCTATTTTTCTCTGGTTAATGATAGCGCCTAAACATGACCGTATAGTTGGCATACCCACTTATCAGAAATCAAAAAAGGAATATTCCAGAAATTTGTTACAAAATTAACAAAATTAAAAATATTGAACCGATGCAGAACATCAAAATAAACAACATATAACAGTGGGTGCGCTAACTTAACGTTGTCAGCTATTAAAAGTCGCGTTAACGCTATTATTGTTATTATTGCTTTTATTCTTAACATTTTTATCATTATTACTATCGTTATTATAATTTTTTTATTATGGTTTGAAAATAATTTAGTGTTTCATTGTATTAATATTCCTAACTGTTTTATGTAAATTGTAATGTTCTCTCACAAGGTGGTACAAACCTACCTGCAGAAATAATAAATACCTATATCTATCTATCTATCACATCTTAAATTTTTTTTTTAAAGTTGTGACATACCTAGGGTCCAGATTCGTTGTAAAACTCTTGGTAAAAAATCAGGTAGCATTTTATACAAAATTGTTAATATAAAATACCGGTCGTGTATATGAAGTCGTTTTTCAAAATAGTTACAGATTCATCGTAGTTTACTTGTATGTAGAATGACACACGCCATTTTTTACCAACTATAGTCGAATCTTTAAAGAAATAAAGAGTGAAAATTAAATGTCGATTTCACAGAACTGAATAATAGTTTCTATAAAAAACTGGAGAGTAGAATTTCTTTATATTACTTATTATTTTATTTCAAGATTATTTTCATTATGTAATTCTACTTATCCTTTATGTTATGGTAAAATAATATATTCGTTTAGGGAAAATATGTTTCAATTTCAAATTCTTTTTATACTTTCATTTGTGTTATGCTTTAGTCGAGACAGATCGACCCGGGAATATCCATTTTGGAAAAAATCCTTTGTATGCTTTAGGTGCTAGTGGTGTTCATAGACTGACAAGCAGACGGACGGACGTTTCGATTTTTCGGTAGGATTTATTTTCTAAATATTGCATATGGATTTATCCATTTTTCGTTATCAGAGCTCGGCAATAAGAGTTTTTTTGCAGAAAATTCGACGTTTTTGCCGCAGAATTGTAGACCCTCGTAAGTAAGAGGAAGCAAGAAAGTAAAAATTAAGATTGGTTACCGTGGGAAACATTAAGTTTTCATTTTCAGTATCATCTGCAGACAGTTCTGGAATAGTGTCCTTTATTTCATCTTTCGTTGGCAAGTTTTTATATCAACCTCGAAAACCCTCTGGAACAAATCCTGTGCGACCAAACATAAGCAGGTCACACTTCTTTAACAGATGATGATTGCCATACATTTTGGGCAAATTATCGCTTAAGGTGCTCTTTACAACGTACAGATGTGATATTTACTCATCCATCTAGGTATATCAGTTGAATATTATGCCTGGATTTATTCATTTATTCACTGTATGTGACATATGGAGGAGAAAATCATCTGCGCGCGCTTTCTTGAGTTTCATAATCCCTTCTCAACAATTTAACTATTAATAGATGAAAGATGAAAAAATAGTAATAATAATAGTAATAATAATAATAATAATAATAATAATAATAATAATAATAATAATAATAATAATAATAATAATAATAATAAATTTAAAAACGTGAGAAATTAACATTTCAAAAACTAGATATTTTCGTTGCCGAATTATAGAAAATTTATTTGTAACGGTAAATGAAAGAACAGATGGATTTTTCTGTATTGTTTACAAAATAGAAACTCACCCTAAGCACTACTACCACTACAAGCAATAGTAAAGCTCAAGAAAAAGTGCGCATAGTGAAGCTACATTTATGTCCAGAAGCATATCAAAGGGTCATCTCAGCATTTGCTCAATGGATCCGGGAAACTGGACAAAAATCCGATCGAGATAGATAGTATTGTATAGAAACAGTTTTGCGGCAGAAAAGATTTTACTTTTAACTTAAATTTGTGTACCAATTTTAATTGGTTAATTTCACCTGGCAATGCGTTTAAAGCAACGTACATGTATTCCGTGTGAATTCCTTGTAGTGAGCTTCTTGATACTGAAACTTGATGAACATGATTTCTAGGTCGAGTGTTGTAACTATAAATATCAGTATTACATGAAAATATGTTCCCACCGTTAAGTAAGTCAGTTTTGACAAATACTACAGATTCGTAAATAAATAGGCAAGGCAATGGTAAGATTCCAAGCTCAATGAAAAGAGGCTTGCAGGGATCACGTGGATGGCACTTTTTTCATCATTCGGGTAATTTCCTTTTGCAATCTAAATGTCTGGGCACTAAAGTATGAGCTTCCCCAGCATATTATGCCATATCTCAGGCAAAAATGTACATTTGCAAAATACACGCAACGAGCAGCATGAAGGCTGACAGAATTAGAAAGAATTCTGAATGCATAACAGAATGAGCTTAATTTAGTGTTTAATTCTGTTAAATGTACATTCCATTTGAGGTTTGTTTGAATTGAGACCAAAGATTTTGTCATCATCAGCTATTTCCATATCACCATCAGCTATTTCCTTATTGTCCATTGCCAATGGAGCATACAATTGCCAATTTAAAACGCAAAATTGAATTGAGATCGTTTTTCCTTCGTTAACTAGTAATTTGTTATTACAAAACCAATTTGAAACTTCTGAAATCGTACTATTTATTGTTTCTTTTTTGCAAAGAAAATTCGTGTCATTGGCAAACAGAACTGTTCTTCAATTTTTAATAGACGTGGGCATATCGTTTACGTACAACATAAAGAGGATAGGACCTAAGATCGAACCTTGTGGAACTACATGTTCAATTGGCAAAGAATTGGAAAGACAAGTAAATAATGTCATTTCGTGCCAGTACGGT
Source organism: Teleogryllus oceanicus (assembly GCA_964035755.1). Classification (NCBI taxonomy): domain Eukaryota; kingdom Metazoa; phylum Arthropoda; class Insecta; order Orthoptera; family Gryllidae; genus Teleogryllus; species Teleogryllus oceanicus. The sequence continues at coordinate 160,167,226 of CAXIVR010000001.1, forward strand.
ATTTCTACTCTTTGAGATCGATGTTTAAAGTACGAAGTTATTGAATCTAGGGCAATACCACGAATTCCATAAGAAGGTAATTTTGAGAGCAAGATGTTATGGTTAATAACGTCAAAAGCTTTCGAAAGATATAAAAATATCCCAATGGGTTCTTCATTTTGGTCCATTGATGAAGCAACATCTTTAAGGAAAGAAAAAATGGCAGTTTCCGTAGATTTTGATTTCCTGAAACCGTGCTGTGAGTCTGAAAACGCTTCGTTTTTCCTGAGAAAAGTTTCCATTCGCGTATAGAAAAGCCTCTCTAATATTTTTGAGAAAACTGACAAAAGAGAAATTGGCCGGTAATTTTCAATTCCATTTTTGTTCCCTTTTTTCAAAAGTGTCTTAATTTTTGCTGATTTGAAAATATCTGGAAATTTTCCTGTGTACAAGGAAGCATTGAAAATGTGAGTTAATGTGTGTATAATGGCAGGTGCACACGTTTTTAATAAACAATCCGGAAATTCATCTAAAACAAATGAATAATTATTTTTTAGTTTACTGACTATTCTGAGGATTTCGTTAATAAACATTGTGCCCATATTTTTTTGACAAGTATTTGATGTTCAATTTTATGGTTTCAGTCCCTTCGTGAGATCAACCGCTATTCTAGAAAAGTGTTGGTTGAAGATATTCGCAACTTCTTCTGGATTATTTGTTTGTCTTTCATTGTCCTTTAAAACAACATTCTCTACGAAATATCGCTATGACGTGGTCGTATTTTTTACGATGTTCCACATTACTATCTTCCACAGTCTTGTTTCTAGCGTTCAAAATATCCTCATTATTTTTCATTATTTTTGCCTGAACCATTATTTTTCTTAAAATTCTTTTATATTCGCGGAAGTAGATATGGAAACCGGGTGATACGTTATGATGTTTAGAAATAAAGTAGAGCGTACGTTTATACGATGTTCTAATTCCTTGTGTGATCCAAGTATTACTTTTTCCTGAAGTTTTTAATTTTTTCTTTTTAATAGGAAAGCACGCGTTAAGGTGAAATGAAAGCTGCGAGAGAAATAAATTATATTTTTCATTGGTATCAATAACGTTATAAGCTGCCTCCCATGACTCCTTCAGCAAGTAGTCTGTAAATTATTTTAACTTTAGTAAATGCTCTGCACATGCGTGTTTTATTTATTGTGTCAGTATTATGTCAGTATCATGTTATTAGTAATTGTAAGAATTTGTGCATCGTGGTCACTGTAACCTAGATTATTCGTTATCATTTCATATTTTTTCTGTAATATCTAAATTAAAAGAACGAATGAAATTGAAAAACTGCTCTTTTTCGTGGGATTTGCTCAGAAAATCAATATTGAAATCTCCACATACAACAATGCATTTAAAAGAGAGATTACTAATTTTGTTCAGAGCTATCTCTAGATTTTCTAAGAAATTGAAAGAATCTAAAGCTCGCTTTTTTTGTATTGCTTATTTAAGGTCGCATCAACATCTAGGTCATTAGCGACCACTATTGGTGTTAACGGTATGGTAACTATGAGGATGAAACGATATGGTGATGATAAGGGGTGAAAAGACGAACACCAGTACAACCATGCCCGAGGCGGGACTCGAATCCGCAACCCGCAACGTCTGAGATCACTACGACACTACTGCCTTAGCAATCTCGGCAACCGGGCCGACAGAAGCTCGCTTTCTTGGAGGTTGCGACTGTTATTTCAAAAACTTTTTCAACTGCAGATAAATTGACTTCTGACAAGAGGGTAGAATCAATATTATTATTATTTCTTGCGTATATACAGGAACCTCCGTAAGCAGTGCCCTTATTTGATTCCCTCACTCTACAATAAGATCCTGCAAGGTAAAAACAAGGAATTTTGAATGTATTTAGATGATTATGAGATAACCAATGTTCTGTAAAGCAAAGAACATCTATTTGACTCCGATCACACTGCAATGCTGCCTCGAAAAATTCAATTTTATTTGAAAGAGTTTGCACATTATGATGCATTATTTGAATCTTTTGCATGTACCTACACGGATGCTTTTCTGCCGCATCTGACTGTAGTTGCTATTTATTTATCTCATTTTTACCTCGGGTGCGCGGTGGAAGGAAATATCGTGTCCCAGCAGTGTTAAGAGGTGATTTAATGTACATGAAATTTAATGACTGACTGTTAACGAGCTATTGATGAGTAGCCAGTTAATAAGATCTCTATGAATATTCTCGGTTCTATTTATCATTATATCTTTAAATATGCTTCAATCCACGAAATAATTTAATAGTTTCTTAATTAGTACAAAATTCTGGTATTCATTTTTTTTTGTTTCATGGGCTTTTCCGGGGTGCAAATGTTGATTTATGTTAAAATAGCGTCCTCACACTTAAACAATGTACATTTTGGCGTTCTGCGTCCGTTCGAAATATTTTAGTTTAGATAAAAATTAGTTCAAAATCAGTACAAAATTGTGGTTTTTGTTTTTATTATTGCAAAGGTTTTTCATGGGCGGTATCCCTGACGCAACGTTAAGTTAGTGCACCCACTTTTATACATTTTTTAAATTTTGATGTTGTGCATCTGTTCAAAATTTTTAAATTGCGTATAAATTTGTTCAAAATTAGTAGAAATGTTTGGTATTTTTAGTTTTTTATTTCATTGTTTTTTTTGTTGTGGGTTGTTAACTTTAAGTTAGCCTTAATTTTTTTTTTTTTGGTTGGTTCAATTTTCTTTTTTGTTTCTAATATTTGGGTTGCCAACTTTACGGTCATCGTCTAAACCGTTCCGGCAATTTTCTTCGAAACTGAACTCTGAGTTCTAAAGGAACTCATTACCTTGCAAGTTTGAATGTAAGGAAGGAGATGAAATGAAAAAATGGTGCTGTTCCCATTTTCGGCATCTCTAAATTATCGAAAATAGAAGAGAATTAACGTTGCAAAAGTATAATATTGAAGATATATTTAGTTTCTGTAATGAAATATATTTAGTTTTTGAATGTAATTTACTAGTTTTTGTAATGAAATCTCTTCTTCAAAATTAATCTTTAAATAATGGTCCTAAATAATGATCTTTGAATAATAATATTTTTATTCAATGGGAACGGTTGTCGGATTGAAACTTTTATCATTTCATTCCTCAGAGGGAACTCGAAGTGGTTTAGCACCATTTAAAGCAAAACCCTTCATATACGTATAACGCAAAGTATTCCTAAATTTTATGTATTCAAATCATTTCATGTACAATGTTTGCATATTAATGCATATTATTTTTCGATTAATTTTGAGTTTAAATGTGACGCATTTCAAAGATGTTGCGAGTTATTCGGATATTTTAACGCAATAACTGCGGTACCCAGCATTTTCTGACGGTCGTTCAGCGACTGTTGCAAAACAAGGCTTCGCACATTTGAAATCCCAGCCTGATTTTGCATGTTTTTGTTTTTCGCTACACAGTTTGTAAGAATAAGCACAATTCACTGAATTCAATAGCAAAAATCCATTTTCATTTTAACCTTTCAAATTTCGAAGGTATAAAGTTTTTTATATATATATATATATATATATATATATATATATAATTATACCATATATATATGGTATAAAGTTATGGGTGTTAGTGGCTTCGAAGATGCAATATTGTAATATTACGTAACTCTTACCGATAATACGAGAACGTATTTGATGTAGCAATTGGTCACTGTAAATTACCATCATCATAAGGTGATGGTATCATCACTGTAACCCTGTTCGGTGACACTTTTGGCGAAGGAATTGGCACGTGTTCCGAGCATGTCACCGATGATAGTCCACTGAAGATGCTAGGTTTCGTATTAATCGGAAGGATGCTCAGCTGGAACGGGCTTGAACATCCAAGTAGATCTACTTGTGAGCAGCAGGAGACGCTATGGCCCAAGTATCGGCGAGGAACGGGAAGCGCCGCCAGTTGCTGGGCCAACCCTCTCATCTCGTCGCTTACCGCCTCACGTGTCTCCCACCTCCTCGCGTCGGTGACCTCTGCTCGCCCGGCGGCAAGGTGCGGCAGCCGGATGTGACGATGACAATGCGTTCATTAATGCGCCTGCTTTTCACTTCTTGTATTCTGGTTGGATTTATGACCTGCCTATTACTAGAATGTTACAGGCACCTGTTGCTTCGCATCCGCGGCTCAAACTGACTTTTGAGAACACCCGCGGCTCAGGGACGGTCGGTGCTCGGATTGGCCGATTTTAAACGCTAAAGAAACAACGCTATTGAAGCTGTTTTGCTGACTGAATCAATGCTCTGTGTATCATTAATGGTGGATAACAAACGGACGTTAAATATTTCTTCTTCGTAAATTCAGGAGATGATCCAAGTCATACGGTACTACACGCCGAGAATGCCAGCGTGTAGAATATCTCAAATGAGCTTTTTGAGAGTCTTTTGAATATGTTGAACAAAATGGTTCACCATTTATATCCGGTTTAGATTCTACCAAAGAAAAGAAATCTAATTTTGTTTCATCTAATTTTTGTATCTTTTGTGTTCCTCTTAATTATTCACAAACGACAAAGCGACTTTACATTGATTTTTATGTTTTTCACATTGTTTTATTCACACTGCGTATTAATATACAGTTGAAAAATTACAGTGAGACGTTCGTATGTAATTAATATTAACTGACTTTTCATGTCGCAGAAGAAGAAAAATCAGTTTGTGACTACCATCTACATATATTTATCTGTATGAGCCGAATGAATTTATTGTCATTCTTTGTTTATTCTTGAAATTTTGCAAAATGGAAAGACATGATGTAAGGAACATTCTTAAAAAATCAGATAAAAAAGAGCTCCCACTTATTCCACTTAGAATCAATAATTCAAAATTCGCCCGAAATGTCAGTTGTCGTTACCCGACATGCCTCAACTGTGAACAATAAACAAAAAAGGGGGTATTTTACATTTACGTCTGAGATGCAATACTAGGGATCATCCCGGCATACGCCTTAAGCGATTGAGTAAACCCAGAAAAAACCTCAATCAGGATGGCGGCTTAAGAAAGAAACATTGAGAAGAAGAAATATCAGGGCTGAGAGTGAAAAACAAAAGAAAAGGGGAAGAGAAGAAAATGGAGGTGGACAAGAGAAAATAAAGAAATGATAATGAAAAGGATACGGGAGGATCAGAAGGGAAAGTATAGTACATATAATTTTACAATTACATAACAACAGATAGTACTTGATGACATATACAATACATGATCTCAATCAAAAACATGGGAAAGTACCACATTAATCATTAAGTAAAGGCACTTACAAAAGGATATCTTACAGTATAAAATACAGAAAGTGTCAATAAAATAATAGTGTGACAGTACTGATTTTCTGAAAATTTATATAAGTGTGCAAAAATTTAAATAATATTTTATTATTTTACATTTAGAAATCAATTACATTATAGTAAGAAAGTTGTATTTTAGATGTTGCTTCGTAATTTCTCTAATTTTAAACATTGTATCAGCAATAATAGGATTAGCTTTTACTGTATCCTGAAGTAGGAAAGGAGTGGGAAGAAATACTTTCGAAAATATGTCTTCGAAAAAAAAAAAAAAAAAAAAAAAAAACATCTAAAATCGAGGATGATATGTAATAAAGGGATCATGATCTTTGTTTCAGAAAATAATTAAGATAAAATTGCGGATAGAACAGAGAGCGTGGGTTAACTACATTTCATTGTTTTTTATCCTGACACCAAGTTGAGTTTTGAACTTTCTTAAGTTGCTAATTCACTTAAGATGTGTAGGTAGTGAGTTACAGTTTCCAATTACTGTGACAGTGTAAGATTTACTGTATGACACAGTGTTGTGTCGAGGTATGCACAGCAATAATGCTGGACGCGATCACTCTAGTGTTAGCATTTTGAAGTTCTTAGACATGTGTGTTTAAAGGCCGCTGTACAAGGTTTTATGGAGAAGCAAGAGGCTATGCAATATTCTTCTTTTTCCAATAGAGCTAATTTTTGTCTGTCTGTAGTACTCAGATACGTGATCGTACTTACGAAGATCGAATATGAAACGAATGCATGCGTTTTGTGCTGTTTGCAACTTCCGTTGTTGCTTGGTTTTTAAATCAGTGAGCAAGAAATCACAGTAATCGAAATGGGGCATAATTAGTGATGTAATCAGGTTCTACGTGTGTTTATAGGAAGTAGTTCTCGTACGCGTTTTAGGGAGTGGAGGGCTTTGAAGACTTTTTGACAAATCTTACTTACATGCGTAGTCCTGCTGAGAGTGCTGTCTATATGAATTCCTAGGTTCTTTACGACCAGGGCAGAGGGGAGCCATTTATACTAATGGACGGAAGAGTTTTATCTAATTTGTTGATGGCGTTGCGGGAACCTATCAGTAAACTTTGCGACTTATTTGGGTTTAATAAAAGTTCTAGGGCTGCAGTCCATTTATTTAGAGCATTTAGGTCCTCATTTATTTTCTGAACTATAGAGTTAAGCTCCGACGGATGTCCGCTGGCATATAGTTGAAGATCATCTGCGTACATTTTATACCAACACTATTTAAGACATTGTCCTACGTCGTTTCCGTAAATTAAGAATGCTAATGGTCCTAGAACAGTTTCCTGTGCAATACCCCGGGCGGTTCTAATGGCACTGAATCGGTTATCACCTCATACTACGACTTGTTGACGATCTGAAAGATATTGTGAGAACCACCGTATCGTGGGTTTAGCGAAGCCCAATGCTTTTATTTTCTCTAGCAGGATATCATCCGATCATAGGATCGACCGAGTCAAATGCTTTACTGAAATCTAAGAGAATAAGTATTGTTAGTTTACCGTTGTCAATGTCGATTCTGGCCTCTTCAATTAAGCTGAAAAGCACAGTTCCTGTATTTCTGACTGAACGGAAACCATGTTGATGCTCGCTTAAGAGATTTTTGCTGCCTAAATAGTTCGTAATTTGATGTCGTGCAATTTTGTCTAATACTTTAGAAATTGTAGGTAGAATACTAATAGGTCTGTACCCAGGAGGATTAGTTGATTTAGGTAGAGGGTGGACAAGTGCAGTTTTCCAAGAGGACGGATAAGTTCCACTTATGAGAGAAACATTTATTATATCTGTTACAATGGGATATATTATTTCGGCACAAAGTTTCAGTAATTTGGCATTAATATTGTCTATTCCGGAGGCGCTTGATTTTAGACTCTGAATAGTTTTAAGGACGTCAATATGACTTGTACACGCGAAGAAAAATTCTTCTGGAGTATTTTAGAATGGAACTGTAAGTTTGATGATTTTTTTAATGAACTTTCGAAAGGAGAGCCATATTAGCGAAACGTTGGTTTAGGGAGTCTAGAGGTACATCAATTTGCAGCGGTGCTCGTGATTTGCCTATGCCAAGAGTGCGTAGAGATTTCCATATTTGTTTCGAGTCGCCATTTGTGCCCAAACTTTGTGTAATATTTACATTTCGCGTTTTCAATTTTTTCTTATTTTTTGTATTTAATTCTGTCGTTTTCGCATTTTAATTTCGAAAAATTTTGAAGGCAGCGTCCCTTTCTTTCTTAAGCTACGTATTTCATCTGTTATCCAAGGTGCCGGCGGACGTGTAGCACGAGCTTTCCTTACGGGTATGTGCTATTAATCAGTTCCGTCAAATGATGAGTAAAAGTATTTACTTTTCTATCTAACGAACTTTCTTGAGAGACAAGATGTCAGGGCATAGACATACCGTCAGAGAGAAATAATTCAAGATTGAATCTTTTGAAGTCGCGGTATTTAAAAACTGTTGGCGTATATCTAGGGCATTTCATATTGTATGAGACGTATATGAGATCCTGTTTAGATATTCCAGGAATTGGTGATTGGCCATGGAATTTCACTTTGTCATGATTCGATACAACGATATGATCTATCCAAGTATCTGTACTGATTGTATGGTGAGTTGCATTTAGTGGTAAGATAGAAAGATTAATTTCTCCAGAAATACGTTTGAATTTGTCGGCATGGGACGTACATTTCAGATTACAATTGAAATGTTCATCAGTATTATGTTTTTGTATTTACTTGAGCAAAGCACAATTTCTTTGTCGGTATCTTCGATATTCCCTGTTTTCGGAGGACAGTACACTACGCCTAGGGCACATTTTTGTTAAATATTGAACTTTCAATAAAGAGATATTCGTTATTCTGATTAACGTTATCTGCTGATGAAGTTCTATAGTTATAAGTGAGATCATCGCGAAAGTAAAAAACACCACCTCCCTGTGACGCGATATGTGGGTTCCGGTCACTTCTAAGAAAACGGTATCCAGGAATGGTGACAAGTGTTGTAGCAAGTGACATCTTTTTTTTTTTCAATTTGTTGCGTCTACACCTTGATGCAACGCGTCTCCAAGCCCCTTAAGGGGCGTTGAGGGCTTTGTACTGGGGAGTAATCCTGCATTAATGTGCTTTATTTTTTTAATATTTGTCAAGTCTCGTCACGTCGCAGTCAGTCAATACCTTTTATCCCTTCGGCCCGAGGCTCGACGCCGTTAGATCCCGGGTTTCCTGGCCGGTCACCCAACCACGAGCCCGCGAGTCTCGAATTCGCTTAACGTTCGTGACTTCACGGAGCGTAATAAACGAATTCGGCTAGCGCCGCCGCCATCTTTAGCCACGTTTCGCTAATATGGTGAGCATGAAAACGGTGGGTTGAAATTAGTTCTCGTACTTCATCAAGATGACAATATAGCGATTGAGCATTTACGTGACCTACAAATAAAGTTCGCGATGAAGATTTTGATATGGAGGCGTAAGTATAATGAGTAAGTGTTATTGGTTGATTGCTTTGTCCATGTAATGAGGAAAGCTGTAGGGGCGAATTCATGCTCGTGGCCATGCTTTCAGAAAGGTTGTAGAGAAAAGATGCTTAGAGGGGTGGGGAGGAAAGAGAGGATCCTTGGAAATTCCAAGTAAAGGGAGTGTTAAGCTGTGGGGTAGGGGTGGGGAGCGCTCTTACTTAGGCGGAAATGGCCTGCAAGTCGGCAATTGTCTGCGCGCGGGCTTTCCTGCTACCTGCTTTGATGACTATTGTGCCATCTTCCGTCCAGTCGTTCCGCAGGCCAAATTTATCTATGGCGGCTCTCAGAACCTCCAGACGGGATCTTGTGAGGTCTTCTCGAATTGTGACACCGGTGTTTTCCAATTGTCTTTTCTCCCAAAAGACTTCACGACGCTTCCTGTAACTTACAAATTTTACAATGAACGGTCGTATTTTTCCTGGGATCTTGGGTCCTACTCTACGACATCTATCAATGTCGTTCAGGCTCAAATCGACACATCTGTTTTGCCACATCTAGCGAGAGTTGATCTGGATTTTCATTTTTTTTCTTGACTCCGAACCAATTCCGCCGCGTATACATCTCAAGTTGATCTGTTCTCGCGTCGAGCTCTGCTTTCAGATTTTTAATTTCTCTGTCTCAGTCTTCAATCTCCCTGGGCAAATTATTTATTAAATCGGTGTTAAAATGCATGCTCTCCTCTAACTGCTTGGCGACCATTCCAGTGAGGACCGCCGCCAAGGAGTTCAGGAAAGCAGGGCATTTAACAACTTCCTGCACAATTAAATTGATTTCTACTTGCAGATTGTTTTGGTTACTCTTAGTAGTTCCTCTGGTATTCGATGCCATGCTGAACAAGTGAAGAAAAAGAGAAAAACTACCCAAATTAAATTAAACAAGTATAAGTAGAGTTTAAAAGGTGACATTCACAAAATATTAGAGAAAAATTCTAAGTCACGTTAGAGGAAATAAATTTGAAAGAATTACTAAATTTATTAAACTAAGGAATAGGTTTGAAAGTTTTACGTGCAGCGAGGAGCAGATTCAGATGGAGTTGCTTGCTATATGAAATGGAGAGTGAAGTATATTGGAATGAAAACTAGGAATTTGAAAGTACGAGTTACTATTAAGAAAACGATCAAAAAGAGAATACCAGGAAAGCGACAGTATAAAATACAATACTTATCTTTGAGTTTTTACGTTGCGACGACTGGGTCCGTGCTGTACACTGTGCCGTTGACCACCTGCAGAAAACTACCTGTGCCTAAGCTCGGAGCGCTTTGGGACGATGTTCACTCGACGCGGGACATCGGCAGACTGATGAAAATCAGACGAGCTAAAGAAAAAACAGGAAAAAGTTTGCAGATTTGAGAAAATCTTGTTTAGATAATTTTTAAAAGTTGTCATTATTTCATTCCAAATTACTGGAAAACTACTCACATCTTAAAAACTGTGTACCTGATACTAATAATTATCTATTTTTAAGCACAAATATTATTAAGAAACTTGTGGTGACAGAACATACTTTCTCAATCAGACCGGGAGGTCCTGAGGTGCGAGTCGGTGGCGGTTTTTCAACGAAATGGAGATGTGCAGAGCTCTGCAATGGGGCGAAAACCACAGCTCAAGTCTCGCAAGGCTCCGCGCTAACGCTCGGTGGAAGGGGGACCTTGCTCGGGGGAAGGAGATAGCTGATAGGTGTTAGGACATTTCGATCGGCCGTCTATCGGCTCCCGGTGATCGGCAGAACAGTCGAGTGTCGTTCAGCACTCGACTGCTCCGGGCAGGTCCTCAAATTAGCATAAAAAATAATGGTGTAAAAAACGTAGATAAACTAATGGTGCTGCCAAACCACGTACTTTCTCGCATTGGTTGTAAATGCTCCGCAATATTATACTACTACATAAACCAGCAAAATTGATTTCAACCAGCAACATTTTTTCCCACTCCGAGACCCGATTTCAGTTCCTCAGAGTTAACTTGTCGGCATTAATGCCACTCCTCCACACAAGAGCCATATGGATTGTTCTCCGGGAGAGGCATAAAAAGGTAAATGCCTGACTCAGGTAAAAAAACACATCAACAGTCAAAATATCCGTTAGAAACTCCCAAAGCCTCCAGTCCGTTCAGCTCTATCGGGAAATAACAATATTGGAAAAAATCGTCTCAACTGTTTTCAAGCTACAGTTGTCCACAGACGAACTGACAGCTGTTAGGTTGATAGTTTGCTTGATAGATTGATTGATAGTGATTCCGGGTGCGCCAACTCCTAACGACATTAGTCTCGAATGTATAGTACATGTTTTTGCTCGGGGGGTACTGTGATCTTCCTGCCCTGGATGGCTAAAAAATCTATTGGTCTATAATCCTCAGAATAGTTCTAGAGACATTACTTCTGCATTGTTTTTTTGTTGCTTTTGTTGTTGTGTTTTTTTGGGAGCACAGGAAGCCAAACAATTGTACATTGTAGAAATAGTATTTCTGTATTGTTTTTCTTGCGTTTTGAGGGGGGCATGTAGATGTCTGTGTAGGGGACATGCAGATGTCTATGTACTAGTTTTGTATTAAATGTCATTGTTTGTTTCTCGAAACATTGCACTTTCTTTTCTTTTTCGTCGGAAGGGTGTGGAACAACACAGGCAAGAACCTCGCCCCTTTAGTCCCCAATTTCTTATTGAGGAAATCTCATCTCAATAAATAATAATTAGCATCTTGTTGACTAAGCACGGACGGCGCGACGCATGCCGCGCATGGGTCTTCGAATCCACATGCAGACGAAATATAGCATAAAACGTACTTCATTTTATTATGTGTGACTTGCAAGGACAATTTCAGCCTCTGATTTGTGTTTTCTTACAGATGAAATAGTCAGCAATCGCTCCCTATCACCGTGTGGGCGCCGTTGGCGCAGTATCTGTTACGCCACACGTGTGCGCTGCGCGAGCGACGTGACGTCACGCCATTTCTCAGTAAATCTTGTGTGGTCTACGCATAGAGTTCTGTTGAACTCTGTATGAACGTATAAACGTGCTCTTGTCTCTGTATAAACGTATTGTTGTGCAAATACATGTCTGCGTTTAATATACAACTGGAGACATCACTGGAACCCGCACTCCGTGAACATTGCCCATATGAGCTATCTTAGGGCTTCAGGCTGTCTTATACGAACGACAAAGCTATACAGTCCACTCAACATCCTAAATGTGCACAGCGGTCTGAACTATAGAAATTAACAGAAAGCGAAATGATAGTTGAAGTTAGACGTATAGGACATTTCTTTTCGTAAATTGTTAAGGAATTCAATATTCCGAGATCTACAGTGTCAAGAGTGTGCCTAGTTTCAGACATAACTTATCACCTGGGACAATGCAGTGGCTGACGGCTTTCACTTAATGACCGGGAGCAGAGGCTTTTGCGTAAAGTTGTCAGTGCTAACCGACAAGCAACCTTGAATGAAAGAACCGCAGAAATCAATGATGCACGTACGACGAACGTATCGGTTAGGACTGTGAGGCGAAATCTGGCTATTGTAGCGTCACGTTGGCGGCCGTGGGTGGGAGGAGGAGTGGAAATATCGCATACCTGCGGGCTGAATAGCCTCAGCGCCACGGCGTTGGGATATATTTAGACCAAGTGGACGCCAGCTTGACCTGGAAGGTCACGTGGTAGACGCGAGCCTCCCTCCTACACCAAGGACGGTCACGTGACGGCTACACTCTAGGTATAAAATCGAGCCGACGAGCTCACACGGGGTTTTGTTCTGGAAACCTCGCGCGATGCGCAAAACTTTACGCCCAGGTTGGAGCGTGTCGTGTCTCTTGCACGGTGACGAGGTCACGGTAGTGGCGCGGGAGAAGGGTCAGTGGAGGCGGGGCCTCCCTAGCTATGTGGGGTATCCACAGGGAAATACTCACAAGTGTGTAGTTTCGGAGCAGAATTTAGTTATTGTACATGCGTGTAAATTAACTTGTACATACTTGTAAATGTCTGTGTTTTCTCCATGACGCCACACTATAATGGGTTATGACAGCAGATGACCGATTTGAGTACCTTTCATAACAGCACGACATCGCCTGCAGCTCCCCTGACATCAGGACCATATCCATTGGACACTAGACAACTGGAAAACTGCGGCTTGCTCAGATGAGTTCCGATTTCAGATTGTAAGAGCTGACGGTAGGACAAGTTGTCAACAAGGCACAAGATGTTAGTGACTCCGTAATGGTGGGAGCTTTACAGGGAATGAACTAGGTCGTGTGGTCCCACTAAACCGACCACGAACTGAAAATGGTTATTTCCAGTTTCTTGGAGACCATTCGCAGCATTAATGATCTTCGTGTTCCGAAATAAGAATGGCTTTTATATGAATGACAATGCGCCATGACTTTGGTTTGAAGGTTAGTTTGGAGAACATTCTGGAGAACTCGAGCAAATTACGGTCAACCAGATCGCTCCATATGAGTACAATTGCGGATTCGGTGGTATAACGGTCAGCGTACCAGACTGTTGTACCCGAGTTTGCGGGTTCAAACCCGATCGAAGCCTTGGATTTTTAAGGGCGAAAAAAATCCTTCGTACGCCTTTCTTCGGAGAAGTAAAGCCGTCTGTCCCATGTAGTAGATTTACTGCATGTAAAATATCCTCAAGCCTAAAAGAAGCCTCATAGCAAAATTGAGATCCGCCTTTTTCGTCGCCCAAGATAATACTTAGGACTGTATCGAAATTTGCGTGGTTAGACGGAAGAGCGGGCCTGATGGCCCAAGTCTCGCCACGTAAAATAAGGCATTACCTAACTAACTAAAACTACCATCGAATATTCATGGGATATAATCAAGAGGTCAGTTCATACAAAAAATCCTGCGTCGGCAATTCTTTCGCAATAATGACAACTGTAAAGGTAGCATGACTCTATCTCCCTGCAGGGGATTTTCAACGACTTATTAAGTCCGTGCTATGTCGGGTTGCTGCACTTCGCCGGTCAAAAGGAGGTTCTATACAATATCAGAAGGTATTCCATGACTTTCGTCACCTCAGTGTACTGAGAATTCACCGCTTTTAGTGTCTAATAGTTGATTGCTATTAATAAATACCCGTACAACGCGTGGTGTACTTCAGCTAGTGTTTAATAACGTAGTTGTGAATGATAGTGAAAGAAAGGATATAGCCGAATAAGGAGGTAAAACGTTCTTCCAAGTAAAATCGATAATCGCGAAACTTCTATGAAAGAGAATAAAAATACCGTCGACTAAAAAAAAATGAGCCTTCTTGGGCAATCTGTTGCAAAGATACAATGAGGAACTTGTTTTTTTTAAATTTTTCTCAGCTTCCATTGCGTGTATCAGGCTGAAAAAAGGCAGAGACGGGGAAAATAGTTTAATTTGAAGGTAGTTTTGTCAACCAATTCTGGACCAAATTCAAATAGAAAAAAGTTTGAAATTGATTTTCGAAGTGATAATGTTGGATTTTTATCTTAGTTTTTTCCTGGAATGTGTCTCATAACATTCTTTAACATATATTTTTCATATTTTTAAAGAATGTGGATGATAGTGAAGAAACTTAAAACCAATTTTATCAGTTTAAAAATGGGAAATTCGCACAAAAATACGATGTCTTGTGCCCTCACTCCTCTGGATGCGAGAGGGAATCCCGAAGGGATTCGGGGGTCAAGAGAACGTGCGCATATAATATCTGGTATGAGAAACTCTACATTATGTAAGAAATTGTCTACTGGTAGATGCATTTTATTTGATACACCTGTGAACGGATATATTCTACAATTATGTCAGCAGGTGTTTTAAGTAGATATTCACATGCGGCAGTATATTTCTTTTTTATACCATTTATAATTATTTTGATACCATTTATAATATTTGTTAATAATTTTTATACCATTTGCACCCAACATTTCGAGAACGTACAACTGATGTTCATTTGTTCACTCTGTTATCAAAATGTCTTCTCCATAATAAAGAGGCGTAATTTCACTGATCGGCTGTCGAGCTGGTAATGTCCCTGAATCATCGGTAATTTTGTCCATCAAATCAAGAAGAAAGTCATGTTTACCAGAGTAGTCTTCGAAGTATACATATAAAAACTGCACCACTTCATCATAGTCTGTACATATTCTTTTAGCAGAAAAGGTGACATCACGCTGTTTCTGTGAGGAAATACTTGTTGACGATACGCGTTATTTGCTGATCGTATTCATGACAGTTCTCTACTGCAGGGCAGTGTTTGTAGTGATGCAATAAATTCAGTCGTCTTCTCCTCCCCGCACAGGCAACAATAAGCCATACGAAAAATATACATTTTGAAAAACACCAACGTATGGCTTAGGCGCTAGTAGTGTACACACACGGTACAGACTGAGAGTCGGCCAGAGAGACAGACGGACAAACTGACAGACCGACGGACGGCACCCGGATCGACACACCCACGGACGACGGCCGACGTTCAACGCCCGACGGCTCGACAGCCGACGGCCAGGGCTCCGCCGCGCCGACCGAGAGACCGACCGACAGACCGCGCGACTGACCGACCGACAGACAAACCGACAGAGAGAGCGGCCGACAACAACAGACCGACCGACCGACCGACCGACAGACCGATTGACAGACAAACCGAACGAGAGACCAACCGACAGACCGGCAGACCGACTGACTGACAAACCGACAGACAAACCAACAGAGCGGTAGACAGAGGGCAGACGGAGTGGCCGACACACACAGACCGACCGACAGACAGACCGATCGACAGACAAACCGACCAAGAGACCGACCGACCGACAGACGACCGACCGACAGACCGACCGCAGAGCGAACGACAGACCGACAGACAGACCGACAGTCCGACCGACAGAGGACCGACAGACGACCGACAGACGACCGACAGAGCGACCGACAGACCGACGACAGAGCGACCGACGACCGACCGACAGACCGACCGACAGACCGACTGACGGACCGACGCACCAACAGACCAACAGACCGACAGACCACTACAGACCGACCGACTGACGGACCGACTGACAGACCGACCGACGGACCGACGGACGGCCCGACGGACGGGCCGACTGACGGACCGACTGACAGACCCCTAAATATATAGTATTGATACCAGAGAACGCCTTTTTACTTACTCAACACTTTTTAAAGTGTCTATCCCACCAATGATCTAATTAATTTGTTATGTTTTAAATTCCATTCCTTAACCGTTTTTTTAACACAGAACCTTGCCGATCAGATCTTAACTAGGATTCAAAGAGGCCGAAAGAAAGTTCTACATCTACAGAAGCAATTATTCGCCAGTTTCATCCGAAATATATAATACTTTCGTTGTATATACAATGTGGTTTACGAAGAACCGGCGTTCAAGTGAATAGTATAGTGTAGCCTGTAACAGAAATAGAGGAGTAAATGGAACATACGCCCCCCCCCAACTCCAGAAAAGCGATAAGACAAGGATCAGAAAAATATTGGTTTTATCGAATTACGCATGAGGTCTATGCAGCATGGAGACAATGCAAAATGGAGTCTGTAAAACACCGAGTGTATGCAACATGGAGTCTGTAAAACACGGAGTCTGTGAAATACAGAGTCTGTGAAATACAGAGGTCTATGCAGCATGGAGTCTGTGAAACATGGAGTCTGTGAAACACCGAGTCTGTGAAACTCGGAGTCTGTGAAACACCGAGGCTGTGGAACACGTGGTTGAATGTTCTTCTGCTTCACATACAACCGCTCCCGATTACGCGGTTTCCAAGAAACAAAAAGAAAGGAACGGGAAGAAGTTTGACAATTGATAGCGTGACATTGTATTTCAGTAGTTAGCAGTTCAAAGTTAGTTTTTAAGTAACACATATTTTGAACTCGCATGTGAAATGTTCATTTTCGGCTTATAAATATATTAAAATGTAACTTTATATATATATATAATATATATATATATATATATATTATATATTATATATATATATATATATATATATATATATATATATTTATACAAAAAGATGTGAAAATATGTAAATTAAAAATGGTTCCAATTCGTTCAGAATGTCGTGTTAAGTCTAAAAGATATCAGCAAGTATATTTTCCGTGTAAACATATGTATTTACATGAAAATCCGTTCCCTATTCATAAGTGTACTGAACTCTTTGTCTCTCTCAAATGTAATATTCAATAACATTTTTGATTCCTTTGTACGCCTTCCCTCGGAGGAGAACTACGGCTGGCTGTCCCATGTTAGTAGATTTACTGCATGTAAAATATCCTCAAGTCTAAATGAAACATCTGAGCTCAAATTGTCTGTCCCGTCGCCCAAGTAATGCCTTCTTTCTCCCCTAGTAAGTGAAAGGAGCGTAACGAAATTTGCGTGGTCAGACGGAAGAGCAGGCCTCATGGCCTGAGTCTCGCCACGTAAAATAAGGCATTCATTCAAATGTTCTTCACACAATTCCTGAGTAACCTATTCGATTTCTTCGGTCCGAAATTTTTATATCAATCGTTGTATGAAATCTAAGGTTCCTGTGACGCCTATGAACACCATTGTCGATGCGCCGGATTTCACGAAAACTAAACACAAAGATTTCCTCATCCAGTTCAAACCAGAAATTTGCAAGCGAAGTTCACTTAAACGAAAGGAAGCAGCCAATCAGTAACGTATTCAACAGCTTGAGTAGTTCATATGTCCTGTTTTTGATAATTTTACGTCGATTTTTTTAAATTTTAAAAACATTTTAAAAGTATTTTAATCACCATTCTTGGTAGTGTTTTGGGTCATTCAAATCCGCCCACTACTTATTAAGAAACATTTCGAAATACATACGTTATTTACAATGAAACATTTTATCACAATTATATTTTACACATCAAATTTGTTTTTCTAGATGAACTGTCAATCCAGATACATGAAATTTTGTGCTTTTGTACGTTAGGTTCCATGCAATTTTGATAGTTAAACCATCGTAAATACTGAGAGCAGTTTTAATCTTCATCTAACAAGAAACTTGTCATTTGAAAAACCTTCAAATATTCATTACTGGTATTAAAATTATCAATTTCTACACCCATATTGCGTTTTGACCCATATTTTGTCTGTTGTGCATTATTTCTCTTAGGTTACCTGAATTCTTTTGCATATGACGATGTTCCTTCTCGCTGTTTTGTGAGACCTGGCTCCGTCCTACACGTCGGGTTACGGGGTTTTCCTCACTACGCATTTCCACTAGCAGAACACCGCCGTACGCGGGTCAAGCTAAAGATCCGGACTGATAACTCAACGTGTGTGGTAGTGTAGTGCAAGTGTGCATGTGTAAGAGGAGGGGGGAGATGAAAAAGAAAAAAATCGCGCGTTGTCTGTAGCCCCTTTGATGAAGTACTGATCCGGTACTCTGTTGGTATTGATCAGAGAAAACACCGACATCTACCGATCAGAGCAGCAAGCCGCATAAAACTCTTCCATACAGGCTAAATTCTATTACCATTTAACAAAGTAATATTGAATATTTTACACTGTCGCATCCCAAACTCTATCACACAAACGCTTCAGTGACAACGATGGTTGTCACTGAACCATTTCAGCCGGTGCACTTGGGTAGTTTTTTGTTGATCTTGCTCTCACTATAGTTCTCTTGAACTCTACATTTAAAATGTTAAAATTTTTATACAGAAAGGTTTCTGAGGAGTTAACTGAACCACTGTCTACCTATGGCTCAGTTAACCGCATTAACATAAACTTTTAATACCATTTAATATGTTATTATAATTTAATTTTAAGAATTATAGGCTGCGATAACTACATATTTTATCAATAGAAAAGAGTTCCGTTTTTTTTTAATAAACTTATTTTATTATATTTATTGATGTGTAAGTTTCAATTAAATTATCGAGAAAATTGCACTCACCTTACATTTAAAAGCGAAATAACTCCATTATCGGCTACCACATCCAGCGACATAACAGCTTAAAATGTGCAAGGGAACCTCCCTTCTAATACAAATTTAATTAAAATGTCACTTTAAGAACCTTTCAACTTTCTTAACTTCTGTTTGGAATGTTTGGCTGTAAGGCATGTTTTTTCTATATAGTCACTTAAGACCACAGATGTCGATGTGACTTAAAATAAATTAAAAAAGGACATTTTAGGTGGGTTGGCTCACTTAACCCTCCACTACCATGCTCACTTTACAGGATGAGTTTTGTAAATGTCCCTTTCTAAACTGGTTTATTTTTCTCAAATACAGTATTCTTTCTCATATTCTCACGCGCAAATGACATTAGATTCAAATTTCCTCCACATATATTGGTGCCATATATTTAAACGTCTAGCGCATGCAATATTATTAATATTTATATAATTGTTTTATAACTTCTACTTATTTATAATTATTTAAATTTAACTCACAATTGTGTAATTGAATTGTGAGCAGTAAAGGTGAGAGGTGAGAGACTCATTCTCTCCTTAAACTACAATGTGTTACTCCAATTTAGAATTGTGAATATGTTAAAGAGTGTAACCTTTGTTTTTTAACAATACTCTGTATAAACGTGTTATTTCTTGATATATAGAGAAGGTAGATTAATGTGATAATGATAGGCGACCTAACGATGTAAATTAGATCATCATAGCTTTCGTTTCTTTCTTTTAATATTATCAGGAGCATAAATTCCATAGATTGAATTAAAAATTTTTATTTGCTGCTAAATGAATGAACAATACATGCATCTGTTTCCCGTGATTCATGATGGTGGGAGAAAATTATCAAGGTGATTTTGCCAGATGACATTAAACGATTAAATTCAATAGAAAAGTTTAAATCCCAAGTGAAATCGTTTCTGCTGCATAACTGTTTCTATACAATTAGAGACTATACTGAGCATCACAAGAAAAGTAACATTAATTTTAACAATGATACATAATGCATTATTTACCATTTGGACTCTATAAATGAGTATAAACAACCTGTAACAACTATTGTACTACAGCTTCCGGGTCAATGACCCCATCTCGATCAGGTTTTTCGTCCAGTTTCCCTGATCCATTGAGCCAATGCTGAGATGGCCCCTTGTTTTGCTTCTGGACATAAATGTAACTTCATTTTCTGTGCACGTCTTCTAGAATTCAGTGGGAAATACAATTATTCAAATTATCGTTTCCATGTTGTCGCGGCAGGAAGTAATAAGAGCCAAAATTTATTGCCTATTTATCCTTGAAAATAGATTTTATTACATGGGAGTTTTTTTGTTTGTTTTTTCCCTTTCAAAATTTATTGCTTATTTATCCTTGGAAATAGATTTTACTACATGGGAGTTTTTGTTTTTTTTCTCCCTTTCAAAATTCAAAATTTAAGTAGTATATGACTTAGTGTAGGGATCACAGAATTTTG
This sequence comes from Teleogryllus oceanicus, assembly GCA_964035755.1. Classification (NCBI taxonomy): domain Eukaryota; kingdom Metazoa; phylum Arthropoda; class Insecta; order Orthoptera; family Gryllidae; genus Teleogryllus; species Teleogryllus oceanicus. Next base: position 160,187,428 of record CAXIVR010000001.1, read on the forward strand.
AAAAGGTGCACACAATTCACTTTTTCCCATAGCACGTCATACGCAGCTTTTAACTGTTTTTTTGACGTAAATAAATAAAAAAATAAATAAATAAAGGTGTTTTATAATTAATGTGTCGGGTTGGGAGGAGATACTGAAGGGCCGTTCTCAGACAATACTTAGCGTGTGGCGCCTGAGCATCTATTTACGAGCGTGAAAAACGAGACGTGTTCAGAAACTAATAATGTCTTATAATGTTAAAGTGTGTGACGTCGGTTATGGCGTGAAAGATGCTCTTTAAAAAATATATTACGCAAAAATGTGGATAATTGTGCATTGTAAAGCTTAGAAACATTACTTCTATGTTTTTGTTTTTGACTTTTGTTATGTTTTTGGGTCACAGGAAGCCAAGTCATTGTACAGTGTAGAAACATTATATCTGTATTGTTTTTTTTGGGGGGGGGGCATACAGACGCTTATGTGACCTATAGTTGTTTATTAAATGTTATTGTCTGTTTCTTGAAACAGTGCACTAGCTTTTCTTTCCTCCCAAAGTGTGTGGAACAATGTAGGCAAGAACCTCACACTTCAGTCCTCGATTTTCCAGCGAGAAAGTCTCAAAAATATTTTGCATCTACTTGACCAACCATGGACGGTGAGACAGAGACAGAGACAGAGAGACAGAGACAGAGACAGAGACAGAGACAGAGAGACAGAGACAGAGAAGAGACAGAGAGACAGAGAGACAGAGAGACAGAGACAGAGACAGAGAGACAGAGAGACAGAGACAGAGAGACAGAGAGACAGAGGACAGAGAGACAGAGACAGAGACAGAGACAGAGAGACAGAGAGACAGAGAGACAGAGAGACAGAGACAGAGAGACAGAGACAGAGACAGAGAGACAGAGACAGAGACAGAGACAGAGAGCGAGAGAGCGAGAGCGAGAGAGCGAGAGCGAGAGCGAGAGAGCGAGAGAGAGAGAGCGAGAGAGCGGAGAGCCAGAGAGCGAGGAGAGAGAGAGCGAGAGAGAGCGAGAGCGAGAGAGCGAGAGGCGAGAGGCGGAGAGGCGAGGAGAGCGAGGAGCGAGAGAGGCGAGAGAGGAGGAGACGAGAGGAGAGCGAGAGAGAGCGAGAGGCAGAGAGAGGGAGGAGGAGAGAGGCGAGAGAGCGAGAGAGAGCAGCGAGAGCGAGGGAGAGCAGGAGCGAGAGAGCAGAGCGAGAGAGAGCGAGAGAGAGAGAGGAGAGGCGAGAGAGGCGAGAGAGCAGAGGAGAGAGAGAGAGAGGAGAGGAGAGAGCGAGAGAGAGCGAGAGAGCGAGAGAGAGAGAGAGGCGAGAGAGAGAGCGAGAGAGCGAGAGGAGCGAGAGGAGCGAGAGGAGGAGAGAGAGGGGAGCGAGAGAGAAGCGAGAGAGGCGGAGAGGCGAGAGAGCGCGAAGAGCGAGAGAGAGCGAGAGCGAGAAAAAGAGCGGAGAGAGAGAGCGCCGCGAGAGAGAGAGAGAGGCGAGAGCGCGAGAGAGCGCGCGCGAGAGAGAGCGCGAGAGAGAGAGCGAGAGAGAGAGAGAGCGAGAGAGAGAGAGAGAGATTACCCCTAGAGGAAGAATGCGAGTGTTAAGTCTGTTATCTGACGTCCTCACCGCTAATCCACCCACAGATCCGTCGAGTTGGTTTATCTGACAGGATGCCCCGCCTAGGAATGGGGAATGGAACTATTACTACGACTACGACGACTACGACTTCTACTACTACTACTACTACTACGACTACTACTACTACTACTACTACTACAACTACTACTACAACTACTACTACATCTACTACTACAACTACAACTACAACTACAACTACTACTACTACTAGTATTACTACTAGTATTACTACTACTACTACTACTACTACTACCACTACTACTTTTTTTTCGTCGGTAGGTAAAAAAATTCTGCTGACATAGCTTGGAGCCGTCTCCTTGGTCATGTGGGGATGCATTACCCACTAAAAACACCTCCCGTTTGCTACGTACAGTACTGGAAACAAAAACTGATCGGGCCGCTTAGCTCAGCTTTTGCACGGCTTGGGCAGCCCTTGTCTTGACGAAACGTCGCAGGCGGAGCCTCACAAACCATCATAGATAATCTCATCGCAGGGGGAGTGCCCTAACAAAATTACGTTGTAGAAAATGTGGGGCGTCACTTGTTCGGATGTGGAAGTATTTTCAAATAAAAAATACATGAAAGAAACACTTGAATGAACATGAAAGTAAATTCATTGAAATATATATGAAATCATAGCACTTAACCACTCTTAACACAATCCTTTTTGAAGAAATTACATTGATATCAGATAAAATAACATTGTTAACCAATTATTTCCTTATACACATTTTAAATTCAATATTATTGTTCATACACAACTCACGAACTTTATCAAATGTCCAGTTTACTACAGATTTTTTCGATAAGAAAAACGATTATGATTTCATATTTTCAATTGTTCATTAGTTTACTAAATTTGCAAAAATTGCAAAATACTGTCTTTCTCGAGTCGATAGAGGACTTCTATGGAACCATTTTAATAAAAAACAGTAAAATTCAAAGACCAACTGTATATTTATTTTACAGGGACGATTTGGGGCACTCCCCGGCAGGAATAATGCACATTTCGGAATTGTTTATAAAATTGATAATAAAAAAATGTTTCCTTTTTAAAAATTGCCTTTAAACGAGATGTAACATTCTGCAATCAGATTGGAGCTATTGTCTTTCGTTTTCGAAATACGTAATTATTTATATTACCATGTCATGACAACTATTTTTTTGACAGTTCCCATGCAAGGCTTTTCCTTACACAGTTCCCACGCAAGGCTTTTCTACAAGCGTTTTGCAACGGCTCGCTTAGTTTCTCCGACAAATACATTTGAAGTTCCTAACTGGGGGGAGGGGACAAGCGGCCACAACGCTTGCATATATTGCCACGAAAATTGTTGCTTGTTAGATATTCCTGATTTTCAGCTCTCTAATTTTTCATTTTATTTTAAATACTTTAAGTTCCATTTGTTTAACAATTACAGCATAAAGTTTCAAATACTACTCGAGTCGGCTACCAAACAATCTTCAACTTGGGAGAAGCAAGACTCATCAATTGGCTTCCAGAAATATCTCTCTGTGAAAATTGCGTCCTTCCTCCACACGTTTCATGAATGAAACGTTTGAATGAAACGTTTCATGAATGACACGTGTCATGTCCTCCACACGTTTCATAATGAAACACAGAGGAGAAATAGGCTGAGCTTGAAAGCATAAATCGTAACACTCGCTTTCCGATGGAGAAAGCCTTTATTCACCTTCTTAGGAAGCCAATTCTTAGGAAGCCAATAGGACATATAAAATTGTGGAACATTTTTAAATTAAATATACAAGAAAACAATAATTTTGCATAAATTGTTATTCACGTACAAATGTATACAAAGAAGATTAAAGCTTCCGGCTCCTCAGTATTCACACGTTCCAAATACGAAATACATTGTTATAACATTCACAATTTCATTCTAACCAGTAAGTCTGCTGCCTTTAGAAGCAGATAGCATCAGCATGGAATAAGTAATAATACTGTTATAATAGAGTATTGACATATGTTTATTTATGGACATTTGTAATTGAAGGAATGTGAACTTACGTATGCAGTTAAGTAAATTTCAATGAAGGTGCAAAGTTTGCAAATAAACATGTTTTTAAAATTCAATTATTCCAAGTTCAGAACAATTCCTAGAAGTAATTCTTTTCCATTCGATACTAACACGCCGAAGCTTTTTGACAATACCCTCCGAATCTAAGTGGATGGTTGGAGGGTTTTTTTTTATTATCATTATTATTACTAGCAGTAGTAGCTTAGTAGAAGTTGCAGCAACTTGCTGAATGACACTGCACTAGGCAGATTATAAATCCCGAAGGCTTCGGACTCCCGTCATGTCAAAATCATGAAACTTAAAGTTTTCGAAATACGTAATGCCGAGGTCATCTTAATGAAACACAGAAAATCTCTAAGCATTTGAAAGAATCAGTCGTCATTTCAACAACGGAGCTACAACGACATAATAATCATAATATCCTCAATTTCGTTTACTTATTGTGGTCTTTTGAGCGTGTTCCGTGTCTCTGAATAGCGAACGTGAACATAATCGTTTAAACTAAAAATAACGATTTAGGATGAAAATTTAGGATGAAGAAGTTCACATCTCCTTATAATTGTAGAAAGTCATATAATGTTAGTATTATTGTCAATAAAATTGTAGTTTTATTTAATTTGAGATAACTTCTTGAATATTTGGGGTTTTATTAAGAAAATAGAGCTACCCGAATTTGACACTATGAAAAGTAAACATTTCGAGGTTTCCACTACGAGACGTATTCCGTCATCCTTCTTCATTGGCTCAGTATACTACAATCACTTTCATTAATCATCAATCATGTTACATAGGGTTTCTAATGTTTATATAATACAACAAATGACATACAAATGAATACAAGTGAAATAGTATATAGCTGAACAATGCAGAATCATGGGGCAAGTAACATGCCATAGAGAAAGTGTCTATATTAGTTTTAGTTTAAATTTAATCGTCTTTGATTTTTAAATAAAATATGTATTTGATATATTAGTATTTTAAGAGTAATTTAAGTATAAAGTTAGATTTTTTGGCATGAGATTTTCAAGTAAACGGGCAGCCTTTGCAACAGTCGCCGTTTTGGGAAGGTGGCCTTCGCGACGTTGATACTGTTTTGTGGAGAGGAGTGTGAGAGGGATGAAGAAGATGGTTGCGATAACTTGGGACACTATGGTAGTTATTAGTTGTGATATATCCAATGGATGATGTATTTGGGGTGAATATTGATTACGTTATTGAAATGGTGTTTACCAAGATGACACTCTTGGTGGTAGTAAAGGGTAGTTTTGATTATTAAGGTTGACGGGATTTTGTACGTGTTAATTGTTTGTTCTTGGCAATTGTTATTAATAAAGGGGTTTTGTGTTTGTGCTCGAGCTGTGTTTTTGTTTGTTTTTATAGTATAGTTTAGTTATGAATTTTTGGAATCTTTTTGATCTGTTCAATGAGTTGGGGATATTGTTCATCAATTCATGGATGGGAGGTATTTCGATATTAGAAGTTTCTGAGGGTATAGATGTATCGTTATTATTGATTTCATTATTTAGTTCACTAAAACGAGAAGTTCTACGTTGAACGCGTAGTCTAAGTCATTTGAACGTCGCTGATGTTTTGTTTCACTCGTAACTAAATTGGGTGGTGAACTTACTGTTGAAGGAGTATTTTGATTTGGCACAATATGTTGATTGGGTTGACTGCTTGGGTTGACTCCGAACATGTCACTGAATCGTTGTACTGCTACGTATTGCTGTGGGTTGATTTCGCTGAAGGCTCCTGACGATAGTTGTAATTGCAAGGGCTGACCGGTTTGTTGTTGATGAAGTTGTTATTGGATTTGAAACTGCAGGTTTGGATGTATTGATTGGTGCGTTTCATTTAATGATGTAATTTGCATCTCTTCACTGGTATTCTCCTGAGTCTGGGTTACTTGTAGTGTCTGATGTTGAATTAACGGTTGTCCTTGATGAGTAGACGGTTGTTGTTGAAGTAGTAGTAGCTGGTGCTGCTGAATAAATTGTAATTGTTGCTGCTGATATTGTAATATATGCATTTGTGCTGCTGGGGAATCATAATGAGCACTGTTTGGTTTGGTTTGTTTTTTCGTGTTTCCGGGCGCGTCAACTGCTTTGGTCATTAGTCCCGTTAGTGCAGTGGATGTTTTTTCTCGGGAGATGGCGGTGATCTTCCCCCGCTAGATGGCGAGATCCGGCGCCGACCTACCGTCGGCTAGTGGGGTTTCCCCCTAACGAGGACTCTCCCACCAGCGGGGTACCGCCCCAGCCGGGACAAGCTCTAAGCTCCCGACCGGTCTCCCGGAATATGTGGTAGTGTAGTGTATGTTAGTGTAAGTGTGTGTGTGTGGAAGGGATAGAGGATAGGACAAGGAAGAGGAAGGAAAGTTCGCGCACGGTCCGTGGCCCGTTTGGTAGGGTACTGCTCCGGCATTCGTCTGGTGTTGATCGGAAAAAACACGGAAAACTACCGATGAGAGCAGCCGGCCGCTAGAATTCTCCTCCAGGCAGATGAGCACTGTTAGTCGCATATGTTTTCTCTATTGCGTTTACAAATGCATTTGATGAGTTAAGTAGCCCCGACTTGGGGCTACTTTGTTCATTTTAACCCCTCACAGACACTGGTTGCTTTTGCACTCGCTATTGAAAATATTTAAATAAATGTTGCAAATATAAACCGTTACTTATTTTGTTGTGGAAATGTACTGTTTATAATATTTACAATGAGATTTTTGTGCGACACAAGTTTCAATATAGACACAATCACACTCAGTCTAGACACATTCGAGGTGAGAGAGCTGAGGTTCCCGTTGTGTTCGGCGCAGCTTCTCGGAGCGAACAGAGAAGATCTAATCTCTTGATGCACAACCACCATTCGTTGATCTTCACGCTTAGAAAAACGGTCTGAGACTGACGGTCAGTCACCGAGGAACCTTCTAGGAGGATTCTTCGTCCGAGACCACATCGCCACTGAGGATGTCTGCCGTAGTTGCGGACGAAACGTCTGGAAATATGTTTTCCAATGGACCACGGCCCTTCAGCCCGGAAAAAATGTAGTTATCGATTATACAAACGTATAAGCCAAGTAGGCCAGTTATATGTGGCTTGAAAATATTCACCATGTGGGATAAAAGAACGTGTTACACGCATGGAACATATATTTGGGTAAACGCCTTGAAATATCATTCAAAGTTTCCTATTCTCCAAGAGAAGTTGTGTTCGACCGATAGAAGGAAGTGATTGAAATGTGACAGCAAATAATTGGTTGTTAAGTTTTCCTCTTGCAGATGCATTACTAAGAAACAATCTCAATTGTAGGCATTCTTTGTAAGAACAAGAATAAGCTGCCGTCTCAACTGTTTTCTGTGCAGAAAAGAGAACTAAACAGCTGCTTATTTGCTTACAGGCCAAATGTTGCTTATGTTCCAAAACCAGGGGCGGATGCAGCCGATCATGGGGGGGGGGGCGACACTGTAGAATGTTGTTAAATAATAAACATATTTGTTATTATTTTGTGTATTATGTATGTACTGTAGGAATAATACTATACAATATTATTGCTAAAATAAATACGTAATTCGAACATAAATAAATATTTAAATCAATTTTGTGAAATAAAGAAAGGTAAACGAAAACTCTAGGCCTCTTGGGAGGGTGTGGCAAGGCCCCCATGCCCCCCCTGGATCCGCCAGTGCCCATAACGGTTAAGAAATGTAATTCTTCTGTATTCAATACACTTTGATGCTGCAATGGATCCCGCTACTGGTGGTAAAAGGAAGCCAGATATAATAACTATGTACAAAATGACAAAGGCTACAGAGGACACCGTGAATGAAATATGTGCCACTTATTCGACCTCAATAAGATGTAGAAGATGGTCACTTCCTTTTTTTTCGACATCTAGATATTAGAATTATTATAGTTAGTTCGCTGTTTTCGTTTGAGTTTGGTAAAACTATGAATTCGTAAAAGAATTAATACACACTATTTGATCAAGGATTTGCGTGCAAAAGTAGTAAAAATGTCTGAATTAACCGAAGAGAAGGAAGTGCTAACAACACAGAAACGAGCGCCACCATGCACAATATGCCCAAGACAAGGCAAGAAGACAAATGCAAGAAGGCAAATGCTCTTGCAAGTGCTACAAAATAATGTAATCCATATGAAGAGTATCTGTGAAATCAAAATAAGTGATCAAAATAGTGAATACGATGTGGGAGTATTGTGAACAATGAAAGGATTATTACAGACTTTTCCATGATATGCCATAATGGATTATTTGTACCACAGAAAGTGTAAGAAAGACGCATATGAACTTAATATAATAAGAGGTCAGTGACAACAATAATTAATGCAAATTAGTAGTACCATGTTTGCTAAAATGTGATATGTATTTATATTATTTTGCTTTTGAAACAATTTAATTTCTATTATACACTTTATATTATTAATTAATAATATTTATTTAAGGAAACTGAATATCACTAAGAATAAATTGCTAAAGTGGCAGTCATATTAGATAGTATATAGTGGGAGAGCCAGGTATCCCCCACGACTACTAATGACGAGAAACAGCACGCACCGTGATATACTTTAAGACGTCTTTGTTACTAGTAATTGTTATAGAAGAAAGTGTTTAGTTATGTTTTCTATAAATTTACATTTTTACCAAATAGTATACTAGTTATCCACCAGTGTCGACTTAGTTGAAAAGCAATTCCTTGCCCAGAAAAGTCCCCTGTTCTACAACTTTAGGTGAGTTATAAATATGACACAATAAAATCCGAAGGTTTATGAGGTCAGCATCCATATTCAACTCTCAGACGAATATGTGGTACTATATCTGACTCACTGGTGACAACACGACTGAAAAGGATAATCCGATATGGTTGAGAAGTCGCATATTTAAGAATCAACGCATTACAAAACCTCATCTGGATACTCGTATACCGATACATAAGAAACAATGTAGCAGCTCATCTTCCACCTGTCACGATTAATAGTTCTGACAGCCAGTTGTTGTCAAATGGTCTATTGCGCCATTGTTTGTCTCCAACTAAAGGGATTACGAGGCTGCCAGTGTAGATACATCCAAGAGTGATACAGACCGTGAGGATTACACAGGGGCGGAAACAGCCGCAGATAACTCAATTAGGTCCCCAGCCGTCGCGTGTTTCGGAGTGCCACCTCCCCGCACTCTTCTTCCCTTCTTCGGGGATAGGCCGGCGAGCATTCAGTTAAGGACGTGCTCTGAGCACACGCCCGTCGTTTCCACATCCCCACGAATATGGAGCAATCAGCCAGTAATCTCGACATAGATTGCAGTAAAATATCATAAAAATTTGAAATTGAGATATATTATTTTGAGAATAAAATAGTATGAAATGATATTTATTACACTATAGCGTAAGCATTTCTCAGAGCATTTTTTGCAGGAGGCTTATTATGCTTATGTTCAAAATTATTTCTTACTTTCTATTATTTTATTTTTATATAATGTAATAATTTAAAAACTACACCATACGTGTTGCTTTTTATTTTCACTCTCTCGAATGAAAATTAAAAAATTGTCTCCGTTCTCTTATTCTTTGAAGATCTATCTTACGATTGATTGATTGTGATCAATGGGAATTCTAGTAGACTGATAATGACGACGAAGCCGTCGAAAGCCAACTCTCTTAATAAAACAGCAATAGATCAAATTATAATTAAAAAAACACAACTAGATATGAGATAACGAATAATCTGGGTTACTGTGATCACGATGCACAAATTCTTACTATTACTAATAACAGCATACTGACACAATAAATAAAACACGCATGTGCAGAGCATTTACTAAAATTAACATAAAATTATTTACGGACCACTTGCTGCAGGAATCTTGGGAAACAGTTTACAACGCTATTGACACAAATGAAAAATATAATTTTTCTCAAACCTTTCATTTCACTTTAACGCTTGCTTTTCTATTAAAAAGAGAAAATTAAAACTTTCACGAAAAAGTAATATTTGGATCACACACGGAATTAGAACACCGTGAAAAAACAAATGTACACTCTACTTTATTTCTAAACATCATAACATATCAACCGGTTTCCATATCTACTTTCGAGAAAATAAAAGAATTTTAAGGAAAATAATGGTTCAGGAAAAATAATGAGGATATGGTGAACTCTTGAAACAAAACTAAAGCAATGTGGAATATCGTAAAAAATACGAGACGTCATCACTATATTTTGTAGAGAATGTTGCTTTAAAGAATAATGAAACAGAAACAGAAACAGAATCCAGAATCCAGAAAAAGTTGCGAATATCTTTAACCAACACTTTTCTAGAATTGAGATTGAACTCACGAAGGGACAAAAACCACAAAATTCAACATCATTTCGGCACGATGTTTATTTACGAAATTTCTTTCAACGAAACCTCAGAATAGTAAAAAAAAATAAAAAAATATTAATCTGGTTTAGATGAATTTCCGGATTGTTTATTAAAAACGTGTGCACCTGCCATTATACACCCATTAACTCACATATTCGATGCTTCCTTGTGCACAGGAATATTTCGAGATATTTTCAAAACAGCAAAATTAAGGAACTTTTTATAAAAGGGAACAAAAATGAAATTCAAAATTACCGGGCAGTTTCTCTTTTGTCATTTTTCTCAAAAATATTATAGAGGCTTTTCTATACGCGAATGGAAACTTTTCTCTGGAAAAACGAAGCATTTTCAGACTCACCACACGGTTTCAGGAAATCAAAATCTACAGAAACTGCCATTTTTTCTTTCCTTAAAGATGTTGCTTCATCAATGGACCAAAATAATGAACCCATTGGGAACTCATTTTTAGATCTTTCGAAAGCTTTTGACGCTATTAACCATAACATCTTGCTCTCAAAATTACCTTCTTATGGAATTCGTGGTATTGCCCTCGATTGGATAACTTCACACCTTAAACATCGATCTCAAAGAGTAGAAATACCGTACTGTCACGAAAGGACATTATTTACTTATCTTTCCAATTCGTTGCCAATTGAACATGGGGTCTCATAAGGATCGATCTTAGGTCCTATCCTCTTTCTGTTGTACGTAAACAATTTGCCCTCATCTATTAAAAATGGAAGAACAGTTCTGTTTGCCGATGACACGAATGTTCTTTGCAAAAAGGAAACAATAAATAGTACAATTTCAGAAGTTTCAAATTGGTTTTGTAATATCAAATTAATAGTTAATGAAGGAAAAACAGTCTCAATGCACTTTTGCGTTTCAAATCGGCAACCCGTATGCTCCATTGAATGAACAATATGCAATTAGCTGATGTTAAGGTAACAAAATCAAAGTTAAGGTAACATAGTCAAAAAGAAAAATAATGTTTACTTTAACAAAAACAGGATATAGTATAATGAATTAGTCTACATTTGCATTATTTAATTTAAAAAAGATTCAATATGCCTGTAACAAATAATGTACTTCCGGGTCAATGACCCCCATCTCGATCGGGTTTTTGTCCAGTTTCCCTGATCCATTGAGCAAATGCTGAGATGGCCCCTTGCTTTGCTTCTGGACGTAAATGTAGCTTCACTATGTGCACGTTTTGTTGAACTTTCCTTTTGCTTGTAGTGGTAGTAGAGCTTAGGGTGAGTTTCTATTTTGTTAATAATACAGAAAAATCAAATCTGTTTGTTCCTTTATTGTTAAAAATAAGTTTTCTCCAATTCTGCAACGAAAATATCTAGTTTTTGAAATGTTAATCCCTCGCTTTTTTAAATTTATTATTATTATTATTATTACTATTATTATTATTATTATTATTATTACTATGATTTTACATCTTTCAACTATTAATAGTTAAATTGTTGGAAAGGGATTCTGAAACTCAAGAAAGCGTGCGCAGATGATTTTCTCCCCCATACGTCACATACAGTTTTTGACTAAATAAATAAATAAATAAAATAAATAAAAATTTCTAGGTCTCTTAATTCAATCAAACCTCAAATGGAATGTACATATAACAGAATTAAACACTAAATTATGCTCATTATGTTATGCATTCAGAATTCTTTCTAATTCTGTCAGCCTTCGTGCAGCTCGTTGCGTGTATTTTTCAAATGTACATTCCCGCCTGAGATATGGCATAATATTCTGGGGAAGCTCATTTTTTAGTGCCCAGACATTTAGATTGCAAAAGAAAATTGTCCGAATAATGAAAAAATCCCATCCACGTGATCTGTGCAAGCCTTTTTGCATTGAGCTTGGAATCTTACCATTGCCTTGACTATTTATTTATGAGTCTGTAGTATTTGTCAAAAGAGACTTACTTAACGGTGGGAACTTAATTTTATGTAATACTGATATTTATCGTTACAACACTCGTCGTAGAAATCATGTTCAAGTGTCAGTACCAAAAGCTCACAGCAAGAAATCCACATACAATACGTTACTTTACAACGCATTGTCAAATGAAATTAAACAATTAAAATTTGTACAATAATTTAAGTTAAAAATAAACTCTTTTCTGCTGAAAAACTGTTTCTATACAATTAGAGACTATACTGATTATCAAGAAGAAAAATAATGTTTACTTTAACAAAACCAAGATATTGTATAATGAATTAGTTTACATTTGCATTGCATAATTAAAAAGAAGACTTAAATGCCTGTAACAAGTAATGCACTTCAGCTACCGGGTCAATGAATCCCATCTCGATCGGGTTTTTGTCCAGTTTCCCTGATCCATTGAGCAAATGCTGAGATGGCCCCTTGCTTTGCTTCTGGACGTAAATGTAGCTTCACTATGCGCACGTTTTGTTGAACGTTCGTATTGCTTGTAGTTCGTAGAGGATTGCTGGTGCTTGCGTAGAGGTATGTTGGTTTCAATACTGTGTTGTAGTGCCGAATTTTCATCCCTTTTGACATGCATTTTTTGGTAGAGATTTTGCACTAACCCTAATCCGTTTTTGACTTTTTGGAGGCGATGTTGCTGTGAGATGATTTTTCAAGGCCTGTCGGTTCAATGAATTCTCCCAGGTATTTGAAATATGGAACCCTATTTACTTTACCATATTTTGATTACAAGCTCGCAATTTCTGTTTTTGAACAAAAGAATTCAGTTTTCTCGAAAGAGATTTGTAAGCCTACTTTTTCTGCACATTCTTTATGTACTTCCAGCTGTTTGACAGCAGTCTGCTCATCCTCTGTTAGTATCGCTAGGTCGTCCGCGAATGCGAGGTATGGTATGTAGAAGTTGTTTTTGAGAAAGCCCAGTGGAATGGGCTTCCACAACCCACACTTCTCGAGTTCTTTTTCCCCATTCTTCCACAACTTTGTCTAGAACTTTGACTTTTGGGTTCTAACTGCTGTTGTGTTCTACTCAAGAGACAAGCTGATATAATTTTGTAAGTGACTGGTAAGCGGGAGATCCCTCTATAGTTGTTTCCATCTGACTTATTGCCTTTTTATGTAGTGGATGAATGAGGGCAATCTTCTAGTCGTCCGGGATTTTTTCAGTTTGCCAGATGCCTGGGATTATTTGTGTAATTTCCTTGAGAGAATTTGGGCCTAAATTTTCTGCTACAATTCCGTCCTCCCCTGATGCTTTGTTATTTTTAAGTTTCTTGATGTGGGAATAAATTTCTTCTTGTGTTGGTGGTGACGAGTTTTGAGGTGTGATTTCTGGCTGCACTTTCGGGAATCTCTCTTTAGGTTCCGGACAATTTAAGGGCTGTGAAAAATATGTAGCTAGTTCCTGGCAATTTTCTTTATTTGTCAAGGCCAATGTACCATCTTGTTTTTGAAACCAATGGTTATGTGGTGAATACCATTTGACTTGGTTTGAGAAGTACCTGTAGAAATCGAGGGTATTACAATTTTTGAAATTGTCTTCAATTGATTCCAGTTGGTCGTTCACAATATTTTCGTTTTTTTTTTTCTTAAAGTCTTTTCTTAGATGTCTGTTTGTGAACTGCGAAAAAATTCTTCTGTGTTTCTTCTGATGTGTTGCAATTATAATTTTGAAATGCCTTTTTTCTTTCTTCTTTTTTGTGAAGAGGGATCAGATCTTTTGCTGTATAATGATTTTGTTTGAAATTTCTCCCAGTCTTCTGCGTGTTGTTCTTCCCACGTTTCTGTGGTTTTGAAGTCTTTGATTTTATGTAGATCAAATTTTGGAATCACCGGCGTTTTTCTTTGGAATTTCCTTTTGGGTGTGAATTTAATTTTTGTTCTGGTTAAATAATGATCTGAATCAATGTTAGCACTTCTGCGTACTTGCACATCGTGAATTCTTTTTGATAGTCGAATGATATTGCAATATGATCAATCTAATATTCTCCCAATTGATGGATGGGTGATCGCCATGTTTTTGTTTTTCGAAGTGAAGTTGACATAATTTTTAGGTCGTTTTGTTGGCATAACTCAATGAGTCGTGTGCTATTTTTATTGGTGAATTTGTGTGCAGGATAGTTTCCTACTGTCTTCTTGTATTTGCGTTCTCTGCCGATTTGTGCATTGAAATCGCCGAGTAGAATTTTCACATCAATTTTTGGAATATTGACCATCTCTGTTTCAAGTTCTTCCCCAGAATCTTTCAGTTTTTTTCGGGCTCTGTTTTATTATCACCATTTACTGGTGCATGTACACTCTCCCTCAGAAAAAATGTCGGGCAAAATTCTATCTTCCAAACCGCATCGCCAAACTTGGACACCCCGCGGCCAGGGGGAGGGCACGGGGAGGAACGCGTTGACCAATCGCTAACAAGTAGAACCACAGTTGTCTCTGATTGGTGCAACATCCCAAGGGGTAGAACGGACGCTGTCTCGGGGGAGAGGGCAAGTTCGTTTACGTACGAGGCGAAAATATCGTCATATTTCCCTGCCGAAGGAGAGATTTTGAATGCGCGTACGTCACGACGAAAAAATTTTTCTCCGCGGGGCTTTCCGTCCAGATTTATTGTCAATAGACCAGTAAACATTTAGCATTTTAGCGACAATTGTTCTACATTTTTGCAATCGATTTGTAACTCCAGTCAAACTGCAATTTTGAGATGATAATTTCAGGCACAATTTGCGGACCCATCCCGGCCGTTCTAACGCATATTTCGAATCTGTTTATAAAATGAAAATGAATTGTTGCAAAATTGTTAATTCGCTCCTTAATTTAAAATGGAGATTTTAATTTTGCAAATGATGCAAAAAATATTGTTGCATCTGAATGGCGTTTAAACGCGATACAAAATCCCGGAATCCGATCGCTGCTATCATATTCCGTTCTCGAGATATATGTAATTGTTTATAAGAAATTAACATCTTAGAGAAACCCCATTAGTTTTCACTTAACACAAGCATACTGAAAAAACAGTTCTTCAATGTCGCGCTTTGACCTGCTACGCTTAAAAATCACTTAGTTTATAAACAAATTCTGTAATTATTTAATATCGCTAAATCCGTCTTTTTATGGCGAGTATGACCCTAACTTTTATTTTGTGTTTATATTATCTTTTAATTGCTACAATTTGAAAGTCGACATATTTATCAAATAGAAAGGAAACTGATTATAAACAAATTATTTTTCAAGGTGCATTACGTCGAAACGATAGTTTCTGCTTGTCTATCAAAGGGATGTTGAGCAACCGAATAGCTGTATTATTAATTTTTTTCGAAGGCTCCTGTTTAAACCGAGAGTTAGAAACTATATGTTCCTCCTGTTTAACCATTACCATTAAAAAAAGGGAAACATTCTATTAGCTGTTTGTTGTAAACTGTATTGGATTGGATAAATGGAATGTTAAAGTTCCTAATAGAGAAATATTTATTTTCTGTGTTGAAAGATCACCACTAGAATCACGCATCACAAAATGCTAGTTTATTTACACAAGTATAGGAATTTCTAAATGAACGTATATAAACTTAAGTTAATATTTTCAATTCAATTTATCATCCAATAATCCAGGATCATCTTTCTAAGACCGTTAATTTGATGATTGATTTCATAATATTCAAATGAGAGTACATGTGCTAAATCTATGCATTGTTAATACACATTTTTAAACAACATTAAGAATTATATTTAAAACATGTTTTAGACTGGCTTACATTTCAATGAAATTTCATGAATTCCTAAACGCTTGAAAATAAATACTTCTCAATTCCAATTATTGTAGCGTCTTAAAATATAACAAAGACACGTACTTGGTAAAAGGAGTTGTTACAACTAAAAGAAAACAAAAAAGATGTTATAACAATTCACAGAGATTTAGCATTTGTTTACAGTTTAGTAAATATCAATGCCGTAGCATTTTCCAGTGAAAATACATAGAACGAACTTGGTGGTAAAGTAATATTACCTTCCCAACGCAGACTACATTTCAGTATCGAAGGTGGTTTGAAGGTGGTTTGAAGGAGTTCGAAGGTGGTTTGTTGACCGCTACTTTCCATTCTACGAAACTACCAAAACATCGAAGTTTGGATGACCATCTGTATAGGGAGAACATAGCGGTTTATTAAACGAAAACGGGTCGTTCAAGGTATCTAATGTGCAATCGTTGAAACCGTTTAACCATTATAAACTACCCCTAAGAAAAATATCAAATAAACAATGTTAATGATCACCAGCTTAACATTGCTTTTACTATTTGAATGTTTTCAACACACCAAAACCTACAGAAAACCGATATTTTCCCAGGTTATTATAAAACCAATTCAATAAATATAAGCATTTATTCACGTTATAATTTGTAAAATACTCAAAATATCTAATATGTTATTTGATTCATGTCTTCATCGGAGGTCTGAGATTAAATAAACTGATAAGCAGAGAAAATTAAAGTAATTGTGAGTAATTGATGAAGTTGAATGATCAAATGAAAAACAATGTTTACTTCATATAATGCCATCTTGTTTAATAAACATGTAATTAAATTTAAAAAATTAATGAAAATTTTTAAATAAATATCAATAAAGTTGATTCAAATTATATTATTAAATCTTTTTGTATTATGTGCTAAGTAATAACATACTCTAATATACTTTGTGAATCGCATAGTACGCGTGATTCGTATGATCCAGTTTCTCAGAATAATACAAAACCTGCTAGACATACATTAAACATATAGTTGCGAAATAGTTATTTACGACATGAGTATCATAAGATATCTTATTACAATACGAAATTGGAGAATTATCAAACAAGACTCTTAAGCCGAAATTGTTAACCTACTGAATATTGTAATAAAATATCATAGAAATTATCACCATTTGAATATCATAGAAAGTTACACTCAATTAATCAAAATTCATTGAAACTATAATTTTTGTTTAAATTTGACTCATTGCCCTGTGAAAGATGACATCTGACAGTACTTATGTTAACAGTTCTGTCATGGGTTTGTGCTAATATTACTTGCAGTACGCAAATTATTATTTTTGGTATTAACGAAGCATAGATACAGGACTTGATTTCTGTCGGAACGCGACGGAACGGCGTTCCGGTTCCTCGGAAATAATTACTAAATTATATTATATAACTATTGCTATTAATAATTAATTTGAGGCGCGTTCAGGGACCTGAGAGTTTAAAAATAAAGCACTGGATATATGAGTCATAATAACTCTTATGACGACACTGATCTCAGTTTCGTCTAGTTTGACTTTAGACAATCAAAGTGAATGGTCTAAGTTTATTCACCTAAATAAAGTTTATCTTACTATACAAACTATTTACACAGTGTTTTATGTTCAAAACAAGTGATGCTTGTATTTTCACAGCATGTACTTTCACGTCTTATTCGTAATCGCTACGCAATATACAATACGGACAACGTGAACTTGCAAAAAAGAAACAAAGAAAACACCTATTCCAGCAGAAAATATTTTCTACTCAGGAAGAAAATACTTTCTACGGCAGGAAGTAATAAGAGCCAAAATTTATTGCTTATTTATCTTTGACAATAGATTTTATTACATGGGATTTTTTTTTTTTTATCATTTTCAAAATTCAAAATTTAAGTAGTATATGAGTAAGTGTAGGGATCACAGAATTTTGAAAATGTGCACACAATTCACTTTTCCCCATAGCACGTCATACGCAGTTTTTAACTGTTTTTCTGACGTAAAATAAATAAATAAATAAATAAATACTCGCCGGGATTCGATCTCGGGTCTTTAAAGTTAACTCGCCAAACACGTTTCCCCCTATACCACCATGTACACGAGAAGACTCCCTCCTTTCCTATTCGAAAAGAAAGTGAAGCATTTACATTTGCAGTTTTCAAGTGTTTAATTTACATTAATTCAAGATTTATTTTTAAAAAGAGATTTCATGAAACAAAAATCTCTAGCGTTAATATTGGTTCTCAACAATGTTAATAGGTATTTCTTTGAAATTTTCGAAAATTTAGATCGTTCGCCCAGAATTGAACGTACGGCATTTTTAAACGTCTCCTGCTTCGAGGAATACATGTACAGAAAAATTGGAGCTCTTTTTGAGAAAATTTGAAAAATATAATGAGGTTTGGTGTATAGTACCTTCAAAATTAAAAAATTCGTTTCAAATTTGAAGATTCGTAATATTAGCCAGTTCGTTCAAGGAATATCCATTTGGGTGAAAATCATGTTTATTTTAGGCTCTAGAATTACGGATTGTCAAAGAGGTTTTTTGGAAAATCACTTTTTCGTGTTTAAAAAACAAGCGTTTTGACAGCCCTGTGTATAGAAAATAATACAAGAACAATACCGACAATCCACTTTTTTCGAATGAGCGACTTACAAAACGTGTTTTCTGTGAAATATTCGACACGTCCTTCTGCAGAATTACGTAACTCTCTTTACACTAGTAAACGTGGAGATTAAAAAAATCCAATGTTACTAGGATTTGAACTCGGGCCCCTTAAATCTGTAGGTCTGGCTCGACCGCACTGTGCTACCACAGACACTTCTAGTCACGCTGTCCAGGCACACTTATTACGAAAAGAATAATATCGTGATATTCATGGCACTTAGATTTTTTATTAGATAAATTGGCTATATGTGTCAAGATATCAATTTCACAATAAGAATGCAAACGCATAAAACCCACGCAACTACATAGCTCATTTTACTCAGAAATATTTTCAACCAGAAGCTAAGTTCTCTAGAACTCGGTGTGCAGGTAGTTCCCGCTCTTATCTTTCGGCGGCTATCGCCAAGGTTGAAGTACGTCACAGATGAAAGTTGCGATAACGTAGACTTCAACACGGGCGCGCATGCAGTCGTTCTGAAGTCAGAATTGCAATAGCGGCATATTTATACTTGATTCTTAAAGACATTAACACACTAAAATAAGTAGTGGCGCCTCAAAAACACATGCTTTATGTGATATTTATAATGGATACAAATGATTATAACTATGCAATAACCGCAAAATTGTTTCTACAAAAATAATTCGCCAAGATGGGATTCGATCTTACGTTCACAACTTTCTCCAGCAGTGGGCTTACCCATTACACCACAGGAACTCTTATGACACTTCTCTGTAACAAAGATTATTTTAAACTGTCATATATCACAGATTTGACTAAAAAAGAACGTGCGGCGTTTAGGTGCCTGTGTTAACTACAGACGGACAGACAGTCAGACGTTTTGTCGTAAATAGATTTTTGAGAAACAAGGACCCACAAAACATGGATTCAAACACAAAACATGACTACAAACGTATTGGAGAAAGTAATTTACTATATATAGGAACATTTATCCACTTTTGTCGTTACCAGAGCTCGAAATTGAGTTTTTTGTCGAAAAATCGCCGTCTCCCGGCGCATGATTACAATATTTTTTTCTTTGATTTATTTTATTTATTTATTTTACGTCATAAAAACAGTTAAAAACTGCGTATGACGTGCTATGGGGAAAAGTGAATTGTGTGCACATTTTCAAAATTCTGTGATCCCTACACTAAGTCATATACTACTTAAATTTTGAATTTTGAAAGGGAGAAAAAAAAACAAAAAAACTCCCATGTAATAAAATCTATTTTCAAAGATAAATAAGCAATAAATTTTGGCTCTTATTACTTCCGGCCGCGACAACATGGAAACGATAATTTGAATAATTGTATTTCCACTGAATTCTAGAAGACGTGCACAGAAAATGAAGTTACATTTATGTCCAGAAGCAAAACAAGGGGCCATCTCAGCATTTGCTCAATGGATCAGGGAAACTGGACGAAAAAACCTGATCGAGATGGGGGTCATTGACCCGGAAGCTGTAGTACAATAGTTGTTACAGGTTGTTTATACTCATTTATACAGTTCAAATGGTAAATAATGCATTATGTATCATTGTTAAAATTAATGTTACTTTTCTTGTGATGCTCAGTATAGTCTCCAATTATATAGAAACAGTTATGCAGCAGAAACGATTTCACTTTGGATTTAAACTTTTCTATTGAATTTAATCGTTTAATGTCATGTGGCAAAGTGTTGTAAAATAATGTACATGTATTGTGTGTGAATTTTTTGTAATGAGCTGTTGATACTGTCGCCTGATGAATATGATTTATATGTCGAGTGTTATAGTAATAGACTTCGGCATTTTCTGAAAAAATATTTCCGCCCTTGAGCAAGTCATTTTTTACAAAAACCACTGATTCGTAAATAAAAAGACACGGTAATGGTAGAATTCTAGATTAATGAAGAGAGGCTTACATGAATCACGTGGGTGGGATTTGGTTATTATTCGTACAATTCGTTTTTGTAATCTAAAAGTCTGGGAGCTATAAGATGTATTTCCCCAAAATATTATGCCATATCTCAGGCGGGAATGAACATTCGCGAAAGTATACACAACGAGCAGTATGAAGGCTGACTGAATTTGCAAGAATTCTGAACGCGTAGCATAATGAACTTAATTTTGTGTTCAATTCATTTAAATGGACGTTCCACTTAAGGTTTGACTGAATTGAGAGACCTAAAAATTTTGTTGCCTTAACATCAGTCAATGGTACACTGTTCATTTTCAATGGAGCACAGAATTGTTTATTTGAAATGGAAAACTGCATTAAAACCGTTTTCTTTTTGTTTACTATTAATTTGTTATTTCGGAACCAATTTGAAACATCTGATATTGTACTATTTACGGTTTCTTTATTGCAAAGGATGTTCGTATCATCCGCAAAGAGAACCGTTCTTCCGTTGCGAATCGTCGAGGGCATATCGTTTACGTAAAGTAGGAACAGAATAGGGCCTAAAATCGATCCTTGAGGGACTCCACATGCAACGGGCAAAGAGTCGGAAAGGTGCGTACGTAATGTTCCATCATTCCAGTAAGGTATTTCAACTCTCTGAGATCGTTGTTTAAGGTACGAACTTAACCAATCTAGAGCAATACCACAAATTCCATATGAAGGTAATTTGGAAAGTAAAATGTCATGATCAATGACGTCAAAAGCTTTTGAGAGATCTAAAAATAATCCAATAGGTGCCTCGTTTTGATCCAATGATGAGGCGACATCTTTAAGAAAAGAAAAAATAGCTGTTTCTGTTGATTTTGATTTTCTAAATCCATGTTGGCAATCTGGTTCTTACTACGTAATTATCAGAAAGTAAGAAAAAAATGTTTTTCGTTGTTTCTATTCAACGAAAATTTACAATCAGTTTCAAATTTGAAAAAATCAGCAAATAGTATGATGAGATTTATTAAAAAAATAAATCAATAAGATAGGAACCTCCTTTCTTTCTTGGTATTCTTCGCAAATCTATAAGAAAAAAAATAATAAAAGCATTATTTCAACAATATTCGAATATTATTCTTGAGGATCTATGAGGAAAACTGTTAATGCCGGGCCCTGGTAACGAAAAAAGGGTTAACTCATTTGTGAAATATGAAAAAATCCTTTAACTCGTGTTGCCGAAACCAGAAAGGAATGTCCTTTTACAGAAAAATCGAATGACGGCTAAAAGCCTGTCTGTTCGTGTGTCTGTTCGTGTCTGTCTGTAAATTTTGAAAAAAAATATATGACCTTATTGAAAGAATTATTTATAGACAACAAATTTCATTTGAAAGAAAAATCTGTCTTCAATTCTAGAGTTGTAGGAAGACGGCAAAAAATTCAAATTTTTGCAATTTTTTAAAATTCAGCGTTAACAGTGGCAATGGGACTTATGGCGCCTTTATAAGTGTATTATACTCTATTCTTAGAAGAAGTTTAAAGAAAAAATTTCGAGCCGTTTTTGAGAAAATTTTGAAAATGTATCTGGGGCTTTATGTAAAGTACCTCCCAAAATTAAAATATCCCTTTCGAATACATGGGACCGTGATATCAACAAGATCGATTGGGGAATATAAATTTTGGACAAAATCGGTCGAACAACTTAACCCCTAGCGTTGTTCACAGACGGAAGACGGACAAAGAACCGTTTTGCCGTCATTCAATTTTTCGGTAACAACGACCCACAAAACATGAATTCCGGCTACACAACGTGTTAAAGGATTTCCCCCAAAATTTAGCAAATGAATTTATTCACTTTTTCGTTACCAAGATGCGACGGTTTTTCTGCCGAAAATTCGCCGTTTTCTGGTGCACGAATACAATACCTTCTCTTCTTACGATAGTAAGTGCGAGAAAGTAAAAATCAATAAAGAACATTAAAAGATCAAAACAATAAAAAACAAAAAATAAAATGAAATATAAAAAATAAAAATAAAAAAATAAAAATATACATACCTTTATAATATTTCCCCAATCCCTTCCATCCTTTCTTCCACCCCCATTTCCGTCTTCCTAAAAGCCTAATAAAATAATCAGCATTAAAGCCATGCATTTTTTTGAAAATTTTAAGTTTCCGTGCAATGGAGCGTGAATTATTTGTAATTTCAAAAAATTACAAAAACCAAATTTTCTCGTAAACGGCTCCAATTTTTTTCTTTAAATTTTTGGTAGGGGTAGTACCAAATGCACCCTATCCGATGACATTAACGCCATATATTCTTTTCTGTTTTCAAAATTTACAAAAATTGTATTTTTTTACTTGCCTCTCACATCGGTAATATTTACATTAGAGGCAATTTCTTCACATTATTAGATTTACGAGTATATGTGATTTAAATAATTTCCAATAAAAGGTTCTTGAAAACTCAACAGTTTTCTGTAAAAATGAGCTTAAAATGCCGCATTTTCAGAAACAATCAAACGCCATTTTATTAAAATTGGCTCCACATTTTTTCTTCATATTCCTCCAATGGATATTGTTAATTGCACTGTTTAATAAGACCTAAAGTTTATTTTGGTGTATTCTTTTGTTTTGTTTTTTAAATTACACGAATGTAATTTGTAGAAATATGTCTCACGTCGTTAATATGCACATTTCCATCGATTTGTATACATTATTTCATTTGTGAGTGGAAGTGTTTCAAATGATTTTTAATCACGTTTTCCGAAAACTCAATAGATTCCTGTGAAAAAGAGATTCAAATTTCGCATTTACAGTTGTGCTTAATCGCCATAGTCTTAAAAACGGCTTAAAATTTTCAATGAAAATTTCTATTTAGGACGAGGTTTTACTCTTCGTTAATGATCTTGAATTACTATTTGGGTTGTTCTATTAGGAAAGCAAAAAGTTGAGAAAATGTCAAAAAAATGTACTTTGGGGATAGATGGCAGCTGGCCGGAGAATGGCACAAGACTTTTAGCCAGTCCACACCAAGGAAATTAGAAAACTTTATCTACAAGAAATTCGGTGGCATTCTGTAGCACCCCTAGTTTAAATTTATTTAATCTCCTTCCATGCATATCTGTTTCTTGATGCGATAAATATATTTTAATCATTGTATCTGTACATTCTCACACTACTTTATTAGTAATCGCTCTCAATTTTTACTTTCTCGGGCTTGAGAAGGAACTTCATAAGAAGAGCAAGTTATGTAATGCTGCGAAAATATGGCGAATTTTTTGCAGAAAAACTCTTTATTACAGGGCCCTGGTAAAGAAAAATATGATAAATTTGCTAAATTTAGAAAAAAATCCTCTAGTGTAGCCAGAATCCATATTTTATAGGTTCATGATACCGAAAAATCGATTGACAGCAAACGTCTCCGCCTGTCCGTCCGTTTGTGAACAGCGCCGGCAGCTGTACCGTTCAGCCGAGTTCATCCAAAATTGATAATCTTCAATTAATTTGATTGATGTCGCGGCCTCATGAATTTGAAAACGATATTTTAGTTTTGGAGGTAATTTACATGAAGCCCCTCAGACATTTTCAAACCTTTTAAAAAATGGCGCCATCGATTTTGATTAAATTGTTTTGTGGGATAGTCTAAAGGACACTTAGGAGGATGGCGCTGGTCATGACTGTATAGTTAGCACACCCAATAATCAGAAAATTAAAAAAGAATGTTCCAGAATTTTGTACTGATTATGAACTAATTTATACCCAAATTTAAACATTTTGAACCGATGCACAGCATCAAATAAAAAATGTATAAGAGCGGGTGCGCTAACTTAACGTTAAGTCAGGGAACCACCCATGAAAAACCCATGAAATAAAAAAAAAAAACCAGAATTTTGTGCTAATCATGAACTAATTTATACCTAAATTTAAAAATGTTGAATGGACGCAGAACGCCAAAATGTACAATGTTTAAGAGTAAAAGCGCTATCTTAACGTAAAGTCAACATCCCCACCGGGGAAAAGCTCACGAAACAAAATCTAAAAATACCAGAAGATAGCTAGTTCGAACTCTTTCGCTGTGTGGAGAATTCTAACGACCGGCTGCTTTGATCGGTAGTTTCCGTGATTTCTCTGATCAACACCGGCGAATGCCGGAGCAGTACCCTACCAAATGAGCCATGGACCGCGCGCCATTATTCTTCCTATTCCTTGTCCTATCCCACCGTTCACTTACACTAACATGCCCACCACCATGTCGGGAGACAGGTGGGGGCTTAGAGATTGTTCCGACTGGAGCGGTGCTCCGCAGGTGGGAGAGTCCTGGTTAGGGGGAAACCCTACTAGCCGACGGTAGGTTGCGTACGGTAGGCTGTTTGCGCCCGGAAGCACTAACCATCTTGTCCCGGCTGGGGCGATGCCCCCTTGATAGGAGGTACCTGGTTGGAAAAACCCGACTAACCTACGGCAGTTCGGCGCCGGATTTAGCCATCCAGGGGAGCAGGTCACTGCTGCCTCCCGAACAAAACACATGCATTACACATGCATTTCGGGACTAATGCCTTTTGCCGTTGACGCGCACGGAATCAATGTCAATCAATCTATCTGACAGCAGTTAATCCGTCTGTGGACAACTATAGCGACTTAACCGTTCAACCGATTTTCTCCACAATTGATATTCCCTGTTCGATCTGAACGGACAGGAGGCGCTTTTGGAGTTCATAACGAATAATTTGATTGTGGAGGTATTGTTGCATGAATCGGGAATTGACCCTTTTATACGATTCTGATTGCACGATTTCGATGTGTATGACGCCTGTGTGGCGTAGTGGTATGAGTACCGGCAAGTTGTTTCTCAGGATCTGAGATCGTGTCTCGGAGCGGAAAAAATTTGCTCCTTGAAAACACTTTTGTTGGATTATGTGATAGTATAATATTGCTGAGCATTTAGAACTAATGTGAGAAAGTATATACATTAGTAGCACCACTAGTTTAAATTTATTTTTCATATAATATATACAATATATCATGTGTAATAAAAAATGAATATTTGTAGTATTACATAAAATAAGAATATTTTCAAGTTTGAATGATGATGGTAGTGGTGTAATTGTGTAGTATAGGAGATTTATGACCACACAAACTTTGAATAGCTAAAATATTATGAATGTTAATATATAAAATATTGTTTATTAATCCGTGATAAAAAAGTATACATAATCACATTTCTATTCTTAGTAAGTTCAATACCTTTTTGAATGAAGAAAAATCTTTCAAAGACACCATTTTTTGTGACACTTGGATTTCCACCAAGTAAAAAAACCGCTTTCTCTTTCACCCCCGTACTGCTGGATGGCATTTCTTCAGGATGGTGCTGTCATGTATTTAACTGTCAAGTCTTTGCCTTCTTTCTTTTAACTGCTTAATTGCTTTTGCCAATTTTTGGATGCAGTTCCAAATCTTTGCTGATTGGAGCATCGTGTCTACAAAATTTTCCACTGTGAGTGTTTTGTGCAATCACTTATAAGATTCCTGTTTTTCCCAATGCCGGTGTACAAGAATGTATGCTCAGCTATGTCAGTTTGCTCGTAGAATGTGCAGCGATCCTCTTCGGTTTCTCGTATTCTTTTCCGCGTAGTGATGAAATCGTCCATATCCTGTCAGTATTTAAATCACAAAGTAATCTAATATCTTGTGCTTGCATTTAAGCCCGTTGCTCAATTTTCATAATTAATGTCTTGGTCCATTAGCTTATCGACTCGGTTGGATCCCATCATTCTTGCCAGTCGCGTAGAATTGCTTCTCGAATAATTGAAGGTCATTTCCGATGTTTTTTTGTCATTTCTTCCTTTCATTGATTTGCTGATCAATTGGCATTTCTCCTGCGAGGGCTTGCAGTGCTGCTGTAGACGCGGTTCCAATTATTCTTAACAGTATTTTCGTCTGTACCTTTTCAAGTGCTGCTGTCAAGTTTTTCCTACGCAGTTTTTGGACCAGAGCAGCATATAGCAGCATAGAGTTGACTACGCTGCGCAGATAGTGTCTGTTTTTGCTGTTCCTGGAACTTCGATGTTGCATTAGCCTTGCATTAGTATTGCCATCTTTTGCTCCTTTTTATGGCGCTTTCCTTTGTGTGTTCCCGAAACGTATTGCTGTCATCTAGCATTTCGCCCAGATACTGAAGTGCCTTGCTTGGGTTGATCACCGTGTTTGTTAGCAAGAAGTGAATGCCTTCCCTTCTTTTTAGACTCCTTTGTTTTCTGTGGAGCTAGGGTCTATATATTGATCTGCATTCACCTATCAATCCTTTGCAATGATTTGTTGGCCCTATATTTAAGTTGCTCGGCGTCTTTAGCCGTAACCACCAGTGCTAGGTCATCTGTGAAATCAATCAATATTGCTCCGCAAGTCAGCTTAACGTTAAGAACTCCTTCATACAAGATATTCCACAAGCGAGGCCTTAATACTGACCCCTGTGAGACACCTGCTTGCATTTTCAAGTTTTCGTTCTTCCCTAGTTGTTTTGTCATTTTCTAGAAGTAGCGCGTTACCAAGGCTACTAGTTATGACAAAGTATTTCACATTTTCAGCTCCTCCACAATGAGGTTCCATGCAGCCGTGTTGAAGGTATTTTTGACGTCTAGTGTAACCAGTACAACCAATCTGTCGTCAGTTTCGTCTTTGATGCCCATCACACTTTCTATGACTTGTATGGTTGACTTGCCTGTCCTGAAATCGTACTGATGACATGACAAACGTCCCAATTCTTCGATTTCCTTTTCCAGTCTTTTCTTTGTAAGACCTTCGTACAGATTACTTAGCGTATTGACTATGCACATTGGTCTGTACTCTGACGGGTCTTGCGGTAGCATGCCTGCTTTTGAGAGTAGCACTAGCTTTGCCACCTTTCATGTTGTCGGAAATTCTTGATTGCGTAGAAGGATGTTATATATTGGGGGGCTACGTCTACAACAATTTTTATTGCTTCAGGCGCAATACCGTCCAATCCTGGAGCTTTTCCTGATTTCATCTTGTTCGCCAAATCAGTCAGTTCTTCGGTACAGAAGGGTTGGGCGTTCTCCAACGACGGGTGGTCTACTAAGGATTTTTCTTTTCTGTGCTATGAAGTGCTATTTTGTGCTGTGAAGTGATATTTGGTTTTTCTTCTACAGGTAGATTGCTGGAGTATTGTTTCTCATCTGTGACGTTTAACATCCTGCGACTATTTTATAGCCTGTCCTCGATATATCCCGGTCTAAGTCGTCACATAGTTCTTGCCGTTGCATACTTTTGGACAACTGTCACTCAATTGTCACGTTTATTTCCGAAAGCGTCTTGAATAGATGTCACTAGTCCCATTCATCAACAAGCAGTTAAACCAAATCAACCAGGATTCGATTGGCATCACTCCAATCGAACTCCATTTGAAACACAAGCCGGAAAATCTGTTACAAGGTATCCTGAGAGCAGAAATTGAGCAAGAAGAACACGAAAATTATGAGATATTGCGGAAATTGTAAAGAGCTGCGAAAAGGGGAGAATGCAAGCCCAAGAGAAACCTTATGAATTTAAATATGGACAGAAGGTTCCTAAAGTTTCGGGTCCTTTACGTAGGCAGTACCATACATTTTAGATAGATAGATAGATATTTATTATTCTGCAGATAGGTATATACAACCTGGTGGCAGAACACTACAATTACAATAAATTAAATTATTTAAAGACATAATAATAATAACAACAATAATAATAATAATAACAATAATAATAATAACAATAACAATAATAATAATAACAATAACAATAATAATAATAATAATAATAATAATAATAATAATATGCTAACAATAATAGCATTAACTACATTTTATAGCTGACCTGCACAGTTATATTAAACTATTAAATACAAGACTATACGACTTTTTAATTACACTTCACTCCACTCCCCACTCCACTCCACTCCACTCCACTCCACTCCACTCCACTCCACTCCACTCCACTCCACTCCACTTCACTCCACTTCACTCCACTCCACTCCACTCCACTCCACTCCACTTCACATTTGAAATTCACGTCTCTTTCTACTTCTATACTGCACTACACTGCACAACACACTTCAATACAATACTACTTTGAATATATTTAATACAGGAACGCATTTAATAGTAATTAACACAATAATAGCAATAAAAATAACAATAATAATCAAATAATAATTGATACAACTTACTAAATTAATTAAGTTTACAAATACCATTAGTTAATTTATTTTTAAATCTTTGAACACTTGGAGAAAAAGTTTCCAAGGCTGTCGCAGGTAACTTATTGTAGGTAGAATTCTTATAGGTCTGTATTCTAGAGGATTTGTGGAAGGTTTAGGAAGAGGGTGGACAAGTGCGGTTTTCCAAGAGATTGGATACGTTCCACTTACTAGAGAAAAAAATATTGTCAGTTACAATGGGATATATAACTGCGGCACTGAGGTTTCGTAATTTGGCATTGATGTTATCCGTCCCTGAGGAGTTTGATTTGAGACTCTGAATGGTTTTAAAAATGTCATAAAGATTTGTAGATGTGAAAAAGAATTCTTCCTGAGAGTGTTCCCAAACGGGTCGTAAGATTGAGAGAGTTTTGTTTTTTGAGAAATAGTAAGGAGCTATGTTAGCAAAACGCTGGTTAAGTGTCGAGAGATGCATCAATTTGCGTTGGGATTCCTGATTTGCCTAAACCTAAGGTGCGCAGCGATTTCCATACTTGTTTTGAGTCTCTGTTCGTGCCAAGTATACTATGATAATATTAAATTTTAGCATTCCTAGATTTTTGCGTTACAAGATTTCTCAGTTTCTTGTATGCATATCTGTCAAGTTCGCCCTTTGTGTTATGAAATATGCCTTTAATGAAAGGCGGCATCTCTCTGCTTCATTAACGCACGTATTTCTTCCGTTAATCAGGGAACTGGGGACAGTGTCGCGCGAGCTTTTCTCATTGGAATGTGCCTATCAAGATGTTCCGTCAGTAAGCTCGTGAAGGTCTTTTTCTGTCTTTTCTGTCTATACAATTGTCATCATTGATAAGGTGCCAGGGCACACACATAAACCATCGGAGGTAAATGCTTCCGAATTGAAGCTCTTATAGTCACGGTACTTAAACATTTTGAGCGTATATTTCGGGCATTTCATGTGATATGATAGGTACGAGTACATATAAGGTCGTGTTTAGATATCCCGGGAACTGATATCTGTCCATGGTGATTTACTTTCTCGTGATTTGATACGATCAGATGGTCAATCCATGTGTCTGTGCCGGCAGTCTGATAAGTGGGATTTAGCGGCAGAATCATAAGATTCATTTCGCAAAAAAAGCTCTTGAAATTCTCGGCAAGTCGATGGTGTCAGAAGATGCAATTAAAATCGCCCATCAATATTAGGTTTTCATATTTGCTAGCGCAAGATGCAATTACATTGCCCGCGACCTCAATATTTCCGGTTTTTGGTGGGCAGTACACTACCGCTAAGGCGCATTTTTTGCAAATGGTGCAGTGAAGCTTACTTCATCGATATGGCAATAGAGGGACTGTCCATTTATGTGGCCTACAAAAACGATCGCGAATGGGACCTTAAAATATAATTATAGGGACTATCGGCGTCCAGTAACGGTTGCGTAGCTAGTTCTGGTACAGAAGAATGAGGTAGGTTTGAATTGTTGTTACCTGTTAGGGACGTCATGCCTTGAGAAAGGGGGTGTTAGGAAAGACTAGAAATAATGAAAAGAAGGAAATTGTGTTGGAAATCGAAGAGTGCGTTCTGCTGTAGTTGGAGGGGGTGGGGTTGTAGGGGAGGGCGCTCCGGCGCTAAGCGGCTACAGCCTGCAGCTCGGCCTTTGTCTGCACACGGGTGCGGCCACTGCCTGTTTTTATAATGCTACTTCCGTCTTCTGTCCACACGTTCCTCAGGCCGAAGCGAGTAATAGCTTCATTCAGGAGGTCCAGGCGGGCTTTTGTTAGGTCTTCCCGAATGGTCACGCCAGAACCTTTCAACAATCTCTTTGCACGGAAGACCTCCCGGCGCCTCCTGTAACTAACAAATTTCACAATCAGTGGACGAGATTTCCCAGGGATCCTTGGCCCTACTCTGTATCTATCTATATCATTGCGATCTATGTCAACATATATCTTTTTGCCACGTCAATCGGCGGCTGGTCTGGATCATCTTTGTCATTTTCCGAAAATCCGTAGGGAGTTCCGCCGCGTGTACATTTCCAGCTGATCGGTTTTCGCTTCCAGCTCTGCCTTAAGATTTTTTATTTCGTGGTCACGTTCCGAAAGTTACCTGCGCAGATCATTAACCAAATCTGTGTTGAAGCCCATACTCTCCTCTAGCTTCGTAACGACCATTCCGGCGAGAACGGACGCTAAGGACTCGAGGAAAGCAGGAGCGCTATACCGTACATGAAACCGACAGCCGTCGGAATCGGAATGCTACCGACAACTGTCGCTTGCACCGACGGGCTCTACCGTTGAGTGCAATTCTGTAATTCCTTCTTAGCGACATCTATCGGTGCAAGCGACGACGATCGCTTGCGTAAATTAAACGGATTTGAGGAACGACCCTGCGCGAGGCTAGTGTGGTTTCAACCAATCAGCGCGGAGAACTTTAGTGGAAACATTCGAATCTTGGAAAGCGCGCAGATCTCGTGGTTACATGTGTTTTGCTAGCTCCACGTGTGCACGTTGTGGAAAATCTTGAAGTGTTGCAGTGTACAGAGATTTTAAGATTTATTATCACCAATGGCTCCAAGGTAAGACTTATTAGGTTTAATAAAAACATTTAAAAATTCTTTATATTGCAAGACAAAGCATTACTATACATAGCATTTAAAGAATATATTATTAAAGAAAATCAATGATTCTTTGTATTTGTGAAAGTAGTCAATAGTACTCGTAAAAATAGGCAAGAAATAATAGATAATACAAATGAATAAGCACGAGGATAAACGTATTTATATATTTATAATCAAAAACAGTTAAAACTGTGACATACTATGAGGAGAAATGTATTGTGTGTGGAAATTTTCGTAATGTTTTCTCTCTTGTGATAATGGATTTGCATTCAATTGAGTAATTTTTTCAAGCGTTAAGGTCAATGCTCTGCAGAGGCAATCAGCATTCAAATTGGTTATAGAAAAAAGCACATATAGATGGTGTCAAGGAATAAATATTAATAATAATGGTAAGGAAATTGTTAGAACTGCAGTATTATGTTAACTCTGAAGAATATGTGTATGTGTAAACATTGTTCTTGCAGAATGAAAGTGCCAAGAGCTTCGAAGGTGACAGAGCAGCAACTTCAGTGTTTAGTGTAGTACATGGAAAGCCATTCCCACTTTGCAAATGGACGGTTCTTGGGGAAGCACGGGAAGGCCACACTAATGAATATGTGGAATTCCTTATCCAACGTAATAAATGCTGTCCCTCAAGGTGCTCAGAAGATACCAAAACAGTGGTGAACAGTAAGTCTAGTTCGTTTTCACATTTATAAATTTCTGAAAATACTGTTATTTTGAACATGAACTTTTGTAGGTCTGGCGAGACTTAAAATTTAAAGTATCGCAGAAAATGAGCGCGATAAGAAAGGAGAGACTGGCAACAGGCAATAGGCCTGCTTCTTCACCTGCCATGACTCCCCTGGAGTTACGAATAATAAGTGTAACCGGCAGAGAATACATGGAGGGGACTAAATGTTCCGATTCTATTCCTGAAGAAGACGTAAATAAATACTTAAATATTCTGCCACAATTCATTAAAATGAATGTGAATCTTATACATCAAATTTTTACAGCAAGTACAAGGCAATGAGACTAGCATAGGGCTTGATGACTCACCAGCGCTTTATCAGGATATGCTTGTTTTAGATATAGGTAAGGAAACCAAAATTGGATATCTATAAGATTACATAACTTTAATTTAGCTTCTTGTATTTAAAATTTTAAGAGTACTGTAAAATTTTAAGAGTAATTTTAAAAGTACTTATTGTACTTTTTCTAAGGTGTCATAAGTCACATTATGAACTGACACTTTTTAATTTTTATTGCAGATCACAACATAACTAATCACTTAGTTATTAACGAGTTTGCAGCTATTGGTGAGTAGCTACCTTTTTGCTTTTTTGCTTTCCCTTAATTTTTTAAAAAAACCCAATTTTTTTAAAAAAAAAGAAATAATTTTTGAAGAGAACCTTCCAGAAAAAGACTTGGCAGTTGCTGGTGAGTTTGTTGCTGGTTTTGCCATTAAATATCATGAAATTTTTATTCCAAGTGTCAATTTTTCAGGTTCTACAACAATTGTCAGCTGCTAGTAAGACGTTAAGGTTTTGTTTTAAAATTAATGTTCATATGTATCTACACTTTGTAGGTCCTTCAAAGCAGGTTCTCCCCAGTACCCCAGCACATTGCAGGAGGAATGTGACCCCACGAACGTATGTATGTTGTGTATATTAGCAATAAATTTTATTTTCACTTGAAAATTATAATTTTCCATAGCAATTTTTTAGCAAATTCCCAAAGAGAGAGAATCGGGGTGCAGCTGATGACTGCTCGAGAGCAATTCGCTGCACTTCAAGAAAGAAATGTAGCAACACAAGTAAGTTGTAGGATATAGTTAATTATTTTTTAACGAAATACTCCATTACTCAAATTATTATTAAATACACTTATCTTATATTTACAAATGCAGGTCAAAAATGGCAAAATTGAAAATTAAGACACAGAATTTTTAATTAATCATTTAATTAATCACATATAAAGTATTATGATACAGTTTGTTTTAGTAATAGTGAATTAGCAGCAGCATTATCTTTATTTATGTAAATGATTATTTTGTAACATTTATGGAAGACATCACTTTCAAATGCGTTGTTTTTTTCAGATGTTGAGCGAGGCAATCAAAAATCACGCTGAAGCATCCAAAGAGAGAGCAGCAGCTGCCAGAGAGAGAAATGAATTGAAAAAACAGAGGATTGCCGTAGAGCAAACAAAAGCTGCTGCTCGCATGAGCATGGCAACCTCGTTGCAAGAGAAGAATGATAATGAAAAAGAAATTATAGAATTATTGCTGGAAATTCAAAAATCGCTGAATAAATGAAGTTTTAAATAATTTGAGTTTTTTTTTCACAAGTCATTATCCGTAAGTGTTGGCAATGAACCCGGCTTGAATACGTTGGGCTAGCGCTCTCTGTTGGTGACTCAAGTTGCCTTCCATTTGGGGAATGCTAACTCTTACGTGTTCTTGCACTTCATGTTGGTCTACTGGAATATCATTTAAAGAGTGTGCTATTCTGATGTTGTGCAAGACAGCACAGGCATTAAAAATTTTTCCTGACATGGTTGGTTCATACATGAGCTTTCTTTGGCTGGACAGGCATCGAAACTCAGCCTTCAGCATTCCAAATAGTCGTTCAATAATAGAACGAGCAGAACTCAGTTCTTCGGTGTACTTATAGCGTGGTGTCCCAGGGTTTTCATTGTTTAATGGAGTCATCAGCCAAGGTTCTAACGAGTAACCTTCGTCGCCAATGATCCATGCGTTCCGGAGTCCGCTTTCAAAATTATTTTCCATTATTCTCCTGGCAGCACTATTTTTCCACACGTAATTGTCATGGCGTGCACCGGGATACCTTGCGTTGGCATTTAAAATTATTAAATCAGGGTCACAAATGCACTGCACATTCAGGCTATGATTGCCCCAGTGGTTCACATATGCCTGCTCATGCTTTTTAGGAGCAATAATGTGTATGTACGTGCAGTCTATGGCACCAATCGTATTTTGAAGAGGTTGTGCCGCCGTTTCAAATTTGGTGATGGCATCACAAATTTGATGGGGTGTCGAAGGAAATTTTACCCACTGCCTCAATAACCTCTCATTGATGAGGTCAGTCACATTCCTTATGCACCGACTTACTGCCGGCTGGCTGACGCACAAATCCCAGTGCTCGCCTATAGACTGCTGATAGCAGCCAGTTGCATAAAATCGCAGAGCTGTTAGGACTTGAGTCTCTGCTGGTAATCCATTACCCCTTTGTCTACTCAGACCACTTTTCAGTTCCTCTATAAGGTAGTCTGCAGCATCCATATTCAAGCGGAACAGATTGAGGAATTCTTCTGGGTGTAAATCGAAAGGATCATGTGTCTCTCTCCATTCACGGCGTTCAGCACGTCGAAGCAACCGGATCTCTTGGTGCAATAGATGCAAAAGATCTAACGCTAATACCCTTCTGCCACCCTATGTAAGAATTAGCACAACTTTGTTAATCTTCTTACAATTATGACTCAAATGATTTTAATTTCTACGTTAATTATCATCCCCTGCTTTTTTGAGAATCTTGAATTTAAAAAAAGACATGGATTGAAGTTAAATCATAATTTAAAGTTTATTTTAGACTCTTTGTAAAATGAGATACGTTTTCAGGCCTTCATCATGTGAACTGCGAAACTATGTTGTAATTGTCTTGTCAACTATGAATGATTCTTGTAGACATTTACATTCAACATGCACATATACAAGCGTTTTTTTATATATCATTAGTTTCCATCTATTCCGTACAACCTTATTTTACAAGGGTTAGTAACACCTTAATGAAAAAAGTCCTTTCAATAAATATACAAAAATATGGAATAATAAAAGAGTTACATTTATCTACAAATAGATGGAACCCCTATTGATGATGCACATTTGGAAATGGTAATCAGACAGCTTAAAAAAAGATAATGAGCAAAAATAGTCTGTTATTATACAGAGATATGTGGTTGATTAATTACTTATAACACATGGACAACACATCACTAATATTTTAAAACTATTCAATGATTATAATCTCAATATTATAGTTTCCTCAGTAATAGAACAAAATAATAAAACCCTAGCTATGTATTTTTTGTATATTCAAGACTCACAAAAAAGCAGGGAGCCATAATAAACAGAGAAATCAAAATTCCGTACATTTAACCTCAAAGTATTACAATCAAGCAGCAATTAAATTATATTGTTCTTACTTCAAAACCTTTTTCACAACTGTCAATACAACGGTGAAAGCTTATTCCACTACGTTCTACTATAGTAGAATACATTAATGTAGAATACTATAGTAGAATCTACTGTAGAGCAAACTGCGGGATCACGTACAATTCACAACTCGTCGACTCACAGAAACACGTCGTTAAGAGGCTACCGACGAGGACCCAAGCCGTCGGTCGCGATAGCGATTCTCATCCTTTCTACCGACGGCTAGAAGCGTCAGGCTGTCGTTACAGGAACGTACAGAATAGCTTCTACCGACACTTGTCGGTAATCAGGCCTACCGATACCGATCGTAGTCGGTTCGACTGTACAGAATAGCGCTCCAGGCGAATGCCGAAGCAGTCCCCTAACAAAACTGGCCACGGACATAGCGCGATCTTTCCTTCCTCTTCTTTGCCATATCCTCATCCCTTACATTCTCACACTTACGCTTCCATGCACTACATTACTGCGCATGTCGGAAGACCAGCCTAGAGCGTGAAGCTTGTTTCACCTGGGACGGTGCCTCGATGGTGGGAGATACCTGGTTAGGAAAACTCCACTAGCTGACGTGTAGGTCAGCGCCGGATCTCATCTTCCAGCCGGGGAAAATCACCGCCCCTCCCGCGATAAAACAACATGCACAATACTTACGGGAGTAATAACCTTAGCAGTTGACGAGCCAGGAATCACTTATGAATCAAACAATCAAGTGTAAATAGATCATGTTATGACGTATAACGATGCAACAGGGCCTCTATGGACATACAAAATAAGAAAGATAAAATCAAAAAGAAATTAACACAAATCAAGAAAAAGTAACGTGTTTCCCTTGTAGAGAAGTCTTCGGCGTCGAGGAGAAAATTGAACCGAAATGAAGATACGCAGTCTTGATTCTATCGACGGATGCAGTACTCTCCCGATTACGGATACGAAACGTAAATGACTTTTCTTCTCTTCGTAGGACGGAATATGAACCAAATATGTTGAGTATTTACTCTCAGGTCCGTCTCAGGAATAAATGCGAGAACAAGATTTCAATTCTTGAAAAATAAACGTTTACCTAGAGGAATAGTAAGAAGTGGGTACAAATTGGAGGTTTTCCATTTGAGAAGTAAAATCTCAGACGGAGAAATATTCTGCAGAAAAGAATTTTTGAGCTGTGAAGGTAATTGAATCATAAACTAGTTCGGAAACTGTAGACTTGACATCAGGCCGCAGAGTCTTCCGTAATACAAATAAAATTACAAAGAGGTTAGGTAGCCAATCATGAATGTTTGTAAGCATTGCCGAGGGATACGATGACAACGCTCCACCAAATCATTATATGTGGAATGATATACAGGGGTAAAACGATATCGAATACCAAAATTATCTAAGTAATTACAGTAGAAGTAAACTACGATCATGTATCAAAAAGAACCAAAACAGGGATTCCAAAAATGGAAATCCAGTTGAATAAGATGGCTTAAATAAGTTTTTCTGACATCATGGAATGAAGAAGTATTGCTTCACGCCAGCATGTGAAGCGATCTATGGCCGTCAGACGATGTGAAAATTCTTGTATCAGTGAAAATGAACTTGGATGAAGAAGGGATGATACCAATCGGAGAGTGAATATAGCGAATTATCTTGTTCTTCCACACAAGAAAGTGTCCAAAATCTACATTCACGCGAAATAGTACGTATGTACGGTATGATATGGAATGTCGAAACGTCACAGGGCAATTGAACTCACTGTCAAAAACATTAATTTGTTCTAACGCGATTGACCAATCATTAGTATTCTTTTGAATTTCTTGAAGCTTCGGGTCTACTTGTAGAATAAAATAGAATAAAATATTTATTTTGCTACTTAGGAATACATACAATACTTCCGGTGGTAGCGTTTTCTAAGTAATCACTAAAAATACACAAAACAATCATCAAACAACATTAAAATATTAACATGTTACCAAATTCAATTTTACAAAATTAATCTATTAACCATATTTACTTATATCGGACGTACTAGAGACGTGTACCCTAATTCCCTTGATTTTGCACTTCCTTTTCTAAGTTTCTAATTACAAAGTGTAATGCCTTCCACGCCTTTTTCACTACATACTTTACGTGTTTTGTCCAACTCAGATCCTCATTTAGTACAATTCCCAAATATTTACAGCATTTAGCCCTCGGAATATCCTGATTTCCTAATTTATATATGATATCGTCTGTCCTTCTAGAACGCGCGAATCTAATAAACTTGCACTTGCTGGGATTTAATTTCATTTCATTTGTGATAGCCCATGATTCTAGCTTATCTAAATCAACCTGCAATATTTCTGTATCACTTGTTTTCTTAATTTCCCGATAAATTATACAATCATCTGCATAAAGACGTATTTTTGATTTAATTCCCTGCCCAATATCATTAATATACGCTATAAATAACAACGGACCTAGGACACTTCCCTGTTTGGAGCTCCGGACGTTACTTCCACCCTCGAAGAGAAATTTCACCCGATTCGCACCCGTTGAGTACGCGAGCTGAGAAATTCTCGAATCCAGAGAGCAATTCTTCTGTCTACGTTAAGCTTACAAATTTTTTGTATTAATTTATCATGGGGAACTAGGTCGACAGCTTTTGTGAAATCTATAATAATTGCATGGACAATGGAACCTTCATCGAGAGAATCAGCAATGTCCTGACTGACAATGACTACCTGACTCTTGCATGAATATCTTAGGGGATAGGGGGATCCTGTGGATGAGTATAGAAAGTTTTCTGAAATTGATGATAGAAGAAACGTCAGCTACATTACCTTGATCTGAAATGTGCTTAATGTCTGTAGTAAACTGTGAAACAAATGACAATTGATTACTCTGCACAGGTTGCAGTTTGTCATGCTTCTCAGTGAAGACGTAAACTAGTGGCTTATGATATGTGAAGATGACGCAATTTTTCACTTTTAGTAAGCGACGGAAATGCGGCAAAAATAGAAAAACGTTTTATGCAACATTTGTTGGCCATACAGTTTGTTTATCCGTAAGTTTCTTGAAGAACAACGCCAGCGGTTGCCTATTGTTATTAACTAGCTGGTTAAGGACTACACTGACTGCCAAAGTCGAAGAATCGGAAAATAAACATTGTTCATTCGTTGATAGATTTATCCTTAACTGTTAATTCTATCAGAGGGACCTGAAATGCAGAAGAATGAGGCAAACATTTTCTGTAGAAATTCATAATGTCTACGTATCGCCGTAGTTCCTGCCCTGTAAGTTTGTCTGGCAATGACGTAACGTCTTCAGATATGACATTGTACCACAGAAAGGTGATTTGCGAACAAAAAACTCATATTTATACGTTAATATGCACGCGACGACAAGCGAGCGACACTTCGATTCGAGCCTCGGTCGGGAACAGTCATTCCCAGTAGATCTGCGAGCAGCGTAGCTAATGGAAATGCCACCAGAGTGCCGAGCTGTGTTATCACTCATCTCTCGCTGTCTACCCAGACCAGCAATGTCTTATATACTGATAGTGCTTCGTAATTTAGTGCAGTGTTTTCTATAGTACGTCAGTCATACTACTTTTTCGTCAAGTGCTAATTCTTCAACATAAACAGTGAAGCCGCCTCGGCCTCGCCGGCCTTGGCCTCGGCCAAACCCTAGCAGAATCAGTGGCGCTCCTCTACAACCCAGAGAGCGCCATGGAGGTCAACGCCACCTATCAGCATGAAATACAACTCCCTGGCATCGACAGCATGGGACCTCAACACCGCAACGGCCATCTCAACTTGCAGTCTCACGATGGCAGTACAAATGTGTCATGCCTTGACTTGGCCACAGGTGGCCCCCAACAGGTAGTAGCCGACCTCCACTCAGGGGCACAGTGAATGTGTCTTCCATCGGAAGTGAAATATTGTTCTTGAACGGACACATCGGTAGAAGAGGTCACGCAGCCAGTAATCCCTCATAACAACCTCTTAAAAAGCCCACCAAAAACTCAGATATACAATTATACAGAGATACAATATTCAGTGCCAATTGGGAGCAAATTCACACCTCTAGAAAATTAGGAGAGTCGTGAGAACAGGTTTTCATTAATTGATGAAAACTCCCCAGGAACTTTCGACAATGTGAAAATCCTCCCAATGTTCGTGAAATCTCAAATGTAGCAGAGTTTAAAAGATAAGTAAACAAACAATGTATCTTCTCAGTTCACCTCTGACTACAATAACAGCAAATTGGAAATCAAGTTTACAATCGTTACAGACTTTAGAAAGGCCATTTAATATCTCATTCAAACAAAAAGGAGCTTTCACTCATACAAAGACCCGGGGAACAAGAAATTCTCTGTAATTTTCAAGAACGTTCATAAATCCATCACCCAAGAGGAATTACATCAAAACCTCAAATCGCATATTATTTTGGTGTCTATGCGTTGTTTCCAATTCATTTTGGTGTCCACGTGGAGTC
Source organism: Teleogryllus oceanicus (assembly GCA_964035755.1). Classification (NCBI taxonomy): domain Eukaryota; kingdom Metazoa; phylum Arthropoda; class Insecta; order Orthoptera; family Gryllidae; genus Teleogryllus; species Teleogryllus oceanicus. Next base: position 160,227,220 of record CAXIVR010000001.1, read on the forward strand.
TTAAATATTTAATGGGTCTATTTGATGGGTACCCTGGGATGGGCTCATTATTTAATGTTAAAGTGGTTGGTGGAGTGTATCGCCTTAGCAAGCGATGAAAAATTGTTGCTACAGTTTTATTTGGGTTTAGTTTTACTTTCAATTTGGATGACCAGCTGTCTATTAGGTTTAGATATAATTGTATGTTATTTTTAGTGCTGCTCAGTGAATAGCTGGATACAGAAATAAGTGTATCATCTGCAAACTGTGGTGTTTTAACTGTTGATTGACTGTGCTGTATGTATTATGGGGATGTCGGCTACATACTGATTGAATAGTATGGGAGAGAGGGGGATCCTTGTGGTAATCCTGCTTTGATTATCCTGGAATTTGAGTGATAATTATTTATGGTTGCTTCAAAGGTTCTGTTGGATAAGTAGTTTTGGATTATTGAGGTGATGTACTGTGGAGTGCCGATTTTTTTTAGTTTGTATATTAGTGCCTGGTGCCATACCCTTCTAGAGAATCCCTGAGTTATGTCGAGTGACATGAATATCGTTTTCTGGGATCTTAGAAATTCCTTGTATTTTATTTATTTTTTATTTTATTTATTTTATTTAGTCAAAAACTGTATGTAACGTTTGGGAAAGAAAATCTTCGTAATGCAGTTATGCCGTAGCTGAGCCGTTGTGCTCAGGGGACCCTGACAAAGAATTACACATATTGAGAGCTTGGGTTTATTGATTTTTGTGGATATTTATATTAAATTGTTATGAATCAACTACGATTCTGTGAAGCTCTATTCTTGAAGCTTAAGGCAATGAATTTTTGTGTAAATAGAACCTCGGAATGAGTGCAGATGAATACATTTATGATGATTCTTGATGCATTTTCATTCGTGAAAATTTCGCTGTTGTTGTTGAAATTATATATATATATATATATATATATATATTATATATATATATATATATATATATAACACACACATTCTGATATTAATTCTGACTTTGGTACTATATTATATATACAGCGTCCTAAACCCTACCCCTATCCTTATTCCTTCCCAATTCCAACCGCTGGGTAGTGACGCAAGAGCGCGTGGTGGGAGGCTATCTGGCGGTGCTCTTGACAACTTTTTGCCACGTGACGTGACATATGACAGATAATGTTAATGAAGGATTACATCTATGCGCGCAAGTTAATAGAGGAATACTCCCTAGCATAGAGCGCTCAACGTCCCTCAAGGGGCTTGAAGACGCGTGGCGTCAAATTGTAATATATATATATATATATATATATATATATATATATATATATATATATATATATATATAAACAACAAAGAAAAAAGCTGCGAAAAATATAATAATAATAATAATAATAATAATAATAATAATAATAATAATAATAAATAAGTTAATTACTTTTCATTAGAAACTGATTATAATGTTTGTAAGGTATTGGAATTTTGGCATGTAAAGTTTCCCAGGATGAAAAAGCTCTCCAAACGGACAGATCGGCAAGACCTCGATGGCATGGGAATGTGCCCCTCGCGCGCGCCACGGTGAGCGATCAGTAGGGACGGACAGAAAGAGAGTATAGCTCGAGTATTTGAAACTAACCGTAACATCAGAATTGCAGTATAGTTTTGAATCCGGACGTGGAGTGTTCGGGTATTACTTTTCTGTCTCGATATGTATGCGACGTATCGTAGGTAGTATTGTGGTTAAACGGAGGTGCTCGTTTTTTCGCAAAAATGCAACCAGTGAAAATAACATTATCATCCCAACTCAGTTTGTACGTGCGTGAAAATGAAGGTGTGTTAACTACTGAGGGGTCGTGTTATTTTGTGTGGCATGTGAAAAAAGTATATGTGCGGGTACTCGTGTCCACGTGACACAACATTTGAAAATAGCAAAATTCGTAAAAATTGTTTCGCTAAAAAAGTGGTAAACATTTGATACTTAAAGTAAATAGTCGAAATTTCAACAAGTTCAACTTCGGACCCCCAATTGTCAACCTTTTATACGGACCTATGTGAGGATTTTACTTGTTCTGACATTCCACTGTAGAACATCCTAAATTATGTGCGAAACATTTACGAAACAAACGTCCCACATGAATCGATTCTTCGCAAACATTGTTACATTAATGTATGAAAAAACTGTGAGAGAAATTCGTGATTCTATTAACGATAATATTATCTGGGTTTGTGTGGACGAAACGCCTGATGCACGTAAACGATCTGTATGTAATGTAATTGTTGTTACTTTTGCTCAAAATGAAATTTCAAAGGCTTATCTTCTAGCGATTGAAGAAATAGTAGGAACAAATCACACAACAATAGCGAAAGTGTTCAATAATGCAGTGTTGTTGTTGTGGCTTGAAGAATTTAGAAATAAAAATGTACTTTTGTTCATATCGGATGCGGCTCCGTAAATGATAATGACAGGGGGACTAAAACTTGTTTATAATAGAATGATTCATGTAACATGCTTGGCACAGACAGTTCACCGCCTGAGTGAAACTATGCTCTTAAATTTTCCTACTGTTAATTATTTAATATCAAACGTTAAAAGGTTTTCCTTAAATATCCAAGCAGAATCAGTTTGTTTAAACAATTGGCTCCGGAAGTTCCACTTTCTCTTGAACCGATCGTTACGAGATGGAGAACCTGATTCGAGGCCGCCATATATTTTTGTTAACATTTTGACATTATTGAGAATGTATTGAAAGAACTTTATGAAAATGAAGCAGAAAGTTTTGTTGAAGCGAAGGTTGCTATATGTTGACGAAATGAATGAGGACTTAGTTTATATTTAGACAAACTTCAACTGTATTTCCATCTGCATTTCCAACTGTATAGCCATCATAGCGCTCGAACAAAATGACGTGCCACTTGTCAAAGTATATATTTAATAGAAAGTCTTCCTAGAGCTTAATCTGCACCAGGAAAAATTGCAAAGGTTATAGTAGAAAAATTTAACAACGTACTAGAAAAAACATACATTAAATTATATTGCCAATATCATGACCAGTAAAACGGAGAGCAAATTGTACATTGAAGAAACATTGTCGATGGAAAAATAGCAAACTTTAAATATGCGTCAATAGCATTTGTAGTAGCTGAACTTGTTTTTCCCAGTACAAGTCAATTTTGAGAATCAACAGAGAATCGTATCAGTTTCCAAACCTTAAAATGATGACTGTTATACACTGTAATGGAAAAAAGTAAGTGACCTTCAGCAACAGTTCCAGTCCATAATTTAGGTGAGTTTTGTCATAAAAATTTTAATAATGAGGTTTTTTTTTTTTTAATTCAGATACCGTTTCAAAAAAATTTTTTTTTTTTAATTCGCGCGTTATTGCCAAACTCTTGTTAAGGTAGTACATTGGCGAATTCTTGCCCGGAACTCTGATTCTCTTTTCACCAACTATTCACAGCCTAGGCACGTGAGTAGATTATTAATTGGATATCGATTTTGCTAGAAATCTTCAGAGAAGATTGGTACGTCTCACAGGGAGCCTCCTGCTCTTGGAGACTGTAAAACCAATACCATTTTATAAAATATTCCCCTCTTATATATCTGTCGCAATTTCATGCGAGATGTAGCAATACGAGTTCTGAGGTCCTCTGATACACAAAAAGTGATATTTTTCAAATCCCCTGTTTGTCTTTTTGTGGACACGAGCGCCTAAACCATACATGAAAAACCCAAATATTGATATTCTCCGATCAACGTGGATCGCATCGACCCCCTGTGAAGCTGTAACAATTAATTTTAGGGGTACTACAGATGAACCCTGGGGCCGTTCTCAGAATTTTCTCAAAAATGGCACCAAAATATATTTTGTTTTCTGCTAAAATAAAGAAAATACGTAAATTGGCAACTTTCATTACAACCTTGCAGCAACCTATGACAAAATGTTATAGTTGCATGGCTGCAGTAGTGTATTGGCCACCGAAAACCGGATCACTAAATGTGCGGAGCAGCTTTCGGCGGTTGTAAGTCATTACGACAGCGACTTCTATTGAAACTTAGTAAATACAGACAACCAGACAGTACGCAACTTCGTGAAAACTTTTAAATCTTGAATTTGTATAATGATAATCAATCATTTAGGTGGGTAAACTATGATTGACCATTCACTTTGATTCTCTGAAATCAAACTTGACGAAACTGAGATCAGTGTCGTAATTAGAGTTATTATGATACATGTATACAGTGCTTTATTTTTAAACTTTCAGGTGCCGGAACGCTCTTCAAATTAATTATCAATGTTATAGCAATAGTTATTTATATCACATTATTTCAATTACATAATAGAAGCATAGAAGCATTATGCGATAACTATGACTTTATCAAGCAAAGAAAACATATCTGTCATTCTTGCTCAAAACGGGAACGAAGTTTGAGCCCAACTTTAATAGTTATAATATTTTCCGTCTGCGCTGTTACACATGTAAATATCAATGTAGAAAGACAAATTGCGTTATATATTTATCAGCTACCAGTCCCAAGACCTTCGGTGGGCTCTTGGAAGTGCGTGAGGGGGGGGGCAGGAAGTTGCGCGCGCGCCCCAAAGCTTGCTGCAACCTGACCGCAACGCAATATTATCCGTTCATCCTCAGAAAAATCCTGATTTAAAGAAGTACAAGTGTAGGTTCACTACATAAGAACTAATTTGAGCCATCAGTTGTTTAATTACCCTTGCATCAAAACTACTGCAAACGAAGAAGGAGACCAGTGTGAACTCATGCGTGTTCCTGGGCGATAAGGACCTGTGATATTTCAGCCGTGGATTGACAACGGTCAGCAGCGAGCGTGGGAGAGGGTTAGGAGGAAGCGTGTGATGCTGCTCGGTGGACCGCAACGTCGCGCCGCCGATCAGCCTGCGAGGACATACTATTCAGTTAATTTTGGAATGGCTAAGAAAATGACTGTCTCTTCAGGAATATTTCTTCGAAGTGGCGAAAAGCGCATCGTTGAGAAAGTTTCCAATTTGGTATTGTAGAGGAGTACGTCGTTGGCGAAGCAAATCGCTGAACGTACTATGAGTTCACTGATAAGTACCGTATTGAAACTTATCGTGCTGAATTATAATCTAAAGGATATTGCTGGAAATAGTTTAATAGGCGCCAAACTACTGAGACTAAATTACCTCTTTAAAGTGAAAATCTTATTTCATTGGGAGTAAACGGGCGAATGAAATTCGAAAGAAAATGATACCTTCATTTACACCGCCTATTTGAAATCAAACAAGAATTGTCAACCAAGATTAAAAGAGAATGGTTGAATGGAATTGCAACTTTTAGGTACGTTTATATTTCTATCGTGAGTTGTAATAATCGAAATACATATATTAGTTTATGTGCATTTCTATTGGACATAACGTACCAAACTTGGCTAGCCCAAATTAAATCCAGCTCAAAGTTATTTTAATGCAAATTGTAAAATTCCTCTAAAAGCTTATGTCGAACAAGATAAACAATTATTTCGTTTTACATCATCGGTTTGAATCCTTTCAATTCAAATCTAATGTTTTAAGTGGATATAGAGGGCTTGGCTTCCAAACTCATTATTTTGCATTCATTTGTGCTTTTTTTAATAGTCAAAAAAGTACATATTAAAAAATTTTAAGTTATTTGATTAGTTTTTAATACTCAATTAAGAATTGCAAATTCGTATTAAAATGTAAAAAAAATATTTATTATGTTCCCAATTCATTGAAATAATTTTAATATAGTCTTGAAGTGTCATTAATGGCAATAAGAAATTGTAGATGTAATTGTTGTGGATTCCCATATGTTATAAGTGTACAGAATTTTGATTACTGTATTTAAATCGAGACTAAAGACTATCATGTTCTGTAAATAATTGAACAAAATAATGATGCATTCCTCAAAAAACTGCTGTAAAACACTTTCAATTTCTTATTTTTTCAATAATTATCACTTTAGTTTTATTTTTAAATACTATTGTATTACTTTTATTTTTCAGGTAGTTTTTGGCACAGGTGATGGAAATTGGTCATTGAAACAAGTGATGGTTCATAGATGCAGATATTCACGGATATTGTTAATTCTAAATGGCTATTGCATTCTATGACAAGATAATGAACATGTATTTGAAGGTGACGCCAATATACATTTTGCTAATTTTGCAAGCATCATGGACTTTTGTAATTTCATTCGTATTAACATTCACAAAATATATATACATTAATGGTTCAATTTTTTTAGAGTGTATCATTTTTGGAAAGGCAAGTTATTTTAAAATTTTCATTAGGTAATATAACTTGTGTTATAATTCTGTTATAGTTTCAATGTGTACAATGCAGTAGTGCTCTCAGAATGACTAAAAATGAGTATGAGTAATATAAAAAATTCATATTCCCACTAGAAAAGTGTCATTAACTTCAAAATGCTGGTTTTTCGGACATTGTTTTACAACTAGAGTTCTGAATAAAGTTCATGGAGTGTGACAATTTGTAATTTTATTTTGAAAGATTATTAATTTTTACTTTGGTTTCCAAGGGAAAAAGGTTTCAATTTTTTCATAATTCAGAGATCTCCACAGTGTGCTGTTTGTGGCATATAGTATGGACAACACTGCATTCTCAAACATGCAATGATTTCGGCTATTATTCATCTTCAAATTACCAGAGAGAAATATCTCAGATTGGGTTAATGATTCTTGGGCAAAGAAATGTCCTTATTAATGTAATAGTGTTGACCGTGATAATTTTCTGAAACATTTCCCTTGCCAAGTGAACAAAATACTTTCCTTTTGAAATAAAACAATTCAATATTACTAGACATGATTCTCGTGCCCTTTAAAATGCAAAAACCTGCATACATATGCCAGATAAAATTTGACAAAACATGCACAATCAAATTTTAACTTGGTATTTTTTCATTGCCTTTTGAAAGAGGAACACTAAACAATTTTTCAAAATTTTACTCAGTCAAATTTATCCTTTTGTGAGAAATGAACCTTTTTAAACATTCTACTACATCACCAGATGTAAATGGAGCTTTTTGTAAGATGAAATCTTAGCCAATGGGAGGTCAAATTCTGCATTTTCTCCTCTTGAGTCACGATTTTTTTCATTAAATTTCATAGAGGTTTTAAATCGAATTTGAATTTATTGATTTATATAATTTTTCCTTGGCAGTCACACTTGCATGTCCAAACACTAATTTCAAAGACATTGTAATGTCTTCAACAATATTTAATGACTTCAATAGAGGTAATGCTGCTGTTTTCAATTTCTGAATTGGTATAGGCAAATATATTTGATTTTTTATATACATGGTTTTATAACATTTTATTTTAATTTTTGCATGCAAGGAGACTAAGAGTCTGCTCCTAATTATTTTCCCCTCCCTTGTATCGCTGTCAGTTACCAGTGATACTGAATAGTTATCTATGTGTGTGTGAAATTAATCAATATTATTCGAAGATATATTATAATCCTAAATTTTGAAGCAATCCAGAAAAGTATACATTTAATAAAATAACTAGCCATTAAAAATCACTTCAGAACTGGTTATTAATTTGCTAAGAAAACTTATTTGACTCATCCAATAAAATTAAGGTCAATCATTTCGTCCCACGCTAAAGTGATGAGTCTTCTCCCACCTTACACAATACTAAACTTATGATTTATCCCAACCTCTCACTATATTTATTCGCTGTTATTGAGTGCACAGTCTTCTGTAAATTTTTTTGTACAGAATATTATGTCCTAACAATAGTTATGACATTAACTTGTTGGGAGTGTAAGATTTGTAAATGCAGGTCAATGAGTTTATTCATTGTCAAATGGGCAAAGAGGTTTCTAAGCAATGAGATTGATTCAAATTGCAGACCCAGCAGGTAAATCAATGCTGGGCAATACATTTTAATTCCAGTTTTTAAATTCATTTGACTAATGTGATTTGATTTTTATAGTATGTAAATATCAAAAGTAAAAAATATAAATATGATTTATGTTGGTGATTTCTTCCATATGAATTTTTGATTTTAATAGTATCTAAACCATTTATGAATTCATTATAATTGTAAATTAAGTGTTAATTTTATGTAGATGTGCTGGTGAATGCAAGAACCCTAAGTATAATGAAGGGACTAATAGAAATCAACCTTTGTAACCAAAATTAATATAAACATAAAACAAGAATATTGAATTTGTAAAATGAAAGGTTAAAAGAAATAAACAACAAATACATTCGAAAATAATTTTCAGCTACATATTTAGCCATAATTTAAATAAATCTTGGCCAATTTATAAAATGAATGTGAATTAAATTCTTTTTGCGATCAGTAATAAAAGTTGCTATTTAAATGTACTTGTGAAACAGTTTTAAAATAGTTTTGAAACAGTTATAAAACGTTTTTAAAATAATTTTGAAACAGTTATAAAATATTTTTGAAATAATTACTGATGACTGTAAACATGTTCTTAGTCTCTGTATTTTATCCACCTGATCACACAAATGATTAAGTGGTACATCAATGTTTCATTATCATATGTTAGCTATTAAGTTTATGTCAATACATTTCATTCTATTGTGAATTATGTTGTATTATACACATTTTCCTTTACTAAATAAATATTTTAATGCTAAATTCTAATATTTTATTTGTAGATACATGCTGTTTCATAATATTATATCTATATATATATATATATATATATATATATATATATATATATATATATATATATATATATATATAAGGAACCTATAATATATACATTTCATTAAACAACAATGCAGGCATTATTGATGTATGTGTATCTACCGTAATAACAGTCAGACTACAGGATTTAAAGGCTTTTGAGGCTTATTGTGAAATTTAATTATCACTAAATGCATAATTTTTATGCAATTATTTCCGTTTTTACGGTGTCTGATTGAGTAGGTAAATACAGATATGTTTTTGGATCAAAAATAAATAATGAATATTTTATTAATAGCAGTACAACGCATAACCATCCTATACCCGTCAACGATCAGTACTTGTAACACCAACAGGAAATGCTTAAATAAGGCAACACGTATGGCTGGCTGGCACTTCAACCAGTTAGCTGTGCAAGGCGACACGAAAAGTCGGCTCCTTCTATCAGTTTCGTCCGGATGCGTCATGACGGTAGGCTGGATCCTCCAACCTATGTTGCTCGCTTACGCCGAGCAGATACCCAACTCTTCCGATAAGGTTGCTTGGGGTCGGTAGCTTCTACCCGTGCACTCCTGACAAGGTGAATTCAGAGGAGTGCAACAAAGGACTCTTTACGATGCAACTTTTCGTTCCAACTATCTCGGTCACGAAACAGCAACAGTGAACCTGGTTGGGCCTGTATTATCATGCGTTCCCTTGATACAGGAAAATTGATCAGGTGTACTGCAACTGTTCTTTTTTCTCTGTGTAATGATTCAACTTCATCAACCACCCACATTTACTTCAATTTTCTTTGCTTGTCAGGTTTTGTTTTCATCTCAGACCTGCAATGAATACATGAATCTAATTACATCATATATTTCAATGTTTTACAAATAATAACGTGAATAAATGCTAATTTTTATTGAATTTTTTTAATAACCTGAAAAAATATGCGGTTTCTTTGGGTTATTGGGAAGATGAAAACATGGAAATAGTAAACACAATGTTAAGCGGTGATCATTAACATTGATTACTTGATATTTTCCTTAGGGGTAGGTTTTATTGGTTAAAGATTTTCAACGATTGAACAGATACCTTGATTGACCCGTTTTCGTTTGATAAACCGCTACGTCCTTCCAGTACAGATGGTCGTGCCAGATTGAAGGTTTCGGGAGTTTCATAGACTGGAGAGTAGCGTCAAACAAACCACTTTCGAACTCTGACAATATTTGTGGGTTTGAAACTGCAATGTAGTCTGTGTTGGGAAAATATAACTTGACCACCAACTTCGTTCTAAGCATTTTCTTTGGAAAATGCTACGGCATTGATATTTACTAAACTGTAAATATATACGCTCAATCTCATTGAATTGTTTTAACATCTTTTTTTGTTTTCTTTTAGTAGTAACAATTCTTTTCACCAAGTACGTCTTTGTTATATTTTAAGACGCTCCAATAATTGAATTTTAGTAGTATTTATTTCCAAGTATTTAGTAATTCACGAAATTTCATTTAAATGATTGCCAATCTTTTTTTTTATTATTGCACCCGAACAGTGGATAATTTGGGGAAATTAAAAACCAATAATTTTATTTTATTTAATAGGTAATTATTACAGCCAAATTAGAAACTTGATGCAATGTGGCTAGGCCGAAGGCCTTTAAGCCATTACAATACCTACATTCTACCGCGTTCTAACCTTTCGCCTTCTGGTATTCACCCCAAATGGTCTCTCCATCGCCTCAAAGCCGCGGAAACGAGACCATAAGGTACGGCTGAGGGAAAAACCCCTGAAGGGGGAAAAACCTGCCGTCAGAAGCCGAGTACATGCTACTCTATCCGGTTTTTAGACTATTTATTTATTTGGCGCGGGCGTCAGGCATTCTCCTTCCAGTGTTTAGCCTCCACCGCACCTGAAAACAAACAGCACCACAGAAAATCGTCCGCACCAACGCCTCTGCCCTAACATTTCCGATTCCCACTTCCCTTCGCCCCCTAATGTGCTTTATTTTAACCGTTTCCTTTATTTTATTTTAATTTAATTTTAATTTATTTAACTTATTTTAATTAATTTAATTTTAATTTATTTAACTTATTTTGATTAATTTAATTTTAATTTATATAACTTATTTTGATTAATTTAATTTTAATTTATTTAACTTGTTTTAAATTAATTTAATTTTAATTTTATTTAACTTTTTTAATTTTTTAATTAATTAATTTTTTTATTGATTTATTACATATTTCTCTCCAGTCTAGGCTCTGCTCGTACTAACCACTGCTGTTTTCCCACTCCTTAATTTCAGTTTCTCTAGTGGTCCGAACCTTTCCGAGAAATGTTCCTAATTCTTTCATGAAGTTAGCTCTTTTATCCCCTAGAATGTTTTGGGCGAGCATTACGTTCCTATGTTGGAAGTAGTAATTTCCCATTCCCATCCATTTTCTTCTCCAAGTTTCGGTCGCACTGCAAATTAAAAGGATATGGATCCAGTCTTCCCTATCACCGCAAAGCACACAGATGCCATTACCATTCGAGTCCTTTAATCTACGTTGCATCCACCCCCCGACCCTGAACCAAGCGTATCCCCCTCTTGCGTCCTTTTGCAGTGTGTTTACGTAACGTTCGCAACCCCATAACGGACTCGCGTGAATTTGCGCAACTAGCGAACGTTTTTCGGCTGTTGCTGCCAGGATCTCTTACCTTTTAATATCCGCAAGTCTATCCGAAATTAGCTGTTCTCTCTCACGTGTTACCCTATCTCCCACCATCTCCGGAGAAACGTCTCCCAGACCTGCACGATCCAGTTGCAGTTTAATTTTATACGACCAGTGGCGTTGGTTGCTTCCCTGTAACTGCACTCAAAAACATCTATGTATAAGTGTGTCAGCCTGTTCACCTGCTAATTTAATCCAAAGTTTAATGGGTTTCATTTTAAAATCTTTACAAATTCCTACACTACCGACCTCTCTTAGGACTCCGGCATTTGCTGCGAATCTAGAGACTCCGAGAATTAATTTGAAATAATCTGTTTCGACGCTTTCTAGTCGATATATCCTATCCACTTCCCAGATTTCTGCCCCATAATTCATTGCTGGGAGAACTAGCGAGCCTTGTATTATATAAACATTGTTAAAACTGCATCAGAGTTATCGAACCAAGCCAGATATTCAAACTCTAAAATACAGGCAACCAACGAGCAGAATCAAATAAAACTATGAAAATAGTTTAGTTTAATTTTTTTAAAAACTTCGTAATGCGCAACTAGCGAACGTTTTTCGGCCGTTGCTGCCAGGATCTCTTGCCTTTTAATATCCGCAAGTCTATTCGAAATTAACCGTTCTATGTCACGTGTTCCCCTATCTCCCACCATTTCCGGAGAAACGTCTCCCAGACCTGAACGTTCCAGTAGCAGTTTAATTTTATACGACCAGTAGCGTTGGTTGCTTCCCTGTAACTGCACCCGAAAACATCTATTTATAAGTGAGTCAGCCTGTTCACCTGCTAATTTAATCCAAAGTTTAATGGGTTTCATTTTAAAATCTTTCCAAATTCCTACACTACCGACCTCTCTTAGGACTCCGGCATTTGCTGCGAATCTAGAGACTCCGAGAATTAATTTGAAATAATCTGTTTCGACGCTTTCTAGTCGATCTATCCTATCCACTCCCCAAATTTCTGCCCCATAATTCATTGCTGGGAGAACTAGCGATTTAAACATCGTCTCGACACCTTTAAAGGCAATTCCGGAACCCTGCGCACTGCGCAAACGATTTCTTTGAGCGCAATTCTTCCTTACTGTGCGCCGCCAATATGTGATTACTCCATCCCCATTCATGGAAAATTTTGCCCCAAGATATGTAAATGTTTTACCCGGTCAATCTCCTCCTGAGCGTAAACCATTTCTCCTTGTTACCCCAGATAAATCCATTCTTGAAGACAACTACTTTGGTTTTTGAATATTTACTTTTAATCCCCATGTTTCACTATACGTTTCTAGGATATTTAAACTTTTTTGTAAGCCGTCAATAGTCTCCGAACATAAAACTAAATCATCAGCATATAGTAGTCCGGGAATGTTCAGGCCCTCAATTTCCGGCGCAGATGTATCCGCATCCTGTAACCACGTCAATAAATCGTTTATAAACAAGATAAACAATAGCGGTGAGAGAGGACAGCCCTGTCTTACTCCTACTGTCGATTTTATTTTTCGCGTTGTACTTCCATCACCGCACCTGACACAGAAATTTACGTCTTCGTATATGCTCTGCAACACTTTTAAAACTTTACGTGAGACGCCTAGCTCATTAAGTTTTTGCCATAAAGCTTTCCTATTGATAGAGTCAAAAGCCATTTCGAAATCTACAAAACTGCAATATAAGTGGCCCCGTTTACGCGCAAGCGCCTGCTTTACTAGGGTATCTAACACTAACCAATAATACAATAATAACTGAAAAAGCACCGAGGTACTTGCAAAATAAACCAAATCAACCCAGCTTACTTGTGAGAGGGAATCCCCTCTGGGAACCTCATTTATAAGGATCTTATGCACAGGGCAGTGGAGTGAAGGGATTGGGAAAGGGGGCGGGGAGCGAGCTTAGGATTACGTGTTTATGATGCTTACGGAGGTCTGAATTGATCTTTGGGAAGGCGGGATTTGATTCTGGTTGGACCGTTACTGGATTTTCCTAGCTGGTAGAGTCTGGCACCGGGAACTAGGTTTAGGTTGGAGAAGAATTTTTGATAATGATGGAATATGGTGAGTAATGGTATCGATGTTCAATTCTCTATGGAGCTGATTATTGGATACATACCACGGTGCGATAACCGATGTTCGGAGGATTTTGTTTTGGAAAACTTGAAGCCCTTTTAAGTTTGTTTGTGCAGCACCTCCCCAAACAGGGCAGGCATATGTTAGTGATGGTCTAAGTGCAGTTTTATAAATATGGAGGGTTATATCAGTTTGTAGCGCTGATTTACGGTTAATGAGTGAATATAGGTTGAAGAGAGCAGCATAAGTTTTGTTCAGCCTATGGGTAATGTGGGGTTTCCACGTGAGACGGGTGTCTAGGATTGCTCCTAGGTATTTTATGGGTTTGTTGGATGGGAGCCAGGGAACAGGTGAACTTCCTATTGTGAGTGTAGGAGGGTTGGCTATTCTTTTGAGTGCAAAGATTTTAGCTTCGCATTTTGCTGCGTTTAAGTGCAGGCGCCATTTTGCTGCCCAGTCATAGAAAGTGTTGATGTCTAATTGTAAATTGTTGATTGCTATTGAAAGATCATGGTGTATAGAGAATATCGCGATGTCATCTGCATATAAAGCTGTGGAACAAGTTGTGGTACATGGTATATCTGCTGTGAACAGATTGAAGAGGGTTGGGGAGAGAGGTGAGCCTTGAGGTACCCCGGCCTGAATTATTTTAGGGGCGGAGAGTGAGGAATTTATTCGCACCGAAAAGCTTATATTTTCGAGAAAGCTGCTAATGATTTTGAAATGATAATCGGGAGTGCCTTGGTTCCTTAATTTGTAGAGCAGACCTGTGTGCCAGACTTTGTCAAAGGCATTAGCGAAGTCTAAAAAGACTGCAGCGCAGTACTGTTTATTTTGAAATGCTTGTCCTATGTTTTCTACTATTCTGAGAAGCTGGTGGGTGGTCGAATGAAGAGGGCGGAATCCGAATTGAAAAGGAGGAATAGCTTTCGTAACTTGAAGAAATTTGTTAAGTCTGATTAGGATCAGTTTCTCGAAGATTTTGGACAAAGTGGGTAAAAGGCTTATGGGTCTATAGCTGGAGGGATGTTTCGGAGATTTTTTTAGGTTTTAATATTGGAATTACAATGGATTTTTTCAATCTTGCCGGGAAATAGCCTAGTCTGAGGCAACTGTTGAAGATGGCAGTTAAGTAAGCAATGGAATGAGGAGGTAAATGTTTTAGAACTATGTTGGGGATACCGTCTATTCCTGGAAAAGATTTGTTTTTTGTATTCTTAATTATTTGTTTGACATTAGCGGGAGAGATATAACTAATTGGTGATGGAGCTGCATGGAATGGGGATCTTACAAATTCCTCTACCACGTTTTGGAAATTCAAATCAGTAGAAGTATTGGGATAAAAAGCATCTTTGAAATGGTTGGCAAGCATTTCTAATTTGTCTACTTCTGAGTAAGCGATTTCAGAGTTGGCTGATAATGGGGGGATTGCTTGGTTGGGGTGGGAGAAATGACATAGTTTCCACAAAGTATTGGAGTTATTATCAATATTTTGAAGAAGGTTTTGGAAGTTCTGATAGCGAAACTTACTTAACTCTTCGTGAACTTTCTGCGTCATCTGATTTAACGCGGTTTTTAATTGGGGTAGCCGGAGAGTTTGCCATTGTCGTCTTATATATCGCTTATGTCTAATAAGATTCAGGATGTTGGGTGGAAGCGGATTTGATGGGGGGTGCCTCTGGTGGTTGTAATTGGGTGTAGCCGTACTTATTGCCGTGCAGATGGTGTTGCCGAAGAAGAAAATAGCTGAATCGACTTGATCTGGGGTTTTTAAGAAAGGTGGTATGGGGGTGGATGTCGAAAGATACTCTTCGAATAAATTCCAATTGATATTCTTATGGATACGTTGATTGGGGTGATTAGATACTACGAGATTAGCATCGCAGGATAGAAGCACCGGGCAGTGATCCGAGTTTGATTCTGCTAGAACTGATTGAAATAACGGTTTCGTAAAATTTTTGCAAACTGCAATATCTAGGTATCCGGTAGGATGCGGCGATTATACGGATAATGTGAGGGTTTCGGTGGAGCAGAGATAATTAAATTATTATTGATAGCATATCTGAGTAAGAAATTTCCATTCGGGGTGCATGTTCTGCATCCCCATGCGGAATGTTTGGCGTTGAAATCGCCTACGGCTATGGTTGTAGTTGGGTTAGAAAACAGAGTATTAAGGTGTGTTTGTTTCAGGGGGATATTAGGAGGCTTATATACTGCAGTTAATGTAATTGGCGTACCGTGTGACTGATGTAGCGTTATTGATATATTTTCAAGTCCTGGGGTGATAAACGGTGGCAGCGGATCGTGTAGAATCCGTTTTTTAATGTAAATAGCAACTCCTCCTGCTGCAGTTCGAGAAGGTCGGTCGGATCTGTACGTCAAGTAACTCGGAACATTAACCTTATCTTTGGATGTGAGGTGCGTTTCGGTGATGAAAGCAATATCTATATTACAATTATTTAGAAGATATTTTATAAAATTGATTTTGGGGATGATTCCGTTTATATTCCAGTTTAGGAGAGTGAGAGACGAAAATTTATTTTGGGACATTTTCTTGGTTATTTTGAGTATTATGGATCTGGGACAAATATGGATGTGAAGCAAGAGCTAAATGAATTTGGTTGTTGATTATGGGAATGAGGGCTTTGATTACCTGGTTTATTATTTCTGAAATTATATCAGGATGTAGAGAGTGCTATGGTGGGAGGGGGGAAGTGGGTGTGCAGAGTTTGTTGATGGGTATTGTGAATAAGATGGAAAAATATTTTGTTGAGGAGGCGAGGGAGGGGGAATGTTTTTGGGGAGCTGAGGAGGAACGTAATGTTGTGGAGGGATTCTAGACTGGTATTAGCAAGAAGTGGGGTAAATGAGGCGGGGGGGGGGAACTGTTAACTGCCTGTGAATAAAGATAGTTAGATGAACTTCTTTTCATGAATGCTACTTGTCGTCTTTGGAAATATTCACATTTGCGTGACGATGCTAGATGAGCTTGATTACAGTTAACGCAAGTGGGATTAAGTTGGGGGTTTAAGTTGCATTTACCCGGTTCATGGGAGTTAGCGCATCTTACACATTTTGAAGTTTTTTTACAGTAATTTTTAGTATGTCCGAAGTTCTGACATCTTTTGCATCTCACAATAAATGCATTACGGCGTCTGAGTTCTACTGAAACCACGGCACTGAAAAGTCTATTGATGCTAAATAGTTTTTCAAAGGTTGATCTGTCATTCATTAAAACTGCACATAATGGCATGGGAGATTTATCAAATCTTAACAAGCGGGTTACTTTGACGTTCAGAATGTCAACCTTGCTAAGTTCTTCAGTAACTTCATCTTCATCGTAATCAATCGGCACTCCACGAATAACTGCACTAAAGGTGTTAGCTGAAGGGTCTTTGAACGTGTGATATTGACACTTATTCTGATCTAGAAAGTGAATTGTTTTCCTGAAATCTTCTATTGAATTAAGAATAGTTTTAACAGAATTTCCTTTTATTTTAGTGATAAAGTTTTCTCCTATCTCGGAGGTTAATTTACTGATGAGTTCTTTATAGTTTGAAATTTCGTGAATGAATATTGGAGGTGGCTTTTTGATCACAGGCTCTTTTGGGTGAGACGAAATTTGGGGATTTTCCTCGCGGTCGTCGTCAGTCAGAGGCGTGAGCGGGGCAAATCTGTTATTTAAAGGTAGATCCATTACGCCGGGGAGAGAATTAGCCTTGCGTTTTGCGCCGGTTACCTGGAGGTTGTCAAGGCTGCGTTTCCTCGGGTCTGACCTTAGTACTTGAATGTTGTTGTTGGCGGTTGAGTTCTGATAGAGTTGATGGTGATACATTGCAGAGACATCTGGGAAGGGATGCCCCCCTAGGGGGGCCTGGATTTGAGCACTATGTAGCACTGTGACAACTTTTGAGCACGAGTAGAAATAACCACTGCACTGCACGAGTTGATAGAGACTGACTGTTCGTCGCGCAGTTGTGCAAGCACCTCTGCGGTCGGCGCAGGAACGACACTGAGTAAAGAAACTTCGCTAGTCGGCGCTAGTTGAGCTGTACGGTGCGGAGCGATCCGCACAGCACGACAGTCGACGAGAGAATGATTGCCAATCTAAAATATGTTTTAAATAGAATTACTGATATTGTTAAAAAATATGTATTAACAACGCAAACAAATACAATTTTGCAATGAAATTTCATTGCGGATGAGATATCTGTCATCTATCGAATAAGGTAGTTTATGTAAGTCATTTTATATGTATTAAGAATTCGCAATGATATTTCACATTGCAATGGAGGTTCCCTAGTGAATTTCTTTTGGTTAATATTAGGATTTAAAAAATGTGCAATTTTACTGAATTTATAAAGAACAAAATTTTAAAATTACATTGATACTTACGAGGTCCGCTAGTGATCTTTAATTTTGTAACAAAAAATTTGCATGCACTTACTAATCTAGAAGAAGAGACAATGTAACACGATTTCACATTAACTCGCATTCGTAGTACATTATTGCATAAAAACATCAAATTAACAGTTTCAGAAAGATGACCCTGAATTATTGAATGATAAATTGAATTGAAAATTTTAATATGAAGTATATATACTTTCATTTAGAAATATCTATACTTGTGGAAATGAAGTAGTATTTTGTGATTTGTGATTCTACTCATGTGATCTTTCACAACACAAAATAAATATTTCTGTAGTTGAAAACCTGAACACTCCATTCATCCAATCCAAAGCAGTTTACAGTAAACAGTTAATAGAATGTTTCCCTATTTTTTAATGATAATGGTTAAACAAGAGGAACAAATAGTTTCTGACTCTAGGTTTAAACAGGAGCTTTTAAAAACAATAATACAGCTATTCGGTTGCTCTACACCCCTTTGATAGAAAATCAGAAACAATCGTTTGGGCGTAATGCTTCTTGAAAAATAATTTGTTTATAATCGATTTGCTTCCTATTTGATAAATATATCGACTTGCAAATTGCAGGACTTGAAAGAGAATATAAAAACAAAAAAAAGTTATCCTCATTGTAGCCGTAAAAAGTCGAATTTAGCGTAATGAAATTGGCCACAGAATTTGTTTAGAAGCAAGTTCATTATAAGCGTATATGGCAGGCAAAAGCGCGACATTGGAGAACTGTTGTTTCACTATGCTTATTTAGAGCGAATGAATTAAGCGCAAACAAATGATGTCATTGTAAGGTGTTAATTTCTGATAAACAATTACACATATTTCGAGAACGAATTATGATAGCACCGATCGGATTCCGGAATTTTGCATCACATTTAAACGTCATCCAGATGAGACAATAAAATAAATTTGCAACATTTGCAAATTTATAAAAAAATCCAACTTTTGCAAATATAAAGAGGGGAGAGACTCCCGATGTCTCAGAGCCGAATATCGCAAATTAACAACTTTGCAACAATTTATAATTTTATAAACAATTTCGAAATATGCATTAGAACGGTCGGGAAGGCTCCGCAAATTGTGCCTGAAATGAACATCTCAAAATTGCAGTTTGACAGGAGTTACAAATCGATTACTAAAAGTGAGAAGAATTAATGCTAAAATGCTTATTATTTACTGGTCTATTGACAGTAATTGTGAATGGAAAACCCCGCTCAGAAATATTTTTTTGTCTTGACGATATTTCCGCCTTGTACGTAAACGAATTAGTCCTCTCCCCCTGAGACAGCATGCTTTCTACCCCTTGGGATCTTGCACCAATCAAAAACAACTGCGTGGAATTTTGCCGGCCAATTTTTGTGAGGGAAAGGGTACCTATTTGAGTCTACAAGTTCATGTTTGCGTATAGAAATCCTTTATGTATCATCCAATTGCTGATTAATACTAATTTTCCCGAGAACCTTTAAATTCATTTCATTGTTTAGGTGGGTTTTCGAGAGAGCATGTTTTTTACATTTCGCAGGTAATTGCTTGATATCTTTAATTCCACTCTTGCCAGTAGCGGTAGCTCAGTGCATCACCTGATGTCACTGCAACGTCTCTGACCGGGAGGTCCTAGGTTCGAGTCCTGACGGTGGCAGGATTTTCGACACTAGCTTTTCAGATAGGTCGAATTCAGTCGCTGTCTGGGGGAGAATTCTAGCGGCCGGCTGCTCTGATCGGTAGTTTTTCGTGGTTTCTCCGATCAACACCAGGCGAATGCCGGAGCAGTACCCTACCAAACGGGCCACGGACCGCGTGCGATCTGTCCTTCCTCTTCCTTGTCATATCCTCGCCTCTTACACACGCACTTACACTAACATGCACTACACTACCACATATTCCGAGAGACAGGTCGGGAGCTTAGAGCTTGTCCCGACTGGGGCGGTGCCCCGCTGGTGGGAGAGTCCTGGTTAGGGGGAAACCCCACTAGTCGACGGTAGGTCGGCGCCGGATCTCGCCATCCAGCGGGGGAAGATCGCCGCCATCTCCCGAGAATAAAACATGCACTACATTAACGGGACTAATGACCGACGTAGTTGACGCGCCCGGAAACACGAAAAAATCAATCAATCAATTTAATGCCACTCTTAGTCTTTTTTTGTCGCCCCGAACAGAAGACAAGGAAAACAAAGAAATGAATTTCTTTCTTGACGTCCGCAAATCCACTCCCATTTCTCGTACACTGATCTATTAAATTTTCTACTATAGGACCTATTTTTATCACTGGAAACTTGATTGATACAGAGGTCGTGTTTAGTTGGGCCTAATCTTGTGCTAAAATTCTGTCTACATAATTTATGTTTCTGTTTTGTAAATACTTTCTTATTTCATTCATGTTGTTTGGCCTGACATTCACAATTACTCTTTAAATTATATAATTACACTCTTTAAAAAACGGAATTACTACAATGTAGAAGCACTTGAAAAAAAAAGTATTCTAACACATCTCTTGGGATCGTATCGAATGGACACTTGTGGCGCAGGTTTGCGGCAGAACTGGCGGGGCGGTCACAGAATTTGTGACCTGCTCGTGCCATATGCGTGCACTATCTTCTCTCAAATGCCGCCTTTCTATGGAGGCAGCTCCTGGTAAACGGCGAGGCAGTGGACGCTGGCTACCCGTGACCTAAACCGTGTTGCCAGATCTCATGCTGGTGCCTTTACTGAATAGCGTTCATTGCCTCAGAGCAAAAATAAAAATAGCGCGCTCATATTCATCAGGTTGCAATAGCTCATATAACAAAATAAGCAATTTTAAAATACTATTAATAAATGAGGGACACGTGACCATGTTACCTTATGAGAAAGCCGTCCTGCTTGAATTTATTTGTTATGAAATTTATCGATATTTTAAAAGTTTTCAAGTAAAGATATTACTCTTTTTTAATATTATCTAAGAAGACAGAACTATTTTCAGATGAAATGATAGCTGGTATTCCAAGAAGCTTCCTAATTTGAAAGCCGGATTTCGAATTCCTTTAACTCTAGGGCTAGAGCTTCTTTCCTATTTTTTTTTCATAAAATGCAGCACTGGGTGCTTCTATACATGGCATGAATCCGATATTCATTAAAATTTCGTCAATTGTTTTTTCGAGTCTCCTGAACTTCTTTCGCCGAAGAATCGTTCATGAGTTGTTTTACGATTTAGTGGGATCCAAATTGCACTATTAGGAAGTTAAGTAACTTTTGAAAATCCTCAGAGGCGACCAGAACGGGGCTAATGTATCAAAACCGATGTAACTTGCACCAGGTTCCAACTTAACTGAGACTCTGAAAATTTTGTTTCATTCTAAGCAAATATAAAATATATTTACTTATAATTCAAGTTAACTGTTACAAGTTACGTCTCGCGCATGGAGATACTCTATTTGATTTTTGGAGGGGTAATTTGTTTCAAACAAAAGGCCCCCGTGGATGTACTGCCTCTGGCTTCTCGTTTTCTCTGGGCACCCCTGTGAGATACTACGAGAAAATATGTGCTCTTAGAGACCGCTAACATTATTTATACACAATCAAATCTTCTGAAAATGTATTCACTCACATCATGAAAACCTATGTTACAGTAAGTAGATTTTTTCCTTCAATTGTTGTGTTTTTCTGTAGTGAGCATCTCAGGCAAGGGGAATATCATTAAAGTTAATTTATTTGTTGAACTGTCAGTGTTTTTGAATGCGAAGCCTATCGAGTTGCTTTATTGTCAGTCATTTCATATTAACTTATTATACTATTGTTAATAATTCTATAAATTGTATTGTACCTGGTCCCAGTGTTAAGAGGACATATTAGCTTTCAAAATGAAGCGTTGCGAGAAAACGACGAAGGCCAATGAATTTTCGACGGGCAAAATGCCCTATATGCCATGTCACGCTTGTGGCCTGTGAAACAACCGTGACTCAATTTTCGCTAAAATAAATATTCCGACAATATTACAGTTTTATTCACTTGTAGAGGCGGGATTTCGGATCTTTTATTGGGGGGCAAAGGATCCCCCCGCATACCATAGTAAAAAGTTCCCCTAAACCAAATGACACTGAGAAGTTACACTATAAATTAAGATAAAACAGGTGTCTTGGCCCCGTACCACCATCCACACCCGTCTTCAGCCAGACATGTTTTTAATTTTATTTCGTCAACTTCACTGATTACGTCACTACTTCATTGATTAAAAAACATGAAAACTAAGAAAATAATTTATACTATCAGATAATCGTTCTCGTATATGTACGTATATACTGAGTAATATATGCAGTATAGAGGAATTTACGTAATGCCACAGAAAATCGCTTTCGAGAATTCAACGAAAATACACGTTTTGGGATCCCCTGATACCAAAAAATTGTTTTTTACTTTCTCGAATACGCACGTATATACGGAGTAATACACGTAATATAAAGTTATGTAATGCTGCCCAGAAAAACGGCGGATTTTTGGCGGAAAAAATCATTGCTGGCCTCTGGTGAAGAAAATGTGCATAAAACCAATTACTAAATTATCTCTAACACATAGTGTAACCAGAATCCCTATTTTGTGGGTCTTTGACGCCGAAAAAACAATTGGAAGCAAAACGTCCGTGCGTCTGTCTGTCCGTCCGTCCGTCCGTCCGTCCGTCCGTCTGTCCGTCAGTGAACACACATAGCGCCTAAACCATTCTTTCGATCTTCTCCAAATTGAAGAATCCCTTGTCTATCTAGATGTAATTGAAATTTTGAAAAACATTTTTTTAAATTTGGGGGTACTATACATGAAGCCCCCGGACATTTTCCAAATTTTCTCAAAAACGACTCCAAATGTTTTTTTTAAATTTCTTGTAAAAATAGAGTTAAATACACTTTTAAAGGTCTTATAGGATGAATTTCTCGGACTCTAATTTCACTTTAATCTGAATTTCGAAAATTGCAAAATTTTGAATTTTTTCCGCGTTTCTACAACTAAAAATTAATTTTTCCTTTAAATAAAATTTGTTGCTCATAATTAGTTCATTAAGATCATGTACATTTTTTGAAACTTTTAGTCGTTTTCGCGCAATACTCTGTGCAATATTTGCAATTTTAAAAAATACAAAAACAAGATTTTCTCAAAAGCTCCATTTTTTCTTTAAAGTTTGGTAGGGATATGCTAAATGCACTCTATAAGATGACATAAACATCATATTGTTCTATTCTTTTATATTTTCA
This sequence comes from Teleogryllus oceanicus, assembly GCA_964035755.1. Classification (NCBI taxonomy): domain Eukaryota; kingdom Metazoa; phylum Arthropoda; class Insecta; order Orthoptera; family Gryllidae; genus Teleogryllus; species Teleogryllus oceanicus. The sequence continues at coordinate 160,250,276 of CAXIVR010000001.1, forward strand.
ATAATTACAAAACTATTTTTTCACGTGTGTCACGTCCTTAATATTTACATTAGCGACAATTTGTTTACTGTTTGTTAACAAATTATTGTATTTACGAGTACATATGCTTTAAATAATGTGATATTAAGTTTCACGAAAACACAACAGTTTTCTGTTAAAATGAGTTCCAAATTCCGCATTTTCAAAAACGCATAAGTACTTTTCTCCAAAATGGTTCCAATTTTTTCTTCAAACTTTTCCAACAGTCAATGCAAATTACATTGTTTGAAAACATTAATTTTAAGAGGATAGAGGATAGGGCAAAACTGTAATACTCGCCCAGACCAAAGAAATGACAAAATTAACTAGTAAGAGAAAGTTTATGACATTCCGTAGCCTAACTGGTTTCGATTTCTAGTTAAAAAAGTTACAATTTCCACGTCTTTAAATTACATTGACTTTAAATACACTTCTAAAACGGCTGCAACAGTTCTGTGCATTTATTTTAGTATTTATTATAAATTTGTCATGAAAATTGTCCTGCTGTCCACAACATTAAACGTTTTTGTTATAATACTGAAACCAGCATGATTAAAACAAGATGATTCGCGTTTATAATAACAGAAAAGTGAAATTATTATAACATTGATAATAACAGAAAATAGTCAGTTGAGATAAAAGGTTCGATTTTTTCTCAGTGTACACTTGACATCAAACAAATATCATGTATTAGTTACATTATACCTTAAAATATAATGGGAGAACATACAATATATAATATAATAAACCGTTTTAAACAACATCATCCGTATATTTTCACTTTCTCACTTTTTCAAAAATTGTAAACGCCCAGTTTTTGGTCTTTAACACACTGTATTTTAACGCTACAACTATTTTTTAAGATTTGTTAAAGAAAATCCTTTTTCTACAAGGACAAGGTCTAAACGTTTCAGTTTGTCGATTACGTTTGCGTAGATTACAAGGAATGCTGCAAAAAACACATGATTTTTATCACACCGCGAAACCACGAAACGTTGTTTCGTGAGAAGCACATATTTTTCGGCATTTTAAATATTTAAAAACGCTAGGAATGCAAATAATTTATATAATCATAATATACGTTCAATCGATTGTTATATCTTGTGATTTTACGCACAAATCTGTTAATTTTCTAAGTAAATAACGTTGAAAAGCAATATAATTGAAAGATGATTTATTAATACACAGTAATTAATTCACAGTAACGCTAAACATTATCCCGCGAGTTTTATAGTACGGAACGAAAGTTCATCAATTTATTAATGTATCGTATTAGGTCAGCTTAATAAAATTATTGTTCGCTTAATTATTAAATTTCTTTAAAGCATACAGAAAAAATAAGTCGTTTATGATAAAAAGTTTGAAGATCCGCGAAAATAAATGTTTTTAAAAAACTTGTCCCAATATTGAGGGGAGGGAGTTCCCTCCCTTGCCCCCTCCCCTGAATCCCACATCTGATCACTTGCCATATTAGTTCGGTCAGGGATATTAGCCTGTAACGGATTCAATTAATTCCTAAGATCATTGTTGTCTGAGTGTTCAGTGGCGAGCCTGCAAGCCAATATAAATTTGGTATCATCGGCTACCATTTGGCGCCAAATTCGGCAATGCCCAACAAAAATGTCCAACAATGCAGTCCGAATCGAGGCTGACCAAAGGATAAATTTGATCAGTTCAGACAGGGGATAAAAATAATAACATCAACATATATTCTATCAACTTGACTTCATGCTTCAAGTGTTACTTAAGAAGGTGTAAGGGAAGAAAAGTGAAAAGCATTCCCGGGGACAAGTATTGGGTATTATAGCGAGCAGCGTTATTCGAACCGCATGGAGAGTATTGTTGGAGGAGATTGAATTGCCGATGTCGAAGCGCGGTCCTTCGTGGGAGGGAGAGCGCTCGAGGAGCCACTTCATCCACGACAAGCGCAGCAATCAATACTCCGCGCCCAGCGGCGGGCAGCGCCCTTTCAGGCGCGTGGAAACCACTGCCTCTTCAAAGATTGTGCTTCCAGTGACAAATTAGCTAACATTTGTTATCATCACATGCGCTGCTTTTAAAACTTGCTCGTTCTGACACTTGTTATGCTGGCATCAGAATATTTAGAATGCATTGTGCTCAACGGAATGTATTTGATTTGCATTCTTTTCTACTTTGGTAGCAAGCCCTCACAGATTGAGCTCCCTATTAAGTGAAGGTTAGGCTGCACATACGTAATACTAGACACTCGAGGGCAATAAGTCATCGATCCCCGCGCTGATCCCTCATCCATTTTCGAAACTAAGTCATACTTCATTCTCACTCCGGACTCGCTCGTATCTCACATGAGCGAGTCAACCTCTTTGGTATGCAAAACATCGTCATACCGTTTTTGAAGTAATTTTTCAAACGGCGTTATTCATCTTGATCGTGGAAGAGACGAAGACGTAGTTTTTTTCCAAAGAAATCGATTCTCAAATTTCAAACAAATCTTGAATAACAAAGGAACATTGCTTCCCGCCGAAACACTCACAGTACTTCAAGAACTCTTATTTCCAGCACAAAATACTGATATCAACAATATTAACAATACTCGCGCTTATGACACAAGAGGATCAGTAGCCTAGCGGTACCCTTCATTCGAACTCAATTCGGTTTTAGGGTTTGAAAGATTTTATAACCCTGTTGCGAATGGATAATGGGAAGTGGTTGTACTGTTAATAATCAGCCGCCTCAAATGTGAACAAGTGGCAAATATTTTATGACCGCATCGCATACTTTTGAGCATTATAAAATCTCGCCAAAATGCTAGTACCATGAGCGCGTACAAAAACAAGTAAAGTGTCTTCGATCCAGCCGTTGTTTGTAGTGATGTTGCCTTACATATGCAAAGCTTGTCTCAGACGTCAAATAATATAGGCAATTTTATGGATGATAATTGGGAACGCAATATGGGGCGTAAATACCGGTTCTACTTTTTATCCTCAAGCTCTTGCCACATTAAACCGCCAGTAAAACGCAACTTAACAACCTTAGCATCATGAGCTCTCTGGCCAGCGACGAGGCGTGTCCGCGCGCGGCCACGGGCCAAGCGGCGCGCGGGGCAGCGCTGGCGCGGGCGCGATGCTCCAGAACTGCTTCCACGACTATTCGATTCTGCGTTATTTGAATTTCTAAATTTATGTCATTTGGACCTGTGAGAGTCCGGCAAGGCGTTTCTCACCACGCTTGAATACAAGGTTTGGTGTCTAACCTTATGCTGAGTATTCACAAGATCGCCGACTGCGTTCACCCGTCTACGTAAATCCAAATTTATGGCTGGCGCACGCTGTTTCGCAGAGAAAAGAAGCGCGGAGAAAGGAAGAGGGAGTGAAAGTGGGATCTAGGGGTCTGGATGGAAGGAATGGAAATAAACGTTACCTCTACTGCGCCGCGCCGCTGCCTCCTCAGCCATAAACTTAACATCTTTATTCTGCTTAGCGAAGAGGTGCTTAGCAAGTGGTGTTCGGTATATAGGCGTTTCTTACGAGAGTTCACCTCGTGCCTCTGCCACGTTATGAGCTTTTGAGCGCTCACTTAACGAGCTCTGGCCCCACATTAGAGCACATGCAAAACCGCCTGCCGTTAAACAAGTTCATTCCCTTCTCAGCGTCCGTATGCAGTTCAAAGTTGTGTTAAATAGGTTACTTTGTTTCTTATATTATTTTTAACTTATATTTGCCAAATTTATTACGTTTATTTGTCAAATACGTTTATGCTCATTATTTCTACATTTTCTCTTTCATTAACTACTGGTGCTATAGAATGGCACAGACTTTCTCGCAATAGTTAGTTTTCTAATCTCAGGGCTTCTTCGTTCCGAAACGCTGAGTCCGTACCCGACATTTAACCAATTCGGACATCCAGGTTATGCAGAGGTACATGCATTGGTACATATAGAACTTCTATAATAGTCTTAAGCGCAGAAAGACCACACTTGATTTCATGGTACAAACGTTTTACAAATTCAACAAGAGACGTGAAAATTTGAATAAAAGTTGAAAATTTGAAAATAACATACACTTCCAGTTTATCTTGATTAATGGTATTTGCGATTAGAATTGTTTTAAATGGTTTTCAGTAAAGTTTCTGAAATTTCAATTATTTTCTGCAGCAACAGAGAATTGTGACAAATAAGAATACATTACCAAGGCTCGAACCAGGGAATCTTTCCTTCCAAAACGCTGTGTTCGTACACGCCAGTTAACCATCCCGGCCATTTCGGAGGAACACAGTGCTTACTCTTCTAACATAAGTCACGAGTAAAAATAATTCATAAGGTGAGAAAGTAATAATAATTTCGGAACTGTTAGGGGTGTCTAAGATGGTCCCATGGATAGAGTACACAAAGTATTTAAATTTCATGTTGATTGACTAGTTTACTTACATTGGTTCATACAGATGTACAGCGAGACAATTGATTTGACGTGACATACGTTTTAGAAATCGAATAACAGTTGAAAAAAAATGTTTAAAAGTTGCAAATTGGGAAACCATACACAAACACGTTCGGTATATTTACCTATATTGATTGTATTCGTGAGTAGAAGTACATCAAATGATTTTCAATAAAATTTCTGGAATCCTTAAAAGTTTACTGCAACAACACATTTATCATATTAAAATCCCTGCGTGGGATTTGAACTCGGTTCCTTTCGACGCGAAGCGCTCAATCCGTTCACGCCTTAACCGGCTGGGTCATTTCGGTTGGACACGGGCTGCATACTTCTCTACCAATCAGTCAAGGGGTAATAGTATCAACTCTAGCATTAGGAAGCCGATAAGTTGAGAAAATATGAAAAAAAAAATTATTTTGGGGCGATAACAGCAGGCAGCCCAAGTGATGAGCATAAGGCATACACGAAACTAGACCAGACTAAGGAGATTTAGAAAACTAACTACTGCGAGAAAGTCTGTGCCATTCTATGGAACTACTAGTTTATTTGTTTATTTATCTATTTACTATACGCTGTTACATACGAGAGAACTTTAATGAAATATTTGGTGCGGTTTGAGAAAATATATTTTTAGAAAATTGAATACATTGCAGACAGGAATTAGGCTTCATGCACGCACCGATTACTGAGAGTCCAATTAAATATCTTGGTGTGCTTTTCGATAAAAGATTAACGTGAAAACCCCACATCCATGCATTAGTAAATAAAGCCCAAGGGAAAATATCAAAATTATACTCACTAATTAACAGAAAATCCTCATTAAAAATTGAATGTCAGCTTACGATATTTAAATCAATCATTTTACCCACCTTACCATATGCTTGTCCTGTTTGGGGAAACGCAGCACCCTCATCAATAGAGAAACTTCAGACGGTACAAAACAAATGTCTTAGAAAAATCATACAAGCACCGTGGTTTATACCCAATACTCACCCAATACTCTGTCCATATGGAACTACGTATGGATTTAATAAAAAATCACATCGCTTCAGTTTCAAAAACTTTCTATACTACACTTAACACCTCTCACTTAACAAATAATTTCAACCTAGAACGAAATGCTATCCAACCTTGCCGAATCCAATCCAAATTCCCAAAGACAAGTTTCGCCCCCCACAAGAATATATATATATATATATATATATATATATATATATATATATATATATATATATATACACATATATTAAAAAAGTCAAATAGATAGCCTAATTAATATAACCTAGTAAATTTTAAATAAACTCCTAACCAAGTCCATCCAAAATCAAACACCTAAGAAACGGAGCAGCGATGTAAAGCTCAAAAAGTCTAGGATGCCCATCCCTAATCATGATAATATTCATGTATTCAAGCCCTTGAAAGGCCCCACGGCCGAACAAGAGGAAAATAAATGAAAAAAAGGAATTAGGCGAAATCAATTCATGATTTCAAAAATAATGTTCATGGCCTTTATTGAAGATCTGATTTTTTCAACAGACTGTTTTTAAAGCAAAAATCGCTATCTCCAATTTTGTAGTTTTCAATGTTCAGTTTTGGTAATTTCGAAGAACGGAGGGATAGCCAAAAATGTGATTAGCACCATTATTTTACAATCCCTTGTTACATATGAAGAGCAAATTACCAAAAAAAAAAAAAAAAAAAAAAATGGAGCGGAAAAAATTGCTTCGCTCAAAATTACACGGAGACTACTCATATTTTGGAAAAATTGAACATTAACTTTTTTAATGATCCGTTGCTAAATAACATATTTTATTAAGAAAAATGATATATCTTTAATATTATAGTTGTTGGAAGACGGCCAAAAAATGCCCTTCTTCAATTTCCAAAAAATCTAAGATTTCAACAAACGTGAGACTATCACCATTCTGTTAAGCGTACTTTATGCTATTTGAAGACAAAGTTTCTGCAAAATATTTGGTGCTGATTTTGAGAAAAAATTGCAAATGTTTTTGAGGCTTCATGTAAAGTACCCTCAAAAATCAAAATATCCCCTTGAAATTACCAAAGCTACGAGATCATTCAGATCAAGTGTGAAGTATCAATTTTGAAGAATTGATTGAATGGTTTAGGCGCTAGCGTTGACTACAGACGGGCAGATGGATAGACGGACAGAAAGATGTTTTGCCGTAATTCGATTTTTCGGCATCAACGACTCACAAACATGGATTCGGGCTACATCACGTGTTAGAGAATGTTTATCCCTAAATTTAGCAACTGGATTTATCAACTTTTTCGTTACCAGGGCCCTGTAATAAGAGTTTTTCTGCCGAAAATTCGCCGTTTTCTCGCGCAGTATTACATAACTCTAATGCGTAATCGGTAGCGAAAAAGTAATTGACGTGGATACTATTTTTTTCTCAAAATTTGAACCCAGTGTTATTCATATCTAATAAATTTGCAAATAGCGCTTTACACTGACGACCCTGCTCTTATCACATAACATGGAGATATATTAAGAGCTGACAATTACTTACAAGACGACCTCGATACATTCATTGAAAATGGTGAATTAAACATTTCAGACAAATCACAAGCAAAAATATGATATCCCAATTCCCCATCCCACGTAATTATGCACAATAAAAAATACCCGGTGTACCAAGTCAAACAGCAGCCAAGGATCTAGGAATACAAAAAAATTCAAAACCAAATTAGAAAACACACATTGACACAACATAACAAAAGACATAACAAAAATATCCCAACTTGAAAAAAAACCCTCCCTAAAAATGGAGATGCTTATGTACAACTCGATAATCAGACCAACAATGATGAATGCATTTCTTACACGGGAAAATGCAACTAAATTTATTATTCTGCAAACCATACAAAATAAAGGGCTAAGAATCTTCAAAAAGCTCCATGGCGCCTTTCAAACAAACAATCCACCACGAACTGCAAATTGCGACAATCAAAACAGAAAACACTGAAGAATACTTTTCATCAGTCTCCACATCCTCCAGCACCACCATATTCAACTTCAGGCGTACAGTAGAACCGAACCTACGTATTAATGACTAAAGACAGATTCAGATCACCATAATGTAGCAGTAAATCCATCAAATGATATGATGTCAATCGTGTAATCTAATATGCAAACATTGACTTTACTTTAAATTCGCTTCCCGAAAAATTATTGAAACAAACGAAAAATATATACCGCACCCATCCAAGGTACACACAGAAAATAAACCAAAGTTATAAATATATCCAATTTTGACCTTGAAAACATGTGTGTATGTTCGTCTCCTCTACTAATACGGGGCCAAAAATTGAGAAAATGTGTGATTTTTATGAAACACACAACTCCAAAATATAAATAATTCAGGAAAGAAAACTAAACGATTTTGTTAACTGAAACGATCTGTAAATTTTATATTCTACGTCATTATTTAATGTTATTTCATTTTGATAAAATTGTTCATTCATGACTGTGCGATTGAAATATTTTAAATGTAAATAATCAATATTGACATTGTTGCTTAGGCAACGAGTTGTCTTGCATGTTATTGAACTATTTTTTAAAATTATTATAATTTTCCATAATTGTATCCCGTTTACGCCTCTCTGAAAGGGCTCTGTACAGGTGCCCTCCGATGAGAAGGTGGAGGCCGAAAACCGCGTAAGACAATGTTTGCAATCGTGTGTAGCGTGGGGCAGTGTCATTCCCTCATGTATCATATCAATACTCTCACTTCCATAATCCCTTGCTGTATGTGAGATGTGTGCAGTCTGTCAGTCTGTGTAATTGAGGAAGTGGCTCTTTGCACCCTGCGAATGGTACCTACAAGCCCGCAGACGGAGCCACGGGCTCCCGCTATCGTAGATGTTTTGTAATAGGGACGAGATGGGCTAAAGATACCTCGGTGTGATGTTCGAAAAGGAGGAAGGGATCCGCACTAAGAATTGTTGCCAGGCAAGCGGTCGTTACCACAAACGTCCCTGGATAGTTCCCTAGAGAGTGGTGGCACTTCGCTCTGCGCTTTCGAACGAGCAACATCGCTCCGAACGTTCCGCAGAACAATGGCGATACATTTTCTGTGCTAGTACTAAGCAGTGTTAAGTGGACGGAAGTGCGTGTTCAGTGTTAGTGCATCTATATTTGTATGTCTAACAATGATATTCTCAGCACAGGGCAGTTATTTACTCAAGCTCTAGAATCAATTTTACAATCCATAATATCCAACCACCATGGTGGCCGCGGAAGGATATTTGAACTTCACGGGCAACTGCATGGATTACATCGAAGGCATTTCGCCGTAGCCTCAACAAAACTCATTCAACAATTCTTATACGACTAGATATTCACCGGCGCCTGTTGAATCTGGGCAAGTACCTTCACAACAACAAACAACTGGACCAACTCATTCAGATACGCAACAAAGCAAGGGAAGCGAAACCGCGAGGTCAGAGGTGAAGCCAGTGACAGAGACGCCAAACGCATCACCTGGACAGACCCTTCTTCAGAACTGAACACCGACAACAACTTGCAAAAAACTATAATGTAGAAGTGTCAAGTAGACTAAGTTTAATAAATGAAGAGTTACCTGAAGTGCCAGTAGAAGTGAAAAAAATCCCCCCAATCTATTGAACGGGAATTAGTATACAGAATTTAAAAATGAAATCAAATCTAAATTAACAGAAAACTTTACCATCCAGCTCAAGAACAACAAAATTAAAATACAATTCACGATAATGACAGACTTCAGAGCTGCAGTTAAATACTTTATAAATTCCAACAAAAATTTCCATACGTACTCAGAATCCCAGTGTATAGAAATATTCAATAGTGATAAAAAACATTCATCCCACTATCCCGGAAAACGAAATTTTCGAAGACATCGCATCTAAATTTCCATCAGTTACAAAGGTCACGTGACTAAACAAGAACAATGTCTCCATCCCAGTAGTAGCCGTAGAATTCAACGGCACCGAAAAAATAGAAAGTGTTTTGGAATTAAAATACATTTGCAACTCCATAATTAAACCTGAAAGAAAGAAAACTGTAGGCCCCGTTCAGTGCTACCGTTGCCTTGACTTTGGACACTAGAAATAATTGTAATTACCAAGTTTCGTGTGTTTTCTGTGCAAAAAATCACCTTTGAGCAAACTGTCCATCAAAGAAATCAACTCCTTCGTGTAAGAATTGCATTTGAAAGCACAACGCAGCTCAGGTCACACGATATTATAGGAAAATAATAAAAAATAACAGCAATAATGTAAAATCTGGATCGTCGAATCCCAGATCCCACCAATCACGCACGTCATCTCGCAATCATGACTCAACGAACTTTCCATTCTTGCCCACTACAAACAATGTTCCTATTTTCACACAAAGATTAAATTATCATAATCAACCAAGGAATGCAAATAATGCTAATCATCAACAATAATCTCAACAACCAAAATAACCAACACTGCAAATTACATCATAAAGCAATAATCATATTAAATTGGAATGCAAATGGCATCGTAAACAAAATATCCGAATTAGAACAGTTTCTACAGGCAAAAACCATAGATATCGCATGTATAACCGAGACACATTTAAGCCCAAACAAAACATTCACCATTCCAGGATTCAAAACCATCAGAACAGGAACGAAAATTCTGGAGGTGATGTATTAACTTTGTTAAAGTATAGCATTCAACACCACCAAATAACCTTGCCACGCACTCCAGGTAGAGAAAAAATCGGGATAAATGTACCATATAACAATAATCAAACATTAACTATAGTCACTAAGTATAAACCACCCAACATAAAAATCAATAATACTTCTATTAATAAATTACTTGAATTGAAAAATCCATTTATCATAGCAGGAGACCTAAATTCAAAGCATTCTGCTTGGGGATGCTGGACCACAAATCCGGCAAGCGAATACCTAAACAGAATAAAAACACATTGCAGCTTAACATACTAACGCCCACAGAACCAACGCATTTCCCACATGATTTCAACAAAAATCCAGATATATTAGATATAGCAGTAACAAATTTGAAAGACGTATTCTACTCTACTGTTCACCATGAATTAGACTCCGACCATATCCTAGTTGTTATAACATCTAAACTAACAAAACCTCCATCCTCTCCTTCCACAGTGGACACTTACAATATAAACTGGCATTATTTTAAAACCGCTGTTGAAAGATCAATACCAAAATTTCAAATCCTTAATTCTTCTATTGAAATAAATCTTGCAATCAGTGAACTAAATAATATAATAATAAAAACTGTGAATGATTCTCAAAATACAACAATACTAGAAATCAGAAAAAAACTAAAAAACAAATTAATAAAAGTTAAAAATAAAACCGGAAGGCTTTGGAACACCCTAAATCCCAGAACTAAATACATTTTGAAAAAAAAATAAAAAAAGAACAGTATTTCCTCACTGTCAACTGATAATGGGAAAAATATTCACCCACAGAGAAAGCCGAAATTCTAGTAGCAAATTTTGCCAGCACATTCACACCCAATGATTCCATAAAAAATGCCAAACACGATGAAATTTTAAAATTTTCAAACGCTCCTCTTTACAACGTTTCTCCCAGAATTAAATTCATTTCTCCTAATAAATTAAACTAATAATAAAAAAATGCCAAACAAAAAATCTCCAGGACACGACCGAATTAATACCGCAATCCTCACAAGATGCCAATAACAAAGATAACAATGCCATCACATTGTTAAATAATATATACAACTCCACACTAAGAACAGTTTATTATCCCCAAACATGGAAACATTTAATAATACATCCAATAGCATAACCAAATAAAAATCAATCACGTGCAGAAAATTACAGAGCAATCAGTCTTTTACCCATAAAGTCAAAAATTTTAAAAATTCTTGTCAGATTAAACAAACACATAAATAAAACGAACGCAATTCCACCTCATCAGTTCGGTTTCATATCCCATCACTCAACGACGCACCAGCTATTGAGACTAACTGAACACATCCACTCTGCTTTTTAAAAGGGCTATCACACAACCACTGTATTTCTAGATGTGGCACAAGCATTCGACAGGATATGACACCCAGCCTTTTACTTACAAACTAGTCGAAATTGGTACGCAAAAGTATTTAATTCAATTCATCAAAAATTTCATAGCTAACAGAACTTTCTCAGTAACAGTAGAAGGTCACTGTTCTAACCCTAGACAAATTGCCGCTGGGGTTCCAACAGCATCTAATGCTAATAACAAAATGGGCAAATTACTGGAAAATCAAATTAAATCCCTCAAAATCAGCAGTAAAGATCTTCTCATTAAAAACCTTTGCATATCCATCCCCGCTACTCATAATTAATAACGCTATAAATTGGACCACAGTCATGAAAACAATAAAATATCTTGGTTTAATTTAGACTAAACTTAATTGGAAACAACACGTTGAAATAAAAACACAACAGGCGAAAACCAAACTAATCCAATTAAGACCTTTACTAAATTCATACAACCATCTCTCACTGTCAAATGCACTAAGGCTATACGAATCATTCATTCGTCCAACAATATTATACGCATGTCCGATTTGGACCAATATCCCCAAAACCAATCTCAACAAAATTCAAATATTTCAAAACAAATGTTTAAGATTAATAACAAGAGCTCCTTGGTTATTTAGCAATAAACAACACACAAATAGCTCACCAAATAGCATACCTATCAAACAACTTTTACACTAATTTACCCTTCATAAAGGTATCAACTCACCACAGACTCGGAAAACATCCCAAATACAAAACCAGAATAAAGAACAGAATCCCGCTCCATTCTTTCCTCCAGATATTTGCAAGTAATTACTAATTCTGTTGAGGTGCTAATTGTTTCCTCTCACTATTAAAGTTTGTTAAGTACAATTTTAAACTAGATTAAATGGATTAGATTAAGTTGATTGGATTAAGTTCCCACCATACAATTGTAAAGTTTCACTTGTAAACTGATCATTGTAATTTCAACTAAACAATAAATAAAATAAAAAAAGAGTGGTAGCAGCGGGGAGTGGGGAGGATAAAAGCGAAAAGCTGGCCCCGACTTTCAGGAAGTGGGATCTAACTTTTAGGGGACCGTCTGAGCCATTTTGTAGCACTAGTTTGCTCATACGTTCTACCATAGAAAACGGGGCTGGTCAGCTACGAGATGCCAGGCAACATAGTAGATAAAGTTGACGCGTGTGTGTTTGAGGAGGAAGTGCATTAGAAAGCGCGCGACAGGCCGCGTTGGGCGCCGCGCCGGACGCAACCGGTGCGAGTGTGTGGCCGTAAAGACACGGGCCAGATGAATCCGGCCGGGTGGCAGCCGCGCGTCCGACGCAATCTGGCCGCCAGGTGCCCCCAGAGAGCGCGAGCGCCTCCCTGGCTACGCGACACCTTGCGCCGGCCGCAGGCGGGCAGGCGGGCAGGCGGCCGGCTGGCGGCGACGCCCACTGACCCACTTCGCCGCCCGGCACCCGCCTTCTCGACATACCGGCGCGGCGGAAGCTTTGGCCGGCGAACGCCGGAAAAGATCAAGACCGTCAACCAAGCGGCTGCGCCCCGTCACACGAGCCACTTTTCTTTTACAGAAAAAAGCGATGCGAGGCGATATACGAAGTATACTGCAATATGATTTACATAGTCTATTCCTTCAAAGAAGGGACGGACCATGAGATACAATAAAAACGGCATAAATTGATGACCGAGCATACGCTAGGTTACATACAGTTGATCAGGTTCTTCTTACTTTCTTGCCTTACTACGTACGTAGCAAAGAGAAAGTAATCGTGCGACGGATATCGGCGATTTTTTTTATATAAAAACTCTTACTGTTGGGTCCTGGTAATAGAAAAGTGTTGAAGAATCTTGTTCCTTAACATAGTAAATTACTTCCTGTAACCGTTTGGGTAATCATAATACACGTTTTGTAGATCCTCACTTCTGAAAAATGGATTGATGGCAATACGTCTGTCTGTCCGTTTATGGTCGACGCTAGCCCATATACCGTTCACAAGATTGTCTTCAAAATTGATATTCTCTGACCGATCTAAACGAACTCGAGCCTGCGAGTCTCGAGGACTTGCGAGTTTGAAACTGATGTTATGACTTTTTTAGGAACTTTAAAAATAAAGCTTTAACACTTTCACAAAAGAAGCTCCGATATTTTTGTTTAAATTTCTTCCTCGGATAGAACAAAGGACGCTTCAAATTCGCATTTCGGCAAACTTTCTGTACTTTCCAAAATGACAAAATATTGACATGGCAAAAGTACAATAATGATGAAAGAGATTTTTTCTTTAATGAAATCTGATCAAATAATTAGATCTTTAATTAAGGTTATGTACTTTTTTGTTTCTTTTTTGAAAAAGCAAATAGTTTGTGCATAACTTCTGATTGAACTTAACGAATTTATAAAAAAAAAATTCCCAAAACGGCTCCAAATTTTTTCTTTAATTTCTTGTCAGTGATATAGCAAAACACGCTTATAAAATTGAGCATGTCTCATTTTCATAGTAAATAATAGTAATAAATAAGTAAAAAGTAATAAATAATAGTTGAAGAACAGATAAATGCGTTGCTTCTCAAAAATCTTAGGAAAGACATCCACTCGATGTGAGTCAGTGGCGCAGAGGGCTGAAGAAGCGTCTCAGAATGCGGAGCTAAATGCTGCCTGTCCGATACTCTCGTAAAAGATGGGTGAATGCGAGAATACTTAGTGTTCAAGACGCGTGAACTAATTCAGTTATTAGTCCAGTGATTGTGGAGCATGTTATAGGTAGACCGGAATACTTCCCCTACTAGAACATGAGACCCGGCAACGACCTACATGTCGGATTGCCCTGTTTATTATTTGATATTGTGAGAATCACAAAAATGAAGGACGCGTCAACAACAATCCTGTGAACCATATCAAATTTTATGAGGAATTAAATCACGTAATTGAAATAAAACTGCTTGGTGAATCAAGATCTTGTCACTTTAGCAAAAGTCGTAGAAATGAAACACTCGCCCAAAAATGTCCAATTGATTATGAAGAAGATGAAGTGAAAAGGCTAGCTATCGATCTTAAACTGAACGAGAGACAATTAATTATAGAGCTTCGAGATTATTTACACTTGAAGGCAATCCCGGACAGCTTACTTGAAATTTAAAATGCAGTAAAATTGCGAATATATATATATATATATATATATATATATATATATATATATATATACATATATATATATATATATATATATATATATATTCACAAAAACTATTGCGCTGAATTATTCACACTTTGTTCTTCTTAGTAATGGGAATGTTTAAAGAGTGGTTTGAATAAAATCGGACATTGAATAAAATGTGGGGGCATTGTTGATGATGATTTATTCGTTCATGACGACTCCCTTGAACTCTACGTGTCCGCCGCACAGTCAAGAATTAAGCCCATCTTCACTGCATACAAGTATTCTGCCCCTGCGATATATTACTTGAAACTCAGACAAGTACATCAAATTTCTCAAAGATAGTGTCATAGCGAACGCGTGTCCAAATTGGAGGGAATACAATACGTGAATACTTGACAACCACGTCCAAACCAGGACAAAGCCATACTTGCGGGAATGTATTTCATCTCTTAAAATTTTTGCACATCGTAGCGTAAAACGAAATACACTGCAATAATAATTTCATGGGAAAACTTCATTGTAGAAGCTAGCACATATATTTTCCACATAATAACCACCAGAATCGAGACATTTGTCATACTGTGGAATCAATATTTGTATCTCAGTGTCGTAGATGTCTGCCGCTTGAGACAGGTACGAGTGTTCGATAGCACCTGCAAATATGCATAATGCAGACCGGACAGGAATTTCTAGTGATGTGAGAAAAGATGGAAATAGATGGAGACAAGATCCTCCCTGTCACGTAATAAGGTATGTGTCCGACTTTTATAAAAACCTTTAATGTTCCAAAAATCGCAAATGTTCAAACTTTGTTCACGCGCTCCTAGAACTGCATCTTAGAAGCTACAAGTGTAGTTTGTAATGCAATATATTTCTCATTGTTAGATCTTTAAATCACGCCCTGTCCGCGTTTTCGGAATATTAGTAGTTTTAGAGTAACATTGAGATAAACCGTGAGAATGTTTTAGGTTTGACAACCACTGATATGCTTACACATGTCTGTCACATGACTACCACGCTTTGGTTCAGTTGCTTTGCAGGTGAGGGGATTTTTAAATCAGAAGAACTAGGTTTGCACCCCGCTGTTCTCCCACCAAGTTTCTTCTTGAAGTAGTATTCGACCAGTAGAGCAAAGTACTTCTTAATTTCTCGCCTGACAGAAAAATATGATAAATAAAACAATTTATACTATCAGAAAAATATTTTTTGATATTTTCTCAGATCCAAATTCAAACAAAACAAAATGCTTTTGAAAAAATATTTTTAAAAAACTGTGTCCTTAAAACCATGGAACAAGCTTGAAAAATTTCAAAGGTTCCTCTTGAAACACGATTTGTTATGAATTTTTTTCAGTTTTCTTTTCGATTGCTCGGCTGCAGTTAAAAAAATAAAAACCATTCCCCGCCTTTAAATCACTTTGACTTGAAATATACTTTGAAAATGACTGCAACAGTTCTGTGCGTTTATTTTAGTAATTATTATACATTTGTATAGATTGTTGTAGCACCCAGTAATATTTTGGTTTAGAAATTTAGTTACAAATTATCATTTTTTTAATCTTTCAAACACTTTGCATAAGTATATAATACGCTTAGGAAAGACTATAGTTTTTGGCAGTTTGTGAGAAAATAATTCGATCACAGTTAAAGGATAAGTGGGGGACATGTGGGAAATGATGGGGAACTGGTTGAACTCAGATTTGCCATACCTGTTTTACTATGTCATAGAACATGGAGGGGTGGTGGGACGGGCGGCTAAGAAACATTTCGAAAATATTTTTATGTTAGAATTATAATGTAACCACTCATACGTCGTTTGGTTTAGGGGAACATTTTACCATCTTTTCCGAAGGTACCCATTCTCTTCACTTACATCTTACGTACTTACTACACTTATTAGATTTCTTAATAGCTTTGCTGAGCGGGATAAAAATATATATCAATTTACTTTTTATTTCTTTCTTTCTTTATTGCCGTTTACTGTTTTTGTCACTTTATTAGTCCGTGAAAGGGAAGCATACATAATTGTTAAAAAGAAAATGCAATTTTCTACCGACCAGATGTTGCTTGTAAATTCTAAATCAGATGAAATCAGTGGAGGAAAAAACCTCCAACTTGCTTTCTCTTTAATCCTCGATGGAGGCCTGGCAGCATGGCATATCACCTGCGTACTTCGAGTAGGTTAACACAATTTATGCCGTGTCAACATCTGCTGCTACGTTTCAGGATGTACCTTGCGGTGCGGCTTTCCTGGAAATAAAAAAAAGGTATTGAAAAGTTTTTTCGTCGAATCAAGAAACTGTTCTCAAAGCGTATAATGATGACCAGTGAATAATTTAAATTGTGAGGAGGAGAGTGAAAGAACATCCCGGTGTAAAAACAGTTAATAGGCAGGATAAAGGGGAGTGTGTAATTGGGCCCATGACGACCGGGGTGGGCCGCTGGCCTAGGTTGGCGTGCAAAATGCGAGTGCGTTGTACCAGCCTGTAGGCTAAAGGTACGAGCATGTTCGTAGCATCCAAGTGCGTTTCCAGCGTCGGTCTCATTCGCCGCCGCACCGTCCTTGTCGCTCCTTGCACCTGGAGCTGGGCAGCAGCCTGCCCGCAGGGGACGATGGGCGTCGTCTCGCCGTATATTCAGTACGAGGATTCATTTTGGTTCCAACTCCTGATTGGCTGGTTTCAAATATTCAACCAGTCACCACGGTGCATTTAAGTCCAATTCTCAGAATGTCAACTGATATGAACATAGTATTTCATTGTAAAGTTTCCATTCTCCTCCTCGAGGAATTTCGATTAGATAATGAATACCGCATCGATTAATGAAACCGGTGGTACTTTTGTGTAGCCTTTTGAGAGTGCAGGAGCTGCCGTGTTCGCCCCCTCGCCCCTCGCTCCCCGCGAGCACGGGAGCCATCACTCCACCTCCCCTCCCCTCCTCTCCCCACCCCTCCTTCCCTCACCCCATCTCTCTCCGACTCTCACTGCACAGCAGTAGAATAGGAGGGAGCTAACAATGCACCCACAACAATGGCCCGCAGGCCTCAACAATAGGATTCATCTTGTGATAACCGTGCTACCTGTCACTACATGAAGTGACTAATTATTTCTGTCTTCGTAGACAGTCACATTGCAAGTGGACTCGTTGTGAATTCCCCTTGATGGTTGGCTTTATGTTGGAATCCAAGCGTAACAAATTTCTTGGCGTGGACTATAGGGTACGGAAAGAAATTAAGAGAAAACATCGAATTTAAATTAAAAAGTTGATGAAAGCCATGAAGGAGAAGGATAACGGAGAGTAAAGGAAACTAAATTGTGCCGCAAAGAAGCGTAACAAAAACGAATAAAAGTGAATGTCAGATTTTTATGCATTTTGGTAGAAGTAGACCCGAAAAATTCAAGTTTAATATCTATAAAAACATAATATTGATAATAATTTTAGAATTATAATTCATTTAGCAGAAAAATATTGTACAACATATGCAGTTGTCGAACAAAACATTTTTTCACGAAGCGTATGAAGCATTTGAAAGCGTTTGAAAGGAAATGTTTATGTTCAAATTAATTCCAATGTGTTACTATTTACTTAATATATGGATTTTTACAATTCATAAATTTAACTTAAAAAACAATATTTTAGATGCTATTCTTTTTACATATAACATCACGCTCTAAGGATAATTCCCTACGTTTAGAAGATGTGTAAAAAATGCCTTGAGGTTCTCGCCAGTCATTCTGAATGGCTTCCGTTGGGTGCCTCCCATTTAGAAGCTGTCATTAAGTGTGGAAAGCTTATGATCCTCGTCACTATCTCGTTGGGGCTTCAAGAGTGAGATCGGAGGGAGGTCGGCAGAGGCCACCCGTCGTTTTACGCGCCAGCTCCTACCTACAGCCACGGCCCCTCCGGCCCGAGACGGAGCGGCGCTACGCTGCGCTCCAGCCCGGAAGCCATCACGCCTCTCTCAAGCCAAACGAGTGCTACTAAAACAGAGCATATTTTTTCTCATCAGTTGCAACCTTTGCAGCTTTTGACAATTCAGAGAGTTCAATGAAAATAAAACCTGCGTCATTATTATAAACGTTATTTCCTCTGCAAGAAATCAAAATTAAAGAAAAGTAGTGGTACCTCAACAACATATACTTAATGAAATTATTGGAAACATTTAAGTAATATTGAAACATCGCCGTTTCTGTGCTTGTGATACTCAGCTATTACATGAAATAGTCCAATTGAACCAATTCAAGCGCCTGTGGTGTACATCTGCATAAATTTCGATAGTTACTTAATAATTTCTATGGTCACTAAATTATTTAACTACGATTAATTAATTACTACAAACAATACTAAATTAACTAAAATATATTAACACTAGAAGTAAAGTACCTAAATCTTACTATTCACATCCACGATGTCGTCGTCAAAGTTATAAAATGGAACCATAATTTTCTACCCATGAGGCTTGCCAGGTAATTGAATAGTGAGTAATGTAACTGTAAGTGATAGTGAATAACTGCGACATCTATTATTATCCTACAATTATCGTACGTCGGTAATATAAAATGATTGAACATTTTTCCTCACATTAATAAAAGTGACAACAACACAAGTACAATTTTGTACACAAGTACAAAATTATCGTAATTTTTTTCTTCAATTTTATTAAGCAAATTACTTTAAATTAGTACTTAAAAATATATTTTGAGAATTCTTGGCAATGAGGATAAACTCAGAATACATAGCATTGAGGATGGTAATACAACTTTTTTAACATATGTACACCTACATATAAACATATCTAATCAAAGTAATGAAATATCTCCTTTTTATTCATATCTTTAGAGAGCACATATGGCTTTTTCAACTGATTTACTATACTATATTAAGAGTCGAGTAATTTTCACTGGACAGCTTCAATTTGATTGAAAACTCCACCAATAAATTAACTAGCACTTCACTAAAAAATATAATGGCGATTTAATCAAGGTTAATTTTTTTAGCAAAGAGTTTTAGTCATTATGTGTAAAGATATAAATGATGATACGATTCCATAATTATAGCACAATCTGACAACACTGTTCAAAATCCCAATATTGCTTTGGTGGAGAATAAGCAGTAAAGAATCTCAATTTTTGCATATTTTTAAGAAATGGCGTGATCGTTTATTATTGTCATTGGTGGCGAAATCGAATCTATCCTTTATTTTCTCATGAGTAAGATTGCGTACTTTGCTAAAAATAATAAATGAACACGGCAAAAATCTTTTCAGATATTTACAGAAACTTATTTTACAGGATTATTATACAATTTTACATATTTCTCTGCAATACGCTGAAAAGTTCTCTAGAGCTTTTTTCAACAGATCTTCAACAGATTTTCAAATTTTAAGAGATTTCAAATTTCTTTAGAGTGTCTGAAATTTATTGAAATAATATAAAAAATGATAAAAGTGGAAATTGGTCATATTATCGTATGTTTATGGAACGGTTTTGTATGATAATCGTAAATCGTACGAAGAATTATCATATGTCTGGCAAGGCAACCCTACTGCGCACCTAAGCCCGTTAAATGCTTCTTCATGGTCATGAGTAGAAGGCGGATTTCGATGACCTAAAACACCGCCAAACATTATCAATAAAATGTTCTTAAAATGTTTTAAAAATGCCCTAAAAACAACGAAAAATGACTTAAAATTTTTTATCAAAACCAGTTTGGATGAACAACTTAAGCTATTGGATACGTTACTGATGTAATCGAGACTTCTTCCATTTGCTCCAGTGAACTGAGCTTGCAAACTTTTGGTTTGGACTGTTCGCGGAATGGCGCTGATATACCTCACAAGAATTACATACTCACGATGGCTGCCAAAACGATTTCTGAGCGAACAAGTCGAATAGACTGCTGAGTAATTCTGTGAAGAACATTTGTTGCATTTCGTAAATAATATTTGAAGCAAGTACCATTGAAAATTATGTTAAAAAAGATAAATCAGCAAAAAATGCATTAAAATGACAGAAAAAGGTAGAAAATGACTTTGTAATCGACAAAAATTCAAAATAATGACCTATAAAAATGTGTCATTTCCTTTTGTCATAACATAAAATGAATTTCTATACTACACGGCATTGTTCTAAAGTGAAAAGAAAAAAATGACATTTCATTCAAATCCGCCCCCTAGTCATTAGCATCTGTGTGTCTGTTAATTTCATAAAATATACATTAATCCTAAATTACAGTGTAAAGCAGGGTAGGGCAAAATACTTTAAATCTAGCATTTAAATACTTCCCCAAAATACTTTGTAAATAAGTATTTAAATACATAATCAAAATACATTAGATTATGAATAACTAAATACATACGTACTTAAAATACTTCAAATAAAAACAGTATGCACAATAATTATTTAATCAAGTGATGTCACTGCAGCGCCTCTGACCGGGAGGCCCTAGGTTCGAGTCCTGACGGCGGCAGGATTTTCGACGCTAGCTTTTCAGCTAGGTCGAATTCAGTCGCTCCCTGGAGGAGAATTCTAGCGGCCCGCTCCTCTGATCGGTAGTTTTCCGTGGTTTCTCCGATCAACACCAGGCCAATGCCGGAGTAACAAACGGGCCACGGACCGCGCGCGATCTGTCCTTCCTCTTCCTTGTCCCATCCTCTCCCCTTACACACACACTTACACTAACATGCACTAAACTACCACATATTCCGGGAGACAAGTTGGGAGCTTGTCCCGGCTGGGGTGGTGCCCCGCTGGTGGGAGAGTCCTGGTTAGGGGGAAACCCCACTAGTCGACGGTAGGTCGGCGCCGGATCTCGCCATCCAGCGGGGGAAGATCTCCGTCATCTCCCGAGAAAAAAACACGCACTACACTAACGGGACTAATGACCAAAGCAGTTGACGCGCCCGGAAACACGAAAAAAATCAATCAATCAATAATTATTTATTATTATTATTATTATTATTATTTTTATTGCAACAATTTATTGTAGTTGTCAATTGCAATAAATTATTAACTGACTGTTATACATTTCTGAACAAATTCATACAAGTCTAATTTAAATAAGCGGAATTTCCTTTTAAAGCGACCAGTTTTTCAAACAAATCAGACAATAAACCCCTATTTGGCGAATGTATAAAACCCGTAAAGGAAAAAGGGCGTTCAACTGGCGTGGATGTACGTAAATTAGCATTATAAGTAGAGCTCGGACATATAGGCACTAAAACGGTGGAAAATAGACAGGCAAATAGGCACTTAAAAACTTAAAAATAGGTAGAAAAATATGCATTTTAGTTGACAATTGTAGTGTACCAAAGAACCTTGGGAAAGGTCAAGTCAAGGAACGTTATAAAAAAAATTAAAAAAGGACGAGTTACAAGTTTCATAACTGACCAGCCAAAGACACATATAGATACGATTAAAATACAGGTGGCTGGAGAAACAATGAAAAAAGACGAAGAATGAGACTCGGGGACTCCGAATAGAGACACCAAGAAGGAGTTCTCTCGAATTTTTGGGTGTGGAGTGGGTAATTTCTTGGTGAGATATAGTAAGGGAACGTGAGGGGTATTATAGCCACCAAAAAGAAAGTAAATATAGTAGAAGGGTATATTGGACGTGAAGTGGAAGAGGGAAGAATCGTCGCGACACGACGCGGCGACGCAGCGCAAGAGCGTGTACGAAGATTGGTAGCTCGCGAAGAAGGAAAAGTAATGTAAATAGATTTTTAGTTGGCTGTCAAAAATAACTTAGGGTAATTTCTTGATTGTCATATCCCATAGTTGAATAAATGTTATGTTTTTTTCTTATGAAAGAAAAGGCTGATTACCGAATTATAGGCAATTTCAACTCAATTGATGGGGAAAATCTCCAGAAAGTGTTCCGCTTCGTATGAACGGACCGTCACCGTGAAGGTAAAATTGATTTAGTGTCAGATCCTTATGTATTCAATATATATCACAATAGACAGGTACTTACGAAGTAAAAACGTAAAAATAGGCAGGAAAATGAGCATTATAGTTGAATAATAAAAAATTATACGTAAAACATACTTCATAAAGGATAAACACAATAATTATCTAAAAAGAAATCGAATTTCTTCGCTTGACAAAACATATTGCAGAGTTAGATAATTTTTTCTAAGAGTCGACTCGTGTAAAATTTTATAATTTGTATATTTTGTTGGTTAAACTGGTTAAATGTTGAACTTCCAAGTTTTGAAAATGGTTCGTTTGCGACATGGCAAAAGTCAGTTTCTAAATTCTTCTTGTCTTCATTTTTTGACTGCACTTGCTGAAGATTGGAATGTTTTCCTCATTTTTTTGCATAGTTATAGTGTTTTTGTAACAAATATTTTTTGCACAGTTCACCAACTTTTCACAACATTGACAATAAAATAGTTTCCAGTCCGCCGTGAATCTTCTCCATAAATCCACTCTTTTAGCAATGCACTTCTTGAAACTTTCTCTTTTGGCATTGAAGCAAACATCCTTAACAGGAACAGCAAATTTACTGATGGGATGCTCCAAACTTCGAACCCAATACAAAATCATCGAAGAAAACTTGTCTATCTTGTGTAATTCTACCTTCTAAAAGCGAAAGATGCCGGGGACGCTATTTTTGAAGAGTTGTGTTCTTGGTAAGGAACAGATAGTTCACTAATCATTGCGGAGATCGGAAAGACAAGAGCAATCTCCTGTTCTCTGGAGCGCCCAGACGGGCTTCGGTGCAGTAGATAAGGTAACCCGCACGGTGTCAAGTTCTCATACGTCTCCCAGCGGTGTCTCTGGTCGACGCGTTAGAGGCAAGAACACAGGGCATGGAGCTTCTCGATCGAAGGGCGCCATGGCAGAGTTTACGCGGTTGTTACTTGTTTGGGAAAAAATTATACATCAGTGATTTATCAAAAAATGATCATAGAAAACAAAATATAGCAAAAAAAATATTAAAAATGATGAAAATTGAATTTATGCGATGGTTTAGGAATGAACGCGATGGTTTAGGAATCGATTGAATTTCGATTAGGCAATTATTTCCCAAATATGCATTTATAGGAATTATAAAACCCTTGCAGTTCCATTCTAAGTGATAATACTTAAAAGCAAATTATAAAATTTTTATTGAAATAGGTGTTTTGGGAAATATTTAAATAATTATTATTAATGTAGTTTTCAAATCTATGATTTATGTTTTTGTATCCATAATTATCATTGTAATGTAACCTCAATAATTTAAAAACTTAATATTGTCGATGTACAATGTAATTTATTGTATTTATTTAGTCGCTAAATACCTAGCTATAGATGCGACTTAAAACAAATTTAATAAAAAATTCTCGCAAATGCCATTTCTGAGGTAAACATTGAAAATGGAGTAAATTGCGTAATAATACATCCAAAGAAATAAAATAGGCAATAAGGCCCTTGTCCGGACTCTAGTTTTTTTAACTAACGCACTTTTTGATGTCGGATAATTGGCCAGCATTTTTAACGATTTAGATTGATAACTTAAAAATGAAGAGAATTCAAATTAAACAGCTGGAAGACGCTTTTATTTTTGTTTCTACGAGGTTTATTCATTAGCAGAATCAAACAAAAAGAAACTATTCTAGTTTTCTTCATCTGTATTTTAAGAATTTTCTTTTTTAACTACAGCTATTTTATGTATTGAAATACATCTCCAAAATGCATGTCCAAAAAACTAAAAAATGCAGTTAGTCAAATACAAAAGTATTTAAAATACGTATTTCAAATACAAGTATTTAAAATCTGCCCACTCTTAAGTACAGGAAGTTTATACGTAGTATGTACGGGATGACTGGCAAGGAAACGTCGAAAATTTGAAAATAAGCTCTTACGACAATTTTAATAATATTTTGTCTAATAAACTATTCCGAAAGCATGAGCCGCAATAAGCACTCAGAAATTAGTTGAAAATATGATTTCTAGGCAAAAATTTGCATTGCAGACCCATAGAAACACTTCGGAAAGAACACCGGAAATACTCGTTTGGGGTCTCCTGTTACCGAAAAAGTATTGTTTTTTTCAAAACAGTCTGTCCGTCTGTGAACAACACTAGCTCCTAAACCATACATAGGATTTTTTTCCAAAATGGATATTCCCCGGTCGATCTTGGTCGATTCGAGACTTTGAAAAACTTCAAAATTTGGGAGTACATTACATAAAGTCTCAGAGACATTTACAAAATTTTCTCAAAAATGGCTCTAAATTTTTTCTTTGAATTGTTATGAAAGAATCGAGTAAAATACATTTATGAAGATGGCATAGGATCGTTTTTCTCTGCTAACTCGGAATTTTCGAAAATTGCAAAACTTTAATATTTTTTCAGCGTCTTCCTACAACTACAAAATTGAGGATAAAAATGTATTGTGCTTCATGTATTGTATGTGCTTCATGTATTGTGCATAATATCTGACAACAATAATGTATACAGGAAAATGTATGAAAATTTAGACAAACTGAAAGTTTATCGAATTCTGTAATGCCACGCAGAGATGTCTATTTACTTTTGATAATTTTACTTATTAAAAAGTGTGCGAATTACTGGATAATTCAGAATGTTTATGTTGTCATTTGCTTTTCCTAAGTTTGGCGACGATTGTGTAATGAAAACTTGAAAGCAAAGTTTTCAGGCCTTAAATCCTGTAAAACGTTTTCGGACTTTTAACAGGCACCTTCTGTCTCATTGAAAACAAACATCTTAAAACATTCGGAATAAAAAAACAATCAATACAAATTCGACAATTAAAACCGAGTTAGAGACGGTACAAACGGTCCCAACAAAGAGAAGGGATTCTCAGGATATGCAACTCCCTCCAAGGACTTTTATTTACTATATATTTGTTATGAATATTGTGAATGTTGGATTTGTTTCGATTGATAAGTTGTTAAAAGGCGAAAGAACATTTGAAAATCAAATATATCTAGTACATTCCGTGGGAAAAAAAGAGGTTGCTAGTATTCTACATCTGACAAGACACTAGAGGGCAGTAAGGAGAAGGATATATTTAACTTCTCTGATTACAACACAAATATAATGAAAAAATAATCACTAAATTTTGTCGGATGTTAAAATTTTGTCAGATGGTTCTACCAAAAAAAGTTTCGTGTATCAAATGTGAATTGATTAGTGATTCCGGCCGCGTCAACTACTGAAGTCTTGAGTCCCGTAGGTGTCGTTCATGTTTTTCATCGGGAGGTGGAGGTGACCTCCCATTGGATGTCGAGATCGAGCTCCGACCTATCGTCGACAAGCGATGTTTTCCCCAACCAGGTATCTCCCACCAGCGGGGAAAAGTTCTAAATCCCCGACCGGTCTCCCGGCATGTGTGGCAGTGTAGTGCATGTTAGTGTAGAGGAAGGAAGAGGAAGGAAGAGGATCGCACGCGGTCCGTGGCCCGTTTGTTAGAGTACTGCTCCGGCATTCGCCTGATGTTGATTAGAACGGTAAATCCCCGAGCAGAGCAGCTGGACGCTAGAATTCTCCTCAAGCGACCGAATTCGACCTAGCTGAAGAGCTAGTGTCGAAAATCCTGCCGCCGTCGGGACTCGAACCTATGACCTCCCTATCAGAGGTACTGCAGTGACATCAGTTGATGCACTGAGCAACCGCTCCCGGTTCAAATGGGAAGATGCCATCACTACTGTCAATAAATTTATTGTATTAGCATGTAAATTTCAACTATTGTTTACCAACTCTGACAATAATGTAAAATTTCACAATCCATCATCAAGTTGCTATGCTAACAATGAAGGTAAATTATGAAATTAACATTAAGACATTTTGAAAATATTGTTTAAGCTTCGTGTATAGAACCCTCGAAAATGGCCTGTCTCACCGCCAATAATCATTATTTATTTATTTAAAAATATTAGTATGAAATTTGCAGTGCCGTGAGTTCAACCATATCGATCGGGGAATAGTAGTTCTGGAGAAAATCGCCTAAATGATGTAGGAGGTAGCGTTGACAGATGGGTGTTTTGCCGTCAACGAATTTCTTGGTATGAAGATCCCACAAAAAAAGGTGTATTCTGATTACACAAGGTGCTTGAAGTAATTTGTTCCAAATAGAAACCTAGTTTATCCACATTTTACTATCTCTTCCACTGCGTGCTTACATTTTCAAGAGAGAATTGGTAATGTCGCAGTGGAGAGAAAATCTCATATTTCGTGCGAAAATCTCATATTTGACACCCTTATATCGCCGCTTTCCGCTGCATCATTGCAATACTTTCTCTGTGTCACCTAAGTACGTGGTAGGCGAGAACGTAAATCAACATTTAGTTGATATTTTACAGAGAATATAGCAAAAAATGGGAATGACATATATTGCTGCACTTAAATTTTTAAATAGATTGCAACGTGACATTCACACTCTCTGAAGGAAAATAACAGCACAAGTTGCCAGCAATGAGTTCTATGTTAGGGAAAGGGCGCGCATGCAGCTGGCTGAGCGCTGTCACTCTTGAATGACAACAGACTGGCCAAGTTACAGTAAAAGGTTTCGAGACTGGAGAGAACGCAGCGGGAATCCAGGCCTGAGGCACAACGCCTCTTGTGAAGAATTCTTTCTAAACTGCGATAAACAAACAAAACTGTAACATCATCAAATAGTATTAAGTTAGTCACAAGTGATGAATCGAGATAGAAGAGCAGGTGAACGTGCCTAATAAATAGGACAAGAAAAATTAGGCATGCGATTGCATATTGTAATGAGAGTCGTTGTTGGTTGTGTGAGAGAAGAGAATGGAAGCGTGATACAGGTAGACATTCCATCGAGAAAAAAAAAGACTGGAAAGTTTGCAATCAAAGGCATAACAATAAGGAAGGAATTTATTTTAAAAAAACGAAGAATAAAACATATTATAAAAAAACATATTGTGTTTTAACAATGCTTGAGTATTGATCAACAAATGGCCAGTAGCAGCGCTTGTGCATACCAGGCAAGTGAGTTTTGTAATTAATCAACCTTTTGGAAGAACTTTTAAGAATTGAAAAATTAATCAAAATCTAACAAGACATAGACAGGTTGCTGAGGAGAAAGATTACCGTCTGGGGCTGGCAACGTGTAGTGCTGAGTACAGCAGTGAATGGAGGGGATGGAAGGGAAGGTGAAGGTGAGCTGGGCGCCAGGGTGGAAGGAGGCGGGTGCAGCGGAGCGTGGGAGGGTGCGCGGAGGGGAGGGGTTAATGAATGTTCACAGGCCTGCTGCCCATGCGCGGGGGCTGGAACAATCACGCACTGAACAATCGTGCGCTGCCGCCCTGCGCGCCGCGCGCCCGCGCCGCCCGCCCGCACCGCGCCGCCCGCGCCGCCCCGCGCCGCCCGCGCCGCCCCGCGCCGCCCGCGCCGCCCGCGCCGCCCCGCGCCGCCCCGCGCCGCCCGCGCCGCCCGCCCGCCGCCGCCCGCGCCGCCCCGCGCCGCCCCGCGCCGCCCCGCCGCCGCGCCGCCCGCGCCGCCGCGCCGCCCGCGCCGCCCGCGCCGCCCGCCCCGCCCGCGCCGCCGCGCCGCCCGCGCCGCCCGCGCCGCCCGCGCCGCCCGCGCCGCCCCGCGCCGCCCTGCGCCGCCCCGCGCCGCCCGCGCCGCCCGCGCCGCCCGCGCCGCCCCGCGCCGCCCGCGCCGCCCCGCGCCGCCCGCGCCGCCCCGCGCCGCCCGCGCCGCCCGCGCCGCCCCGCCGCCCCGCGCCGCCCGCGCCGCCCCGCGCCGCCCCGCGCCGCCCCGCGCCGCCCCGCGCCGCCCTGCGCCGCCCCGCGCCGCCCGCGCCGCCCGCGCCGCCCGCGCCGCCCGCGCCGCCCCGCGCCGCCCGCGCCGCCGCCCCCGCGCCGCCCGCGCCGCCCCGCGCCGCCCGCGCCGCCCCGCGCCGCCCCGCGCCGCCCGCGCCGCCCGCGCCGCCCCGCGCCGCCCCGCGCCGCCCCGCGCCGCCCGCGCCGCCCGCGCCGCCCGCGCCGCCCCGCGCCGCCCGCGCCGCCCCGCGCCGCCCGCGCGCCGCCCCGCGCCGCCCGCGCCGCCCCGCGCCGCCCCGCGCCCGCCGCCCGCGCCGCCCGCCGCCCGCCGCCCGCGCCGCCCCGCGCCGCCCGCGCCGCCCCGCGCCGCCCGCGCCGCCCCGCGCCGCCCGCGCCGCCCCGCGCCGCCCGCGCCGCCCGCCGCCGCCGCCCGCGCCGCCCCGCGCCGCCCGCGCCGCCCCGCGCCGCCCGCGCCGCCCCGCGCCGCCCGCGCGCCGCCCCGCGCCGCCCGCGCCGCCCCGCGCCGCCCCGCGCCGCCCCGCGCCGCCCCGCGCCGCCCCGCGCCGCCCTGCGCCGCCCCGCGCCGCCCGCGCCGCCCCGCGCCGCCCCGCGCCGCCCCGCGCCGCCCGCGCCGCCGCGCCGCCCGCGCCGCCCGCGCGCCGCCCCGCGCCGCCCTGCGCCGCCCGCGCCGCCCGCGCCGCCCCGCGCGCCCGGCCGCCCCGCGCCGAACCCCCGATCCGAACAACAAAGTGAGACCCTCATTTATTTCCTTTATGATTTTTTACACCTCTCTCTGTCTCACATTCTTTCTTTTCCTCTTGCAATGTCTCTCTCCAAAGCTCTCTCTCTCCCTCCCTCTTTGCTGCGAGGGCATCGGCGTCGAGCACAATGTCCTCGCCTGCTGTGTTCTTAATAATCTTTGAGCATAATAGACAACCACTGACTTGCAATAATAAGACAGCAAGAATCAGGCTTGGTTACTTCGAAACTTTTCATCTCAGGCCGGGTTCCTCCTTATGTAATACAGGTACACCAAACAGCTCCTTGTAATATTCACACCCTAACGAAACGGCGCGGCACCTCCTCTCTGCCCTTTGTGCGCGAACGTTTTGGATCTTTCAGACTGCTAAAGATTTAATCAAATGAATTAAAAGACACTTTTCATAGTACAATATAGAAACTACGAATGACTTTTTTTCTGCCCAGAATCACGAGAATGCCTTAGGTAGAAACGCTAAACAAACTACTTGTATATGTCCAGTCATGAGCGGCGATTCTTCGTTAGCACGTAAAACGGCCAGCTAAAACACCAGAAGCAAAGCGGCGGCTCAGCGGCGGCACGTGTTTAGGCTCATGAAGGATGTGCACCTGCCGCCCGGGGAAAGGAGCGAAACGACTCGAGATCCTCAGTGACCTGCGGCCGAATTTTCCCGAATTTTCCCGAATTTTCAACCTCCTAATCACTTGCCCTGTGTCGAAGTTCGGCTGATTAGCTCTCCTCTCTCGCTTTTCACTCAATGAAAAGCCATCAAACATCAAAATTACTTCCTTGTAAATTCAAACGATTACATCTTTGCTATTTTCTTATTTCGTAAATGTAAATTGAGTAAAAGCATTGTATTTCCTTACGCCACTTTATAATCCCATTCAATCGAACTATTCAACTACCCTGATTTGATTACCACAATACACATTTTTATTTTACAGTTTATTTCTTTACAGTTTATTATTTTTAGTTTACTTTCTCGTATACCTACGTAATAGTATGGAGTAATATACTTATTATTGAAACGTTATGTAAAGCTGCGGAAAATCGACTGGACATTTCAATCGAATTGCACGTTTTGGTGTTCCCTGATACCCCCTCATTTTTTAAAAAAAAACGTCCGTCCGTCCGTTCTTCCGTCCGTCTGTCCGCCAGTCTCTGAACGAAACTAGCGTCTAAACTATTTTTATGATTTTTTCCAAAATGAATAATGCTACATGAGTCTGGCTCCACTCGAAGCTCTGCAATTTTGGGAAAAATTCTTTCAATTTTGGGTATACTTTACATAATGCCCCTAGGACGTTTTCAAAATTCTCTCAAAAATGTCTCGAATATTTTTTCAAATATTTCTTGTAATAATACCTGTCAAATACACTTTAAGGTGCCATAGCTATGATTTTCACTGTTTAATAAATTTTTGAAAATTGAAAAACTTTGAATCCTTTTTAACATTTTAGTAGTTTTTTCTAAATACATGTGGTTCTAATGATGCCTTCTTCACTTTCTCGATTACTCAAAAGTTTTCTGTGAAAATGAGCTAAAATTTCCGCAATTTCAGAAACGCTCGAACGCCATTTCCACATTGACGGATCAATTCTTTAAATGTTTTGTAAGGATAGTGACAAATACAACGAACGTCTTACGAAGGAATTTTGTAAGAAAAGAAAGTTATGTAATCGTGCAAGAGATAATGGCGAATCTTCAGCAGAAAACTCCTTGCCGGGACTTAGTAACGAAAAGAAGGATACATCCCGTTGCTGAGTATAGCAAAAACTTCCCCTAACAGGTAGTGAAACCAGAATCCATGTTTGGTGGGTTCTTGATACTGAGAAATCTATTGACGGCAAAATGTCCTATTGACGGCAAAATGTCTGTCTGTAATCAACGATAGCGCTAAAACCATTCAGCCAATTTCCTTCAAAATTATATTCCCAATCAATCTGAATAAAGTTTCAAATGGATATTTTTATTTTTGAGGGTACTTAACATGAAGCCTCAGAATTATTTTCAAAATGTTCTAAAGAATGGCAACGAATTTTTTTATCAAACGTTGTCTTTCGATAGGGTAAAGAGCACTTAAGAAAATGGCGTAGGTCTCACGTTCGTTGAAATTCTTGATTTTTTAAAATAATTGCAGAAGTGCAATTTTTTCCTACAAATACAAAATTGAATATAGAGGTTTTTCCTTCCAATGAAATGTGTTCTCCATAATTAGTTCTTTCATTCAGATTATATATATATATATATATATATATATATATATATATATATATATATATATTGTGACCGTACTTATCTCAGTTTCCCGAATTAGGGATTCACGTTTACCAAGCAAGTGCTAACTACATGTTAGAATTTTCAATGCAAGATCAAAATGATGAGGGCAAGGGATCGTTCTAGAGGGGAGTGCCTTTATTAGGAGGATGTTGGCTTTAGGTTTGGTACTTTTCTCATTCTATTCACGAATTCACGATAAGTTACACATTACAATTATTATTATTTACCATTTATATATAATTAATATATAATATATATTATAATAATTATAATATATAATATATATTATAATATATAATATATATTATAATATATAATATATATTATAATATATATATAATATTTATACCATATATTATAATTATTTGCCATTTGAACTGTATAAATGTGTATAAACAACCTGTAACAAGTATTGTATTGCAGCCTCCAGGTCAATGACCCGCATCTCGACCAGGTTTTTCGTCCAGTTTCCCTGATCCATTGAGCAAATGCTGAGATGGCCCCTTATTTTGATTCTGCACATTAATGTAACTTCATTTTCTTTGCACGTCTTCTAGAATTCAGTGGGAAATACAATTATTCAAATTATCGTTTCCATGTTGTCGCGGCAGGAATATTATTCCGAAGGACAACATGGATAAGAGCCAAACTTTATTGTCTTTTTATCCTTGAAAATAGATTTTATTACATGGGAGCTTTTTTTTTTATTTAGCTAGTATATGACTCAGTGTAGGGATCACAGAATTTTGAAAATGTGCACACAATTCACTTTTCCCCAGAGCACATCATACGCAGTTTTAACTGTTCTTTGACGTGAAATAAAATTAAAATAATAAATAAAATTCGTTTATTCATAAAAACATGAATATGTTAAACAACGAGACAAACCTTCATTATATAATCGCATGCTGTTATCGTGATTAACATCATTATCAATCACTGATGTTTGAAATACCTAATCATCCGGGAGCTCCCACACTCTTCTGCAATAATGAAATACCATTGTTCTACATCCTACATTTTTACATTCAGTATTATAATTACCTAACATTAACCAGTTACAATCGATCCCTCCCTCTGTGCACGGTTGTGATTGTTCATCATTGTGTCCTTTCCCCACATTGTACACTCTGAAGTGTATGGATGCAATAATTCAACCCGACTTTCACGAATATTACGAGCTTCGTTACTTATCTGAGGGTACCGCAGTCCTGTCGTGGGAATGTAGCCGCCTCTGCTAATGTCCTTGACGTAGTCGAGCCACCCGCCCGCCGACTGCGTGCTCTCCACGTGGTCGCCGTGCCCTGCCCTGCGTTCTGCTATTTCACCGTTCACTTTCAAAGTCTGGGCACGAATCCGGTGTCCTTGTGGCGATGTACTTGCTCGAAGCCGTTTATTTCTCCTTACCCTAATAGTTTATAGCCCACGCACACCACTGCACAAGTGCTTTCACATCACTTAAGAGATTTTGGTTTATTGACGCTCTGAACGCAATGACTTTTAGTTTTATACTTTAGTCCGATTCTCCGAGTGTTCGTTTACTCGCATAATAACACTTCCACGCACCTTCACCTCCAATGTATTCCGATTTCCTTCCCTCGCCTCACACACGCCACACACCCCGTGCGCGCCATTCGTCATGTCTCCTTGCACCTTCTGAATCCCGCCTCTCTTCTTACCGGCCGTGATTCGTTCGGAATCGTTCCCCTGAAAGATGGATCTGCGTTCTTTTATACGCGCCAGATTTGAATTGGCAATCTCCGTTCTCTTCCTATTTAACGGCCAAATGGCCGTTAGGTCATATAACCACCCACATTAGCAAGATTTTTTTCCCACGAAAAAATAATCTTCTGTTTTCGCAATGTCTCTTCCGTTAATCTCGACTCGTTATATGGCTTCAAGTTGTATAAATTGTACTGCTCAGTTTTACCTCGTTCGTCGAATATTTCCGCCACGTTAGGGACCTTGATCGACTTGATTTCGTATGACCCTTCATACAGTAAGTAGAATTTTGAGTATAATTTTGACTTGGGGTTCGATACCCTAGTTACTCTAACCAGCACTTTTTGTCCTACTTTGAATTCATGCGTTTTCTGTCATAACATGCACTGACTAACCACCTTTCTAATCTGTCGAGCTATTCCTTTCCAATAACATAATTACTGCAAGATTTTCCTTACTTTCTCCTTTTGGAAGTGCGCCATCGACGTATGAACATGTCGAATCAACTGCTCCGTGGCACTTTTGGGGATCCACAACCTATAGATCTCTGGATCTCGCGCCACCCTTCAAGTTACCGCTCCTTGAACTAATTTCCACTCATCTACCTTTCTTCCTATCGTCTCGTAGTGTGGGTCATCTTGCGATATCTGTTTTCCTTGTACAACTTCACCTTGCCGATGTCTGGATCTTGCTCTTGCAATGTCACAAGATCTTCCCAATCAAATAATGGTGCGTCAGTGATCCCAAGGTCTATCGCTGCTACCTGGAACTGCTTAACGTTCATGTACGACTCGCTGCCCTTAGGAGTCTTCCTGCTCAGTAAGTCCGGTAAATGTTTCAACTCTCCTTTACAATACTCTACGTTGAATGAAAACTGTTGTAAATACAACGCCCATCTATATAATCGGTTATTTTGCGTGTGGCATCGGTTCAGGAATGTTAGTGCCTTATGGTCCGTGCGCACCACAAAATGTCTGCCCATCAAATAGCGTCTCAACTTGGTAACAGGCCATATAATTGCGTTGGCTTCTTTCTCTGTCGTCGTGTACTGGAGTTCTGGGCCTTTCAAAACTCCACTGATGATAGCAATAAGTCCTGTCCTCCCACCTCTTGGTACAATAGAGCTCCCATCCCAAAGTCACTACTATACGTTTGTAAGATACATGTTTTGCTGAAATCAGGATGCGTCACTACACAACATGGCCTTGAGGTCGGCGAATGCTTCATCATAAGAATCGTCCTACTTCCATTTCCTACCTTTCTGTAATAGTTTGTAGAACGGTGACATGATTGATGCGAAATTTGGCAAAATCGTGCATAATAATTACACGTTCCAATTAGTCGCCGAACTTGCTTCACATTCCGGGGCGCCGGAATCTGTTGAATTTCCTTAATAGTATCCTGTCTAATACTTATGCCCTTCGTCGTAATTCGAAACCAAAAACGTAATGGGCTTCGTACACCACTTTGATTTTTGATGTTCAATACCAAGTTATTCTCCTCAGTATGGTGAATAATTCCTGTAGTCTCGGAATGTTCGGGAACAGACTTGGACCTAATCACTATGTCGTCCACATACACCGTTACTCGATTTTGTAGTCGGCGCCCTAATATCCGATACAGCTAAGCGCATTGTATCAATGCCGCTCCGCTGTTTCTCAAACCAAATGGTACTCGTCTGAAGACATAGCATATCCCTTCAACCATGAAACCGGTGTATGCTGGTCCTCTTCCGCTATCCTCATCTGCCAATAGGCCCTGCTGAAATCAGTGCATGAAAATAATTACATCCTCCGAACCCTCGCAAAATTCCTTCCACCTCTGGTGGCGCGTCTCGATAAGGCAAATTTACGGCATTCAATCTCCTAGCGTCCAGACAAATTTTTAGCCCTCCATCCTTCTTCTTAACGATGGACTGGTGTATAATGTGGCCGCCCTCTTTATGATTCCTTCTTCTGTCATTTCTTTGATCAATCTGGCTACTTCGTCCCGATACGCGGCAGGTATAGGGTAGTTCCTTTCCCTAAACGGCGTGTAGTACGCCAATTTTATCCTAAACTCGTAGTCTTTGATGGGCTCTGGATTCTTCACAAACACCTGCTTGTTTTCTAACAGCAACCCTCTCAACCTTCTCTTGTCGCTCTCGTTCAATATCTCAGTTTCGTCCACCTGCTGTTCTATCCATTCTTCCACTCCTCCATCATCAATAGTTCCTGCATTAATCGTGTATGCATCATCTTCCTCACTCCCTGAATCAACCCACACTTCGTGCCCGTTCACGGTGACATGCCCTTTTTCTAGATTTATTACAGCTTGATTATCCGTCAGAAAATCCATTCCTAAAATTACTAAATACAACAAATTCTTCATTGCCAATACAATTACGTCATATGCGTGACCTCCGATGCACACTTCTAGCATTACTTGCCTAGTAATGGGGCTGGACCTCTTCCGGGTGGCTCCAATCACATACGACTGTGTCATCGGCAGCCTCGCTTTGTACTTCGCCGTCGCGACCAATCGATCATAATATTCTTCTGCTACTGCGCTTGCTACACAACCCGTATCAACCAATGCTTCGGCCTCCTCGCCTAAACACGATACTAGAATTGTAGGGCATTTCCGACGATCTTCCCGCTGATTTTCTTCCTGATCCAAGGCTCATCTTCGTAATCGACCACTTGATATGAATTAATGGGGACCTCGTTGTTTACTCGGTATTTGTTCGTATTGGGTCCGCCCATCAATACGAACCTTTCCCGTTTAAACTTGCGTTGGTGCCCGTCCCGCTAGTACATGGTATGACATTCTCATCACGTGAGTTTCCTTCCTCACTCTTCCCCTTTGACCTTTCCAATCGTTCGCCTCTTCCTCGATTCTCGCCTTCCTGCTGTCTCGTCGACCCTCCTTGGTTTTCTCTACTTCTCTGATCACCCCACCCCTAATTCTCTGCTTTTCCCCTCTTTCGGGTCTATTATCGACCCTGACTCTCATCGCGTTTACATTCACCTTGTTTTTTGTCCTTGGATTGTTAGCGAACGTCAAGTCGAAACTCCCTAATGCTTCTTGAAATTTTCCCAAGTCCGTATGGCAGGCACTTGTCAGTAAATTCTGTATGATTGTTGGGAATTGTCTGGTAAGTATGCAGATTATTTCCTGTTAGCTCATGGGAGGTGATAAAGACCCAAAATCCATTATGCGACGGGCCGCATAATCGCGCATCCCGCCTGCATTCGATGGTTTATAGACGCTATTCATTAATCCCATCTTGAAATTTAGCTGTATATCGTCACTCCAGTACCTTCGGAAGAACATCTACTTAAATTCCATCACGGTTGTAGGGAATGGTGTGAGGGTGTCCGCCCAAGTTCTCGCGTTTTCTTGCAGCATTTGGTATACTACTTGAGTTTTACTCCTCTCTGGGAGACACCTCACCGCTAAATATCGTTCCACCGCCCTCATGAAAGAGTAGGGGTTCTCTTTCACGTCGTCCGAGAATTTCAACGACGATGGTATCGTTATATTGACAGGCCCTCCCACCAAATTCATCTTAATCTCTCTTAGTTCTTGTACCTCCGTCTGCAGCAAGGTGACGTTCTCCTCACATTTTCGAACCTTCCTCCGCATTGCGTTCTGGCAGGACTCCATTGACTGCCCTTGGCCGTTTTAAATCTCCTTCCCTCGTCTCTATCTCCGTCCTACATACCTCGATCTTCCGTTCGACCCCTCGCGAGATATCCTCCACTTTCCCCTGAAGCGATTCGATAGCTTTATCCTGGGTTGCAATCCGCTCTTCCATCAGTGCTCTAATATTTTGACTAATTTCATCGCCCATCTTCCGAATCTGCCTCTCGAACAAGCTGATCCTCTCCATTACCAACCGGTTTTGTTCCTGTGCCAATTGCTTCTGTTCCTTACTAAACTGCTTCTGCTCCTGCATCTGTTTCGCGATTTGCCTTAATTCCTCCGTAGACTTCTGATTCTGTTCCTCACTAAACTGCTTCTGCTCCTGCATCTGTTTCGCAATTTGTTTCAACAGGCCGAATAAATATCCCCTTTCGCTTCTCCTCATCGCTTCCGAACATTGCGTTGATGTGCTCGCCCCATCCAACTCCATTCTGATCTTGTCGGAGTCTTCAAATTGCGACCTACCTAATTGTTCGACCTCGTCCCCCTCATAACTGCTTCTACCATTATCCTTTTTTTTCGTATCCCATCGCATCAATTCGACCCTTCATTTTTAACACCTGCTTCTAGGCTACTAAGAATCTTCTACTGCTTCACCTAACCTCCACAAAATATATGCCCTAATGCCCACTGTCCACTGCCTTACTCCTCATTTTCCATATAATGATCTACTGAACCAAATCACAATGTCCCGACACAAACAACTAAACTTCCCATGTAACAGTAAATATACACACTAATGCGATAATAAAACAATAATAAAATACATATAACACCATGATATAATCACCTCAATCTCACATACACATATACTATACACTGAATGTACAACCTACAACAGACTTTGATGCTTTCATTTCTGCACTGCAATGTTTTTGGAGAAAATGTCCCATACGTGTGTTTGAGTTCACATATTCAATGATGCCTAACCCGTT
This sequence comes from Teleogryllus oceanicus, assembly GCA_964035755.1. Taxonomy (NCBI): domain Eukaryota; kingdom Metazoa; phylum Arthropoda; class Insecta; order Orthoptera; family Gryllidae; genus Teleogryllus; species Teleogryllus oceanicus. Next base: position 160,288,054 of record CAXIVR010000001.1, read on the forward strand.
GAACCTTAGTACATTTACAGTAGAATACACTAACACAATGTTTTCACATACCAATCTGATATGAACCACTAACTTGGAAATATTGCTTGTGAAGTATTGTATTCCCAAACAAAAACTATCTCAACCTGACCAATTAAGTTTGAGATCTTCCTAAAAATGTATTGTATTGATTCAAGACAGACATGAACATATACATTCAACTTTTAAATTATCATTGAAATATACACCTCGACATACTGACTTTGCCACACAACACTGAAATAATATTTTCAACAAACATACCCTGATATGACCAATTAAATTTGAAATCTTCCTACAAATAAGCTGTATTAATTAAAGACATACATTAACTTGTGCAATGAAATTTTCTATGATCATTTAAACATACACCTTGGCACATTCACTTTGCAACAAAACAAAAACATAGTATTTTAAAACAACAACCTTATACACCCAACTAAGTTTTAACTATTTCTTGAAAGTCACTATACTTAATTGTAGAAACACACCAAATCTGTATTAAAATTTTAAATGATCACTGACTCCACGTTGTAACATCTTCATTTTGCAACACCAAACAAAAACAGTAACCTGATTCAAATAGTTAAATACCAACACCTCCTAATAAGGGTTTGCACTTGTGAAGATGTGATTTGTTTAATTTTGCTTGCAAAATCACTACCTTCCCCTGTCCAGATTGTTCGGGCGCCAAATATGTGACCGTACGTACCTCAGTTTCCCGAATTAGGGATTCAGGTTGACCAAGCAAGTACTTATTACATATTAGAATTTTGAATGCAAGATCAAAAGTACAAGGGATCGTTCTAGGGGGGAGCGCCTTTATTAGGAGGATGTGGGCTTTAGGTTTGATACTTTTCTCATTCAATTCACGATGCACCAACTTACACATTACAATTATTCGTTTATTTATAAAAACATGAATATGTTTAACAACTAGACAAATCTTCATTATATAATCGCATGCTGTTAACGTGATTAACATCATTATCAATCACTGATGTTTGAAATACCTAATCATCCGGGAGCTCCCACACTCTTCTGCAATAATGAAATACCATTGTTCTACATCCTACATTTTTACATTCAGTATTATTATTACCTAACATTAACCAGTTACAATCGATCCCTCCCTCTGTGCACGGTTGTGATTGTTCATCATTATGTCCTTTCCCCACATTGTACACTCTGAAGTGTATGGATGCAATAATTCAACCCGACTTTCACGAATATTACGAGCTTCGTTACTTATCTGAGGGTACCGCAGTCCTGTCGTGGGAATGTAGCCGCCTCTGCTAATGTCCTTGACGTAGTCGAGCCACCCGCCCGCCGACTGCGTGCTCTCCACGTGGTCGCCGTGCCCTGCCCTGCGTTCTGCTATTTCACCGTTCACTTTCAAAGTCTGGGCACGAATCCGGTGTCCTTGTGGCGATGTACTTGCTCGAAGCCGTTTATTTCTCCTTACCCTAATAGTTTATAGCCCACGCACACCACTGCACAAGTGCTTTCACATCACTTAAGAGATTTTGGTTTATTGACGCTCTGAACGCAATGACTTTTAGTTTTATACTTTAGTCCGATTCTCCGAGTGTTCGTTTACTCGCATAATAACACTTCCACGCACCTTCACCTCCAATGTATTCCGATTTCCTTCCCTCGCCTCACACACGCCACACACCCCGTGCGCGCCATTCGTCATGTCTCCTTGCACCCTTCTGAATCCCGCCTCTCTTCTTACCGGCCGTGATTCGTTCGGAATCGTTCCCCTGAAAGATGGATCTGCGTTCTTTTATACGCGCCAGATTTGAATTGGCAATCTCCGTTCTTTTCCTATTTAACCGCCAAATGACCGTTACGTCATTATATATATATATATATATATATATATATATATATATATATATATAGTGTATGTGTATATATATGTATGTATATGTGTGTGTGTGTATATATATATATATATATATATATATATATATATATATATAATCAATTTATCAGTTCAATCATTCAGATGAAATATTTTTCGAATATTTTAATAGTTTTCGAATAATTTCGAATTTATATATTGGTAACATTAAAAATGGACACAAAAGATATTTTTCCCAAAACGGCTTCAGATTTTTTCTTCTTCACTTTTTTGTATCAATAGTGCTACATATATTGCATGAGCTTATATAAGCATTTTGCTGTATTCATTTAATTTTTCAAAGAGAACACAAATTTATTTACTAATTTACTAATTACTAATATTTCTTATGTCGTTAAAATTTTCATTATAGATATATTTCATTGTTCAATGCGTTTGTTAACCCATTTACTTCCAAGTATCTCTAATCATTTTTTTAATCCATTACTTTTTTAGTACATGGAAAGTAAAAGTGGCGAATTTCACGTTCGAACTATCTTTTCCCAGAAATATGGAAATTGCTTCCCCAAACATTCTTTACAAAGGAAACGAGTTCAATTCTCTTCGATATCCCCAAAGCTTGATTTAAACCACGATATTTTGGGCCCGAAAAATAAAAAAAAATATGTTGAATAATGAAAGTGTTTTTAATCACACAGCGAATAAAAAGTATCTATTGCACAAAAACGAAGAGTAAATCGTCGCTTTAATTGAAATGTCTGAATATTCACATTTTATGTAATTTTTGTAAATATTATCGTAAATGTGATTTTTTTTGTATTTGCTCACTTAATAACTGGAAAGCGATTTAGGTTTAAATTCGTTACTATGACAAGAATGATGTTATTAACAATGTGTTTCTTTCGATTAGGATGAATACGGCAGCATATCAAGTTTTGGAGATAACGTTATGTACTAAAGTAATTGATTAGTGAAATATTGTTAGAATAATACAATGCGATATGTGTCGTCTTTGATTGTATTTTTGTACATTAGTTGGGATCGTTTTATTAGTGAAATTTGTTCATGGTATGTTTTTGGTTTTGAACGAAAATGTTGCAATTCATACCTACCGTACCTACGTCAGCATTCAAATTGCCTAAAGAAAATCCGCTAAAAGGTAAGTGGTTGAGAAATGTAAGACGATAGCGGTTGACAGTGAATGATGAAGGTATATTTTGCGTTCATCATTATAAATCGTTTGTAGGAAAAAGTTTGCGTTTAGTGAAAGTATTGGTTTCCTACGACAAAGTCTGCGCCGTTGTATGGAGCCACTAGACTAATATCTCGCCGTTACGAAGGAACTAGCGGATAAATTATGTTGCTAAATTCAGAAAAACTTCCTTTAACAGGTGGTGTAATCCATATTTAGTGTGACCTTGATATCGAAAAGTAGCTTGACGGCAAAATGTCTGCCCGTCTGTCTGTCAATCTGTGGTCAACGCTAGCGCCTAAACCGTTCAGCCGATTTTCTTCATAAATGGTATTCCCCGGTCGATCTAAATGAATTGAAGGCTTTGGGAGTTTCAAACGGATATTTCGATTTTTGAGGGTACTTAAAATTATGCCTCAAAAACATTTTCAAAATTTTCTCAAAAGTGGCTCCAAAGTATTTTATCAAAAATTGTCCTCGGATAACATTAAGACGCATAAGAGAAGGGTCCAGGTCTCATGTTGGCTGAAATTGCAGATTTTTTTTCAAACTTGCAAACGTGCATTTTTTAGGGCGTTTTCATACAACTATAGTATTGAAGATAGAGATTTTTTCCTTAGAGAAATCAATGCCTCAGATACGGATATTTAAATAAGTTCCGGTTCAGTTATTTGAAAAATAAGTATTTTTCGTGTAATTTTGCGGCAAATATATGCAATTTAAAATTGTTATTTTTCCCTCAAAACAGCCGTAAATTTTTCTTAATTTTTTTTAATAGAAGAAAGGATGCTTAAAACAATGACGTGTGTCTCATTTTCTTTGCACTCTTTGAATTTTCCATAAAGGCTAATTTAGAAATAATGCAAGAAATTTGTTGTTTTTATTATTGTCTCATTATTTTACAATTTGTATTCAGTCAGTCATAATAATATCAGGTTCACACTACCAATTTGTATTTTTTATTGTATTCACATGATAGGAAAGTGAAAGAGAAAATGATGCCCTAAACCAAAGTTTATTATTACAAAAAAGTATTTACAAAATGAAACAAAAAAATATATTAACAATGTCAACGTTCTACCTTTGACTCTCTATGTTTATGAAAGCGAGTAGATCGAATGACTCGAGTAATCCCTCAACATTACTCGAATTCGTGACGCGCGTAAGAAACGTCACGTTTCAATTAGGAAGAGTCAAAACAAAATTCACTATCCTAACCAGAAGTGGGTACCTCATTTTTAATGCGTATCAATTAAAGGAAAAGTCGAGTTATTTCCAAACGAATCTTTGATATATTCTTCTAGAAAAATCTACATTTAATAACAGGTCATGTGTTTTAAATTATTCCAACATTTGTTCTAAACTGTTCTTGATAATAGCATTAATACTCTTCAGTCATTACAAAATTCAGGAATACACTTCACACGGTATGAATATATACCCTTTGTACAGTTTAAAAAATGACATGTAACTAGGACCACTAGACAACGAGATAAAAAACACAGATCAAATATACATTCCATCACAATGAAATCTTCAAGAAAAATGTTCACACAACTCTTGTGTCAACGGAAGTTATGGTTTCAATTAAATGTCTAGTTGATTAAAGATTCCCTCCTTCATTGTTGTGTACTACAGCATTGTGCCCACGGAAACAGACTAGTCGGGCACTCTGTGGCCGCAGCGGGGTCGCCCCGGGAGCGCGATTAGGGAGAAAATGTGAAGTGCTGGAAGACGCTACCAGGGGTAGGGCGAGCGAAAGCGCCTGTCCGGGGCACCGGACCGCGACAGGAGAGTGGCCACCTCCCCTCCCTTCCCTGCCACGAAGGCGGGAAGGAAGGGCACGAGAGCGAAAATGCCTTACAGTTAACACACCTCTGGGGTTATTCCAGTACGAAAGACTACCTTGCGGAGTAGCATCCGCGGCTTTCATTTTTCAAAGATTTTTGGAGCAGTTGATAGTAGATGTGCCCGGATGCATGAATTATTTAGACATTGTGGTGACAGAAGCATCCAATGAGGAACATATGGACAATTTAAAGAAATCATGAGGAAAATTGCAAATGGCGGGGCTTACAGTCAAACTAACTAAATGCGAGTTTTATAAACCCAGTATCATGTGCCTAGGACATGTAATTGATAAAGAGAGTATTAGACCTACACAGTCTAATTTGAAGGCTATTGTTAATTTGCCGGCGCCCAAGAACATCAAATAATTGCAATCGTTTCTTGGAAAAGCTAATTACTATGCAAAATTTATACCAAATTTTGCGGAAGCAGCAACCCCACTCAATGCATTGCGCAGGAAAGAAGCCAAGTTTCTGAGGTCCCCAGGTTGTCACGCAATAAAAAAATACTAGTTAAGGCAACAAAACTCAGGCATTTTGACCCTATCAGGACGGTCATACGGGCAACGGATGCCTCAGATTATAGGATAGGGACCGTACACTCCCAAAAAGATGAGTTTAGACAGGAACATCCAATTGCATTTGCGTCCAAAACTCTGAATGTGCATCTGTGCCGGTACGCACAGATTGAAAAAAGAGGCTTTGGCAGTCATTTTGGGGGCAAGAAAATTCAATGAATGCCTGTATGGCAACAAGTTTATAATAGTCATTGACCACAAGCCGTTAGTAGAGCTTTTCCATCCAGCAAAAAGGATTCCAGACAACACGCTGCGGAAGCTGCAGAGATGGGCGCTGATTTTAACGGATTACAATTACAGGATTTGTTTCAGAACAGCACAGCATGGAAATGCAGATGCTTTGCCCAGATTGTCAGTGGGCCCAGACAGCGTTTTTGACGAGCAGGAGAGGGAATGCCTGCAGATCGATCAACAGCAAGAGGAGGCAGTGAACCGCTTCCCGGTGGACCAAAGGAAGGCAGCACATACGGACACCGACCCGGAGCTAGTAAAGATAAGATATTTCATCAAGTCAGGTATCAGGGGACAAGGCGACATTTTCCTGCAGGTTGGCAGGTTGAGTTTTGGAAACTGAGGAAAAGTTTAAAGACAAGAGCGGGGATCGTGTTGAAGTGCGGGACCAGCTCAGGGTGGAAATACCGCGCTTCTTGAGACAGCAAGTGTTGGAAATACTCCACAGAGGGCTCTAGGGAATAGTTCTTACCAAGCAACTGGAAAGGAAGTATTGCTATTGGCCAGGGATGGATAAAGATATAGAGAATAAAATTAGACTATCAACCACGCCAAGCTTTTCTAAGAAACCAGAAGAGCAGTTTCAAATCATGCCGGAGCCTCAGGCCCATGGGACAGGATACATGTGAACTTTACAGGCCCGTTTTAAGGGGTAATGTGGCTAGTGGTGGTGGACGCAACGTCGGGGTATCCATAAGTGGTCCCCATGAACAATTTTACGGCGGAATCAACGGTCAGAGCACTTCAGTTAATACTGGCAATTGAGGTGCTCGCGAGTACGCTGGTGTCGGATAATGAGCCACAATTTACAGGAGAAATATTTCAGAAATTTTGTAAACAGAATAGAAACGACCACGTATTAGCTCCACCTTTCCACCCTCGCTCGGTCCAATGGGGAGGCGGAACCTTTTGGGCAAACGTTTAAAACTACCACGAATAAGCCCAGATTCGAGAGTAGAAATTAACAAGAGTCGGTATTGGAATTACTTTCATCCTATAGGGTCTTACCAGGCAGAAACGTGCGCAGCCCTGCTCAGAAGTTGCATGGAAGGAAACCCCGGGCTCCATCCTCACTACTTTTCCCTTCAAGAGTAAAGCAAGCTTTAAAGTAGAAGCAAGAGTAATGTTGAGAGTGTACAAAGATTCTCCCAAGTGGGTGCCCGGGAAGGTGGTAGAGGTGCAGGGGACTAGTGAATATAAGGTCCAAACTCAACGCGGATTAGTCCAAACGCATCGGTAAGAGTTGATGCAACGTCACTTCTTTATTTGAGGATCTTTATTGAGGAGTTGGACAAGGTTGGGGAAAGAGAAACGGAGGAATCCTCAGAAAAGAACAGTCCTGATGATTCTTATTTACAGGGAGGAGGACGACATATGCCAGGGCAGCAATATGACCTGCCCGAACAATGGTCTTATGAATCGGACTACCGGCAACAGGCACCACACCAATCAGAGTGTCCTCTTGGAGGCGGAGGAGAGACGCCGAGGCAGCAGTCCGACCTGCCGGCACAGCAGTTGGTCTTGGAGGCGGAGTGCCAACAGGAGGCGCCAGGGCAGCCGGAGCGTCCGCTGGGGAACCAGGAATTTCAGCAAGCAGAACAGCTGATGGAAATCGAGCTGGAGCAGCCAGGAGGTCAGCTGTGGGACCGCAAACTAGAGCAGCTGCAGGAGCAGCCAGAGGAGCCTCTACCTAGAGCGCCTCCGAGGAGGCGTAGCAGCAGGTTGCGGGCTCGGGAGGTCCCAATACATCAGCCGGAACTCAATGCTTCTGGCGGTCGTAAGACGCGGCAAGGCAGACCTCGGTCAAGATTCGCTCCATACCAAGAAAAGCCGGCAGACATTTCCCAATTCGACCGCAGAAAGAGATGCAACGGCAAGAGTTCCTGCAATACGAGCAAGCGGCACCCTCAGGGCAACCGGATCAAAGGCGTAGCAGCAGAAGATTGCGCAACCGATACAGCCAGCAATAGGAGGGGAGGGTGCTATATACTACAGCATTGTGCCTATGGAAACAGACCAGTTGGGCACAATGTGCCGGACAGTGTAGTTGCGGCTCACTGTGGCCTCCGCGGGGTCACGCCGGGAGCGCGATCAGGGAGAAAATGGGCAGTGCCGGAAGGGGCCACCAGAGGCAGAGCAAGCAACAGCGCCTGCCCGGGGCACCGGACCGCGACAGGAGAGCGGTCACCGGAGGGGGCACCTCCTCGTTTGTTTATGAATGAAGTTAAGTAAAGTTTGCAATTTAAACATTGTATGTTTTTGAAAGCCGACCTGGATAGCCGAGGTGGCTAAGAGCGTGTAGCGACTCAGCGCTTCGTCCCTATCGTCCCTATTCATTCAGAACGCTATCAGAACGCTAAAACGCTGACGCTTCACATTCATGAACCACATTATACCGGGTGTTTATTATTATATTTCCAAAGTATTATGTACGTTATAACATCGCAACTGCATTTTGAGGGGCCGACAAGTCGGATTCTGTAATCGGTGTTCTATATTATCCTATAGCCTGGACTGTTGTGTATAAATAGTGTATTTATATATTGTGCCCGCTCACATATTACTCGTGAAATATAAGAAAAGCTCATACCTGACCCAAGTAGCAGCTGACTCCTTGAACATAAGATTTGAAAAGACTGCAAATGACTAGCGTAGGAAAAGGTGAACGATTCCTGGAACTGCCAGCACCATTACTCAACAAGAATCGCCAGACCAACGATCTCTGTCTTTTCTAAGTGGAAATGTGTTCGAGTACCGACGTATGCACCGGAGTTAGAGATAACTGTTTCGAAGATACTGGAAACTGAATCCATTTACATCTACCACGATACTGCATATTGAAAGGCTCACCTACTGAGGCAATTAATCTTAAAAGGATTTTATTTCATTTTGAGATAATTCGTAATAATGCGAATATAATTTTTTTAAATATATCTTGCGTAACGATAGACACGTGTTGATATATTATCTTACACCGTGCAACATTCTTTACGGCTTTTCTTCTTTTTTATTAAATACTCAATTATTTCTGTTGTCTCGTATAAAATTGGCATTGTGGATACTTCACTTTCTTGGATATTTGGGGAATAAATGGCCACGGAGCTGACGACGTACACGCATCCAATCCAGCACGTCGATGCATATTATCCTCTAAAACTGACCCTGCGTATACATCGCTGTTCTGCCGAATTCGACACTTTTCGTTGGATTACGAGCCAGCAGAAGAAAATCGTTGGCCAACGCCGGAGAGGATCTAGATGTAAAGTAAGGCGTGTCCAGTTTCTTGCATTACAGCGGGAGATACTCTCAACTCATCAGTACTCACAGTGTTAAACTTTCGGGAGAAGTTTTTGTGTATTTCGGTTTCTATGGGAAATTACTATTCCCATAACGTTTGGAATAAAATTCGCTTGGGAGGGGAAGGGCTGGCGACTTCACTCGCATGGCGAGCGCAAGGGTAAAGCAGACTGAGTATTGCGAGAAAGCAATGGAATTCGCTCTTACTCGAACATTCTTTTAAACTGGTGTGAGAAACAGTAGCAGGGAGAATATTAATTCTAATTTATTTCTAGTCTCCCACTATACAGGTGTCCCACCAACCATACAGACACAACCAAATAGTACAATACAAACCAAACATACAATACAACCAAATAGATGGACCATCCCCATAACTTCTAAACGGTTCAGAATATCGAAGTTCAGTTTTTGCTGAACAATGCGGTATGATGGAGCAAGTAACATGCCATAGAGAAATTGTCTATAATATTTTTAGTTTTCCAGAAATTTAATTATCTTCCAATTTTTGAATAGAACTATATATTTTTCTCACCAGCAATGGATAGACCATGAAAAGAGGATTAAAATGAGTATCATATGCCAATACTTCGATAGTAACTTGAGTATAAAATTAGACTTTCTGACATATGGTTTTTAATCGGGCAATCATGTAGCAGCCCCTGCAACTCTCGCCTTCGGGGAAGGTGGCCTTCACGGCGTCAAGACTTGCCTGGAGAGGAGAGACTGAAAAGGGTAGCAGCGGTGAATAAGAGGCATAACTACAGCAATCATTGCTATTGACACATATCACACTAAGAAATACCGATTTTAACGATCAGAATGGGAGTTTTTTCCATTTATTTATCTGGATTTAACTTGTCTTCTACTGAAATTTCAAAACATCGATCGTTCCAAAGAAATATATGCCACATGGAAATATCATGCCAGAAAATCTAATTTTATACTCAAATTACTATCAAAATACTAACATATGAAACATAATTTATTCCTATTTTCATGACCTATCCATTGCTGATGAGCAAAATATAGTCGCATTAAGAAATCAAAGTTGATTAAATTTCTCGAAAACTAAAAATAATATAGACGATTTCTCTACGGTATGTTACTTGCCCCATGATTCTGCATTGTTCAGTGAAAACGACATTTCGATATTCTGAAAGGTTTAGAAGTTATGGGGATGGTCCATAGTTGGTCGAACACCCGGTAAGTAAAGAGAGAAAATGAAGTAGTAAAATTAACTTATTTAAAAGAAGAAAAAAAATGAAATCTTTCAGATTAGCAATTTGTGTATAGTTAATTTAATTTTTGAACCGTTCATCAAGCAAGCTATTCTTAATAAAACACAGTTACTACTATTCTTGTAAGAAGCAGTATAAGTGGTTTTAACCGAAGAGTAAAAAAAATTGGACTGAGAAAAATTTAATGATCTCATATTTGGTAATTGTTTTAAGGTTTCTTTCTAGAGAGAATTATAAAAATGATAGGAAGGATCCTTAGGCACAATTAATAATTAACTTCTTTGACAATAATACTGTGTAACTTCACAATAAGGTATTTTTGCTTTAAGTACACTTGTTACTTTGTTGTTTTTTTGTAGCGTTGAGCATTTCTTTGTATTGTGTTCTTTATGTTTTACAGAAATTGTGTGTGAATATTGTGACCGATCACGTTTCGCATACGCTAAATATTTCTCTCTCCACCCACACTGAGATGAGAACTGACTAGCGCAGTGATTGACATCGTAGGCAAAGAGTTCAGTAATGAAAAGAGCAGAGTAGTAGGTTCGAACGTTATCTCGATCGACCTAGACCGCCACCTGAAGTATTGTATTGAACGGCCTCAGTCTATGCGAGTCAACGAAGAGAACAAGACGCATTTGCTAGCAGCGGAGACGACGCATCCGAAATCAATTTCCATCTATTGTAAAACTATATCTAAAAGGCTCATTCAATGAGCCTTTCCTTTTCTTCTTAGCTATTTATCTGGTATCCTGAATTAAATATAATTCACACTACGTTCCCATTAAATACCTTAATTAAATAGTAAAGGAAATGGTATTTCCATAAGACTTACGTTGGAGCAGATTAATGACCAGAGTTCCCAAACACATACGTGTTCGGGTGGTACATAGTGGTAATTGAAGCATCTCTGAGGGTCGCTGGACCTGCGTATCGCTGTCTTCCTGATCTGCATCTTCTAGTGAAAGCCAGAAAGCTGAATTAGCCCCCATAAGTACGAAATTGGTAGCAACAACACCCGAAAGACGTGAAATTTAAGGAGCGGTGCGGCCTACGGACTCCCAGGATTCTTCACGGAAGTATTGATCGCCCTCGGCAATCGCCCCCTGTATTCACGTAAAGTAAGGCACTTCTTTCTTCCTAAATATCGTAACGTGCGTGAGGTATTTTCGATATGTCAGTGTCTACTGCAAGTGCAAAGCCCTCAGGACAGATCGCATCGCAATTTGTTTCCTCTGTAGTCAAACCATTTCAACATTTCTTTCGGAATATTCAGAGGAGGGGAAAATTCAATCCAAAAAATGTGTGTGTGTGTGTGTGTGTGTAAAAGAAGAGAAGGGGACAAGAATGAGGATGAGAAGTTCGTAGTCGTTTTTTATGTAAGGTTGCATAAACTGCGGGGTCATTAATTTTACATTACAAATGTTCACTTGTTTCAAATTTTTCGTGCGAACAGTATATGTAAATTAAAGCCTCCTGTTTATTTTTAATTGGTTGCGTCTTAGTCATTTTATTAATCGACGCAATGAATCTCGAAGCCCCTGATCGAGGGTAAAGCTCTTATAGCGGAGTAATCCTTTATTAACATTTATTTCTGTGTATGTCAGTTGTAAAGAGGACCGCCAAGTAGCATCGCCGCGTGCTCCTCCGTCACCGCCCAGCGGCTAAAATTGGGAAGGAATTAGGAAGAAGTAGGGTTTAGAACACTTCACAGGGGTTGGACTAGGCCCAGTGAAGCTGGCTGACTTGTTTTGTTGGAACAAATTCCACATGAGCTTGTCCGGAAATCGATTGGCATCGAATCCGAACCTCCTTGGCGAAAGGTGAATGACTTCGCTCTGAGCCACGAGACCCATACTTGTTTAACAAATTAAATAAATGAGAAAGTTGCATAAGTAGTGTAAGAACATTTTAATAATTTAAAAAACGTGGAGGGTAATGACAGTTTTCCAAAAACTCTTTAATTAAATTCTCTAAAACCCGGCTCTCATTATTTTTTAAACTGCCCCTCTTCCGTACATTGTTTTCTTACAGAATATGTCAAAGTGGCTTTCGGGTTTGATTATTAGATTGAGGTTCTCTACTACGTACACTAATGAGTAAAAGTTCTTGGGTCATTCAAATCATTAACGAAGAATAGATAAATATCCCATCTACCAGATAGCTAAGGAAATGTTTTTTTGATTGATTGATTTTTGCGTGTTTCCGGGCGCGCCAACTGCTTTCGTCATTAGTCCCGTTACGGTAGTGCATGTTTTTTCTCGGGAGATGGCGGTGATCTTCCCTCGCTGGATGGCGAGATCCGGCGCTGACCTACCGTCGGCTAGTGGGGTTTCCCCCTAACCAGGAATCTCCCACCAGCGGGGCACCGCTCCAGCCGGGACAAGCTCTAAGCTCCCAACCGGTCTCCCGGAATATGTGGTAGTGTAGTGCATGTTAGTGTAAGTGTGTGTGTAAGGGGAGGAGATAGGACAAGGAAGAGGAAGGACAGATCACAACAACTAGAACAGTCTTTTACATCAAACCCTGTAACAGGTCAAACTTTTAATGCAGAAATTTATTTTTTTTCTCTCTTTACCACATTATTTGTTCCCACCCTAAATAATATTTATTTCTCCTACAGAAGTTAAAAAAATAACACAAAAATTGAATATTCACAAAACTTCAGGAAATTATTATATTTCAAACAAAATTATTAAAGCACTTGATTTGGAAGTTACTAAATTATTTCTTAGCAGTTCTTTCTCTTAACACAAATTTATTTAAAAAATAACAAAATATCCATCGTATTTCTAATTTTATTCCACATATTTTTCAAAAATAAACAGGAACACATAAACACAAACTTAAAACACATAAAACACAGGTATATTAATTGCTATCAAATAACATAGCACATTAGTCCTAAATATTAAGATTAATTACTGATTCTTATGTCAGTCAAAAAATGTAATAAAAATTTAATCATTAATTCCACTCAGAAACACAGTTCTATTCAAAGAAAACATCAACAGAAAAACCGAAACACTGATTGGAACGGCTGACAGTAATACGAGTAATGTTGAAATTAATTAATGGTAAATTAAATTAACTTGTACTCTTAACTAAATTTGTTGTTGTTGCTTTGAGGTAGGAGTTTTTAATTTTTGGGTACATCTGCAATATTGAAGTACATGCAATAATGTAGTGCTTAATATGGATATTTTTGAAGTCACTTGTGTATCACAATTATATTAAACCCATTAATTCTTATTCACTTATTCCACTTTATAACCATACTTGAACCAAACTGACAAAATCAAGCTCTTTCAGGAACGTCTGACTGAATAAAGAGATTTTTTTAATTAAATGAAATTGTCTTAAATTTCCAATCCAGTAATTTCCAGTTCTTACATTCTCCAAATCACAATGAAAACTAACGTGTACTCTTAATTTGATTGTGGGTCGCTGCTTCAAAATGTCAGGTGGTTAACTTAAGTTTCTGCAATACCAACAATTCTACATAACCTTCTTCCACTGAATTTTTCCACATTTCTGACGTGACATGGTAATGTCGTAAAACATTTTCGTAGTTTCCTTATCTTTCCATTTGTTATGATTAAAAACAATAGCCAGCGTTGTATGAGGTCTCTGTAATACAGTAAGAACAAGAATACTCTTTGCCCATTCTACGTGGAGATCCTCAAGGATCGATTTTAGGCCCTATTCTGTTCCTACTTTACGTAAACGATATGCCCTCGACGATTCGAAACGGAAGAACGGTTCACTTTGCAGATGATACGAACATCCTTTGCAATAAAGAAGCCGTAAATAGTACAATACAGATGTTTCAAATTAGTTCCGAAATAACAAATTAATAGTAAACGAAAACAAAACGGTTTCAATGCAGTTTTCCATTTCAAATAAACAATTCTGTGCTCCATCGAAAATGAACGGTGTACCATTGACGGATGTTAAGGCAACAAAATTTTTAGATCTCTCAATTCAGTCAAACTTTAAATGGAACGTCCATTTAAATGAATTGAACACAAAATTAAGTTCATTGTTATACGCGTTCAGCATTCTTGCAAATTCAGTCAGCCTTCATACTGTTCGTTGTGTATATTTCGCGAATGTTCATTCCCGCCTGAGATATGGCATAATATTCAGGGGAAATACATCTTATAGCTCTCAGACTTTTAGATTACAAAAACGAATTGTACGAATAATAACCAAATCCCACCCACGTGATTCATGTAAGCCTCTCTACGTTAATCTAGGAATTTTACCATTACCTTGTCTGTTTATTTACCAATCAGTGTTTTGTCAAAAATGACTTGGTTAAGGGCGGGAATATATTTTCAGAAAATGCCGATGTCTATTACTATAACACTCGACGTAGAAATCATATTCATCAGGTGACAGTATCAACAGCTCATTACAAATAATTCACATACAATACATGCACATTATTTTACAACACCTTGCCACATGACATTAAACAAATTCCAAGTAAAATCGTTTCTGCTGCATAATGTTTTTATACAATTAGAGACTATACTGAGCATCACTAGAAAAGTAACATTAATTTTAACAATGATACATAATGCATTATTTAACATTTGAACTGTATAAATGTGTATAATCAACCTGTAACAAGTATTGTATTGCAGCCTCCAGGTCAATGACTCATCTCGATCAGGTTTTTCGTCCAGTTTCCCTGATCCATTGAGCAAATGCTGAGATGGCCCCTTGTTTTGCTTCTGGACATAAATGTAACTTCTGGACATAAATGTAATTTTCTGTGCACGTCTTCTCGAATTCAGTGGGAAATACAATTATTCAAATTATCGTTTCCATGTTGTCGCGGCAGGAAGTATTATTTCGAAGGACAACATGGATAAGAGCCAAAATTTATTGCCTTTTTATCCTTGAAAATAGATTTTATTACATGGGAACTTTTTTTTAAAATTTAAGTAGTATATGACTTAGTGTAGGAATCACACAATTTTGTAAATATGCACACAATTCACTTTCCCCATAGCACGTCATACGCAGTTTTTAACTGTTTTTTTACGTAAAAATAAATAAATAAATAAATAAATAAATAAATAAATAAATAAATAAATAAATAAATAAATAAATAAATAAATAAATAAATAAATAAATAAATAAATAAATAAATAAATAAATAAATAAATAAATAAATAAATAAATAAATAAATAAATAAATAAATAAATAAATAAATAAATAAATAAATAAATAAATAAATAAATAAATAAATAAATAAATAAATAAGAAAAACTAATTATGATTCCAAAACACATGTTCATAGCGGTCTAATACTAATGGCGTTCAATAAGAACTCAAATACATATTCGGTTTTTCGTTATGACGCTGCTCTCTAGAAGTTTTATTTCTATTCGAGAATTTTTCCCGATTTTGCATTTATAAACTTTAAGAAACATTTTACCCACTCATAAAGACTCACATTTTCTGGTTAACTGGAGAGTTGTTTATTCTATTACAAAACACTCATAATAATGCCACGCACAATATACAATCTAAGTTCCCCTCGGAAAGAAATCGTGCATTTAAAACGCAATGTAATAGCTTTTAATTAAGAAACGCGGTATTCAGCTCACTCGCGTAAGCTCTCAACGCAGAGTTTTGCGGCTAGAGTTGGCATACAATTATTTTGAAAGCACGCATTCCAATCTCCAGCGAAGAAAAAATCTCTAACTGAAATACTTCCATTATATGGGAGATTTAAATTGGTGTTGGCCCCTGCCTCCAATTTAAATTCTAATAAAAGGTCCCTAAGCCAATATTGTAAGTACAGCGTGTGGTTTACGGGAGGTTGGTATTGCGGGATCACATCTTACGTGAAACACACCTTAGATCCGCTTACGCACCGAATCGTTTGCGGTGAACATTATGAAGTTCGCGTCAGTTCCACGCGCGAGTTTTTCTTCACTAAATAACTATCTCCAATATATTGGTTAAGGAAGACGCCGAAAACAATTTCAACTTTTGCAATTTTTGAAAAATCGAAGAGTTCAACCAAAATGTTTAGCGTTCACCAGTGCGGGGGCACTTCAAAGAAACCACCGGCGGCGTCACGGGCCATATTGGAGTCCGGACCGCCGCCAGTCGTTCATGGGTAAAGCCAACTAATACGTTCATTTAATGAAGCAGTTTGCTTCCGTAGCAGCTCCTCTGAAAGCGCTAAGAAAGAAAGGAGCGCGTTGCGTTTGGTCGGAGGCGTGTCAGCAAGCGTTTGACCCAATTAAGAAGCAATAAAACTTATGCATTTCAAGCCGGCCAAGATCGTCACGTTAACAACAGACGCATTCGCAGTACGGAATAACGGACGCGAGTACGGAATTAGGGCAGTGCAATCACTAGAGACAGGATTTCCATGCAAATGCATGTTTTTCTTTAAGCTTCGTAGAGATTTCAAACTTTGTAAGTATATGTTTCATGAAAAACTCGTTTAAAAATGTATACTGTTTCCGTGTATGTTTGCATGTCTTGGTAGTTTTGGAGAAATTCATGTATTATGCATGTTTGGGCATTTTTTAAATTAATATTGCATATTTAGACTTCTATCTAGCATATTAAGTACTTTCTTATTGTTTCTCTGCATAATTTCTAAATATTAAAACTAACACATATTTTGTATAAATAGTATATTTATCTTATTAATCTTAGATTCTGTCTTTGGTGCTTCTACTACACATACTACACATTTTAATCTTGCAGTACATTACTTGAATTTGCGACGAGTGTACACGTGCGGGGAGCAACGATCACGAAATGAAGTATCGCCACATGATACGTTACCAAGAATGCGGAAGATACACGAAGCCAAAATCTTTTCATAACTGACAAAGACGGAGGAAAAGAATCAACAGCAGGCACTCAGTCTCCTTGCGTGCATCAGAGGATTAACTCAAGTTTCTTAATTGTGAAATTAACAATGAAATGGCTTCTTCTGAAGCTTCGTGTGCAACACCTCTCAAACAAAGGATTAGAAGCAACGATTGTCTGGAGAATGGAAAAGTAATTTATAGCAATGCTACTAACGAAGTAAGTAGGCTACACTGTAAAAACTGATCAATAAACTAATATATCTAGTGATGGTGTTCCCTAGTGGAAATGTTTAGTGCTCAAGTCTAATGTTGCTGCGGAAATTATATAATTTGAAATATTGAAACTCAGAAAAGGATAAAACATAGTCAATGAAACAGATATGAAACGAAAAACAAAACTTAATTTTTATTGTAGTGAAAATATTTATTTTCCGACTACTATTAATAACTTTGAGTTTTTTTGAGGTTTTGAGGAGCAGTTTTGAGGTTTTTTTCTGAGATTCAAGAAATTGTTTTGTAGAACCTGTTTGGCGTATTGTTTTTAAATAATTATTGTATGTGGCAGTAAGCACATTCTTCCAAAAATTTTTCGTGAGTATCAAATTTTACCTATATTATTTTTAATGTTATTGAAAAAATTGTAAATCCTGCAGTATTTCACATTTTTTCTTTTAATTTCGTTTGAAGTACTAGTTCCATCGCAGTATCTGTAAAACGATTAATTGTATCAACAAGAGAAAGTAGTAGGACAAAACAAGTAGTACGTACTAGTGCTTATTTCTATGACCAAATTTCAAATGGAATTTATATAATTTCTATCCTGATATTTTGAACCCGAACGTTTAGCTAAATATGTTTGATTAAAGTACGCTTGTCTTAAATTAAATCTGACATTAATTTGCGTCAAAATTTGAGTAAACTTTGTTTCAAAATATGTTAATATGAAGCAAAATTCTAATACTCTTCTTAAGAAGTATGTAGCTCTATATAGTTTTTATTTATTTATGCGGATTAAATGTTCGAAAAAGTTTCATGTGGGCCAGCCCCTTGTATCTACTTCTCATAGTGACAAAGCTAGAGAAAGGAAAGAAACTGTCACGCCAAATGCAAACTTTTGTTCCTGAGGCGACATTGAAGCATGTAACAAATCCGTTTTTAATGGAAATGTGTGATGCTTTAGTAGGGGCAAATATACCGTTCGAAAAAGTAGCAAATCCAACGTTTAAATGATTTTTAGAGGAGTGTAAATACAGGACGTCCTGGATCCATTCATATTAAGAAAAAAATATCTTCATCTCTAGAAATTAAAATGAGTAGGTCTTCCTGTAGGTGAGTCATTAAAACTTATTGAAGACATTAAAGTGTCTGGAATTAATATTTAAAGATATGAGTGAGACTGCTACGGATAAATTACATGAAGTTCTAAATTCAAATCGTAACTTGAAATTTTTCCAAAGTGTTAAAAGCGTATTCTGTGGAGAAAAATCAGAAAATGCAGGCTTTGCTTAGATTTCGTCTTTGAAGTACGCTCCAGTTACGTCTTGTGACTTAAATAGGTCATTTTCAGCATTAGAATTTTTTTTCTGACAAAAGAATGAATTTAACACAGAACAGTTCAGAAAAATTATTAATTGTTCACTTTTAAAAAAGGCAATATAACTAAAAATGTAAGTAAAATAAAATTTGATTGTGCATTTTTAGCCTGCATCATGCATATTTGCGTATTTCATAGCGCATGTGTGCATGCATATTTTAGCAATTGATAGTGCATGAAAATTCTGACTAGTTATCACAAAAGAATGAGAAAGGTGAAGAGGTACCAATAGCGTTCGCGTCCAAGACGCTAGATGTGCATTAGAAGCGGTACTCGCAAGTCGAGAAAGATTCTCTAGCAGTTCTATATGCTGTAAGGCTTCTGAAAACTATTGAAATTTAATGATTATGATTATGATTAAACTACTGAAACTATGAAATTTAATGATTGTTTTTTTCATAATAAACTTATTATATATATGACTATGATAGTTTTCAGAATCACGGCACGCAACTGCCGACGCATTGTCGCATTTGACGATTTGCAGGGATGCAGAATTTGATAGTCTGGAAGTAGATTCTTTGCAGATTGATGGAGTGCAGGAGCAGGCAGTGCAGCAGTTGCCAGTAGGCCCAAGACGCATCGCTCGAGGTACTGACCAGTTTTGAAGAGATCGTGGGAATATTACGTACAGGTTGACCGACGAGAGAGAAGAACGTACCATTCTTCAAGCTACACGAACACTTATCTACAAAAGCAGATATTGTTCTCTTGAGCATAGACAACACTATCATAGTAGTGGTGCCAGCTAGCCAGCGAAGCAAGGTGTTAATAATTTTATATAGAGGGTGCTGGGGAATTCTTAAACAAAGAAATTGGCCACACAAAATTGTTATTGGCCAGGTATATCGAAAACCTGATATCGACATATCGGAAAGATCGAAAACATAATGAGAGCGTGTCAAAGCCGCCAATCATATCAAAAGAATCCCTGATGGCAATGGATTTCTTGGCCGGAACCGCAAGGGCCGTGGGATAGATTACATATAGACTTTGCAGGACTCTTTCAGGGATCAACATGGCTCATAGAAATAGACGCGCAGACAAATTTTCCGTTTACGACGGAATTGATGAACCCGACGGTACAGGCTACAACGAGGGTTCTTCAGAGAATCTGTAGTGTAGAAGGGTTGCCATGAATAATAGTATTAGATAATATTCTTCCGTTAACCCCAGAAGCATTCAAGAGATTTTGTGACAATGTCAGCAAACATATTTTAGCACTTCCATATAACCCCCGATCGAACGGCGAAGCACAGCGCTTCGTTCAAACCAGCTATGACAAACGCAAGATGCGAAGGGATCAATATGGAACAGGCAATTTTATTGTGGCTGGCATCATACAGGTACATGCCTGGAAGAGACGGAATAAGCCCAGCACGGAATTTATACGCGCGGCAACCGAGGACGCTGTTATATTTATGCATCCAATGGATGAAAATAGAAAATTGCAGTGCGACACAAAATATGAAGTAAGTTGTCCGGTGTTTATTAGAAGTTTTAGGGAAGACCCAAAAGAGGTGCCGGGCAGAATACTGATTCGAAGGAGCCAGAGTTTATGTAGTGCATATGCAGTGCAAAGTAGTCAGAAGATACGTCAGAAACTGAACTTGGAAATTCCAGAAATATACAAACCACAAGGAACAACGAAAACTAAACCTGATCAGAACTCAGAGAGACTATTCAATTTCAGAATGGTGGTCTCTTAGTTCCGCTGTCGCCACAGAACCGGCAACCTGTCGAGCAGCCACTAGCAGCAACGGCAGGTCCAAGTAGCAGCCCCACGAGAAGCAGTATGTGAGCAGCGGCTCATATGACAGGCCCCTATGTCATAGGACAGCGAGATGCACGAGACAGCCTCGGAAGAAGAGGGGCGCCGCCCGCAACCATAACAGTCGCAGTATCAGCAGCAGCGAGACGACAGCAATCCCGAGATGCAGGAGGCGGCCTCCGTAGCAGAGATGCAACACCAGCAAGCGGAGCAGTCGCGTGATCAAGAGCAGCCACAGCAGCCCTCGCGAGGGCGACGAGATGGGGAGCAGAAGGCAGCGCCCAGGCACCGCAACGCGTGCCTACGGAAGCGCCTCGTCCCCTACCCCCACAATTAGGCGGGAACGGTGTGGTATCCGCCAGTGCGGGCACTTCAGACAAACCGCTGGCGGTGCTACGGGCCATATGGTAGCCCGATCCGCCGCCAGAGCGAAGCAGGAACGAGCCCCGTCGCCATGCTTGAGCGAGCGGGCGACGAAGGAGAAACCCCTCCAGCAGGAAGGGGGATTGAGCAGCAACCCGTCTCAGACGGAGGAAGGCGACAGTTTAAGGAGCCACCCCGTGCCGGCAGCCCATTGATCGCAACCAGACTTTGTAGGAGAGATCTCTGTAGTAGGAAATTGTATTATATGTCAACTGACTCGGATATTTTACGACGACTCGGTATAATTATGGTTCTGCCGGCTATTGTGATATCTGGCGAAGTTGAAAGTCATAATTCTTTGTTCTTTGGACGAAATAAAATTGTTGTTATTGAATAGTGTACCCAGTGCCTCATTTACTATACAACAAAATTAGCACTGCACTTTAAGCGTTCTGTACATTATCCGAGGACAGAGTGTAATAAAAAAGTTGGAGCCACTTTTGAGAAAACTTCCACAAAGTGTTTGAGGCTTTATATGAAGTAACCTCAAAATCAAAATATCCGTTTCAAACTCCGAAAGCCTGGAGTTTATTTAAATTTATCAGTAAATTTCGGTTTTTTAAATTTGCTCAATGGTTTA
The DNA here is from genome assembly GCA_964035755.1 of Teleogryllus oceanicus. Taxonomy (NCBI): domain Eukaryota; kingdom Metazoa; phylum Arthropoda; class Insecta; order Orthoptera; family Gryllidae; genus Teleogryllus; species Teleogryllus oceanicus. The sequence continues at coordinate 160,309,551 of CAXIVR010000001.1, forward strand.
TGCGATAGCTTTGACCACAGACAGACCGACTGGTGGACTTTCGGTGTCAGTCGATTTTTTGGGTAACAAGAACACACAAAACATGGACACACAAAACTGTGTATGGCAAACTACATTGGGAAGTGTATTTTGTGCATGTTTTCTTAAATTTGGGATGTCTACCTTATCCCATAATGAAGTTAAATTATAAATACAGAAGGAAACGTGCGTTTTGTGCAAAAAGTGATAAGAAAATATTAGCGTCTGTGTAAAAACTATTTGTAAAAGAGAAACGCAACAGATTTTGGCTATTATCCCTACAGTGCCCTTTGTAAAGGAAGCCTTACTGACGCGAGAACATGGAGAATGTTAATTCCAATAACTATATTCCCACCGAACTTGAGAAAACGTGCACGGATAGTGAAGTTACATTTACGCCCAGAAGCAAAACAAGGGATCATCGTAGCATTCGCTCAAAGGATGTGAGAAATTGGACAAAAACCTGATAGATATGGGGACAACTGATTCAGAAGCTGAGATACAATACTTGTTACAAGCATATCTATTATTTTAAAATTATATAATCCAAATGGTAACTAATTCGTTACATATCAATTTTAATATCCATATTACTATTCTTGTTGATGCTCCGTATGTTATCTGTTTGTGAAGAAATAGTTATGCAGCAGAAGAGCTTAGACTTGTCACTTAAACTTTACTATCGATTACAATCGTTTAATGTCGTCTGGCAATGTGTTGTAAAATAATGTACTTGTGACGTAGTGAATTTTCTGTAGTGAGCTGTTGATTTTGACATCTGATAAATATCATTACAACGAAGAGTGTTTTAGTTATAGATAAATGTACTCTCTAAAACTATATTCTCACCCTGGTGTAAGTCATTATTTAACAATACTACTGATTCCTAAATCAATAGGCAAGGCAATGGTAGAATTCCATTAGACTAAATAGAGGGGAGCTTACAAGAACGACATGGCAGGGATTTGCTTATCATTCGTACAATGCTTGTCTGTAATTTCAAAGTCTTGGAACAATATAATAAGGATAATTTGAACGCTAGTAACAAAACTAGAGCAATGTGGAATATCGTAAAAAAATCAAACAACTCATCACGATCGTGTTGTATTAAAGGATAATGAAAGACAAGCAAGTAATCCAGAAAAAGTTGCGAATCTCTTTAACCAACACTTTTCTAGAATTGTGGTTGATCTTACGAAGGGACTAAAACCACAAAATCCAACATTACTCGCTTCCCAAAAAATTTGCGGCACAATGTTTATTTCCAAAACTTCTTCCACGAAATTCTCAAATAGTCAGTAAACTAAAAAAATAAATCATTTGATTTAGATGAACTTCCGGATTGCTTATTAAAAACTTGTGCACCTGCCATTATACTCTCACCAACTCACATTTTCAATGCTTCCTTATGTACTGGAATATTTGCAGATTTTTTAAAACAGCAAAAATTAAAAAAAAACACTTTTTAAAAAAGGAACAAAAATGAAATGCAAAATTACCGGCCAATTTCTCTTTTGTCAGGTTTTTCAAAATTATTAGGGGGCTTTTCTATATGCGAATGGAAACTTTTCTCAGGAAAAAAACTAAGCGTTTTCAGACTCACAACTGTTTTAAAAATCATAATCTACAAAACTGCCATTTTTTCTTTTCTTAAGATGTTGCTTCATCAATGGACCAAAATGAAGAACCCACTGGAAGATTTTTAGATTTTTCGAAGGCTTTTGAACTTATTAACCATAACGCCTTTTTCTCAAAATTACCTTCATATGGAATTCGTGGTATTGCCCTAGATTGTTGTGACATCGCACCTTAAACATCGACCTCAAAGAGAAATATCGCACTGGCACGAAAGGACATTATTTACTTATCTTTCCAATTCTTTGTCAATTGAACATCGGGTCCTACAAGTTTCGACCTTAGGTCCTATCCACTTTCTGTTGTACGTAAACGATATGTCCTCGTCTATAAAAAAAATGGAATAACAGTTCTGTTTGCCGATGACACGAATGTTCTTTGCAAAAAAGAAGCAGTAAATAGTACAATTTCAGAAGTTTCAAATTGGTTTTGTAATAACTAGTTAACGAAGGAAAAACGGTTTTAATTTCGTTTTTCATTTCAAATCGGCAATCGCATGCTCCATTGGAAATGAAAAATTTGCAACTAGGTGATGTTAATGTAACAATTTCTAGGGCTCTCAATTCAGTCAAACTTCAAATGGAATGTACATCTGTACACTAAATTAAATTCTAACACAAACTAACACAAACACTAAGTTAAATTCTTTATGTTACGCATTCAGAATTCTTTTAAATTCTGTCAACATTCACGCAGCTCGTTGCGTGTATTTTGCAAATATACCCTTTCCCTCACAAAAATTGGCCGGGGTGACCACAGTTGTCTGTGATTGGTGCAACATCCCAAGGAGTAGAAAGGACGTTGTCTCAGGGGCAGGGGCTAGTTCGTTTCCGTGGTTTCTCCAATCAACACCAGGTGAATGCCGTAGCAGTACCCTACCAAACTGGCCACGGACCGCGCGCGATCTTTCCTTCTTCTTGCTTGTCCTACCCTCTCCCCTTACACACACACTTACATTAATATGCACTACCGTTACCACATATTCCAAGACACCGGTCGGGAGCTTAGAGCTTGTCCCGACTGGGGCAGTGCTCCGCTGGTGGGAGAGTCCTGGTAAGGGAGAAACCCCACTAGCCGACGGTAGGTCAGCGCCGGATCTCGCCCTCCACACATCAAAAGATCACAGCCATCCCCCGAGAAAAAAACATGCACTACGCTTAGGGGACTAATGACCAAAGCCGTTGACACACCTGGAAACACGTAAAAATCAATCAATGAATTATTTGAGTTCAAAATATATTGATCGTGTTTCATGATTTTAGCCTGCCATATGTCTTTTCTTAACAATTATTTGTATTTGTTAAAGTGGTGGTGGAAATCTTGATATTTAGAAATAAAACAAATCGCAAGAATAGTAGCGCGGGAGCGTGGAGTCCGTTGGCCACGGGCGCCCAGCGGTGGGGCGGGCGCGGGCAACGCCTGTGAGACGTAGCCGAAGGAACATCGAGGCGGCATGCGAGCGCGCGGCGTCTCCTCGCCACAGGCGCAGCGACGGGGCAGGCACGAGCAACGCCTCGACAGCCTAGCCGAGGGGCGACGATGTGATCTCTACTCAGGCTGCACTCAAATGTTCATGGATTTGGAGATTTCGTAAAGAAAAGAACACAAAGTCGTGGTCACAGAACATTTATAATTGGATGTTTCCTTGAGTATTTACCAACATACAGAATGTCATTCCATACACACCCATAACAAGAAGAACAAACATTGTAAAATATTAAAAAAAACATAATCCAAGAAAAAAACAAGTTTTCCTCAAATATAAACAAAACTTTGTTTTGCTCTGGAGACAATCAACCGCCGCGGCGGCGGCGGCGGCGGCGGCGGCGGCGAATTCGTAAGTCGTATATTTGAATGGTCACAACAAGGCAGCAGAACGGGCGCTCAGGACCGTCGTGGCAGTAACAATTCTTCTTGGATCCAACTTAGAGCTCGCCGACCACTTACGGACTGACCGACCTCGTCTCGCCCACTGACTGCCTCGCGACCGGCCGACCAGCTGCCTCGCACTCTCTACTACCCCTCCACTGTCCCCACTTGCCTCCCTCCGAACGTCACCACTACCGCGCGCCTCCGCCGTTTCTTTCATCCCGCCTGCTTCCATCGCTGTTGTTCCGGACACGCACGTTGGAGGTGACGCAGACCGCGATTGATTCATTGATTGTTAATGATTCCGGGCGCGTCAACTACTATGGTCATTTTCTCGTAAGTGTAGTACGTGTTTTTGCTCGGTAGGTGGTCTTCCCCTGCTGGATGGCCAGATCCGGCGTCGACCTATCGTCGGCTAACGTGGTTTTCCCTTACCAGGTATCTCCTTACCAGCGGGGCACCGCCCCAGCCGCGGCAAGTTCTAAGTTCCCGATCGGTCTCACGGCATGGTGGTAGTGTACTTCATGTTAGTGTAGATGTGTGTGTGTAAGGAAGAGAAAAAAGATTGCGCGCGGACCGTGACCCGTTTGTTACGGTACAGCTCCGGCATTCACCTGATGTTGATCGAAGAAACCACGGAAAATTACTGATCAGAGCAGCTGGCTGCTTGAATTCTCCTCCAGACAGCGACTTGTGTCGAAAATCATTCCACCGGCGGGACTCGAACCTAGTATCTCCCGGTCCGAGACCCTGCAGCGACATCAGTTGATGCACTGAGCCACGGCTCCGTGTTGGAAATCGTGACGTTTCAACAAACATCCGTTTCGTGTCGTTTAACTCCAATTCGTGTGCACATTTCATGTATCTGGTCCTCTATCAGGGATATTACAGTCGAAAATTGCGAAAAAATCCAAAATATCAATTTTTAGGAGGTTGAAATTTTTACGTGGTTATCTACATATAATCGATATTTTACGTAAATTAACTACCGTTATTATTCTGTTCTAAAGCACAAAAAAATAAATTAGTGACTGAATTCCTTCTTTGCTCTCTGAAAAGCGAAGTTTGTTCATTCGCGATTGTTAGATGTGGTTGCAAATATAACCCAAACAAATCATATTAGGTATATACGTATTTCATTGATTTGTAGACCAGAGTTTGTTGTATGCAATGCAGTTCACTTGAAAAAGCTTCAACAACCTAGCGCTGAGTAATTTAGAAAACCTAAATGTCTATAAACACAAACCTCGAAGTGTCAAAACAGTACTTACTTTCTCGCATTATAGGAAACAGGTAAATTGTTGCAAATTCTCCCTTCTAAGATCTTAGCTATGTAATAAAATGGTCCAATTCAAACGAAGGCCCTCTGGTACATACCACCATTTATTTTCATAGTCAGGAAGAGTAGTCATTTCTCACTTTCACAAGTGAAACGTGCATGACTAAATTTAGCACTTACAGCATTTGTAGCACATTATAGAGAAAAGCAAGTATAATTTCACACCAGCTTGCCTTGATTATATCGACTTGAACTTCCAGTTTGTGAATACGATCAAAACTTCTTAATCTAAAAGAAGTGTATTTGTTAGTTCTAAGTGGAATTTATTATCTTCCTTACAACCATTCCTTTCAAAAATTAATATCTACATCATACGATCATTACGACCGGCAGCAATGAGAAGAATTCCAAGAATTTGGAACCACCGAGTTCCCATTTTGCAAACTGACAGAGCGTGAAATGAAGCAAGGGATATTCGAATATACAATTTCCAAATTTTTTTGTTGCAATTTCCGAAAATATCGGGAGTTCGCCGGAAATAGAATAAGCATTAATGTTCTCTCCTCTATACTATGGGGAAAATGCAGGGTTTTTTTAAAAAATATTTCTTTGAAATACAAAAGTCGCCTATATATCACGCAAAAAAGGCCAAATATCTACTCATATTTTGGAAAACTTGAACATGACCATATTTGAAAATATGATTTTGATTAACGTATTTCATTAAGTTTTTTGGAACGCCTGAAAAGAATTTTGAACATTTGCAATTTTGAATAATCAGGGATTTTAATGAAAATTAGACTTGCGCCGTTTTAAACGTTCTCTAAGCTATGTGAGGACAAAGTTTAATCAAAAATTTTTGTCGCCATTTTTTGCAATTTTTAAAAAGTCAAGGAGAGCATCAAAAATGCGAACTACGCCATTTCTATATGATTTTCTTATCTGCACTAGAGGGAGAAAATTAAAGAAAAACTTTGAAGCAAGTCGAACTAACGTTTTTTATCTACACCACGTGTAAGAAGAAGTAAAATACTATACATAAGAACGGGATTTATCCACTGTTACTAGGGCCCGGAAAAAAGAATTATTCGGCCGAAATTAACCGGCTTTGAAACATTTTTCCGGTGCACGATTGCATAATTTTCTCTTCTTTGAAATTACCTTCATAAGGATGAGGAAGCAAAAATTACTTTCTCTTCTTACAAAGTTTCTTGTTAAGTGCGAAGAAATAAAAATATGGTACCAGACCCATTCAGTTCCCACCAGGCCCAGCATTTGAAAAAAATGAGTGTTGGAAGAATTTTGAGTTGAGACAATCATATTTTTTTAGCGTCGGTCCAAGGTGGTACTTTGCTGTTATTCTGTAGTGTAGTGATGTGTGTGACGGCGAGTTATCTCGGAGAACCTGAGTTTGACTGTCGGTGCGGAAAATAATTTTTGCAGGTGAAAACACTTCTGCATTTTTATGTAGTAATCTAATACCGGACCATTAAGATATAATACGGTAGACTATGTGCTATTGAAGCTTCACTAGTTTATCATCCGTTGTTGCCCATTTTTCCAATATTAAAATAGTCAAAATGTCAACCATGAAATAATTATTTTATTTGTTACATCCATATAATCCACGTGAACAACAACAGACATTGTGAACATATGAGTGTGTGTTAAGTAGTCGGAGGTTCTGGTAACAGGATCAAGATGTGGGTGAAGAAAGGGGGCAAGTAGGATAGGGAAAGGTGGCGGAAGAGGGGAAGGTTTGGTTTGAAGAATGAAATAAATTTTGAATATTCTAATAAATAATTAATTTCATAAGTCAAATACTTATTATAATGTATATTAAATATTGTGTGTTTGAAATTTGATTGCTCTCTGTCATTTTACTAATATGTAGAAGTTTTTATTCAGAAATCATACTTGGATAAAATCTGATTCATCATTATCATACATTATCATTATCAAAATATATCTTAAGGTTTAATTCTATCCTATGATGAGAATGAGAAATTCGTCTTTTTGATGTTTCATGAGTATTGTTTTTCTGTTCTCACCCTTTCCCCTATTCCCAAGTCCGGAAAAGCAGGTTGTTATTCCGAATCTGGGCAACAACAATACTGCGCTGATCTTTGCTCACTGATACAAATCTGACTACTTTGACTTTTATCGCCGTTTAGTCCCTTTGTCCAGTTATAGGGGTGTGTAGCTGAAAGCCTACCTATCTAATGTATTTATTCGATTTGTCACTCTTCAACATTTTTTGTCATTACTACATCCCAGTACGAATGTATTTGAATCAAAATAAATGGATGGTGCAAACTGTGACATGACTTGTTGGAGTATACAAACACACATTGCTGTAGTTTTAGGTAATGAGGTGTTTGCAATGCACAGCAGTGGATGGGCGAGATCTGCCCTGCGCCTGCGTTTGCATCGTTTGACGTCACAGGGCGCACGTCTTCCTCATTTCACGTTCCATTTCACGCCGCTTTAGTAGGAGGGAACGTATTTCATGGCACGTTGCCGGTGCTTATAAAGAGGCGGAGCTTCCAAGTTTCACGGAAACTGGAACGGTGGGAATTGAATTGCTTCAAGTGTCATGTTCCCCCACTCCGATTCGGTGATGATTCAGTGTCGCACCGGCGTACGCCGTTTGCAAAAATGTTTCGTCTTGTAAATGTATCTCTCTTCGTTCAAATGTTCTAGAACTCCCAATATACTCTTCAGGAGTCCCCAGATAGGATAATTTTCTTCTATGACAAGTCTGACTTTCAAAATAAGAAGTGCATTCCAACTTCTCAGCGTAAGAAGCTTCATCGAATTGTGCTACTGAAATTTCTCTGGGTCTTTATCCACACTGTAAAAGAAGGGCTCTTCGCGCTCGGTTGAACACGCGGTCTACGGAGCCTCAGGGCAGCAAACCATTAATCATCCACGGCCTGATAGGCAAACTCTTTTGTTAGAGCGATGACATCAAATGGCGTTAAACAGATAATTCTTGCTGACCTCAGCCTCTAACTAGGCATCCATCGCTTGGATGTGCTTTCTATAGAAGAGTTGCGACATTCAGTGCTGTAATGGATGCAATATAGCAAGCGTTCCTTTTGCTTATATTTGCGTAATGAAGTGGCTACGAATTCCACGAGCGCAGCTACCTGTTTCCAAGAGGCAGACGCGGGCGAGTGGCAACGGCGGGGACAGATGTCAATAAAACTATCACCCCTTCTTTCCCACATTCAAAACCTGGGCCATCATTTTGAGTTAATTTTGTGATAATTTCATGTACACAAAAATGTTCTGATACTCCCACCGAAAAAAAGTTCAAAACGAGGCTGGAAGAGCAAACATTTTTTGCCACTTTGGCACACTTTTCAAGATTTTGAAACGCTTCCAACGCAAAAAGAAATTCGATTTTGACACTGCGGAATCTTGCGACTTTATGCCCTTTAAAATTCTTAAACTACACAACAAAAATCGAAACGTGATATATAATTTATCATGCACATTTAAGTGATCGTGATGGTATTTTGAACAAAAGGTTATTGTAACCGGCGTTTCTTAAATTGTGTTCTTCGGAACTCCAGGGTTTCGTGAAGATCACTCAAGGATTCCGCGAAACTTTGTCCTGTCGAGGTTATGCTAACGAGAAAATTATTTAGGTCAGCTAATTTAAATAGTAATCTTTAATATTCGTAAGGGTGCCCATAAGTATATTACCGTGTTCACGCTGTATGTATACGTACATTGACTCATTCATTTGGGATTATAATATGAAGTCATTAGGTAGATTGTAAAAATAAAGTAATATCACTTTCGCTCTCAACACAATCTGAAAATAAAAACCCTATCGCCAACAATTGGGTTAAGGAATTTTTCCTTTCCCTTCCTTGTCTTATCCTCACCCTTTACTTACACACTCCTACTCTTACATGCACTACACTTCCACAAACGCCAGGAGACCGCTCCGGAGCACGGAGCTTCTCCCAGCTGAGGCGGTGCTCCGCTGGTGGGAGATACCTGCTTGAGAAAATCCCTCTAGTCGACAGGTAGGAGACGGCGCCGGATCACGCCATCTAGCGGGGGAAGACCACCGCCACCTCCCAAAGGAAAAATGCACAACATTTACGGGAATAATTACTTTAGCAGGAGACGCGCCCGGAATCACTAATCAATCAATGAATCTATAGATCGTACTCTAAGAAATAGAGCTAGAAATTACAAAAGTATTTCATTTACCGATTAACAAGTTTCACTAGTGATAATTACGAATTTAATTGTTCCCATCTGTCATAAATCAAGTAGAATTCTGTTACATTTGCAAACAAATGTACCTGTTACTTGTCGTTGTGATATTTTTTAGTGTTTACTTACTGATAAACTCTTTGGTTCTATCTTTGATGGTTCAAAACCCAGAAAATCTGTTAATAATGGGTTTGTGTTTTATATCCGACTCTTAACTATACATACATCATACAGCCATAAAAGGTTGCTCTCACATTATTTTTTGTTTTAAAATCATTTTCAAAAATGTTTTGCAGGATGAAAAGCATTCTTCAAAAATCCTCTTTAAAACGTTCTAATGCAGAACTAGACTCTTCTGTTTCGGACTCAACAATTAGCTATTTTGCTAAAAATAACTATGGTTACAATGAGAGTAAAGTTGTAAAAGAATATATGATGAAAATTCGCTGACGATACAAAATCTGGACCACAGGAAAAAAACTGGTAAAAAATCAAAAGATGAAATGTGGAATAAAAGTGTACAGAAGCGGAAGAGATCATACGGTGGGGTACAGAGTAAAAAATCAGGAAAACATCTAAAAAGCACATATAGTATACACTAGTATAAGCTCGTAAGTGTAGCTTCATGTACAGGAAGACTGTATGGGCGTATTTTAAAACAGAGAATTGAAAGGGCGTTTAACCCGTAAGAACAGTCGGGTGACAAACTGACTCCGCTCTCTTTCATTTTTTTAATTTAAAATTTTGATGCTTCTGCTGTTTCCACTAGGACTTCAGTACCTTCAAACTAACTCTTCATTGTTGCGTATGCGGATTGTCGGTTTTATACATCTTGCTTTATCAGATTTATTTCCTGTTAAAATTTGCCCTGCACGTTCGGAGTCAGTTCGGCTTCACGTCAGTGAACACGTGACAAGAAAAATATTTCTTGCTCACACTACTGAAGGCAGGCTTGTGCATACTATTTTTTACGCCCTGTGTTTACCATTTATTGCATTTTTTTCAAGCACTATCCTGTCTTGAGATATTTTCTCGGTTAGTGTTAATGCATTTTTTTTTAATTTGTTGCGTCTACCATATTGACGCAACGCGTCTCCAAGACCCTTAAGGGGCGTTGAGCGCTTTGCGCTGGGGAGTAATCCTCCATTGCATTTGCGCTTGTGGAGTAATTCCTTATTACAAATTTTCTGTCATGTAGGTAGCATCTCCGCGTACGCGCCTCCTGCGTCACTACCCAGCGGCCAGAATTGGGAAGGAATAAAAATAGGAGCAGGGTTTAGGACACTTCACAGGGGTTGGACTAGCCCTTGTAAAGCGGCCAAACGCGTTCTGTTGGAACAAATTTCACATGAGATTCGACGGGAATCGAACTCGGATCTCTTTGTGAAAGGCGAGCGACTTCGCTATGTGCCACGAGTTTTTGTGGGTAGCATCTGTAACAAGGTCTTGCTAAGGAACTAGTTACCAAAGAATTAGAAATTAGATTGTCCATCACGTCTTTGACAAGATAACAAAATTTCAATGAAGTAAATACTACGCAGAGAAGAGAAAGAGAGGATGGAAAACTATCAACAAGAAAATAATGCTCTATTTGTCCTAAGAAACTCATGATGAAAACAAACACTATTTGGTGCTATTGTAAAATTCACTCTGTGGACAATGGTTTCAACAATATATACCAGTCGTAAAAGCAATAAATATTAAAAGCCTTTATAAAATATTGATAAATGTGTTTATTCGTTATCAAATGTTTAGCCTGAATAGCTCGACCACAAAGACGCAATTAAAAAGCAAGTAATTAAAAATTATTGTTATCTCAAAATCGTTTAAAACATTTTTTATTATTATAAAAGTAATTTCACAATGGGCGCAAAAAAATAATTTTAAAGAGTAAATTAGTAAGGTATAAATCCTCGAGGAAGCATGCGGAGTCAGTTCGACTCCACGTCTGTTGTTGCGTAACATAAATTCTCTACGGACGTAACTCAATTCGTTACGGGGGGGAGCAAAGTAAGTTTACAGCTGGTTGAAGTTGTATCGATAACATCTTTACAATAACGCAGGTCGAAAGATTGGCAAGAAATAAATAGACTTACCATGTGTTTATCAAGTTAGAAAAACCAAGTTTCGATGCCATTAGGTAAAAAACTCTTCCAAACTGTGGAAAAGGCTGGTATCAACGCCCAATATATAAATGTAGTAAAAGATTGGTATGTGAATTAAGAAACAAAAATAAAGACAGACAAGTGAGACAATAATGTTGTTTATCACATACTTTCTTTCAACATTACATCCAAGAAAGCCTAAAATATGGTAAAATATGTGTCGAGATATATACATTGATGAAGATTGCCTTCATAAAATTTGAGGAAATATACAAAAAAGCAGGATTAAATATTAACTGCAAACTTGATTTTTTTGTATTGCTAATTAAATAATAACCTATAGCCTCGGCTTCACTCCTACCAAAAGAGCGCAACACAAGCTTCGCATAGTGGGACTACATTTATGTTCAGAACCAAAACAAGGGGACATCTCAGTACTCGTTCAATCAGGGAAAATTGAAAACCCCTTAACGAGATGAAGGACATCGATCCGGAAACAGAAGTACAATACTTGTTCAAGACATATTAATTTTTTTTTAAAATTATATAATACAAATGTAAACTAATGCATTGTACATACATATATATTTGTTAAAATAGTTTTACTTTCTCGCCTTACGAATTACTTTATACAGAGAGAAAGTTTGGTGATGGTGCACCGGAAAACGGCGGATTTTCGCCAGAAAAAAATGTTTGCTGAGCTCTAGAAACGAAAAAGTGGATAAATCCTGTTAATTTTAGAAAAAAAATATCCTCTAACACGTGGTTTAGCCAGAATCCGTGTTTTGTTGGTTCTCGATACCAAAAAATCGATTGTCGGCAAAACGTGTGTGTCCATCTATGGTCATCGCTAGCACCTAAACCATTCTGCAGATTTTCTTCAAAATTGATATTCCTTAATTGATCTGAATGAACTCGTTACTTTGGGAGTTTCATGCATATAATAATAATAATAATAATAATAATAATAATAATAATAATAATAATAATGTGTTGTAAAACTATTTGGATATTAAACAAAGTAAAAAAAATGAAAATGTGGACATTATCAATTCATTTTTAGGAAGTATTTACAGTTAAAATATTCCACAAACTAGAAAATTGGAAATTTGAAAAAAATTTAAATATGTTTACCGTTTAAAATATTTCCAAGACTTGGGAACCCGATAGAACCAACCCGTAAGCCAACGATTTATACTACATTTATTCCTGGGACTGCAAGCAAGGGACCATCCCAAGCAATTGAGTAGACCCAGGTAAACCTCAATCAGAATGACGGCTTAAGGCCCACACACAATACAAGTAAACAATTTCAGTGCACACAAAATTCAAAGGAAAAAACAGAAATATTTTGAATTTAATATTATGTCTAAATGTACGGCGAAGGTTGTAAGAAATTAAGAACTGAAACAGAAAGACTGAAAATTATTAAAACACACGTAGACAAATTAAAAACATAACATTATAATATTTTGAATACATGCACATATTGGCAAATGCTCATGCATAATTACACAACAAAGATATACACACATTGTGTACTGCAATAAAATTGATGTATGATATGAATGTTTGTTCCTCATATGTTATTTAAAAATGACTGAAAGAGTGTACGAGTGGATTATAAAGACATATAGCTAGATTGTGGAGTTGTTCAGTTATTTAATGTAAGGATAAATGTAAAAAGAAGATAGGAAGAGGATCGATATTTTTGTGTGCCAAAGGAGATTAGTTTACTTTATAAAGCTAAATAATTTTATAATAATATGAAAATTAGAGAAAAGAGAGAATAAAGTAACCTAGGATGAAATCTAAAAGAGAGAAAGGAAACAAAAAGAGCCTGGATTTTAGCGATCCCAATAATTTTTGGCAAGCGAGCAGAGGGACTATTGTTATGTTATATATTCATGGATCCAGTTAGTGACTTCTTTTTTAAACTTATGAAGTACTGCTATTTTTATAGTAGAGGGGATATTGTTTCAAGTCAGTGAATGATTTGCTAAACGCTGTGGTGTTGTGATACCGAATACTGTATTTTCTCTCCGAGTCCCCCTAAGTTCCGGCGGTGGCTGGATATTCAATGCCAGCCAGATAATTAGGTCGAGTTCTGTTGCTGTCTGGAGGAGAATTCTAGAAGCCAGCGGCTCTGATTGGCAGTTTTCTATGGTTTCTCTAATTAACACCAGGCGAATGCTGGAGCAGTACCCTACCGAAGGGGTCATGGACCACGCGCGATCATTTCTTCAGTTCCTTGTCCTATTCTACGCCTTACTTCTACAAACTTACACTAACATACACTACACTACCGCACACTACCAGGAGACTGGTCGGGAGCTTAGAAGTTGTCCCGGTTGGGGCGGTGTCCCGCTAGTGGGACATGCATGTTTGGCAAAAAGCCCACTAGCCGGCGGTAGATCGTCGCCGGATCTTCCATCGAGTGAGGAAGATCGCCGCCACCTCTCGAGCAAAAAAACATACACTACATTTACGGCACTAACTACCTTCGCAATTAACGCGACCGGACACCCAATAAATCAATCAAACTAACACTGTCTGTCCATCCGCAGTCAACTCTAGCGCATATACCGTTCAGCCGATTTTCTCCAAAATTGATATTTCCTGATCGATCTGAACGAACTGGATGCTTTGTACGTTTGTAACGGATATTTTGATTGTTGACAGTCTTTTACATGAATCGGGCATTTTTCTTTTTGCCTTTGCTCGAGTTCATCTTTCACGGCGCTTCTGAGCGTAGACGTATGAATGTCGGCTTGTTAACTTCGAGGATCGGAGTTCGGATATCAGAGAAACAAAATCGCTGATTGAAAACACTATTACATGTTTATGTAGTATAATTTTCGGAGCATTTTGAAATTATACGAGAAAGAATGTTCTTTGGTAGCACCACTAGTTTTCATGGTCAGTATGGTCTCTACTTATATGGAAACACTTACACAGCAGAAAAAATACTTTTAACTTAAATTTGAGTATCGATTGGAATTGTTTAATGATATCTAAGAATGTGTTGCAAAGTAACGTACATGTTTTGTGTATAGAATTGTTGTAGTGCACTGTTGATACTGACGCCCGATGAATGAGATTTCTACGACGTGTTATCAGTATTGCATGAAAATATGTTCCTACCGTTAAGTAAGTCAGTTTGGGCAAAAACTACTGATTCTTAAATAAACTGGCAAGGCACTGGTAAGCTTAGAAAGAGCTTAGTAAAGAGAGACAGGAATCATGAAAATAGCATTTTATTATTAATTTCTCATTTTTTCTGCTACCTGAACGGTTGGATACTACGTGTGTGGCGCTTAAAACTGGACAAATGAAACTTTTTTAAAGTAAATTTATTCACACAAAGTACACATGAAATAGAAAATTCTTTTACACAGAAATAGTGAGACCTGTCAAGAGTAAAATGACTTTATATAGCCTCCTTCTGCCATAATGACCACGTCCGTCCTGGTTCTAAAGCACTCGCACTCTCACTTTAAAACAGTGCTGTCCATGTTTGTGAATGCTGCTACGATAGCGGTGCATAGAGGTGTGACATTAGGGTGCCTCGTCTTGTTGGTAACCCGGGCTACTCGGAGGCCAGAACATATCCTTGCGTGAAGCGGGGCACCGTCCTTCTGAAAGACATCTCAAACAGTTACCATCCACGATTTCAAGACATTCATCAAAACTAGCAGATAAATTAAATAAAAGAAATGTGTCGGCATGACATCATCCTCACTGTACACAACATCTAGGACGTGAACACTAGACGGAAATTTTGTTCGAGCAACAATCGGAACGTCCTCGGGGTCGTGGGCGATCCAGTGATTCATTTCATTTCTCCGGTTCACCTTCGCGTCAACAGTGAACATTTTTTCATCCGAAAAGAATATGATTCGCCCCGCCGCTTCGTTTTTCAAAGAACTCAATAGCAGGTTGCATCGACCAATCCGCTTTGTTCTGGCAGCCTCAAGTAGCATCTGTCACCCCTTTATTGTGTACGACTCGTAACGTAGGTCCTTCTCTTCAGTCCGACGCATTGTTCGCTCGCTGACACCAACACTGACGCCAATTTCCTCGACGATTGCCCCGGGGCCTCCGAAATCAGCGCCTGAGCCTTTTTCACGACTGCCGCAGTTCGTGACACGCGTTCCCTCTAACGAATTCTCCTCGCCTAGTTAGGGGAACTTTCCCCAGACTCCCCAAAAGCAGTGTGCTTGGCCACAATATTGTAAACGGTTGATATCGGGGACCTGAAGAATCAAATTATTTCAGTCGGCGAACGCCGAGCGCGAAAAATTTTGATAATTGCGGCTGTTAGATTGTACTCTGCACTTGTACACTGCATCTCGGCCAATTTGAGGTCATGGCTGTTTACTAGATGTCTATGGCTTTCATGAACGCCAATCGCGATTTCTGGCGGAACTACGGTGGAAAATTCATATAGAAATTTGTCCGGATTTAGGCGCCGCACTCGTAGGACTCTATAGGACGAACTTTCCCAAAATATTATGCCACATCTCAGACGGGAATGTTCATTTAGAAATACACGCAACGATGTTCATAATGGCTGACAGAATTTGAAAGAATTCTGAATGCGTAACATAATTAACTTAATTTGGTGTTTAATTCAGTTATATAGATTTTCCATTTAAGGTTTGTCTGAAATGAGTCACCAAGGACTTTTGATACCTCGTCAGTCAACTGCGTATAGTGATAATTTTTAATGGGGCATGCCATTGTTTGTTTAAAATGCAAAAATGCATTGACATAGTTTTTTTAACGAACATTGGTGTCCTCAAGAAACAGGACTCTCCTTCTGTTTCTAATGGACGAGGACATAAAAGAAAGAGGATAGGGCTATGATCGAACGCTATGGGACCTCATGCTCTTGGCAAAGAATTGGGAAGAGGAGTAAAAAATGTTCATTCGTGCCAGTACAGTATTTCTACATTTCTTTTGCATGGATGTATAAGGTACGAAGATATCCAATCTAGGGCAATACCACGAATTCCATATGACCTTAATTTTCAGAGCAAAATTGTCGATGACGTCAAAAGCTTTTGAATGATCAAAAATATTACAAAAGGTGCTTCATTTTGATCCATTGATGAAGCAACATCCTTAAGAAATGAAATAATGCAGTTACCGTAGATTTTTATTTTCTAAATCCATGTCGAGAGTATGAAAACGCTTTGTTTTTCAAGAGAATTTTTCCGTTCGCATATATTCGCCTCTAATATGTTTGAGAAAACATAACAGAGAAATTGACCGATAATATAGAATTTCAGTTTTGTGACCTTTTTTTTTAAAAAAAGTGTCTTGATTGTTGTTTTGAAAATGTCTGGATATATTCCTGTGCATAGAGATGCAATGAAAATGTGAGTTATCGGGTGTGTAAAGGCAAGTGAAGAATATATTAATAAACAATCCGGAAATTCATCTAAACCAGAGGAATATTTATTTTTTAGTTTACTGAATATTTGACGATTTCTTCGACAAACGTTTCGGAAACACATAATGTCGAATTGTTTTGGGGAAAGGTATGGTGTTGAATTTTGTGGTTATAGTCCTTTTTGAGATCATCCACAATTCTCAAAAATGTTGAAGAGATTTGCAACTTTTACTGGATTGTTTACTTTTCTGCCAGTATCATTTAAAGAGCATTGTCTACTAGTTTCGAGAGGATGGGATTGCTTTTTTACGACATTCCACATTGCTTTATGTGATGTTTAGGACATAAAAGACAGAGTAAGCACCTTATACTTGAAATAAACGTTATTGTAAACCAAATCTGGAACAATACAAGTTGTACAATGGTACAACTTGTTTCCGCTCCAGCCGCGTGCCTTTTGCGCCTCTGTTGCCGCCGCTCTCAATGGTTGGTGGTGGCTCCTCCAGCGGCGCGGCCGCCGCCTCATGCGACCCCGAGAGCTGTCGGGCCCCGTGCGTGCAGGTCCCCTGCTGCTGAGAGCGGACTGGTGTGCTACGCTCCTTCTGCCTCCTCACTACCGGACTAACAGCGCGTCTCGGACTGATTCCTTTTCTAGAGGTGGCGTCAAGCCGGCGACTCGCCCTTCGCCTCCGGTGCCGGAGGTTGCGGCGAAAGGTGCGCCAATTGAAAAGGCGGCGCACAAATAACACTTGAGATTTGCTACTAATTCCAAATATTCTCGCTATTTTTTCCTTATTTTTGCCTGCGCTATCAATTTCTTTAAATTGGTTTTGTATTTTCGGAAGTATGCATGGAAACCGGGTGATATGTTTCGACGGTTAGAAGTGAAGAGTACGTTCGTTTCACATGATATTCTAATTCCTTGTGTTATTCAAGTATTGCTTTTCCTTGAACTATTTTACGTTTCATTTAGTGCTTATTTACAATATTTTTTATTGGTTTAAACATTCTTTAATTTCTTTTTTGATGATGTACATAAGGACACAAAATGTACAGTGTATTTATTACATAGTTTGATCGTGATGGCAATTCGATGGTGTGATATCTCTTGAGTCATTGCAGGTTTTCACTAATATCCAGAAGATTAATGGCTAGCGTGTTTGGATGTTAGTTTAGACTTAGTATTTGATGCTGCGTTGTATAATTTCTACGTATCTGGAGGAAAATTTTAGATCTTGTTGTGTGGTGTTAGATACATACCAAGGCACATTGACCATTTGACGGGAACATTTTGATTGGAATCTGAGGAGAATCTCTATATTTGATTTAATTACAGAACCCCATTGCAGCATTCCCTAGCTCTAAACTGGTCGGATTGCTGCTTTGTAGAGGAGTACTTTGTTTTGATTGATTAATCATGCAATGTAATGAAATTTCAATTTTGCTTCTTTCTTTTTTGTTGTAATATGTGGTTTTCCCGTTAGATGTTGGTCAAGATGAAATCCTAAGTATTTTACGATGTTACTTGTTGTATGTAAAATGAGGAATATACCTATTTGTATTTGACTTGGAAGTAGCGATCAGTAAGGGAAGATTTCAATAGATCAAATTCATGTGATAAAGCGGATTTCATTTTATATAGAAGTCCATTGTGTATACTTTGTCAAAGCGTTAAAGAGAGAGGCCATGATGGCAGATATGTTTCTCGGTAGTTCTTTAAGCACTTTACCAGTGATGGGATCGTAGCCAAAACTCGGTGTAGTAAATGGATAGTAGAAGATACCTGTAATAAGGTTTTATTTGTCCACTACATACAATTGAAAGCTAAGTAACAAACTTTATGTAATCATGGAAACATAACGAATAATACATAAAACATTCTCCCCCGCTTTATTTTATCTATAAAATCCTTTAAATAAGACGGATATTTCTTTATTCTGGAGCTACTTCGTGGTAACGTCACATGAGGATGCGAAGATGGAGAATAATCTTCAAAAGATACTATCTCGAAGATATTATCAAAATATACTATCATGAAGGGTTACTTTTTCTACCGAAGGGTCATATTTTGAAAAGCGTTATCTTCATAACAGCACTGGTCCAGGTTGAAGTAACCATGAAGGCATTGATTGTCCATTATATGAACGTCTTGGATATCGAAACTTTCTTTCATTGAGTGTTAAATTTGTTGAACTACATAGTAGTGAGCGAAGAGAATTGAGAGCTTCACAAAGGATTGATTCCCATCGAGTAATGGGCTTCCTTTGCGACTTCAATGCCAGTTCAATCGTCTTCCATATTATTCCGTTGTGTCTTTCAACTTGACTTGACAAACTACGATCAATTGACAAATCAACTTGACAAACTACGATCTATCTTCGGATCATATCCCTGTAAGTTTAACCTTTATCTCCAGAGTACCGCAACGCTGTACGCCACCGAAACTATAAGTAAGCAAACTGGAACTTTCGCGAAATTCAATACTTTCAGTAAACGCTCCAATAAGAAACGCATACGATGTAAATGAAGGAAACGAACTTCTAACAAGATGCATTCAACATGCAGCATGGAAGAAAACAACCTCTCTGTCCTACTCTAGACAATATCCATATCATTCAAGTGCATTGGATGCAGTAAGAGGGAAGTGTCGACTATGACAAATCTGAAAGTGCACTAGGCATTACCAAGATAAAACTAATTTTAATAGAACATCTCGTCTCCTAAATCAACCCCTACAACAGTTAAGAAATTATTCTTTCCACCAATATATTCAGCCACTAAGAGCAACAGCAACAACAAACTCTTCAATGTGGAAAGCTAGTAAAAAATGCTAATGTCCAAACATACAATATCCTTCTATTCGGAAAACAAACGGTACCTGGGAAAGAAGTGCGAAGGATAAAAGCGAACGTTTTGTAGAACACTTTGCTACTGTATTTAAGGCAATATCCTTACAAAATATCGCAAATGAAGGAGAAATAATTCAATTTCTTAATGTCCCCCTCCAACTATCACCTCCAATAGAATCAGATTCTTTCGATGAAATAGCAAAATCCATTAAATAATTCATTCACCAGAGTGTTATATGTATTATTTGTTATGTTTCCATGATTACATAAAGTTTGTTACTTAGCATTCAATTGTATGTAGTGGACAAAGAAATCTAATAAAACCTTATTAAGGGTATCATCTACTACCCGTTTACTACAATTTATTATACTTATTTTCTAAAATGGACTGCCTTCTTACACCAGAGAAATTCGACGTAGATCCTAACTCGCCTGAAGCTAAACTTCAATGGGAACATTGGTACAGAATATTTATGAACTTTCCTTCAACGCAAACGAATTCAGATAAGTTGAAACTTCTTTTAACTATATTTCTGCTCATGTTTATAAACAGATAAGTGACTGCGGAACATTTAATGACGCTGTATTAATATTAAAAGTCTCTACGTAAAATCTATCAACGATACTATAATCGCCATTAGTTGGCCATTAATTACCAAAAGTCTGATGAATCAGTTGAGCTATACATGCAAAATCTACAATCATTAGCTAAGGATTGTAATTTTAAAGCAGTTACCGCCGAACAACATCGTGATAGTTTTGTACAAGATGTTTTCATACGCGGTCCATCTTCTTCGCACATCAGACAGCGCCTCCTTGAAGGCCCGATACTCAGTTTAAATGGTGCTTACGAGAAAGCGCAATCTTTGGAAATGGCAGCTAAACTCTCAATTTCTTCCGAACAATATCCTATGATGAATTCAGTTGCTCAAAGTCAACAGGAAATATTATGTACGCCGTCCACCTGTAACTCAGACCCTACTCTTGCGGCTTCTATAAAACAAAGCTCTTTATGTGGATACGGATCTCATGCCCGGAATGAATGTACTGCTCGGAATGCTATAGGTAATCTTAGCCATAAAAAGGGTCATTTTGCCAAGGTATGTCTTTCAAGTAAATGGAATACTAACGGAATACAATTTGATTCTCTAGTTACAGCTAACTGTACTTCTATGCCTCTATGTTTAAGTAAAGCTTTTATTCCTATTGGAGTAAATGGTACGAAACTCAAGACTCTTGTTGACACTGGAAGTTCCAGTTATTAATCAAAAATCTACTCATGATTTGAATAAAGTTGTAGTTCCCTGCAGAGAAGAAGTATATATGGCTTCAACTACTCTTCGTCCAACAACTATTGATCTGTGCTCGGTAGACCTATATATGTCTGGTCACCTTTATAAAAATATACATTATCTGTTCTTCCTAACTTATGTTCTGATCTAATAATTGGACATGATATTTTCTTCGAGAACATTCTAGCATTGAGATCAAATTTGGAGGCTCTAAGGCACCTATAAATATTTGTGCTCTCGCTACTGCGAATATCGAGACAGTTAGCCTTTTTGAGAAAATTTCCTTTTGACTGCAAACAATAAGTCTACTTGGATATAAAATTACGCATAACATCATCCGACCTCGTCCAGACAGACTGAAACCTCTGAAACATCTTTCTCCTCCAAAGGATACAGCTTCTCTTAAAAGAGTAGTAGGCATGTTTGCTCACTTCTTCTTATATTCCTCAATTTTCACAGATGATAGTCCCTCTCTCTCTCGTAGCAGTTTTCCACTTTTTCCTGAAGCTCTCAAATCATTTCACGACATCAAGCAAGATATTGAAAATGCTGTGTTAGCTTCAATAAATGATGAAACCATGTTCACCGTTGAAACAGATGCATCTTATGACACTAATGCCGCTATATTGTCACAAACAAGTCATCCAGTTGCGTTCTTTTCAAGAGTTATTTCTCAGTCTGAGCGAAGACATTCATCAGTGGAAAAAGAAGCTTATGCTATTATCGAATCTATTCGTAAATTGCGCACTTTTTTGTTGGGACGACATTTTCGTTTAATTACTGATTAACGCTCTGTAGCGTATATGTTTAATTCAAAAGGCTCGAGCAAAATAAAGAATGAGAAGATTCTTCGGTGGATAGTAGAACTATCGGATTTTAGTTATGAGATAATAGTTCTATAGATCTATAAAAACCAGGAAAATACAATTTAGCAGCTGATACTTTTCCCCGAATATGTTCGGCAGTTTCTACAGATGATAGACATCTCTTCAGTTTTCATTATTTACTCTGCCATCCTGGCAGAATCCTGGTAACTCAAGCAATAAAATATATGCCATTGGTAGTTTGGCGGTTCCTGTCACCAAATAAAATTTCGGATTCGTAGACTGACCTAAGCAAAAAATTTAAAACATGGATGGAAAAATTAGGAAACTAAATACTGTGCGTCATGTTACCCACCCTAGAGCTAATGTACCCTCTCCTTCACAAAAATTGGCCAACAAATTTCTATCTTCCCAACCGCGCCGAAAAACTTAGCCAGGGGAAGGGAAGGGGGAGGGACGCGTTGACCAATCGCTAGCAAGTAGAACCACAGTGCTTTCTGATAGGTGCAACATCACAATCTGTAGAAAGGACACTATCTCAGGAGCAAGGGGCTAGTTTGTTTACATACGAGGCGGAAATATTGTCATATTTTCCTGCCGAAAGAGATTTTGCCAGCGCGTACGCTACGAGTAAAACATATTTCTGAGCGGGATTTGCCGTCCAGAACTACTGTAAATAGACCTGTAAATATTTAGCATTTTAGCAACAATTGTTCTAACTTTTAGCAATCAATTTTTAACTCCAGTCAAAATGCTATTTTGATATGTTCATTTCAGGCACGTTTTGCAGACACCTTCCGGCCGTTCTAACGCATATTTCGAATTTGTTTATAAAATTATAAATTGTTGCGGAACTGTTAATTCGCAATTTTCAGCTCTGGGACATCGGGAGACTCTCCCTCTTTAGATTTGGTTGGATATTGTGTATAAATTTCTCTCCCCCTTTAGATTAAAAGTAGAAAATATTTTATAATTTTGCAAATTATGCAAATTTTTTATTGTCTCGTCTGAATGGCATTTAATTGCGATGCGAAATTTCGGAATCCGATTGGTGCTATCATATTTCGTTTACGCGATATATGTAATTGTTTATAATAAATTAACATTTTAGAATGACCCTATTTGTTTCCACTTAACACAAGCATACTGACAAAACAGTTCTTCAATGTCGCGCATTTGCCTGCTACGCTTATAAACAATTAGCTTACACTTAGCCTGCACTTAGCTTATACAAACAATTAGCACAAACAATTAGCCTGCACTTAGCTTATAAACAAGTTCTGTGGCCAATTTCATTACACTAAAATCGTCTTTTTATGGCGAGTATGAACATAACTTTTATTTTGTTTTTATATTCTCATTTAAGTCCTGCAATTTGCAAGTCGATATATTTATCAAATAGGGAGGAAATTGATTATCAACAAATTATTTTTCAAGGTGTATTACGTCGAAACGATATTTTCTACTTTCCTATCAAAGGGATGTTGAGCAACTGAGTATTATTAATTTGTTTTTCAAAGGCTCCTGTTAAAACCGAGAGTTAGAAACTATTTGTTCCTCTTGTTTAACCATTACCATTAAAAAATAGGGAATATACTATTAGCTGTTCACTGTAAACTGTATTGGATTGGATAAATGGAATGTTAAAGTTTTCAAATTAAGAAATATTTATTTTGTGTGTTGAAGGATCACTTGAGTAGAATCACACATCACAAAATGTTACTTTATTTACACACGTATAGAAATTTCTAAATATCAGAGTACATGTGCTAAATCTACGCAATGTTAATACATATTTTTAAGCAACATTAATTATTATATTTAAAACATTTTTGTGAGATTGGCGATCATTTCAATACAATTTAATGAATTCCTAAATGCTTGAAAAGAAATACTTCTAAAATTCAATTATTGTTGCGTCTTAAAATATAACAAAGACACGTACTTGGTAAAACGAGTTGTTACTACTAAAAGAAAACAAAAAAATTATGTTATAACAATTCAAACACATTCAGCGTTTATGTTTACAGTAAAGTAAATATCAATGCCGTAGCTTTTTTCAGTCAAAATACATAGAACGAACTTGGTGGCCACGTCGTATTACCTTCCCAAAACAGACTAGATTTCAATTTCAATCCCACAAATATCATTAGATTTCCAACGTAATTTGTGGGACGCTACTCTCCATTACCAAAACCAACCTACCAAAATCTTGCATTTTGCACGACCATCTGTGCAGGGAGGACGTAGCGGTTTATTAAACGAAAACGTGTCATTCAAGGTATGTAATGTTCAATCGTTTAACCATTATAAACTACCCCTAAGGAAAATATCAAATAATCAATGTTAATGATCACCAGCGTTTCATTGCCTTTACTATTTGGATGTTTTCATCATCCCCGAAACTTACAGAAAACGTTTTTGCAGGCTATTATAAAACCAATTCAATAAATATAAGCATTTACTCACATTGTTATTTGTAAACCACTGAAATATCTAAGATGATATTTGATTCATGTTTTTATTGGAGGTCTGAGATTAAAAAACGGATAAGCAGAGAAAATTAAAGTAAAATAGTGGATTCCAAAACCAACAGTCCATTTTTTATTTCGAAGTTATTTCTGCTTATAATTACTTAATGAATCTAACCAGATATAAATTGAAATAAAATATTTCCAAAAAGTACTTAGTCAAGGAGTTATTGAGCGGAAAAACTGTGTTTTTTTCTAAATCGTGCATAGTCATGCATTTAAAGACATAAAAATCTCTTCTGCTGGAAAAAAGACTTTTCTGACTTAATGGGTTTTGGAAACCATCTCTTCAATTGTGAGTGATTGATGAAGTTGAATGATCAAATGAAAAACAATGTTTCTCGCTTTATATAATGACCCCTTGTTTAATGAACATCTAATTGCACGTAAGAAATATATTTAAACATGCAAATTAATGAAAATTTTCAAAAGGAAAATTATCAATTAAACGTTTCATCAGCAAGTATTATTTTATTAAAAACTTTTTTGATTCATGTGCTCGTCTTTGAATCACGTAGTACACGTGGTTCATATGATCCAGTTTCTCAGAATAATACAATACCTATCAGACACACACACTAAAGATAATAGTTTTCAAATAGTTATTTACGACATGAATATCGTAAGATAGCTTATGACAATACTGTAACGTACATTGCGTCACCGGCCGGCACCACCACGGGCTGCCTGTACGCGCGGATTGAGTCATCTGCCGGCGCCATCACGAGCTGCCTCTGAGCGCGGGTTGCATCATCTGCCGGCAGATTATTCCAGAACGTGCGCGGCGGCCGGCAAGCTCTGGAAGGCACTCGCCGAGTATAAATACGCGGCGGCCGGCGACCGCGAGTGAGTCTTAAGTCCGCAGTGGAAGCTGAACTGTGAAGTGCATCGCGGTGAATAGCAGTGCAGTGATTGTGCTCAGTGACGTGAACCGTGGTCAGTGCATGACTGTGTCAGTGACGTGAACTGTGACCAGTGCATCGAACTGTGATCAGTGCAGTAAACTGTGGCCAGTGCTTAGGACTGTGCGAGTGTGTAAGAGAAGAGTACTGTAAATAAATAATCAAGAGAAGTGTAGTGTAAATAACTAAAGAGAAGTGAAGTGTAAGTAAATAATTAAGTGTCTTCAGTGATTGTGTTAAGAAACAAAATAAACGTTTTTGTTAAAATAATACGAGACTTTTAATTCACCACCTAGAAACGTAACAATTGGTGTCAGGTGTAGGGTCAAAATAGTAACGTGTGGTGAATTAAATGTTTATTCAAGATGAGTTTCACAAACGTTTTACGGGATCTGAAAGTGACGGAGTTCAAGAAGGAGTTGGAAGAGAGGGAACAAGACACTTCCGGAACGAAAGCAATATTACAAGAACGTCTTGCTAACGCAATGAAGGCAGCAGGTGAGGATCCAGAGAATTTTCCCTTCGAGACAACGGGGAACTTTTCAGACCTATCCAAAATATTGGAAGCAAGGGGGCAAGGTTCCATTGGAAAATTTAGAAGGAAAGTTAACTGAAAATTCCAGAATTTTAAAAGGAGAATTGATGGAAAATTCCAGAAATTTAGAAGTAAGGTTATTAGAAAATTCCGGAATTTTAGAAGAACTGACTGAAAACTCCAAAGCTTTAGATGAAAAATTAATCGAAAATTCCAGGATTATGGAAGAAAAGCTGGAACAGAAGATAACGCAGAATAATAAATTGATGCGAGAAGGAATGGATGAGAAAATTTTGAAGAATGAGAAAAAATTTCTAAACCTGTTAGAAGAGAAGATGAAGGTTTTTACTCCCCCAACGGAAAAATCAAATATAAACATCGTACAGGAACCACTGGAAATGGCACAAGTGGCCACCGTACGGGAGCCACTGGGCAAAGCACGAGTAAAACCACCTACCTTTGATGGCACTTCTTCATGGTCGAATTATTTGAAACAATTCAATGCTGCTGCAACGGTAAATTGCTGGTCCGCAACGGATTGTGCTACGGCCCTGATTTTGGCTTTGCGTGGTAACGCCGTCGATATTCTGGAGACAATACCGACCGATGAGCAGTCAAACTTCGAGCAAATTGTCAAGAGACTCGAAACACGGAACGGGCAAGTGCACCTGGAAGACATGTATTTTACCCAGCTAAGGAATCCTGTTCAGAAGCCAGCTAAAGTTTCGGTCTTGCCAGTCTTAATGCTTGTTGTGTTTCTGCATCATGGAGCGCTTCAATAAAGCACCGGACGGCTGTGCGTTGCAGGGAACTTTCTGAACCATCAGGGTCCGAAAGGCGCACCAGACGAGAAATATCAGCTTCCAGTTCTTGAAGACTCTCTCCAGGCTTCTAATCACCCGGCGCCATCACGAGCTGCCTGTGAGCGCGGGTTGCATCACCTGCCGGCAGATTATTTCAGAACGTGCGCGGCGTCCGGAAAGTTTTTGGAAGGCACTCGCCGAGTATAAATACGTGGCGGCCGGCGACCGTGAATGAGTCTTAAGTCCGCAGTGGAAGCTGAACTGTGAAGTGTGTGCATCGCGGTGAATAGCAGTGCAGTGATTGTGCTCAGTGACGTGAACTGTGACCAGTGCATCGAACTGTTCGGCAGTGAACTGTGGCCAGTGCTTAGAACTGTGCGAGTGTGTAAGAGAAGAGTAGTGTAAATAAATAATCAAGATAAGTGTAGTGTAAATAAATCAAGAGAAGTGATAAAAACTAAAGAAAAAAAATAAATAATCAAGTGTCTTCAGTGATTGTGTTAAGAGACAAAATAAACGTTTTTGTTAAAAATACGAGACTTTTAATTCACCACCTAGAAACATAACAATACGAAATTATCAAACAAGGCTCTTAAGCAGAAATTGTTAGATAATTGAATATTGTAATATATTCAACCAATTCAAGCAGATCTGTTTTCACATTGTTAACATTCGGTACAATCTATAAGAATATTATTATTCATTGCACTGTGTAGCGAAAACCTCAGGGATGGAGGCACATATATTCTAATAAATACTAAAGTACTCCACAATTTTAGAGAGTGTGTCCTCAGAATCCAAGGGTCCTCTGAAATTATTAGTCGAAGTTACAAATTTGCTTTGAAATTTAATAGAAATATACAAATTATTATTGGTTTCTTTATAGATATGCAACTTAAATTAATTTGAAAAATAGTTTAATACTTAGTAAAAAACATATTTTTTCGAAGTCCCGAATTTTGTGTCATGTTTTCACGTTTTCAACTTGTCGATTCCATGACAAAATTCGCCACTCCAAAGTTCGCCACCGCGTTCTGGTTGGCTGGTTGAAATGGTTTCTTTTGTTATATCTTATGTTTAGCGTATGTGAGCGAAAACGTTGAAGCGTGAGTGACTTGTTGATGTTGCTTTTCGATTTTTAAAAACTTAATTATTACTAATTGTACACGTATAAGATTATTTAGTGAACTTAAGTGCGTTTAAGGCTACAATTGTGACAATCTTGATTCAATAAGAATAATGTTGTGAAAATGATAAGCTCTTTTTATGATTATATAATATTATTTAATTATATTTTCCACAATTTTATTCTGATTTTGTAAACATAAAATACTGTAAACTGCATTTTTATCCATTTTTAGTAATGATTCGTGAAGTGTTGAATTTTATTGTAGTTTTTTTTTTTTTATTATTATTACTTTTTTAATTTATTATTTTTAAAGGTATTTGAAGGCAATTATTTTTTAAGGTAATTTTACTTGAAGGCAAATTTTCAATTGATTACTTGTTTTGGAGTAAAATATTAAAATCTATAATCTTACAAATGTTATTGTGGTCAGAAAAAGTTAGGGCCTCAAAAATACTTAAGTTTGGATCCTCGAAAATGTTAAATCCGCCGTTGACTAGCGCTAAGACAGTGCTTTCAGAGCACAGGAAGTTGTCTCCCCCGCAACTGAGTCAAGCTTTTAATAAAATTGTTTATTTTAAGTGACAAATTATTTTAATTCATTACAAGTTAATGCGTGATTAGTGCTCTATTATAGTGTAATTGTTTATTTTTTAATATTTGAAGTTCCTTCCGTAACGCAATCTGGCACTCCAAATTTCTTAATTAGAATTGAGTAGAAAATATTTTGTTTTTTGCTTTGAAATTAGTACCTAATTATTGCACTGTTTTTGTGCTTTTGTTTTTTCTGCTGACAAGGGTTATTGAGTGTACATCAAATGTCCTACTTGTGCATCTTTTTTTTGGTAAGTAGAAGGTATACATTATATACATTATACATTATACATTATACATTATATTTACAGTTTAGATCACTCGCAATTAGTGTTGGGGTATTGCTGTTTAGAATGGTTTATATCGTTTTTTAAATATTTTATTTGGTGGTTTATAGGCCGATTTTATTATCGTGTCTCCATGAACTGAGCTGATTTGTATGCCAACCGTTTCTAAGTTAACGGAGTATGGTATAATTAGTTAATGATGGATGTTTTTTTATTATTAATGCAACTCCCCCAGATGCCCTTTCTTCTTGTCTATCCTTCCTGCAGGTTTCATACTGTGGAACGTTAAATTTTACATTGTTGTGGAGATGGATTTCGGTGATGTATGCAATGTCTATTTCCCAGTTTGAAAGTAAAAACCTCAACCCATTTTCTTACCTTTTCAGCCCGTTTATATTCCAGTATAAAATTTTGATATTATTTGTTTTCATTTCTGGCATTATACAACTCTTGAACTCTTTGTTTTGCATACATTTTCTACGTGAGGTATAATAGCCACGATTACTTGTGTTAGTATTTCTGTAATTTGGTTTTTAGTTATCCGTACATTTGGAGTAACAGTTTCCGAAAATATGGAATGCGCGATCTTTGTGGTAAACTCGGGAATTCCGCCCTGTTTAGTGGTCTTGCTTCGTCTCGTTTATCTTTTCTACTCTCTGCATTAAATGATTCAGGCCCGGTTCCTGTTGCCCATGGGTTTGGTATTTGTTTGACCCTCAGTGAGTGAGAATGACAGTTACCGCGAGTAGCTGTTTCCTTGAATGGCCGACATCCATATTAGTTGGCGGTGTGCGGACCTTGGCAGTTACAACAAACAGGGGGTGAACTTTTATTGATTTTGCAGTCTGAATAATGGTGCTTACCCGGGCATCTAACAGATCTAGGTTCTAAATACAAATTCGCATGCATATGCCGTGTCCTTTGGCATTTTTTTTACATTGAATAGCTTTGTTATGTACTTGATCCTGGAATCTTACAATACAATGATCGATACGTTTAAGATATAAAATGTTTCTAGAATTTGTTTCGTCTTTTCTACTGCACACATGTTGAAAGGCATTTTATCGTTATTATATAAGCTAGACATTTTACATTATATTTTAGTTCAGTTAGACATTTATAAATTTCTTGCGAAGAATATAAATAGGGAATTTTTCCATTAATACTGAAAAACCTTTCATTAATACTGAAAATGGTTTTGTAAGCGGGTCTCCGCAGGAATGAAATGGTATCTTTTTTATTTCTAGAAATTTTTTGAAGTTACTGTAATCTTCAATTTGCATTAGATTTATTTTTACTCATTATGAGTACTGAGTACACAGTACTTGCATAAAAAAAGAAGGCACATTGAAATGAAATCTCTTAAACACTATTGTCGTAAAACCATCAGAAACTTGTGGTAGATGAGAAACGTGTTTCTTCAAAAATTAAGATTTTTTAAAATTATATTATAAACAGGAAAGTAGTATGTTTTTATTTTTATTGGTTAATGATTCCTATTTTTAAGAAATAAAATATTTTTTATCATTTCATAGGAATGATAATTTTATTGAGAATTATTAATGTATTAAATAATACTTTATTTTATTCTATAGTTTTTGTTTATTTTTTTATTTTGTCACATGTACTGTAATACCAATGGTAATAATATTAATATTTTAAGCCAAAATAATACAATAGTAATAATAATAATAATAATAATAATAATAATAATAAACGAAACGGTGGAAGCTCTTGTGGAATTTTGCAGTCATCACTAATCGCAGGGTCGAAGCCAACAGACATAATATAATCTGTCGACAAGTTTTCGTCGATTACAGTCGACATAGCTATCCCTCTAGACCGAAATATAGCTGCTTCCATTGCCGAGAAGCGGAAATATAAGACCTTGGCTATTGAACTGTGCGACATGTGGTGGTTTGTATCTGTTGAAGTAGTTCCTGTGGTCATCTCTGCAAATGGACTAGTCTCTGAAGAATTAACCTTGTCTGCAAGCCTAGGCCATACCAATTGGCACATTCATACTGTGACCTAGTAGTCGTCACGTCGTAGTCACAGAACATTTATAATTGGACGTTTATTCGAGCATTTAACAAGATACAGAATGTTATTCTGCCGCGAGACGAAATAAAGAACTGTGAGATAATCAAGATTTTTTGGTTCTCTCACTGTGATGTGTTTAGTTTTTTATAGAAAAATGTTATGTTCTCATTAGGTTATGTGTGTGTATTTAAAATTCAAAATAAATGTTCTGTTTTCACCAATTGTCTCTCTACCCTACATCCTGTCGGCAGGGACTCCACCTCCACTTCCCACCTCCTCCCGCAGGCCCTTTTTATTTTTGCTTAGGTTGGTAGCAATACACCAGCTGGTGTGACATCACAAGATCGCGAGCGACGACATTCACGCCAGCTGAGCAACCTTGGCACGTCTCACCAGCTGCGATGACGTCACAATTACGATGTGATATCATGAGATCGTCGACCTTGTGACATCACGTGTCAATATCCAGTTTCGGTTTGTTTACTTCTGATGTGCACCAGAACCCGCCGTTTCTA
Organism: Teleogryllus oceanicus; assembly: GCA_964035755.1. Taxonomy (NCBI): domain Eukaryota; kingdom Metazoa; phylum Arthropoda; class Insecta; order Orthoptera; family Gryllidae; genus Teleogryllus; species Teleogryllus oceanicus. The sequence continues at coordinate 160,340,395 of CAXIVR010000001.1, forward strand.
TCTACTTCCTTGCATATAGCGTATAGGTTGTGTTCAGTAGGTTAATTCCCTGATTGTTCTCACACAGGTTTCTTTTTCCTTTTTACTTTTCTCGTATACGTACATAGTACAGTGGAAGATATGTAATGTTGCGCGAAAAACGGTGGATTTTCGGCACAAAAAATTCATTATTAGGCCGTGACAACGACAAAGTGGATAAATTTAATTTTAAAACATCCTCTTAAACGTGGTATAGCCAGAATATCTATTTTGTGGGTCCTTGATGAGGGAAAATCAATTTAAAGTAAAATGTCCGTCCGTCTGTCTGCCCATCTTTCCGTCCGGCCGTCTGTGAACACTACTAGCACTTAAACCGTTCGTAGGGTTTTTTCGAATTTAAAGAAACTCCTGTCCACTGGCTCTAGTTGAAGCTTTGAAATTTTGAAAAACATTCTTTCATATTTGAGGGTACTTTACATGAAGCTCCTCGGACATCTTGAAAACTTTCTCAAAAACGGCTGCAGATTTAATCTTTACATTTTTTGTGAGAATAGAGAAAAATACTCTTATTAAGGTGGCATGGGTCCGATTTTCACCGTTAACTCTGAATTTTCGGAAATTGCAAGTGCTTGGTCCGACGTCTTCCTGCAATTACAAAATTAAAGATAAAGATTTTTCCTTGAAATGAACATTTTTTCTTATAATCAGTTCTTTTCATGTCATATTTTTTTTAAAAAATTAGTGGTTTTCACGTAGTAGTCCGTGCGATATTTGTAATTTAAAAAAAGTACAAAAACAAGATTTTCTCAAACATGTATCTAAATTTTGTCTTTAATTTTTTAGCATGGATAGTGCTAAAGATGACATAAACGTGATAGTGCTCTATTCTTTTATTTTTCAAAAATTACAAAAAATTGTTTTTGTCTCTCACGTCGTTAATATTTATATTACCAAAAATTTGTTCACGTAATGTTTTTTATGAGTGCATGTGCTTTGCAAAATATCACATAAAATTTCTGGAAAACTATAGTTTTTTGTAAAAATGTACTCAAAATTTTGCATTTCGAGAAACGCTGAAATGCCATTTTCTCAAAAATGGTTCCAATTTTTTTCTTCAAATCCTTCAAGTGGATAGTACTGTCACTTATCAATATGATATAATGTTCATTTTGGTGTATTCTCTTGTTTTTCAAAAATTACACAAATCTAATTTTTCTAAAATATCGCTCACACAAATTACGCGAAAACCAGTAGCTTTTACAAAAAAATTGAACATGACCTTTTTTAAAGAGCTGATTTTTACAACAGACTTTTTATTTTTCTTTAATTCATAGTCGCATATACCGCACAAGTGAGGTCATTAGCGACTCAATACTTGTACATTGAGTTAACAATAGTTGATACTCAATTATCATATTGTCCAATATCAATACATTCCTTTCCAGGTTTGGTAGATAGTCTAGGTATATACAGTTGAGTTGTATATACTTTAAAAAAGCAGATTCAATCCAATTCATACACGCACACTAAAAATCATACATACTTCAGTAGGTCACACTATATTGATGTATAATTAAAATACAGTTTACTTTACTGGTATACTTCTTGAATTAAATTTTATTGAATATATTTATATCTATGCAGAATTGGATTACTTTATCTTGGAAATCTATAGATGCAAGAATTGACTCCAGGGTCAGATTTTGGATTTTGGAGGTGTTTTTGTCTGGACTGTTTGTTTAAGGGACATTGGTTAATGACAAGGGATATAATTAATAGGAATACTACAGTGGTCACCTAGAGGGGCTGGATTTCTTTCTATTACGTGTAGGAGGCTTAGTTTATGGGGTCCAGTTCTAATCCTTGTAATAGCTAGTTGATCTTTTCTGTCGTGGTGCTTTTTACTTTTGACGTTCCTTCGTGTATATTACCTTCTGGATTTGTCGTTCTAGGATTTCTACGGATACCACACCAGCTTGATTGTCTTTCCTGACGTTGTTATATCATGATCTAGTACATGTACGATTGTTTTGATTTCAGAGTAGATATTCATATTGCTTATATAATGTAATGCACTTAGGAAACTGCATAGGATAAGAAAATACAACCTGCGTTTTCAAAGGCAGAAATCTCTATCTTCAATTTTGTAGTTTTGAAACGTTAACTCTTCAATTTTCGAAAATATGGAGAGTTCGCCGAATATGAGACTAGTGCCATATGTTTTACCGTCCTTTGATACATACAAGAAGAAAATTTAAAGAAAACGTTTGGGACGGTTTTTGAGAAACATATATTTCAAAAACATCAAATTAACCTATATTTCGTTCAAAATTAAACAAAAATAACTCATATTTTCGAAGAATTGAACATGATTTTATTTCATTTAAAAAAATTTAGATATTCTTTTGCATTTTTCGAAAAATCAGTGATTTCAAAGAACATAAAACCCGCACCATTCTCTGAACTGCCCTTTGTGCTATCAGAGTATGAAGTATAATAAAAAAATCCCAACCATTTTTGAGAAAATTTTGAAAATGTTTTTGTAAAGTACCCTCATGGAAAACATGTCCGTTTCAAACTGCCTAAGACTTCTGTTCGTCCAGATCGATCGAAGAACATCAATTTTGTAAAAAAACGGCCGAACAGTTCAGGGGCTATCTTTGGGCTTGAAATTAATGCAATTCATAAAAAAAAACATTTTCTCAAAAACCGCTTCAAATTTTTGTTCTATTTATTTTTCCGCAGGGACTATAAAATGTATGGTGTGGGTCTCATTTTTGTTCAGCTCTCTAAATTTACAAATATTGTAAATTTAGGAATAATGCGAGAAAAAATGTACTGTTCCTTACGAGGGCTCGATAAAAAGAGTTTTTCTGCCGAAAATTGTCCATTTTCCGTTTACAATACTTTCTCTCCTTAGGAAATAAGTGAGAGAATTTAAAGAAATCATTATCATTAATATTGTAATTTTCCAATGTTAATTTTTTGTTTCCTATTATCGAAAATTGAGTGTGCTCTCTGAAAATTCAAAATCTAGTGGTGCTAAAACACATACTTTCTCGCTCATTATTAACAATTATGTATTAGTATTATACCGCATATCAGTTAAGCAAAATAAGGTTTATAAAGAGCTATTTTACTTATTTGAGCATTGTACCATTTATGTATTGTATTTTCTTGTATCTCAGCTTCAATAAATTGAATTCATAAAAAAATTGTATTTGTTGTGTTGGTATTAGTGTGAGCAAAACTTATTCACAAGACCCGCGCGAGCATAAAGAATCAGAAAGGTCCGCAAAATTATTAACAATATCGTTATGTGTTTTGTTCTGGACAGACAGATGTTGTGCCGTTAATCGATTTTTCTGTATCAAGTACCCACACAAAATGGATTCTGGCTACTCACGGATTAGAGGATTTTTTTAAAACGTTAGAAACTTTTCGATACCTGGGCCCGTCATTAGGAATTTTTCTGCCGACAATTAGCCGCTTTTTACCGTAGCATTACATAACTTTGCTTTCTGAAGAAGCACCTTCTTAAAGAAAGGAAAAATTCGAGAAAAATTGAGAATTATTTTCATAACTGGCTTTCACTTCATGCAAACCATTCCTGAAAATTCCTTTCTTCAAGAAATTATGACATTTAAAAATCTAAATTTTTAAAACATATTTCATTAAGAAATCTAGTGGAGCTACAACAGCGCATACTTCTCGACTTGTTCCTAATTTTGCTCTTTTCCAAAATTGAGAGAGTTGAACAAAATTGAGACGTTTTGCTCCGCGGAAAAACTTAAAGAAAAAATTGCAAAATTGGAGTTTTGGAGAAAATGCATTATATTAAATTCTAATAAATGCAAGCGAAAATTATGCGGAAACTACTCTTTTTTAAATTGTAAATGACCGTTTTTAAAGATCTTATAAGGGATCTTTCAACAGGTGAATGTTGAAATAAGGCCTCGTTGTTTTTCTATAAATAAACATAGCGTATTTTCGCTAATGACCTCAATGTGTCAAAAAAATATGCCATTGCGGAATGAGTACACAGCAAATTCCTTTTGCATATTATTCGTTAGATAGACAAAGTGTGAAGGAGTTGTATGCCATATCAATGTGGAGTCTTAAACTGTACGCCATATTGAATTCAAAGTGTCATTTTTTTACGCTCTCTTGTATTGACCATTGTAGAATTCACAACGGTTAATAAGTTGTAGGATATGGATCACGGGATCGGTCAATTAATGAAACACATTAGTTTGCCAACGTTTCGGAATATTAATTCCTTCATCAGGGCTACAATAAACACAATCACATGGAATAAAGACAACTTGTCTGAACAACAACATTAGATATCACATAATATATGTCATGAATCAACATACGTGAAGAAAAATAAATAAATAAATTATATACTGTATATCTATACTAATATATAAAGACACAAGTGAGTTGTCTTACAACGCGGTAATCTCTGAATCTACTGAACCAATGCCGATGAAACTTTTGTGCTAACTTCCTTTAAAGGTCTGGAGTACTATAGGCTATGATTTACAATCATAAACCGTAATATATTTACAAAATAATTTCTTTTCTCGACATTTTTGGCATAGCTTTACATCACAGATTCAAGAGTGCGTCAATGTCAATAGTTTAGCTGTGCGCCACCAGAGGATGACGTCTGACTACTGGTTTCATCAATGTCCAGAATTATTACGAAATTCATTGGATTCTGAATAAGGTTATGTAATGCACCTGTATGAACGGTGGTGATTTGTTGGTTCAGAACATTGGTGGAATATTTGGAAGAAATCGGTAACTGATGTGGTAAAGATGACAAGGTACATGCATTATCCTTAATCCGTGTTATGTACAAAGTGGCTAGAAAACATTGGAGTTTTAATTTGTACAAAAATTGAGGTAGGTTGAGACAGTGCAATGTACAATAATATATAGTACAGAATATACAGTAATCTACAATGTTTATATATAGATATCGTATACATTCTAAACAACCTCTTCTTTTAAGAAATTTGTAAACATTGAATTGCTTGAAACAATGCGAGTGTCAAGTTGTCAAAACAGACTATACAAGTGCGAATAGATGGACAGTCTATAAACGTTTTGAATCGGCTATTAAGAGAAGTGCGACTTGCTGAAGTACCCACCCGCACTATTGAAAATGATGATGAAATGATGAAGAAATTAAATATTCCGAAACGTTGGCAAACTAATGTGTTTCATTAATTGACCGATCCCGTGATCCATATCCTACAGCTCTATAGTATTACTAGTTCAAAGCTAATGCTTTGCTCTAACGGTAGAAAATTATTTTTCATGGACGATTATGACTATGCCATATCTTTTCGGCGTCTCTAAGTAGCCACCATAGTGATTCAAAGATGTACAATTTGTTACTAGTTCATGTATAACAGGTACACACCTGAGAAAAAAAATCGTTGATTTTAATGTCTACAAGACGAATTTGAAAGTGCCATACCGATTGGATGTCTTGAACAAAAGAAATTAACCTGTTAAGTTGTAAACTTTTTACAAATGTGATGCATAACAGATATATGTTTGCAGACCTGTGGTCTCGGACTTTCTTTTTTATCCCCTCGCCAGTATCCCTGGCGAGGCGGGAATTTATTCATGAACTGGAAATACATTAACTCCAGCAATGCTTTTGGAGCAGAAGTGAGGGCAATATCTTAAATAAACTAACTAAAATAGGGGTGAATACCAGAATTCGAAAGGTTAGAACGAGGTAGTAAGTATTGTAATGGCTTAAAGGCCTTCGGTCTAGCCACAGTGCATCAAGTTTTTGTTTTTTTTCATTTGTCTGTAATAATTACCTATTAAATAAAATAACTAACTAACTAAAAACTAACTTAAAGCTATAACAGAGCCTCTTTGGGCTAATTAGTTTTAATTAAAATTATGTGCAATATAAAAATGATATAGATTTCTTGAGATTGTTCTTTCTGCTTCTTGTTATGTTACATTCACACTATCTTTCATACTTAATCTATATATACAAACACATTCACTCACTCATGCATACCACACGGCACTACACTTCACTTTGTACACTATATACACTGTATTTTCGCCACGGCGCCGACTTTACTCAGGCGTCCGTGGCGCCGCGACGTTTTCAGGGCCTGGCGGCTCAGGCCCGGCGGCGAGCCTGTGCACGCCGCTGTTCGCCGCTGCGCCGGTCTCGCGCAAGATGCGCGGAGCGGACGGCCTCAGCGCCCTTGCGAGCGCCGTCTCCGCCCGCTTCTGCAGCTCCGCCGGGAACTGATTGCGCAGTGGTCTCGGACGCAGAATCCTCTTTGATGGTTCCCCGATGACTGACGGAGCTCCGGGAGGTAACTTGTGCAGTTTTGTTAACGCACGAAGTGCAATGTACGTCACTTCACTGCGGTGTGACCATTTCTACCCTTACGGGCATCTATGGCCAATCCTGCAACATAAAAGAAAAAAAAAACAGATCAAAAAAAAATATTAACCAACCGGCGCGCGCATTGCGTGTGCAGTGATTCAAGGCTTATAATTAAAGTCTCATTTCGCTGTTTCAAATTTCTCTTACTCCAGGAACTGCTTGGGTCGCTTATACTTCGCCCGTTTATCGGGTTCGTATGAAGCGACCACTCACGGAGCTGCCTGGTCCGCGGGGATAGTTGTACCAGCGGGACTGTGGTGGGGGGCGGCTATTGATTGGCTCGGGTCGGGTGACGTGGAGACGCTCGCTGTGCGTACGTGACTGTTGTCATGTTCCCGCGCACCTACGTGACCACTGTCATGTCTTTGTTTATGATTAGGTTTTGCTTTTGCCTGACGGATTACGGGGATCCAAATTGGATTAATTTTCATTCCCTCCTCCTTTCTATGGAAATTGCGGAGAGGTTTGTGAATTTCAATTGCTTCACGGTTTAATCGTGCATGGTAGTGAGCTGTGGTGGCTAAAACATTCACGTCTCCGAAACTTATGTTGTGTTCACGGCCAGAGAAAGCGTGTTCGGCTACTGCTGACTTTTCTGTGTAGACCAACCGGCAGTTCCTCTTGTGTTCGGAAAGCCTGGTATTGATGCTTCGTTGTTTAGTGCCAATGTATACGCGCCTCAGGAACATGGAATTCTATAGACCCCTGCTGATGATAATGGATCTCTTCTGTCCTTGGCAGATCGAAATAAGTTTCGAAGCTGTGAAGTAGTCTTGAAAAATGGCTTTTACATTGTTTTTCTAGCACTTTCCCTATACGGTCCGTGATGTTCTTTACATAAGGTAGACTAACTTTCAGTGTTTGTGTGGCATTTGTTTCAGTGCGTGAAGTTTTCTTTGGACGGAGTGCTCTCTTGACTTCCGCTGCAGACTATCCAAGAAAATTGATTTTTGTGTTCATGGAGCAACTAAGATTTGGAAATGCTCTCAACATTGTGTCCACCATCTCCTAGAGAAGTGGGTCCTTTTGGTTTTCAAAACAGGTTTAATGACTGTAGTGAAGGCAGGTTACGTTTCTTTTTGAGTCGAAGTCATTGAACTTGGAAGTTCTTTTAGGATATGTGTTTTCTAGTATCCGGCTCAACAAAAACTTCCTCTTTCCGTTTTGTCTCTGATAAACCTGATAACTTGGATATCAAGTTCTTGAAGCATTCCCTATCTTTTGGAAGTGTCTTTAAATTGCATCATCATTCCTAATTTTATACGTAGAGGTGGCAACAATCCCTTCTCTGGGCTTTCCAATGTTTTCCTAAGGACATTCTTTTCACTAACAACTAGAATTCTTTGTAGACATTTTTTTTGGTTCCAGTGATTTTGTCTGTCTCTACAATCCCATAAACATAGAAAACAAGGGTATTGAAACAGTGGTCATTTTTGCATTTGGCGAACCCAAAAACACAAGAGTCAGATAAAAGTGTGAAAACAGCTTTTTGGTTGCAAACCTGTGTAATTTATACAAACTTTTTAATGATATTAGTAGGTTTTTTGTGCTTTAATTTGATAGAGTCACCACACCATTAACCCTTAAATGAAGTTCTGGTTTTTTCCGATACCAGTCAAACTGTACATTCCTGACGTTTCTTGGAAATCCCTTTCTTTGTTAATCCAGCTTCCAGTTCTGTCGTTGACTCACAGACTATGTCACAAATCAGGAGAATTATTTTTGTTTTCTTAAATAGCCGAAGACGGAAGTGGTATTCTTAAAGATACCACGACTCCAATTGTGTTCTGGGGGCCGCTATCAACATGACCTGCGCCGCGCCGGTTCAGCTTGACAAGTTTACTGATTCAGTTGTGCATTACGGCATCTAATGTTCGTCAACGTTTGTCAGTTTCTGATCCTGATTACGGAGACTTTATATCTAGTGTTTTAAATGAATATGAAGGTAGAAACGAGTGATTGTGAAAATAAACATATGTTCTTATGCCCATGTGGATGAAATGCTGGCAGGTTTCAGAGGGTTGTAGATTTCTAGTTTATTCGGCTTGTAAACCGCATAAACTGATATGATCCAAACTATAATTTAGATCATTCCACCAATTCGTAACTAGAGTATGACTCTGATGACGGAGAAGAAAACATGCTAAATGGAAGGAACATGAATAAGGACATGATAGATGAAATCGTTACTAATACGAATATAAAACTGACCTCTTACAGTTCAAAATTTGTTGAACCGCCGCGCACGGAATCGGGAGTAACTAATGCAATAGAACATGGAGCACTTTTCGGACTCCTGTATTACACGGCAATTTTCAAATCAAATCATGGGAGTTTTGAATCAACGTTCGCTACGGAAGGTACTGGAGAGATATTTTTCGCGCCGTTCTCTCTATGGAGATGGCTTACGCTTGACTGTATTACCTGCGTTTTGACGATATCTCTACCCGAGAAGAAAGAAAAAAAAGGCAATCCATGTGCTGCAGTCTCGCACATTTTCAAATAGTGGTGGATAATTCAGTGTTGCTATAACATATGATCGTATGCTTGTGTGAATGAAATGCTGGTAGATTTCAGAGGCGTTTGTAGATTTCGAGTGTAATGGCTATTAAACTAAAGAGATATGGACTGAAAATTGTGATATAGTCTGCTATCAATACTAATTAATTTTTAAAGGTCTACACATATGCTGAAAAAGACAATGACACAGGTATGGAAGCAGGAGATCAACAACTGCTAAAAGCAACTCAGTCGGTGCTGCGATTAGCAAAGCCTATTTACGATAGCAATAGAAATATTATGGCCGACAGTTACTTCAGCTCCATGGAGTTAGTGTCCCATCTCAAAGAACAAAATCTCACATCTGTAGGGACAATGCGGAAAAATAAAAGGAGAGATCCCACAAAAATTTCTGCCTAACAGGGAAACCAGAAATAATTTATTTTTACAATAACCCAAAGCAGGAGTTGATACACTTGGCCAGAAATGCGTAACGTACAGCACAAGCAGACGGACAGTGAGATGGCCCATGCCAATATTTTATGCAATGCTTAACATTATTAGTGTAAACAGTTATGTACTACATACATCATTTAAGGAGTAGAGCCCTATTTCATGATTCAAATTGTGGCAAGACAGCTTTAAGGACCATATATGAACGAAAAACTAGTAAATAACTGTCTTCCAAAGGAACTCAGGATGACAATTTACCTGATTTTGAAGAAACCTCTACCAGAAATGGAAAGAGTCCGCCAAGAGCCGAAAAGAAAGCGATGTTTATTGTATCATCGTTCAAATGAAACAAGACAAACGAATATTGGGTTTGTGATGATCGCCCAATTTGTATGTCAATGTGTTATGTGCAAACAATGTGTTGATTAGCAACTTGTAAATTAAATTAATTTTAATAACCACATGATCAATTTGTTAACAAATGAATAATTATTCTTATGTGATGTAGTGCCCGGGTCTGAGTTCTCCGACCGCGGTGCAGAAATAACGTAGGCGTTTTCGCAGAAACGCAGCGGTGTTGGGGTATCCGTTGACGTACTACACTGACAGAAATTTCTGAAAAGCTTTTAATATAAAAGTACATGAAAGTAGTTATCATGTCCGTCCATTAAATTTAATGTAGACGCACAGTAAATTTAAATCAGGTTAATTGCACGCGTGCAAGTGAATTTGTTAACGAGCGCTGTTTTGCTTAGGGAAGAAGAGCTCGGGCGTCGCGGGTGGAAGGGAGCGTTTAGGCCGAGCAGCAGGTGCCCGCCGCTAGCCCACAGCGCCTCCTTCCCTCGCAGGGAGGATCATTAAGAGGCGCGCGTCCGCCGCGGCCCTCATCGCCCAGGCGCCCGTCACTCTCTGCTCCCTAACAATAGCGCTGCAATGATGTTCTCCAGTAGTCTTCGGAGCCTCTTGTAATAGCCTCCCGCCGCCTTCTCCCCCCACCCCCTTGCACCTTCTATTCATCAATCTCTCTAATATTCTGTGAACCCTGGATGATAATGCAAAACTTGCGTGAACCTCTACTTAGTAACAGAAGAGAACATACACATTTAACATCACAATATTACTGAAACCTTTCTGGTTATCGTAAAAAGGTACGGCACTCAACAGCACTGCAGAAAATAGTGGTGGTTCGGAAGCAAATACTTTGTTTTTCTGTAACTTTTACAATTTTCGAAAATTCAAGAATTAAAACGAAAGTCTTCTTTGCTGTGTTCAGGGAAAAAATAATTTGAAAAATTGGAGTTATTTTTGAGAAAAGTTTGAAAATGTTCTTCAGGCTTCATATAAATAACCATAAAATCAAAATGTCCGTTTAAATCTTGCAGGACATTCGGAGAGAACGATGAGGCAATATGAATATTGAAGAAAATATTCTCATCGCTTTAGGCGCTAGCGTTGACCACAGGCAAGATATTTTCAGCGGCTTCCTATAACTACAATATTGAATATAAAGAGAGTTTTTCGCATTAGATAAGTTTGGTCACGGATTTTTTTGACAGATCCGAGTTTTCAAACATTTAAGAAATAAAAACTCAGAATCACATAATTATAAACTTCAAAGATTTTATTCTTTAACCTAAGTTCGCAGTGCGACATTTCGAGGACATGAATTCCTTCCCCCTCTCCAGGCTACAATGAATCGAGCTTTCCCTAAAAAAAAAGAAACCTCCAAGGCAAAACAACTTAAAGTTTTGTTCAACATTTCGAAAATATATGTACTACCTTTTGCGTAATTTTGGGTGAATTGTAGGCCAAGTTTATTATTTTCTAAAAAACTGTTCATTTTTTCTTTATTTTTTTCTGGAATAGAACAAAGTATGCTTATAAAAATGGCGCAGGTCCCATTTTCGATTAACACTCAGCATTTCCGAAAATTGGAAAAAATTCATATTGCCTAACTACTAAATTGATAAGATTTTTTCTTTTGCGAAATTTGTTCTACAAATGAAGCCTTTAACGAACGTCATGTATATATTTGTAACAAAAGAAGATTTCCGATTTTTTTTAAAGTAATGGCATTTTTTTCTAATACGGCTTCACATATTTCCTTTAATTTTTTCACAAATAGAACACAGAACTTTTAAAAATAACGCTGAGATAATTTTCGTTGAATTATCTGAATTTTCGAAAACGGTCAATGTGACAAATAATATGAAAAATGGCCTGCTGTTCGAGAGCCTCTGGATTCGATATCAGGGTCCCACAGTAAGAGTTTTTTTGGCGAAAAATCTTCTGAATGGTGAGAGAAAAGAGTAGACTGTATCAAGCTACCCGAGAAGGCATGGAAACTATTGTTAAAAGTTCTTAGAGATCCAAAGTAGGGGCATGGACTAACACTTGATAGGGTGCCCGTCTATTGTCTCTGCCTCCGTACGATGAGAAGAGAGCGACAAGCAAACGCCGGTAAGCCCTCCATCCAAGCATCAAATAACGGTGATTGACTGAGGGACTGGGTGAAAAAGTTGACTTCTTGAATACCTCTGATAGGATCAAGAACTCAATGCAGCTTGGTTATAGTACCTTGAATCAACTTCATTTGATCGTTCGTGGAATTTTTTCTTCTTCTTGTTGCATTTCTTTTTATTTTGAGCATTTCAGAAGAAACTCAGAGGATTTCATCGGTCGGTGGCTGTGTCAGGTTGAGTTTGGCTCATCCTAGACTAGCTTCCATGATCACCACCTCCGTTACGAGTGAGCGCAGCTCGTTCTTGTACTGAGCGACCGCGCTATATCGGCTATATCGCAGGCAGCAACGTGGGTGCTGGAGGTCGCAACGTGGGCGCGGACGAAACAAAATGCGCCCCTTCCCTGCCCTAGCGCCCGCCTCTTCCTCTGTCCGCAGCTAGCTGCACTGCATCAACTCGCGCTACGAGCGACGCTTTCAAATGGGAAAGATCGAGTCTCTGTAATTGTCCAACCATGAAACATTTCGAACTTGCCGCCGGTAGCGGTAGCTCAGTGCGTCAACTGATGTCACTGCAGCGCCTCTGACTGGGAGGTCCTAGGTTCGAGTCCTGATGGCGGCAGGATTTTTGCCACTAGCTTTTCAGCTAGGTCGAATTCAGTCGCTGTCGGGAGGAGAATTCTAGCGGTCGGCTGCTCTGATTAGTAGTTTTCCGTGGTTTCTCCGATCAACACCAGGCGAATACCGGAGCAGTACCCTACCAAACGGGCCACGGACCACGCGTGCTCTGTCCTTCCTCTTCCTTGTTCTATCCTCTCCCCTTACACACACACACAAACACACTTACACTAACATGCACTACACTTCCACATATTCCGGGAGACAGGTCGCGAACTTAGAGCTTGTCCCGGCTGGGGCGGTGCCCCACTGGTGGGAGAGTCCTGATTAGAGGGAAACCCCACTAGCCGACGGTGCCGGATCTCGCCATCCAGCGGGGGAAGATCACCGCCATCTCCCGAGAAAAAAACGTGCACTACACTCACGTGAATAATGACCAAAGCAGTGGACGCGCCCGGAAACACGAAAAAATCAATCAATCAAACTTGCCGGAGATGCTAATCAGTAATCCGTAAATTAGGCTGAAAACTATGTCAGCTATTTATTTCTTAATTCAAGATTGTTTTAAATTTGTCAAAAGGGCCGATGTCCCGTCCACGCCGAGGGGCGTATGTTTCGACTGTCTGCTGGTCTTGTCTGCCGGCAAAAGGAGTCTGTCAGCGCGTCTTTCTGTCGATTCGTCAGTCTTTAAACAACACTACTGCCTAAAACGTTGAGACGATTTTATCCAAAATTGACATTCCTCGATCGACCAGGCGGAATACAATTCCCTGCAAATTTGAAACGGGTATATAGATTTTTGGAGGTAGTTTACATGAAGTCTCATCAATATTTTAAAAAATATTCTCCAGATTGGCTTCATTTTTTAATTGATTTTTTCTCTGACAGAGCAAATATTAACGTAATACAACATGTCCTTTTAAGTTAGGTCCTCAAATAAGGTCATACAAGTTGTTGAAAATAATAGATACAATACTTATGAAAAATGATATAATACCAAATTTGTGGAAATATGAGTAGTTTTCGCTTCATTTTGCGTGTAATCTTGCCCATTTTAAAAACAAGATTTTCCCAGAAACGGCTCATTATTTTTTATTTATTGTTTTCGCAGATAGAGCATCGAACGCTTATAAAAATTACATTCCCATTTTTCCTGATGTCTCTGTATTTTCGAAAATTGCAAAAGTTAAAAAATTGTAATCCTTTAACACATTTAATACTCAAAAAAATGTTTCTAATAAAATCCAATATATTCCTGAATATTAGATCCTTAATTCATTTCTCACCCATTATTTCCAAAATATTATATTTTGCGTAATTATAAATTATATGTTTGGAAAGTTCAAATTCTTTAAACCTGTTCCACACCGTCAAAACCGTTCTGTTTCAACTAGTGGTGTTACTTCGAGTTCTGTTTCAACTAGTGGTGCTACCATACGTTTTCGCATGATTTCTAAATGCTCCTTAATATTATACTATTACATAAAATAGCAAAAGTGTTTTCAACCAGCCAATTTGTTCCGCTCCGAGACCAAAACCCAGATCATCAGAGTTAACTTCTCAGCACTCATACCACTACACCACACAAGGGCCGCATTGATCGAATTCGGGTCGATGTAGTCGATGACGTTGACGAGAAAATTCAATGGCAGAAACTCCTGCTTATTAATCAATATTTTTATTAACAATATAACCTTACATTATGTTCATAAATGGCAAATAAAATATTTTCTCGAACAAATAATGGAATATTTATTGTATAAATGTATCGTTTTAGAAACCAAAAAATATTTTTTTCAGTCATTCAACTTCATCACCAACTCATTCTTTAAAATTGTACTACATAACTAATATTAACAGGCACATTAATACATATTTCAACGTTGTTTGGAAATGGTTTCAAGAGAGTTCCGAATTACTTTAATAGTTAAGTACGTAATATTAAAATGAATTACACGTCTCCTAAATATAACTTGCAAAATCGGACTTGAAGAAAAGGTAGAAAAATAGCATGACCATATTGTAAGCATACCCACTTAACAGAAATCAAAAAAAGAATATTCGAGAATTTTGTACTAATATCTATCTATCTATCTATCTATCTATCTATCTATCTATCTATCTATCTATCTATCTATCTATCTATCTATCTATCTACCTATCTATCTATCTATCTATCTATAACATCTTGAAAAAAAGTTTAAAATTGTGACATACCTAGGATCTAGATTTGTTGTAAAACTCTTAGTAAAAATCAGGTAACATTTACACAAAATTGTCAATATTATAAAACACTGGTCACGTATGTGAAGTCCAGCATTATCTCGCCAGCTATTATGACACAAGTCGTTTTTAAAATTAGTTACAGATTCATCCTAGTTTTCATATATGTAGAATGACACAATTCATTTTTTACCAACTACGGTCGAACCTTTAAAGAAAAAAAGAGTAAAAATTAACAGACGATTTCACAGAACTGAATACTATTTTCTATAAAACAACGGAGAGTAGAATTTGTTATGTCACTTATTTTATTTCGTGTTTATTTTCATTATGTCATTATTTCATTACATTATGCTATTATTACTAATCATTTTTGGCAAAATGTCAAAAAATGGCTAAACATATGGCAAAATAATATATTAATTTAGAAATAATATGTTTCAATTCCAAATTATTTTTATATTTTCATTTGTGTTATTCTTTAGTCGAGCCAGATCGACCTGGGAATATCCATTTTGGAAAAAAATCTTTGTGTGGTTTAGGCGCTGGTGGTGTTTACAGACTGACAGGCAGACGGACGGACGTTTTGATTTTTCGGTAGGATTTATTTTCTAAATATTGCAAATGGATCTATCCATGTTTCCGTTATCAGAGCCCGTCAATAAAACTTTTTCTTTGGAAAATTTGCCGTTTTTGCCGCAGAGTTATATAATCTAGTACGTAAGGGGAAGCAAGAAAGTAAAAATAAAGATAGGTTACCGTGGGAACCATTGAGTTTTTTAATTAGGCACTATTATAAACGTTTATTGAAACTTAAATATTCATGTTTTGAATAGTTATATTTTTAAAAGTGAAATACAGCATTTTCGGAAGAACTGACAAAGAAAATGGGTTTTCTCACGGGTTGGGTTATGATTTAGGTTGACTACGAAAGTTTTTTTCTATTGATTCAATGAATTTTGGGGCGCGGAGATGATCATTTTACAATTAATTTGAATCATTTTTCCACGCGACTTAAGGTTAAAGAGCTCCAGAGAAAAACAGGTTTTTGGGCTCTCGGATTAAACACAGGGTTTGAGAGGTCGAAATCAAAATCATTCGTGTTTTCTTCGTGAAAATCAAAATGTTTTATCATAACTACGTTTTATCATAACTACGAAAATCAAAATGTTTTATCATAAGACCTGCATTATTATTAAAAAAGGATTTGTAACTTAATCGGTCGAAAATAAAGTTCTAATTGCGGACTAATTTATACCCAAAGTAAATAATGTTAAAAACTTTTTTTTTTAATTTATTTATTTTATTTTATGTCGCATCAACTGCAAAGGTTATTAGCGACATCTATACAATCACATTAATATTTTGTACATGGGGAGTTATGACATTTATAGAAACATTCACATCACATTAATAAAGTTTATACACTTGTCTTATATGTCCCCGTACAATTTTATGGTCTTCAGAAAATTGAGAAACCGATTACATTTTTCTCTGTCCTTCAGCACACTTGGCATGTCGTTCTCAACACCATGTCTCGAGGTCAGTCTCAAACCTGGGGCACATAAATAGGTGATTAACATACATAGAAACATTACACACATTACACATAACAGCTGTTTTTCCTGTGATCAGATGGGCATGTGTGAGCTTGGTGTGACCTATTCTGCATCTAGTTAACACAACCTGGTCAGCTCTGCAGAAGAATGTGGCTGGATTATAATCATCGTATTCACATATACTTCTTAATTTACATCGGGCGTTGTTATTCCATTCCTGTCTGTCCAATTCTTGTAATTTTCTTGATATTGGCATGATTGTCCTGTGGTATTATGGGGAGGTTACTTCTTTCATCAAGTTGTGACGCCTCTTTGCGGATCTGTCTGCCAGCTCATTCTCCTTGATACCCACATGAGCCGGGATCCATCCAAAAACTATATCTTTACCTTTAAAGTTCAAGTTTCTAATCTTACCAACAATGTCTACAGCTAGCGAGTTTCCTGAATAAAAGACATTTCCAATAGTCGACAGAGCCAATTTGGAGTCTGTTACTATCAAAATTTACGTTCACTGTCTTCGAGAATGTAGTCTAGTGCTGTGATGATGGCATATAATTCGCTGGACAGGACTGAGTACTTGTCGGGCAGTTTGGTTGATATTACTCTTGTTGACGTTACAGCGGCACATCCCACCAAGTTGCTACTTTTCGAGCCATCTGTATATATTTTGTTGTAGTTCTCATATTTGACTATTTCTTGTCCTATTCTGGCTCTTATCTCTTGGTTGTTAATTTTTGACTTCTTAGGATTGTTTATCAGCTCCTCAGCTTTAATGTCCTGCATGGTCCATGGTGCATAGTCAGTGATACTAATAGGTTTAAGAGGGGGAATTTTTTCTGACATTGTGCTTAGTATTTGTATAGCCCGTACACTGATTGGTTTTGGTAGTTTCTTTTTGAAACATAATTGCTTCATATTTCTGTATGTAAGCTGGTAAATTTGTTCACAGGGTTGCTGCAGTTAGCTGTAACTTTGATTATATATCCTACAATTAGATTTCTTCTTCTTTATCCAGGGTGGTAAATTAGCTTCCTGTAACATGCTTATCACCGGACTTGTTCTATATGCACCGCATATAAGCCTGGCACCAGTGTTATTGATAGGGTCGAGTATTCTTTTAATATTCTTATTTGCAGCATCGTAGAATATGCTGCCATAATCCATTTTAGCCCTGATCAATGCCTGGTATGTTCTTCTAAGCACTTTATAATCGGCCCCCCACGCCGAATGACTTATGATTTTCATCAAGTTTAGTCTTTTCGTGCATTCCACTTTCAGGCTTTTAATATGAGGTATCCAGGATAATCTTTCGTCAAGTATCAGGCCTAAGACTTTTAAGGTTTTACATTGTTTTATCTTGTGTTCACCGATATTCAGGGATAGAGTCTTCTCAGTGGATCGCTTCCTGGAGAAAATAATGAATGTGATTTCGTCTTGGAGAATTTTAGACCAACTTCATTGGAGAATTCGAGGATGGTGTCTAAGATGTTTTGCGCTATAACTGCTATGGAGGACAGATGTTTTCCAGTGATGCATATATTACAGTCATCCGCATACATGCTTACTAGCGCGGAGGTTTGATTTTGGTCTGCAGTTCATTTATTATCAACAGAAACAAGGTCACACTAAGCACTGAGCCCTGCGGTACTCCATTTGTCAGCATATATCTCTCTGATAAGGCTCCTCTTACTCTGACATTAATATAACGTTCTTTAATAAAGTTATGCACGAACGTAGCTATGTTGCCTTTAATTCCATGTTTCGTTATTATGTCCATAACACGCCGTCGCCAAACCATCTCATATGCCTTTTCAATGTCGAGGCTTAGTACCACTGTGAACATGTTATTGGCGAATCCATTGTAGATAGCGTTCTCAATTATTGCAAAGCTGTCTAAGGCAGATCGGTTCTTGCGAAAACCACTTTGGTGAGGCGATATTAGCTGATGTTTTTCTAGGTACCATTTAAGTCTGTGGTTCACTACCTTCTCAAGTAATTTACACAGACAACACGTTAGGGCAATAGGCCTGTAGCTGTCTACTAAAAATTTGTCCTTACCAGGCTTGTGAATTGGAACAATAACTGCTTCTGACCATTTTTGTGGGAAGACATTGTTTAAATATAGATAATTGTAAATGTCTAAAAGAACCCTGATAGCTTCTTCAGGAGCATCCGGATAAATATGTTAGGTATTCCGTCGGGACCGGCGCTGGTGTCTTTTAGTTGACGTATATTTACCTTAAGTTCTCGGAGCGTAATGGGTACATTCAGTTGTTTGGAATCATCTATTTCATTTTCTTCTACTTCCAGATTTAGGGGAGATCTCTCAGTTTCTTCTTTATGTTTCGTGAAGCTATCCGCAAGGTTCGCATCACTAGAATTGGAGGCGAAAAACTTTCCAAAGCTACTTGCAATATCGCACGGTCCTGAATGAATTGTCCGTCTGGCGTATACATAGACTTCGGGTAATTTGTTCTGCATTTTCCATCGATAGCATTTATTTTCTTCCAAGCCTCTGTGTAGTTCAGTTTACTGTTTAAGGATGATATATATTCCTTCCAGCAGCTCCTCTTAGATTGTTTTATGATTCTTCTTGCCCTGGCCCGTGCTGATTTAAACGTGAATTTATTTTCATTTGTGTTATGTTTCTTAAAAACATTAAACCAGTGCTTGTAATTCATAACCGCTTCTTCACATTCCTTTGTCCACCAAGGTAGTTTCTTCTTACTTTTAGTATTTTTTGTTTTGGGTATAGTCACATCCGCTGTCGACAGTATAAGGTCTGTAAAGTTGCTCACAATATCGTTTATTTGCACTGAGTCGTCGATGTTCAATTTCTTAAGGTTCTGAACTTTGCTCGCAATGATGTCTTGGTACGACTTCCAGTTGGCCTTTTTAAATATCCATCTGGGCATATAGATGTCTTCAGGAATAATCGAATTCTCATATGATAATGCTATAGGATAATGATCACTGTTGTGAAGGTCCTCCATTACGTTCCATTTTAGATATCTCGCCAAAGTTGGAGTGCAGATGCTTAGGTCGATGCAAGATGTGTTCCCGCTACCCGCATTGAAGTATGTAGATTTTCTGCAATCATTCAAGACTATAAGATCTTCATTGTTCGCAAATTCACCAACAATTTTCCTCTTCGATCTGTTCTTCTTGATCCCCAAATCAAGTTGTGACTGTTAAAATCGCCCACTATCAGTACCGGGCCAGATATTTGTGCATATAAGTTGTCTAGGTGGTGAGATTCTAGCTGAAACGCATTAGGAATGTATACGTTACACAGATTAAAACTACTACCTCCAATATGCAGCCGTATTACACATACTTCTAGGTCACTTATAATCGCGCATTCACTACACTTGATAGACGTACGAACATAGATGGCAACTCCGCCACTGGCATTTCCACATATCACTCGGTTTTTATAAAAACATTGATAACCTTTTATACTAAAATGGTATTTATTTTTGAAATTGGTTTCTTGGATGCACAGTATATCATAATTTTCGTCTTTGAGGATCTTCTGAAGAAATTCATATCTAGTAAGAAAACCGTTCACATTCCATTGTAAAATTTTAATCTTCATATTTGAAGATCTTCGCTTGTTAATTGTCGTTGTCAGACGATTCTTTTGAGGAATCTGAGAGGACTGGGTCCTTCAGCTTCTTCTTATTTTTTGTAAATCTTGATTTTATTCCTCTATCAGACAGTAATGGATATATTTCTTTAATCTTTTCAATTAGTCTGTCTTTCTCTTTTGTGTTACAAAGAGATATTTGAAGGGGGTTACTTACTCCATAAGTATTTTCCAGAAAGTCTTTAGTTGCTCATACGTTAGTACATTGTTGGATCCTTCTATTCTTTCTTTCGCTGGGGCTAGTTGCTCCACTATGCTTTTCTTATTGCAGACGCTACTAATGGTGTTCTCCTTGGATACTTTCCTTTTCTTTTCTTAGTTTGTTTTGCCGCACCGTTAATTTTTCCTTGGGGACGGTTGTATTGTTCTTCCTGAACTTCGCTTGAATTGTTGCTGGGAATACTTGTGATCTGAGATAAAGCCCTCTTAACCGGCTTGCCTTGGTCAAGTGGGGGAAAATTCTTGTAACTAGGAAACCTTATCTCTTTGTTCGTTATCAACGGCTACATTGTTATCAATTATGTCTTCCGGTTGGTTGAGGTTAATGTCTCCTACATTTTACAGTTTTTGGCAATATGACCTTCTTCCTTGCAGTGAAAGCACTTAATGATACCACTTGACATGTAAATCCAGTTTCTTTCTCCTTTGTATGTGATATGTATGGCTTCAGGTATCAAATTTACTGAGTCTTCCGGAACGAACACCTGTCTCCGAAAACTTAAGATATGAGTGAACTGTTCTTACCAAAACCAGCTCTGAGAAACGACACTTGAGAGCTGCGTATCACTTTAATTTGTCTAGTTCGTCTTCAATTACTGCATTAGGAATCATAGGGTAAACATTTGAAATAACTATACGTTTCTGTCTACTCACAAGAGACCGAATATTTTGGGAGGAGCCCTCAATATTAATAGTCTTGTGCTTCTCTGTTAATTCGTCCACTAACTGCTTACTGCTCAAAAATACACACACCCTGTTATTTGAAATTTTGAAGCATACGTGATGTGACTAGGCGGAACAATCAATGCTAAGGCTTCTACGTACCTTTCGAGGGGTGTGCTGTGGTCTTTGCCTTCAATTATAATACCTTGTTCCTTCTCCGGGTACATGGCATTGAGAACGACTCTGTTGTAACTTGGACGGCCGGTGTGGTTTCCTTCAGCGGGCTGGCTCCTGTAGTCAGAGGCCTGCCCTCGGGTAGCGGCTTCGGCATCCGCCATTTATTTTCTGTTCCCCATTCACAATGAGAAGCAGGTCGATCGAAATCAGAACAATTATATGCACTGAAGTAGACTGCTTACTTTACACTGACACTTTAACTTCTTGAGTTCGATGAAAACACGTAAACAAGTCACAGACCGCGGGGCACTACTGAGCGGGGCACACGATGTTGCCTCGACCACTGCTGCCGAGCGAATGCGAATGTTAAAAACTTGTTTATCAAAATTAGGAATATTCGCAATAGTTCTGCCGGTATGTACATTTTACCTGGGAAAAGATCATAAAAAATTGCTTTGAGTTTGACCTCACTAGTTAAATCTTCGGGTTTTCGTCCTCTCAAACCCTGTGCTTCATCCGAGAGCCCAAAAAACCGGTTTTTCTCTCGAGCTCTTTAACCATAAGTCGCGTAGATAAATGATTCAAATGAATTTTAAAGGGGATAAAAATGCTTACAAAGAAAACCCGCTAACAACTCAAAAATTTCTTTTGAGACATTTCAGTTTGAATGTCTCTGAAAAATTAAATCATTCAAAACAATTATTTTTTACATCAACATAATTATGAGTTCTTAGTTAATAAATAGTTTGAGTCAAAATTCATATTTCTTAAACAATTTTGGTACAATAACATATCAATTTTATTATGGTGTGTGGAAACTGAAGTTAGGTGTTTTTCGCAGACAACGTTTAGTAGTAGTCACGTTATAGTTCTAAGTGATAGTTAATTTCCATTTTTTGAACACAAACAAAAGTCTTTAAAAAATTCACCGCACGAGCACTGTCTGAAACTTCATTTTCAGTGTCATCTGCAGCAAGTTCTAAAATAGTGTCCTATATTTCATCTGACGTTGGCAGGTTTCTATATCAACCTCGAAAAAACTCTGGAACAAAGCTTGTGGGACACAATTTAAGCACGTCACGCTTCTTTAACGGATGATGATTGCCGTACATTTTGGGCAAATTATCGCTTACCAGACCATGGTGCCCTTTGCATCATATAGAAGTGACTTATACTCATCCCTGTGGTTATGTCAGTTGAATATTATGCCCGGATTTGCTTTAAAGTACGTGAAAATTATTGACTGGCTGTTAACGAGCTATTGATGAGTAGCCAGTTAATAAGATCTCCATAATATTCTCGGTTCTATTTATCATTACATCTTTAAATATGTTTCAATCCACGAAATAATTTAATTGTTTCTTAATTAGTAGAAATTCTGGTATTCATAGTTCTTTTGTTTCATGGGCTTTCCCTGGGTGCGGGTGTTGACTTTACGCTAAGATAGCGTCCTCACTCTTAAACATAGTACATTTTGATGTTGTGCATCGGTTCAAACTTTTTAAATTTGGGTACACGTTAGATTAAAATTAATACAAAATTGCGGTATTTTTAGTTTTTTTTATATCTTGTGTTTTTCTTGTGTGGGTATGCTAACTTAACGTTGAGTTAGCGCATCCACTCTCATACATTTTTTATTTTGATGTTCTGCATCGGTTAAAAATTTTTAATTTTGGGCATAAATTAGTTCATAAATAGTACAGATTCTGGAATATTCTTTTTTTGATTTCTGATACGTGGGTATGCCAACTATACGGTCGTAAAAAAAACTATTTTTTGACCGGAAATCTTCAACATGGATCGGAAAGTACTGGAGAAAGAAGCCTTTTTCGTAAGCGCTCGAACTTTAAGTAATGGTAACAGACCTTCGGGTAATACCAAAGCAATACGCTCTATTGTGGTCTAACTTGAAAAGATGAAATGAAATTAAAGAAAATGTGATTATTTTCCAGAATGGAGTCATGGTGATGACAAACAGAGGATATAATTTGTTATATATTTTTTCTTAAATTTGTCCATTTTTCGACAATATCGCTTTTACAATGGGAACAACTATTCTTTGGAATTTAGAGATTATAAAGTTAACATAATATTTATAAAAATAAGATTTGAATGACTTACATTTCCAATTGGTTTGTTAGTTAGTGGTTCCGTGCGCGTCAACAGCGTAGGTCGTTAGTCCCGTAAGTGTATTGCATGTTTTTTCTCGGGAGATGGAAGTGAACTTCCCCCGCTGGATGGCGAGGGCCACCGCCGACCTACCGCCGCCTAGCGGGGTTTCCACCCTCACAAGGACTGTCCCTCCGGCGGGGCACCGCCACAGCCGGAACAAGCTTAAAGTTTCATATCTGTTTTCCAGAATATGTGGTAGTGTAGTGCATGTTAGTGTAAGTGTGTGTGTACGGGGGGAAATAATAGGACGAGGAAGAGGAAGGAAAGATCGCGCGCGGTCCGTGTGTTAGGGTACTGTTCCAGCATTCGCCTGGCGTTGATCGGAGAAACCACGGAAAACTAACCGGTAGCATCAACTGATGTCACTGCAGCGCCTCTGACCGGGAGGTCCTGGGTTCGAGTCCTGACGACGGCAGGATTTTCGACTGTGGCTTTTCAGCTACGTCGAATTCAGTCGCTGACCGGAGGCGAATTCTAGCGACCGGCTGCTCTGATCGGTAGTTTTCCGTGGTTTCTCCGATCAACACCAGGCGAATGCCGGAGCAGTACCTTACCAAACGGGCCACGGACCGCGCGCGATCTATCCTTCCTCTTCCTTGTCCTATCCCTCCTCTTACACGCACACTTACACTAACATGCACTACACTACCACATATTCCGGGAGACCGGTAGTGAGCTTAGAGCTTGTCCCGACTGGGGCGGTGCCCCGCTGGTGGGAGAGTCCTGGTTAGGGGGAAACCCCATTAGCCGACGGTAGATCGGCGCCGGATCTCGCCATGCGGCGGGGGAAGATCACCGCCATCTCCCAAGAAAAAAACAACAAAACAAAATTGACGCCCGGAAACACGAAAAATCAATCAAAAAAAAAAAAGGGAAACTATCGACCAGAGCAGCCGGCCGCTACAATTCTCCTCCGGACAGCGACTGAATTCAACGTATCTGAAAAGCCAATGACGAAAGTCCTGCTGCCGTATCCGCCAGAATTCTCCTCGAGACAGCAACTGAATTCGATTTAGTTGAAAAGCCATTATCGAAAATCCTGCCGCCGCACAGTGGTGCATTTTGGCGATTTCCTGGCCAAAACCTCTGAGAGCTATAGTATGTTTTCTACGACGACCAAAATTATTTTGGATTATCTTTATAATGTAAGGGAGCTGGTAACATAATACCAGAATAATGCACTGCTTAAATCTGTGAAATATAAATTATATTTTTCTATATAAACTTGGTACAATTTTATCATTTCACAAAATTCACCTTAGAAAACCGTAGGGATTACTAACATATTAATTGAAAATATTTGGCATAAAGAAGCATGGTATTAATGCCATCTTCTGCTCTCTGCCAGAGAAAATTCATATACAGTGCTCGAAGAACCGGAAAGGAAGATCACATTTTCACTAGGGTACATTTTCCCTCGTGATATGGCTCGGAATGAGAAAAGCATATTTGTTAAGAATTTTAACTTTCTTTTGGGAAGATCTCTCAAGCTGGAAATGAAAGGAACAGAGATCTCAAAAGGCGATTAAACATCTCCTGGATTGGGTGCAGTCTTGAACATGTTCGCGAGAATCCTTCTCCATACCGTCTTATATCTTTGTGAATAGAGTCTAGGCATGTAATAACATGAATATTTGGAATCACATTTCTTGGCAGTTTCCAATGCGTACTTTTATAAAAAGCAATGCTGATGGCGTATCCACTGGACATTGCCAATAAACTTTTTCTGAATCTCTTAATTAAACCTTCATTTATCCCCGTTATTTCTGAAAAATCATTAGACTTCTCAAAAAAGCGTCTTGCTGAATTACTATCGTTGCTATTACCATTATCCTGTTTGGAAAGCTCTACATTCAGACCCATTTTTATTTGAATTGAATTGAATGCGTTTCTTGTCCATATTGAATCTGTAGTTACAGTATTATTACATTAAAAACAATATAATACTAATTTTGTTACAATATCAATAAATAATTGTTGGTATGCAACTTACGAGTTAAGTAAACAAATATTCTTTTCCGATCAATTGAATTTTTGATTTAATTTTTAAAAATTTAAAAAGTGTTACGATGAGTTTCTTTGATATCACGTACGTATTTAACCTTCAATCGAGCACACTCCCTTCCTGAGAACGATTTTGATGACACATATTATGTAAATTATGTAAATATTACTTTATGTACAATTTTTAATGAAATAAATTGTGCGTAATCCTGTTCAGAAGATGTAATATGTGCGTAAATATTATGTTCATTAATATTAGTGAAAATCTTTACAAAAATTAAAAATATTAATTTTTTTGTTTATAATCTTGAGTAAATTTAATATTTCAGTAAAAATAATCAAACTTTCCCCCTAGAAACAGCGTTGTAAAAGCAGTTCCCGTTCTCAGGACGGATCTCGACGAGTCATATTCGGCGGTCACGCGTGCTCGACGAAACGTTAATTCCATGTATTTACTAATGGGGCAAGTTGGGACATGATTTTATAACTAGATTCGAAAGAGGATAGATTCAGCTAGTAAATGAAATTATAAACATCGCGGAATTCCGCGAAATTTAAAGTATACAGTATGTATACTTTAAATCCCCCAAGTATACAGTATGTCGTAGTATTTTAAAAAGTTCAGTAAACGCGATTTCATTTTTGGGGTTTTGGCCAGGATTTCGGGAAAATGCACCACCGTGCGCCGGCAGAACTCGAACCTAGGACATCCCGGTCAGAGACATAATTTTGACACCTGTTTATGCACTGAGCTACCGCTCCCGGTTCAAGTTTCCGAAATATTTAATGATACATATTATAATAATATTTTGTAATATTTAGGGGAGTGAAGTAAAAAAGAAAGCTATCACAAATATTAAATTTACATTTGTTCTATGTTGAACAAATAAACAGTGTCAATTTCGTGATTAAAACATATTTTCGACTTACCAATAACATATCTAAATAATCTCTTTCGCAACAGTCGAGTTCACACAATTGTCTAGTCAGTGGAAGGAATTGTATCGACGAATTTCAGAGAATCTAATTATAATTGCCAGTTAAACTATTGATGCAGTATTCCAAAGAAAGAGCTTTTTAAAACTCCAGTGATTTGTTCATTATTTTTATTTAATAGCATGCAACATGTACTTTCGAGTTAATATTGAAGTAGTGCGTCATTTCCGGAACCCCTAGACGTAAGTAAGTGGAACTAAATGGTGACTGAGAACTGGTCGCGAAGGCAACAGCGATAGCGTACATTTCTCATTCCAGGCCTGCAACGCCTACTTGTGTATTAAATGTCCCCGAAGAGTCCGACCAAACATAAATGAATAATGAATTTGAGGCCATTGTGTTATTTAGATTTTCTTTGCAAAATTGTCTATGCGTGAAATATACTACATACTACACACATAAACTATCAATCAATAGGAAGTTCATTTTAAAGCGTTGCATGGTTTATAGTAGGAGCTCGTTTTCCTAATCACACATCTACTCGTTATAATTTAAAAAGTCAACTTTATTTCATTTTTTATTACTTTACATAAACTAATTTCCAAATGTATATAACATGAATGAATTTTTTCCCCACTCAAAAACGTTAAAAAAAATAATTTGGTTATAGTGTTTTCAATATTTATTAAAATTTCAAAAACAAGAAATTATAAATACGTAAATCATTATTACTGGGAATGCGTTAGTGGATAACGCATTCCAATAAAACGGCGATTTTGTATAAAATGTATTAAAAATACGAAAAATTCAATTTTCCAAAGATATTATATAGAAGAGTTTCACTACTTGTTTTCTTTAGATTCTCGTGTTATAAATTTCTGACATTATACAAAATTTAGAAAGAATGTTAACAATTATAATTTTGAAATATTTTATGACTTAGATGGTTCGCTAGTGATTCCCTAATGGATTAGCGAAAACAGTGTTTGCATAGGTCTCCTTATCTAGAAGAAGTAGGTGTAAAAAATTTCATTCTGGTCACATATGAAAAACTGCTTGCAATGTTCGTCCTCCGAGAGAAAAATTGTAACGTGAAAGTACAAATTGTTTTAATAATACGAACATACATTTTTGTACAAACATTAATTTCATGGCGTTGGATTGGAAATCATACATAAATTACAGGTAAATAATATATTATATTGATGTGTGTTTCCCTCAAGTGATTACGCAAGAGACAAAAGCTATTTCTTGCTTTGCAAACATTCAGATTTAAAAATATTTTAAAAGAATCATATTTCGTTCCTTATTCTCATATCAAATTCCTAAAAGACTAGGTATCACATATGATATTTAATATTTGACACCATGTAAAATGCAATGGCCTTTACGTTATACTGACGTGAAATAATTAATTGTGATCCCCTAAATAGAATCATTTATTTGCTTGGAGCTGCACTTGTCAATGATGTCTGCAGTACAAAACTTAGATTGTAACTAAATGTACTTTAAATATTCTTATTTTTTTCGTATTTTACATGACAAATCTATTTTTATAATAACGTATTCATGTTCCGTGGCCATGTAGTATTTTTTCATTCAGTCATCTGAGAAACGAATGGAGAACTATTTCACAACTAAAAGCTGCTATCTTGGAGAGCTGTTTGCGCAACTCACTCTAAAACGTATTTTTTGACGTTATTGATTTTTTCTTATAAAATAACTAGATTAGGCAAGATACTGTGGATAATTATTTGCATTGTGTAATATATATATATATATATATATATATATATATATATATATATATATATATTACTATAATAAACAATGAAATGTAGAAGTGAAGCTTATTACTCGGTGTCGAGTGTTATTTTTTGCGAAAAACAGCGTAATATAATTATTTTTGAATGTGTTTTTGTTAGGAAATTGCATGCATTTATTTATTTAATTATATGTATATACTACAATTTATGTAAAAGTCTTGGTTGCTTTAATTTTTATTTTCAAATATTTACCATAATATAACTCGCGAGATCCGCCATTTTGTAATATTCACGATGAATAGTCCCGCGTCTCTGAAATAAGACTAAAGTGATTTGGTCAGCTTTAGTCAGGTAAAGTTTGGCTCAGTACATTGCCCATTTTTTTGTGCCATCAACGGTACATGACATTATTTCAAACTCCATCTGTTAGGAACAGATTTCTTTAAAGGAAAAATCTCTATCTTTAATATTTTAGATGTAGGAAGACGCTGGAAAAATTTTAAACTTTTGCAATTTCCGAGAAATGATAAGACTGCACCATTATCTTGATCGTGCTTCACATTATGCAGCAACATACTTTAATCCAAAACGTTGAATCAGTTTTTTTTAAATTTTGAAAATGTTTCAGAGGCTTCATGTAATCCCCCAAAATTAAAATTTCAGTTTGAAATTTCAGGGGATGTGACATCAGGCAGATCGATTTACGAATATCAATTATGGAGGAAATCGGCTGAACAGTTTAGCCGCTACCGTTGTTCGCAGACACGCGGCCAGACGTTTTGCCCTCAATCGACTTTTCGTTCTCAAGAATCCACAAAATATGTAAAGTAGCCACAAAAATCAAAATATACGTTTGAAATTGGCAGGTTCGCAGTTCAGCCAGGAATATTAAGTTTGGAAGAAATTGTCTGAACGGTTTAGGCGCCAGCGTTGTTGACACACAGACCATTGGTCTTCACAAATCTTTCGATATCAGGTACCCACAAAACGTAGATTCTGATTACAGAACGTGTTAAAGGAAGAAATGTATTACTCATAAGAACAATGTATTTTTGTCAGAAACTCACAATAAGAGTTTTTCTTCAGAAAATCGTATTTTTTGCCGTAGTTTACAAAACTTCCTTATACTACGTAAGTGGTATGCGAGAAAATAAGAAAGTGGATGAACTTTAGAAATTTCGATAACACATACTAACATAATAAAATGTGTTCAAGGAGCAGCTTCTCAAATGGCTTACAACATAAAATAGAGAGGACGGTGAATAAGATAAACAAAATAGACTTCAAATGCCTTTTATTTTTGGATTAAAGAAATTTAATAAATATGTTGTGTTAAAAAAGACCTAAATGCTTAAGGCCTTACTACTATTTTCTTGTATTGAAGGATTTAAATTGTTATTAATAAACATTTTCTGGTAGTCATCTATCTTAATCTGGTTAGTCTCTTAATCTGGTTGAAGATTAAGATGGCACAACCACAACCAGGAATCACCAATACAAATACTCCGCCTCTAAACTCCACGCCACATGGGGGTGTTGGGGCGTCGTGTGACACCCCTTCCTCCTCGCCGCTTCCTGCATTCCAGGCTTTTCACTCGCGCGCCGCGCCTTCCTTCCGCGGCCAACGGAATGCCCCAGCGCACATCCTGCTCCCACCTGAATCCCCAATCTCCAAAGAAGAAGAAAACGAAAAAGGAAGAGGTGGCCAAGGGCATCACTGATGTCTCTGCAGTGAGGTCCTAGGTTCGGGTCCCGATGGCGGCAGGATTTTCGACCCTAAGATTCAGTCGCTGTCTGCAGGAGGTATTCTAGCTGTCTTCTGCTATGATCCATAGTTTTCCGTGGTTTCGCCGATCAACACAAGCCGATTGCCGGAGCAGTACCCTAACAAACGGGCCACGGACCACGCGCGTTCTTTCCTTCCTCTTTCCCTCTTTATCCTCACCACTTACTCACAAACACCCTTACACTACACTATTACATATGTCGGAAGATTGGTCGAGAGTTTAGACCTCGTCCCGACTGGCCGGTGCCCCGCCGGTAGAAGACACCTTGTTGTATTGATTGATTGATTACTAGTGATTGTGGGCGTGTCAACTACTCAGGTCATTAGACTCGGCAACGGCAAATCTCACCATCCAAGGGGAAGATCTCCGCCCCATTCTGGGGAAAAACATGCAGTATACGTACGGCACTAATGACCTTAGCGGTTGACGCGCCCGCAATCGCTAATCAATCAATCAGTCAATCCAAAGCAAAACGGTGATGCTTATGTAAAATCTTCCCACGGCCTCGGTTCCTCTTCGTCATTGAATTCTGTTCTCGCGTACGTGGCAACACTGTCTTCGGCAAGTCTGCTTTGTTTTCGACAGTTTGTCTTCAACAAGTTCTTCATAAGACCAGTTTCAGATCGAGTTCAGCTATTTTTAAATCAACTGCGCCGCCTTTTTCTCGACAAGCAGGCACTAAACGTGGGATTGCTTTTGGTAATTGCGGTGAATCTGCCTTCGGCGGAAAATGCATTGCGGCACGGGCAGTGCGGATTCGCTTGCTCATTCAGCTGCGCAAGCTGAGCCCGTGAGCCGCGAGCACACTGCCGCTGCTGGGGCCGAACGGGGGCGCCTGGTCGTGCTCTTTGCGCGCCCCATTGTCGCTCAACTGAGTCGGCGCCTGCATTCCAGCATCGACCGATGACGTCCACGCATGACACATCCACTCAGCGCACAAGATATTATTCAGCAACTTTCAAATAATTAATGTAGAATACATTTAATAAAATATAATAAATAATTTAATAACTTAATAAATATAATAATTAATGTATAATACATTTGAAAACAAATGCACGTGGAATGTTCTTAATTCTAATTACTGTGTTGTCTGCAGTCATAAACCCTAGGATCTAGGAACCCTAGGAACGCCTTCCCTTTCCTCCCCAGGATGCCATTGTATGGCCTGCCGCAACGTACAATTCGTTTGTGCAGAGTCGGGTCCCGTTTAGTTTGCTACCTCTCTTCTCCGGCCATTCACCCCCTCTCTCCGTACAATTTGTGTAGCAAATAAATAATGTTCATTTTAATAATTATCAATTAAATCGATCTAAATGGTGATATTTTTAGGTAAACGATTGTGTTTATACCACAAAAATCTGCGGTATTCCTAATACCCGCCTTGGATTAAATAGTAAGTTAACTTGGAAAGAACAAGTGAATTCAGCACTAAATAAACCTTGGCGAAGTCTTCACTTTGTAATGAGAAATTTAAGAGGGAGAAATGAGAAAACTGAAGATTTAGCATACACGTCATTGGTCAGATTCAACTCGAATACGCCGCGCCGTATAGAACTGGGGGAATACAGAGCATTGAACGTGTTCAGAAAAGTGCGGCTATGTTTGTTGAACGCAAAAAAAAATTGTACATTAAATTTACTCTTGTGCAGGAAACATTAGAGAAAGGTGAAGGAAGCTAAGACTGCATAGAGCGTATTTGGGGAAAGGCAAAGCTTGGGAAGAAATTCAAAGCAGACTATAAAAGGCATTGTACATCAGCAAAACTGACCACAAGATACAATTCCGGAGAAAAAAACGAACAGATGTAGGAAAGTTTTCATTTGTGAATAGAACGGTACGAGATTGGAGTAGGTTACCTGGAACACTGTTTCAGCATTCTTCGTTTACTAAATTTAAAAACAATTTAAATAAATAAGGTTGGAAGGGATATTGTTTAAATGTAATGTTTAAAATGTAAATATATAATTTATTTATCTTTGGCAATATTGTATAATAAACTATTACAAGTATTGGCAGAAGAAAAGTATAAGTATCTATAGTACATCACTTTGTATTATTTGGAACGTATGTATTTAAATAATCGTATTATTTACTTTCGTGGTATCAAAATTTGAAGTGCATCTTGTATTATTAATATTGTATTATTATTTATTTTTTTTTTTTTTTTATATTTTATTATATTATTATTTTATTGTTGTTGTTGTTGTTGTTGTTGGTTGTGGTGGTGGTGTTGATGTTTTATTTTCTCAACTTTTACATTGGTTCCACGAATTCAGTGCTAGCAAACACAAGAATTCATACAAATTTACAAATATTTACAGATATATACGCCACAGATCATACAGAAAAGAACAATATTATACACTACACTTATTTACATATATTTACACAGTATTTAACTTGTTTTAGCTTAAAAACATTCTCACAATATGGTAACTGTTTAGGATGACTGATGGGGACTCCTGTAGCCGATATGACGAGTGGTAGGATGACATCTTGTTTCTTCTTCTTCTTCTTCCTCTCCTTCTTCTTCTTCTTCTTCTTCTTATTATTATTAATAATAATAATAATAATAATAATAATAATAATAATAATAATAATAATAATAATAATAATAGGTGTTCAGCTGTGCCAAATATAATACTTGGCCATTTGCCTTTCTTACTTCCTCAGAAATAAAATAATGGAAGTTGTTAATGTTACATATTAATGATCTCATTTGCAGTCTGCTGTTGTTAATTATGTCGGAGAGCTTTAACGGGCGAGTTGCCGGCTCCCTTCGCGGGTCTTCGTAAAGGGGCTGAAGAAAGGCTCATGCACGTGCGCGTGCATTAGACGTAATGGGAAGTCGCGACTTCGGCTGCTCATTCAGTCAGTCAGCGCTAGCGCGTGAATGCTGGCAGTGTTGCTGTCTAGTTCACGTCGAAGCCCGCTTCACCTGGAGCGAGAAGAAAGGAACCAGTCCTCCCTAACGAACGTTATGAATGCGATCATTGTCACTCGCGGTTCCTCTCATCTCAAAGCAAGAACCGCCGCACAGACCTTCAACATTGCAGAGAGGTGTCGCTGACGCGCGGGTCTCGAGACGTCAGAGATGCTGAAGGCAATAAGAGACCCGCTACTTGTTAGCCAACCATTTATTACTTCAATGCTTTGGTAGATCGTAAATTCTACATTCGCCTTCTTTTTTTCTTATTTTTTCTTGCGAATATTTTCCCGGGAGTAAATCCACGTGATTTCTTACTTTTTGGGGATCAGCATTTCCATGATGAATCCATATTTAACCCCAACGTTCTTCACACTGGGGGCATGAGGTATGAAATGATAATGATGAAGGATGAAGGATGAATGGAGGATTACAAATCTACAGACACACTAAACATCCATGCTCCCGGTGGGATACGACACGCGACCCTTCGGGCACAAGACAGCTCAGCTACTGCTCTACAGCCTTAGCAACCTCGGCTTTGCGGGTCGGCTCATTATTATTATTATTATTATTATTATTATTATTATTATTATTATTATTATTATGTTATTATTAGCATTATTATTCGTTAATTTTGTCGACAATGTTGGACATTACATATTACATTTGAATTCAGATTCAAGATGTATTGCAAACAGTTGACACATTGTTTTGCTTCATACGAACGCAAATGAAATTAAATTTACATATAAGAACACAAGTCTAATTAAAATTACAAATAAGAACACCAATCAAATTAAATTTAAATATATTATAGAAATAACACATTCACATAAGCCATACACATACCGTGTCACTTTCACCATTCCCACATCCATATTCACATCGCACCCACCGGCTCTGCACACTTGATAAAACAGTAATTGAGTTGAGTCCAGTCAAGCTCGTCTCCCAAGAACTTTCTCACAATTAGGCAAGTGTCCAGTATCACAGACTTCTGTGGCAGAAATTATGATGGGTCTAACAAAAACTTTGACTTTCCACATTTTCTTTACTTGATCTACCAGATCATTGTATTTGGTTAATATTGACAATACTGTGGGAGTGGAATGGCAATAACAATCAGATGGACTTCTTTTTTCTTTTTGTCTCGCAAAGTGATGTCAGGTCTGTTGGCTGGTATGGTGACATCAGTCCTTATTTCTCTATGCCAATACAGTTTGAAATCATTGTAGTTACTATCAACTACTGATGACGGCTCATTCTTGTAATAAGGTGAGGGTGAAACTGTGCTTCGTGCTAAATTTTTATGGATGGTTTTTGTTACATTATTGTGTCTTTTGGTATATTCTGTGTTTGCAAGTGTATGGCAGGATTATGTTATGTGTTCTATTGTTTCCGCTGTTTCATGACATTTTCGTCACTTATCATCTGAGATTGCATTCTTGATTATATATTTTCGATAATTTCTAGTAGCTAATACTCTATTTTGAATCGCCATCATAAATCCAGTTGTTTCGCCAGAGAGGTTTTCATTCTTGAGCCAGAGGCTTTTTCCATGAAATTCTTTTTGGTTCCAGTTTTTTCTTATATCTTCCATTGATGTACTTTTTGAAGATAAAGTGACAGCACCTGGGGTGGAGTTGCCTTGATATCGGCTTTGTAAATGATATCAAACATTCTATTGTCGGTTTGCTTCTCGTGAAAGTAGGATTTGAGGTCGGTAATTTTCTTGCTAGGGAGTCGCGGTATGTCGGTGATTCCCAAGCCACCCATCAGTATTGGGAGAGTTACTCGTTCTATTGCTAATTTTGGATGTTTCGTTCGGTGTTTTGTCAGTGGTGTTCTGACTAGCAGTACTGTCACTGACCATTTAACTAATCCAAATGAGTAAAGAATTAGTGGTATTGCAAATGTATTAATCGCCTTCTCGTTGTTTCTTCTGTAGAGCTGTGTGTTGAGGATGCTTTTGATTCTTTGAAGAAAATTTTCCTTCAGTTTTCGTTTGATATCAGTGTCATCTATTCCTCGTATCTGGGTAGGAAGGTTGCTAGGAATATGTAACGATCATGTTCTTCCAGATCTTCAATCATTCCGTCAGGCGTGACATTATATCCTTCAGATGCAACAACTTTGCCTCGTTTCATATGTACCAATTTACATTTATCCAGACCAAATGCCATGCATATTTCATTGCTAAATTTAGTGACAATATTCAGAAGCCTATGAAGCTGATCATTTGATTTAGTGTATTACTTCAAAACGTCCATAAATAGCAGATGATTAATTGTGAAGTTCTCTTTGGTTGGTGTAGTTATCTTGTATCCATATTAAGTATTCATGAGTGTTTTACTGAGTGGATTTAGTGTCATGCAGAATCAAATGCGCTCAGTGAATCGCCTTGGAAAGCACCTGTTGATTTTGATGGGACGTGACTGTATACTGGTGTGCCCAGTCGAAACATGCAGGGTTGTGATCGAGTTGCGAATCTTGTGACAAAGAAAGAGGACAATTTCTGAGTCTATTTTATATATCTCCAAGATTTCAACAAGATAAGAATGTGGCAGAGAATCAAAAGCTTTTTTATCTTGGACGGGGCGGGTTGCCTTTGCTTGTAGTGGACTGTATGATTGGTTGTTGAACGTAGATAGGCAATCCACTCAGTCCCTTTCGACGCTCGTTAGGAATTTTGTAATAATGTGGGTTATCATGGAAACACACTTCTCACCTTGCAGAATGATGTTTAATTACCTTTGAGTTGTCACAATTGTTCTTTACAATAAAAATACACTAAGTTATTGCTCTCAGTGTGAGAATACAGGAATCTTCCATCTTGAATCACGAAGCGCGAGAACATGTGCTCGCCTGGCAAGTTACTTGCAACTTCGTGTGAAATACATAATTAGTTCAATACATACACAATGCTGAACTATAACAAAATGAAACAATGTGGCTTTCACTTGGCCACAACATAAGCACAGAATATTACTTTCTGTATAAGAATTTACGTGATCTTTCTAACACGGAGCCCGAGACATACTTCTCGCACGGCTACATCTCAGCGACTGATTTATACACAATGCTGAACTACAACAAATTGAAACAATGTGGCTTTTCACTTGGCACAACATAAGCACAGAATATTACTTTCTGTATAAGAATTTACGTGATCTTTTCTAACACGGAGCCCGAGACATACTTCTCGCAAGGCTGCATCTCAGCGACTGATTTATACACAATGCTGAACTACAACAAATTGAAACAATGTGGCTTTTCACTTGGCCACAACATAAGCACAGAATATTACTTTCTGTATAAGAATTTACGTGATATTTTTAACACGGAGCCCGAGACATGCTGCTCGCAAGGGTGCTACTCAGCGACTGACTTTTCTTCGGTTTGCGAGTTCTATCGGGCACGCGAAGAGGGGTTTGAACTGATTTGAACTGGCCAATTAGCGACTGCTTTTCCAGCGGTTGCAGTATGGCGAGGTGGGGTGAATTTGAACAGTCCAATAGGCAACTGCTAGAGTTTGAAAATGTTCTAGAACGGTTTAGAAGATTCGGGTCGCCAAGACGAATTATCACGCGGCGCAGTGGTGCCGCTTGACTTATGG
Organism: Teleogryllus oceanicus; assembly: GCA_964035755.1. Taxonomy (NCBI): domain Eukaryota; kingdom Metazoa; phylum Arthropoda; class Insecta; order Orthoptera; family Gryllidae; genus Teleogryllus; species Teleogryllus oceanicus. The sequence goes on from CAXIVR010000001.1 coordinate 160,376,550, forward strand.
AACTTTCCATGCCGCGCATCCAGTGTTGCCGCCTAGGGCGTAGAAGCGTTTTATATTTATACGTCCCTTTCTGCTTTTGCGTGTGGGCCCGAACATATCTATTCATCTGTATAGGTCATACAGATATTTCTTTTCTTCCTTATAGCCTCTGATTCCACTACAGAGTGAATTATAATATGATCTTTGCATCCTCTTGATGATCGAAAACAGCCTTTTTTGTTCCTCAGTTATAATGTTGTTTCTCTGTGCAGATATGCGTATATTTTGTCTGTAATTACGTCTCTCAAATATTTATAGACTGTGGGTAATTGGTCAATTCTTAACTGGATCAGCAGTGTGATGACTCTTTGGAATCAAGAACGTCTTTCCAAGGGTGAGAAATGGCGGTGTCGTTTCGGGTTTTAATATCATCTCTCTGCAGCAGGTTGCTAAATGTTTGTACGTACATGAAAATTGCATAAACCAAAAATTTTGGATTTGATCTGTGCCAGGTAAGTTCCAATTTGATGTTTTCATTATAAAGGCTTTTACACCAGCTTCATTGATGCAAAGGGTTGTCATGGGTTCAATTATCTCCATTCTTCGTTTTTCGTCCGTCAATGTTGTACTATCTGACTCATGTTCTTTTGGCTCTTCCCATATGTTGAACCAAAAATTTGTGATTAATTGTTCATTAGTTATCGGAGTCTCTTGGCGTAAACTGCCAAATGCTGGGCGCGGTTATCAAGAATTTCTGTTCAGCAAAATGGACGAAAGCTGTTTCAATGATGTGGACTTCATCATTTCTTCCACCTTTTTCTTCAACTTCTTTGTTCTGACTCCGTTCTTAAATTGGTATAGTCCAACAATTTTCTCTCAAAGACTGCTGATACCTTTTTCTAATCTAATTTGCCATATGAGAGTGTTATTCCCTTTCTTTCTATTTGTGTGTGGCTTTGAATGATCTGGTGTTGTGTTTGAATGGTCTGGTGTGATGTCATTGGCATCCATTATAAATATCGCATAATGTATGTGTTTTTGAGGCGCCACTACTTATGCTAATGCTACTTGTGCTAATGTTTTTACGATTAAGGTATAAATATGCCGCTATTGCGATTCTGAATTCAGAACGACTGCATTCTTGCCCTATTAAAGCCTAGCGTTATCGCAACTTTCATAACGTAACTTCAGCCTAGGCGGTAGTCTCCGAGAGACAATAACTGGAAAGATCTGCACAACGAATTCTTGAAAACTCAACTTCTTTTTGAAAATATTTCTAACTAAAATGATCTATGTAGTTGCGCGTTTTTCATTCCTTTGAATTTTTATAGTGAATTTCATACTTTTGACGCATGGAGTACATTTCTCCAATAAAAAACTAAAAACAATGAATATCACGTTATTATTCTTTCCGTAATGAGTGTGCCTGGACAGCGTGATGAGAAATATTTGTGGTAGCACAGTGTGGTCAAGCCAGACCTGCAGACTACAGGGACTCGAGTTCAAATCCTAATGCTGCCTTATTTTTACCTCCATGTATACTAGTGAAAAGAAAGTTACGTAATGTTGCAGGAGAAAGTGTTGAAATTGTCACAGAAAACACGTTAATTAAGTCGCTAATTCGAAAAAAGGGGATTGTTGATCTTGTTCTTGTATTACTTCCTATACATAGGGCTGTCAAAACGCTTGTTTTTTGAACCCGAAAAAGTGATTTTCGACAAACCTCTTTGTCAATCCGTCTACATATGAGTAATTCTACATCCTAAAGTAAACAGCATTTTCCCGAAAATGGATATTCCTTGAACGATGTGGCTGATATTATGAATCTTCGAGTATCAAAACGAATCTTTTAATTTTCAAGGTACTTTACACTTCAACCCCATCAAATTTCCCATTTTTTTTCAAAAAGTGCCCCAAGTATTTTCTGTAAATCTATTCTTCGAAGCAGACAGAAGACGTTTAAAAATTTCGTACGTTCAATTTTGGGAGAAAGATCGGAATTTTCGAATATTTCAAGCAAATATTAACATTGTAGAAAAACAATATTTACGCTAAGTGCTGACTTTAAAGACCCGATATCAAATCCTAGCGAAGAAAGAATAATACAGTAGCAGTAAGTATTTATTTTACAAGTTTTCGTAGTCCTTATTGTTTATTGCGCAGCCATTACAAATAAGATGTGAAAATACATGCTGTTGAATCAACACTTGTTTTAAACATAGAACATTCTCTAAATAGTATGTATAGTAACATTAACTTTATTTCGTTGAGTAAACTTAGACCATTCACTTTGATTGCCTAAAGTCACACAAAGCAGTTGCAAGTTTAAGCGTTAAGATCGTAATTTCGAAGGAGTAAGTTGAAGTAACTATTTGGAAGTTGCAAGTTGAAGTATTGAGATCGTAGTAATTTTGAAGAGTTTAAGTGAAGGAACAATTTCGAAGTGATTTTGAGGTCTCACGCGCGACAAGACGAAAGCTTTGCCCGCCTCTGATAGGAATGTTTCACAGTGATTTACTCAGCATTAGCCATTGAGAGCTGTGGCGAGGCGACACATGAACCAATGGCTCGCGAGCTCATGTGACAGAAAAGTAATTTCCGTTGCATTTTTCGCGTGAAAGTTAGCTGCCCGGCCTATGCGGGGTGGGTAGGCCGCGGTCGTTGGAATACAGAGCAGTTGACCTCTATTTTTAAAATTATTTACTGGCCAGATAACCTTTGGCCGACGCGCATGTGCGCATAGTGAATCTCTGGTCCCTGCGCTGTTTTGAAAGGGTCGATCGATCGCTCCTTCGCACGTGCGTCCAGGGCGAATCGCGTAGCGCGTCACGCCTCGCTGTAAAGAACGGCGCTCCGTTACTCCGCGTTTGTTCCCCATGCATGATGCGTATTTTGAATGCTGACGCTTTGCGGGGTGGGTCTGTCTTAAGTGAAATAAAGCGTTTGCCCCTTTGAAAGTACTTCGCGAGCTGTGCGACGTGGCGCGATCTGTGCGATGTGGCTCGCGCTCGTCACCTCGAGCATAAGTTACAACAAGATCCCTGCAGGTCGTAAATTCATGTTCACTTTGTCAAGGGTTGCTGGGGTGGCAGAGGGCGGCGGCGGCGGACGGAGCGGTCAGCGGCGGTCGACCGGCTGAGAGGCAGCTGTCGGCGAACGGACTCTAGGGGGCGAGGGACTTTGACCGTGCCAGGTCGCGAGGATATTGAACTAATAATTCTCTTAATTAATCGCGGATGGGGTCGTTTCGATCAGATCGTTTTGCAGTGTGTCGCTTTCCGCCGATTACATTGTATTAATGATATCTGACTTACGGAAAATCCAGATAATTTTAATATTTATTCCACGAAGCAAATGTGTATCAGAGATATTCTTCGCAATATTTTTAATTTTGGGGAAATTGAAGCACACTTCATATTTTTTTAAATAGAAATAGGTAACTTTTTCCTGAAGTGAATAGATCATGCAAAGAGAGATACAATGTCTCATTTGGTAATAATTTAAAAGAGTAAAAATATATTTTTGACACGTGGCTTGAGCAATCCTCCACTGTAAGACAAGCAAAGCTTATCATTGGCTGTTCTAGCAATTCAAGTAACCTTTCCTCGGGATTTCTTCCCTTTTCTCCTCGTAGACCGGGAGTCAGGAAGGAAATCCATGTATGATAAGCTCAATTGTAAAGCTTTTTGAGAAGTTATCCGCTGTTACGAGGAACAAGGAAACGCAAGTATGGCGGCCTGTAGGTGTCACAATTTTTTGAATGTGTTTAAAAATATTATGCCATTGAGGAATGAGCGTATAGCTAATTCTTGTTGTATATTGTTAGATGGCCAAAGTGTGAAAGACTTGTATGCTATACTGATGTGGCGTCTTAAACTGTACGCCATATTGAATTCAAAGTGTCATTTTTTAAATGCTCTCTTGTATTACGAGCTGAAAGCCACTATTTTGCTGAAACGGTAGAAAATTCTTTTTCATTGCCCATTATGACCACGTCATACCGTTTCTAGTAGCTGTCATACTGATTCAAAGATGTCCAATTTATCACTAGGTCATCTATCATAGGCACACACTTGAAAAAAATATTGTTTTATTAATTTTAATGTCTACAAGACGAATCTGTAAGTGCCATACCGATTGGATGTCGAAAGAAATTAACTTGTAACATTGTCAAAACTTTTACCAGTTTGATGCATAACAGGTATATGTGTATCTCTTTTGTTCTTTTAGTCACGTTTAAGGTGTGAAATATCGATATATATGTAGTACATACTACAATTTATACAAGTCTATTGTTTACCTGCTAATTGAATTAAAATTATTTGTCACAATATCACACACAAGTTAATATGTCAATACCTGTAATATGTCACCTAAAATGGACGGAGTATGGCATTCTTCCGGGAGGCACTTTTATCAAGCTCCGCCTACTTTGCTTTACAAGCCTCAGAGAGAAGAGATTCTTTGGAAGAGAGTTATCAACCACTAGATAAGTTGATACATGTATTTACTGGAACTGAATTTCTTCATCGACGAAAACTTGTTCAAGAGCTTTCAAAATGCAAATTTTAAATAAATGTTCATTTGCAAATGGTTTTCTTGCCTTAGAATTTCGGGAGCAACTTGAAAACTAGCTCACATTATAGCTTCATTTAGGTGTTGTTTCTCGGTGAAAATATGTAGAGAAACTAGTCCTTTCTTCAGAGAAGATACTTTACATAAACTCTTCTGTCCACTAACGCTCAAACAGTATGATTTAACATTAATTTATTTATTTGGAATTTTTAAATGAAGAATATTGTGGATTTGTTTCCTGGGTCAGTGTAAATATCTGTTTATAATACTGTAATTTATATCTACTAAAAGCTAACTCAACAGAGGAACAAATACTCACTCTTAAGGGCCTGCGCCTGTTAAGGATAAGGACTATATTCAAAGAAATGACACATGGTAATAATTCATATCCAACGTAACTGAATAGTTAATAAACAAAATTATGAAATTCAATGACATAAATTTGAAATTTGTAGGTAAGCTATTGAATAAACTTATTGTAGTGTCTAAACCCATTAGTCCCCGAATTTTTGTCTACATTTTTATATTTCGTCTAGTTTTCCTTCTTCTATATGTTGAATAACGCCTGGCAAAAATAATTTAAAAATTTCTTAAGTAGGATTTTCAATAAAAGTGCCGTTCACAAGAAAAATTCACACGGACACGCTAGGATATAACGTTGTTAGTAGAAGAATGATTTGAATGGCTATTTTTCTCTTTTGAAACATTTTATTATGAAGAAAAAGTCAACTTACAACGTAATAAACAACTATTCTGAGTTAAAAAGTATCTTCTTCCAAGTAGGAAGACCAAAACTAGTTTTATTATGTATCTATTATTTGATATATAATGTGACCTTTCACTTATTTTAGGAATACTATATGACGAGGTTATATCAATTTCGAACCTCACGTATTCACCAAATATGTGACCGCTCCCTACTATGGGATACAAATGAGGGGATCACTCTAATAACTTAATGTTAATACTTGACGTTTGACCTGGTAAATCACTGTCACATCAAAATTTAGGAAGATTTTCTTATGTCCTAATCGACCTACAGGAGTGGGTCCATCTTTTATTCTGCTTTTGATTATTAAAATAAATACAGGCAAGTTAACTTTTAACTTTAACAAAGTTTTGATATATTCTACCAAATCTTCTGATACAATTTCGTTAAGAATTTACACATTACCTAGAAATTCATATTACTTGCTGTAGTGTTCAGCAATTTCCTAAATATTGATCAACTGCAGTTGTACCTTTTCTATTTGTAAAATACTTTGAATGACCCAGTATAATCTTTCACTTTTACACAAACACAATGAAATACCTTTATACAATTCACAAAAAAAACATCAAATCACATACACTGCTGAAAGAAAATTTACATGTGCAATATACACTTTGCATATACCTTTTAAATAAACTGGTACAATAATGAGATCCCTTTAAAAGGTTTTAAATATCTTTTATGAATTGCAGAAAAGATTATTCATTAGAAGAACAAATATAGTAGTTAAACAAAAGAATAAATTTTACACCTTTTTGCATGAACAATTTATCTGAATTCTCGTTACGATGGAAAAGTACTGAAAAGACGCTTAATAGCCGATAATTTAAATGCCTGATTATCTCTGTCTGGGCGTGAGGTGAATTCTATATATTCTTATGCGTGATTTCCCCTCCTCTCAACTGTTCTTTTAAAAGGGATTTTGTCGAAGTTTTAAAATCTGGTCTTTTGACTCACGACGTCGCCGCGATGACACGTTCCTTCCACTCCAGACGACGGCGATGGTCCCGCTGCGTCCAAGGTCGAATTAGCCTCTTGCGTCGTGAAAAACCGTCCTCGTCGATTTGTTGCACGCCGACCTCGCGAAGTAACACAGCTCGCGGCGGTCTCCAACAAATATACGTTATTCCTTACTTGGAATGTCCAAGCGAAATATAACTTGCAATCAAAAAAAAAAGAAAGAAAAAGAGGCTTTTTATAAAGTTTCTAATGGTTATAATTTGTTGGATCTCCTCTCGTTCAGTATCAGATCGCACACCGCCAGACAGTACAGGTCCGTTCCGTCCGAAGGTTCTCAGCAGAAAGAAAAACGTTTTTCCTGCGGTGCTGATCGCGCCGTCATAAATTCTTCAAGGCGATTCCTGAGTGGATGTTGATATCTACTACGTGAGTGCGTTCAGAACTTTGACTCAGAATCTGATACAGAATATCCTTTCTTGCTGGCGCACCCGCTTGTAGTTCAGCGGTACTATTACTGCTTTGGTCGTAGTTTATCATTGTCGCGCGCAATTTAAACAATGTAACCGACTTATGAGCGGTTACAATAAAGAGATACAACATTTGTCAAATAAATCAAATTACAAAGAAAAAAGTTTAAGAAGACTACAGAATATAAAAATCAAACATGAAAATAGCAATTTACTAAAAGAATAGCGAAGAAATGTAGAACAAGCAGTTTATACAGTTATAATCCTATATGATGTATGGTACTCGTCAAAACATTCAACGCACAGGCCGACATCGCATTTGCCACATGCTGTGCGTACAACAGATTGCAGTATTCCCCTTGACACCGCTCCTTTTTGTCAATTTCTTTAACAAAATAACGTAACCCGTGAAAACGCATATCAGAGCCAGGAAGAGCTTTGCCCGGACTTCCTTTAGATGCATTTTGATACTTTATCTAGTACACTTGAACGAGTTCTCGGCGAAAGTCCAGCTATTCTGCTGAACTTCTAAAAAGAGTCATGCATTGTGGACTGATACATCAATTCGCCAAGTGAGGAGAGGCCTATATATCATTTGCGGTTCCGTATGTGCACCCTATATTTTGAAATGTTCTCTTCCAATCTATCAACACCTCCCGTAAATTTTGAATATTAGTATAAATCTGAGGTCGGATTATCTGAATAATTGCTTTTTCGTGTCTATTGGATCTTGAAACATTAGATGTTGGAGAAATCCCTGTCGCATTACTAGCATCGGTCACAATGGAATTTTCTCTCCACTTACATACCAAAACGCCATCTTCTTTACAAATAGCGCTTTTTCAAAGTATCCACGAGATTTTTTAGCAAAGGATTTTTATTTGTAAGCAATCACCCTCCGGGATTCTTTGTTCTCTCATTGTGTCTGTACCTCTCCCTCTCCCCCTAGTCCTCCCTCCCTCCCTCTCCCTCTCTCTCTCTCTCTGATGTAAGACAGCAGAGGAAAACTCACACAACGTTGTCATGTAAGAACCTCAGTATCTCTTCAAATCTTTCTTCTCATTGCATTGATAACTAATTCATTGCACCTGCCTGTAGATGCCACTTCCCAATAATTTCTTTTGGATGGTTCACGTTTGTATCCATTCAGAATCAGTATACCTATCCCAAAAAAACTTTATTTCATTGCACGATTTATATGGTTTGGGACAATTCGTTTGTATGGTATACTTATACGATTCTTCAGCCAACTGTTTTATTATTTCTTCATCCAAGAAAGTGGAATATTTCTACTACGGAGAATTTACATATATATTTGAATAGTCCATGTGTTGTGCAAATGGCTAGAGCTATGTTTCAAGATTTCCATTTCGGGAAGAGAATCTAGTGGTACATCATTGGCAAATCTTATATTAACAGGAGCAAATAGTTGACGAGCACTAAAATTTGGAGCTGCATCTCCTTCGTTTTCTTCTCCAGAATCTTCACTTATCAGAATCAGACTCTTTCGGAGCTGAAGGTGTCATATATACAGATTGTGCTGGATCTGAATTCCCTTTATCCCCGGACCAAATGTTCAAGGCTTCATTGACAGTCACATCATAAGATAATACAGATTTCCTGAATCAATTTATTGAGACCTATAGTTTATTTTATCTAAAACAAAAGTATTACTCGTTCACTTTACATTTGCAGACGGAACGCTATAAACGATAATTTACATCAACACATCCGAAGGTTGGAAGAGGTCGTTCACTTCACAGACGGTTGGGTACCAGTCGACAACACCGCGAAAATACCAACCGCGCACTCGTGATTGTACAGAAAACACAGACACCGCATCCAGTCACAACTCAAAACAAATTTAATGTTTTAGATTATGAAACAGATTTTCTCGCCTTCCTGATCCTCACAACCCTTCTTTACCATCGACAAATACATGCACAAACCAACGCAAACATGCTAGGAAGCGCGTCAAAACCAAAAGACGTATATTTGCGAATCCTAGCTCACTTGAAAACAAAGACATTCCTACTGAGCCTAAAAAATAGGTACTTATTTTAGCTGATAGCCATGGCCGCCATCTGTCCTCTATTCTCAGTAGGAAGTTACTCTCCAATTTATCAGTCTCATCTCTTTTTAAACTTAACGGGAGGTTTGCAGATATGACTGCAGGGTTCGACACCCACACGAAGACACTGACCAATCAGAACACAGTCATTTACATAGGAGGGCAGAATGACATTAACTTGGGCGGTAACTTTACACCTGAACAACATGTAATCAAATTACAATGTGCTTTCCAAAATACTAACATTGTAGTCTCGACACTGCCATTCTGGTACAACAGACCAACACTATGCAGCGAGATTGAGCACGCAACTCAACAATTAAAACTGCAACTCAGAGGGACAAATGTCACACTTTTTGAAATTAATTTCCTCTCAGCAAAACACTTCACATGAACCTTGCTGGAAAACATGCAGTCGGTAACAAGCTTGCACAATACATCATCAACTGCAGTCCTACGCAGTCTCCTGCCAAAAATCCATCCCTTTCACCTTCCTTACGTTCTCCACCCCCACCTCTATTTCGAACCCAGTTGCCTCTTCCTCTGAACCTACTCCCGTTTCTCCCATTCCCACTACCAATTCATCTACACCTGATGCCTCATTTTCCTCACAACATGTGACTGCCGGGACACACTACAACCTTCAACCCCGCACTCGAGGTAAAAGTGGAGTAAATACATAGCAACTGATGCAGCAGAAAAACATGCGTGTAGGTACTTGCAAAAGACAAACATTTGCACCATAATGTTCAATCCCTTTCAAATAAAGCTGGGTTTATTGAGGCAGCTCTACAGAGCGATTTAAATCAAATGGATGTTCTTTGCTTTACAGAACATTGGTTATCTCCTAATGAACTTAGCATTTTCCAAATTCCAAACTTTTACCTCTGAGGCTTTTATTGCAGGGAAAGAGAGAGAGAGAGAGAGAGAGAGAGAGAGAGAGAGAGAGAGAGGGGAGGAGAGAAAGAAGAGAGAAAGAGAGAGAGAGAGAGAGAGAGAGAGAGAGAGAGAGAGAGAGAGAGAGAGAGAGAGAGACCTACATATGGGGGTTCTTGTATTTACGTTAGAAAAACATTGATTCTATCTCCCTGACTGAATTAAAAGTTGATTTCGTTGAAAATGTTTTCGATATTTCTGTTGTACATCTTCCTTCACTAAAAGTGATGTTACTTTGCATCTACAGGCCTCCAACAAAGAAAGCTGCAGATTATATTTTTGTTCTTAGAAAAACTGAAGATAACACTTAACAAAGTCAGCAATCGCTCTTTTGAATCCATTACTGTATGCGGAGATTTTAACATTGATTTTCTGGCCGAATCTTGCGAAAAAGAACAGTTTCTCAATTTAATTAATTCCTTCAGTTTAGATATTACAATTAATGTATCTGCACGGATCACACATAATTCAATAGAGGCCACCGATCAATTTATAATTAACAAAACTACTACTCGATATTAAGTTGAAACAAAAGATTTAGGATACGGTGACCACGATGCACAAATTCTTAGCATTATAAGAAATGCGAACACTGACACAATAAATAGTACACGTATGACTAGATTGTTTACTAAAAGTAAAATAGAATTATTCATTGTTTACGTGATGCAGGGGTCATGGGACGCGGTTTATAATACTGTTGATACAAATGATAAATATAATTCTTTTTTTAACGCATTCATTTCAATTTAACACTTGTTTTCCTCTTCAAAAAAGAAAATTAAATATTTCACGGAAAAGCATTTCTTGGATAACACAAGGGATTAAGACATCATGTAAAACAAGCGAACTCTTTCTTTCATTTCTAAACGTCACAACATATCTCATGAATTCATCTACAAATACAAATTGTTAACGCTGCAAGATAGCTGTTTGGGAGAGCAATAAAATGATGGATGGGTTGCTCGCACAGCAAGCAAATATTGAGTCAAAATGCGATTTCAATACAAGTGTCAATTTAATTCTCACCGCTTCCCCACAAAGGACGTCTACGACTCCTCTCTCGGAATTAAAATGAAGTTCCTGCTCATTTTATTGAAAATCATTGACGTCATTGATCATGACATATTACTTTCAAAATTACCTTGATATGGAATGCGTGGTATAGCCCTAGATTGGTTATGTTCGTACCTTAAACAACGATCTCAGAGAGTGAAAATACCTTTCTGGAATGATGGAAAATTATGTACAAACCTTTCCGACTCTTTGCCAATTGCACATGTGGTTCCTGAAGGATCGATTTTAGGCCCTATTCTCTTCTTACTATACGTAAATGATATGTCCTCGATAATTCGAAACGGAAGAACAGTTCTCTTTGGGGATGATACGAACATTCCTTGCAATAAACAAACTGTAAATAGTACAATATCAAATGTTTCCGAAATAACAAATTAATAGTCAATAATAAAAAACGGTTTTAATGGTGTTTTCCATTTAAAATAAACAATTATGTGTTCCAATTGAAAATGAACGGTGTATCATTGACTGATGATAAGGCTATAATTTTAGGTCTCGCAATTCAATCAAACCATATATATTAAAATATTCATCTTGATAAACAGCTCATTACCAAAAATTCACATTCAATATATGTACATTATTTTACAATCCTTTGCCAGATTACATTGAATGATTAAATTCGAAGTTGAAAACCAAAGTGAAATCTTTTCTGATGCATAACTGTTTCTATACTTCTATACTAACTGTTTCTTCTAATAAATAAATAAATAAATAAATAAATAAATAAATACGATCTGTTTACAGGGGGTCACAGCCGACTGAATGAGACGTCTACAGTGATACTGATCGATTAAATATAATGTAGTACATGGCGGTGAGCGAGATACAGACCTGGTCATTGCAGGGTGTTGCCGTAGATTAACAGGGTACTGCAGAGTTGAAGCGGATAAGAACATAACTACTGTGTAATACATATGTTCAAAGGAGAATATAAATAATTTCTGTACCTATATGGCATGTATTGTCGATGACAAAGTATTATTCTGCAGCTCGGTCCGTAGGTATCCCTTTTTACTTTCTCCTTTTCTTTTACTTGCGGCAATAGTTCACTACATTATTTATAATTACTTTACTGCCAGAACACACCCTCGCATATCGACATGGATTCATTTTCCCACAGACATAACAGAAACGACAAAAAAACAAACAAGCACTTTTTACCCGGACAGGCATCGGTCAAGTGCTGTTTTAGGCATCGGCACTATTCGTGTAATCGCGGATTGTGTTCGAACCGTTAATTTCAAAACAACAGTAGTCCCTCATTCTGCCGTCTGTAAATGTATAATGAACAAGTATTATATAAAAACATAGAAATCTAAAGCGATAATAATTTTGTTGAATGGGTATCGTTGATACGATTGAAACGGTTAGTGCTTAGCGTGTCCATGTGGACACAGTGACGTTCTGATGCTGATATTTGATTTATGCTAACCTTACATACAAATTAAGAATATATATATATATATATATATATATATATATATATATATATATATATATATATATTCAATGTTGCAAAAATCAATGTCGAGATTTTGACGCAAATTCCCTGATTGATCGCAAATTGAAGTTTCCTGATATCGGAAAAGGTGTTCTAACTTTTTCACTATTCCCTAATGTAATCTGTTTACCTACACTACATTTTTATATCTTTTCACGTACCATTTATTAAGAATATGTATAGTTTTTTGCATAATTTTGAGTTAAGTTCGATTAAGTTAAGTTCGATTATTAAGTTCGATTTCCCAAGTGATGGTTGAAGTGTTAGTAAGATAGGGTGTGTAATATAATAATAATAATAATAATAATAATAATAATAATAATAATAATAATAATAATAATATGACAATACCTAACCGTTAACAATAATACGAGAAAATATACGCTGTTTTGGCGTCACTAATTTATAACTGCTATGTGTTTGTAACTTTTTTGTTTTCTAATTGTATATTTATAACTACTTGATGTCATGTCGAAAGAGCACCATTAAGTTACCATTAAGTCACACCGCACTACGTCCAAACCTTACGTGGTCCTGTGACACCCAGGCTGGTGAAAAAGGAAGGTATAGGTGATGAATGTTGATTGGGAGGGATCCATCCTGCATCAAACAAGCATACGTCGATATTCGAGGCGATATTCGAACCCGCGATCCTTCGTGCCGCCCCCGCTTGACGATCGCAGATACCAAATACGCATTTCCGCATTTCCTGTTTTCTCTGCAGACGGAAAATTTCATTAGCTTGTCAATGTTCAACCAAACGTATAGGTGATATACGAGAACATAACACTCTTGTCATTAATAATGTATCTACTAAAGATGTAAGTTAAATGTCATCTAACACATGCCTTCTTCACTCCTTCATTGGAAAGAACAAATTTTCTCACCTGACATTGGAAAAATCTTATATTTCAAGATTCTTCACAAGAATTTTAAATTTATAAAAGGTCTGGGAGGTACTTTACAGAAGCCGATAGGATATTTTATAAATTTCTTTGCAGTCTTTTAAGTTTATAACGATATTTATATCGTTTATTACGATAAGTGTAAATGATTTTCAGTGCACATCATGGGCGAACACTTGCATATTACCGCAATTGGTATCTCGCATGCGACCGGACTTTACCTCTGGCACTAGTGGAGGAGGATGAGAAGTGTGAAGGCGGGGGCAGGCCCTACACGGCACGTTTTTGCATTGATTGATGTGATGAGTGGCGGCGCTTTCAGGTGACAGGGAGTATGCAGCGCGGTGACGCCGGGAAGGCAGGGGCGGGCGGCGGCCGTGCGTCGAGCGGGGCGCCACGTTGGGTGGTCGCGGGTCGGGATGCATAAACAGTGCCGCTCCGTCTGCGCGCGTTCTTTTGTCCAAAAGAACCTGTTTATCGCTATCGTCGCTCTGATGAACTGCTGCTAAAACGCTCGATAGATATGTAAATACAAGCTTTGTTTGTAACACGCTTGACATCCCAACGATTTTTATTCTTTGGGAACTGAATAGAGGAGGAATTTCTTTCCATTATCACGGAGTTCCGGTCTTTTCACTTTGAGTTTGTTTCGTGAGCACGGTTCTTCTGTTTCATGCAGTTGACGCCACCAAATTATACACGGTCCGTTTGCTACCAGTGACGCGTCCGGGCTGGCCGGCTACCAAATTCCTGTGACGTGCCCGCGTGAGTGGTGTTGGAGAGGCGGAGGCAGGGTTGATCAGGGAGCAGCGGCAGAAGGCGAGAGGTGGCCGAGGCAGGGAGATGGGGGTGGGGGAGGAACGATAGAAGGTGTAGTGAAGCGGCGGAAAGCGGAGCGGCAGGGGCTGCCTGCCTGACCGCCGCAGCGGACTTCTCATGCAAAGGTGATCGCGGTGCGCGGTTATTGGACGCTTCGGCCGCGTTTCGTGCGCCGCGCGCGGGGCTGGGAGCGTGCTCGCGCTGTCTCTGGCGGCGGCGCACGCGAGCTCCGTCCACGCCAGCACCGACCCTCCCCGCCTCCACCCGCCTGCGACCGGGCAAGACAGTAGCCGCGCCGCGCCGCGCACGCCTTCATTACTTATTACTCTGCTAGCACGAGGCTGCTAGGAGCTGTCGTCAGCCTTTCACCACGAATTCAGGTTTGGGAGGCAGTGTCCCCTTATGCGGGGCTACTACATTGACTAGGAGACACATATAACGCGTTCCTATGCTGTTCTTAAAAACATCTGGCAAGGATTCCTTTTGTAAAGAAATCCTCAAATTACTTTCAAACGTAGTCACGTGCATCAGAGTTATCGAATTATGCCAGATATTTAGACTTCAAAATGGACAGAACCAACCAGCACAATGAAATGAAACCATGAACATAGTTTATAGACATTTGATACTAATTAATTACTCTATACACGATTTAATTGCTCCTGCCATTTATGCAATAAATAATTTTAAAAACTTCATAGTAATCCAACCACGTACAACAATCGAATAGAAAATTCGAGAGTACCAACGTGCACAAATAACTCAACTCTTTTAAATAAAATCATACACACTCAATACTAAGGTATAAAACCAAAGATAAATTAATAAAAGTGGCCGTGTGTTATCTAAATATTGCTAATACTGCAGCACAGTTATCGCATTAGACACATATATTCAAACTTCAAAATGGAGAGAACTGAGGAGCACAATCAAATAAATCCAAGTACACAGTTTATAGATATTTTATACTAATGTTTTATTTGATGCACTAATTAATTGCTCTTGCCATTATGAAATAAATAATTTTTAAACTTCATAGTTATGCAAACACGTACGACTTTCCAACAGGAAAAGTGAGTGTATCAAAGAGCACGAATCACTAAAATGTATTAAATAATTAAATGCACATTCAATACTAGTTTATTTCACTAGAGATAAATTAATAAATGTTGCCTTGTATTATTTTTTATTTATTTATTTAATAGGTAATTATTACATACAAATTAGAGAACGTGATGCTAAGTGGCTAGGCCGAAGGCCTTTAAGCCATTACAATACCCACATTCTACCGCGTTCTAGCCTTTCGTATTCTGGTACTCACCCCAAATGGTCTATTCATCGCATCAATGCCGCGGAAAAGAGACCATAAAGTACGGCTGCGGAAAAAACCCTGAAGGGGAAAAAACCTGCCGTCAGAAGCCGAGTACATGCTAATCTATCCGGTTTTTAAACTATTTATTTATTTGGCGCGGGCGTCAGGCATTTTCCTTCCAGTGTTTGGCCTCCTCAGCACCTGAAAACAAACAGCACTACAGAAAATCGTCCGCATCAACGCCTCTGCCCTAACATTTCCGATTCCCACTTCCCTTCGCCCCCTAATGTGTTTTATTTTAACCGTTTCCTTTTATTTTATTTTAATTTATTTAATTTATTTTAATTATTTTAAGTTAATTTATTTTTATTGACTTATTTATCTCTTTAAAATTGACCACAACTTATGACTTTTTTTTACTGTTTACTAACCTAACATAATTACTGACTTACTTAATTATTGTTAGTTTATTGACTGATTATTTATTTCTCTCCAGTCTAGGCTCTTGCTCGTACTAACCAGTGCTGTTTTCCCACTCCCTAATTTCAGTTTCTCTAATGGTCCGAATCTTTCCTAGAAATGTTCCTAATTCTTTCATGAACTTAGATTTTTTATCACCTAAAATGTTTTGAGCGAGCGTTACGTTCCTATGTTGGAAGTAGTAATTTCCCATTCCCATCCACTTTCCTCTCCAAGTTTCGGTCACACAGCAAATTAAAAGGATGTGGATCCAGTCTTCCCTATCACCGCAAAGCACACAGATGCCACTAGAGTCCTTTAATCTACGTTGCATCCACCCCCGACCCTGAACCAAGCGTATCCCCCTCTTGCGTCCTTTCGCAGTGTGGGTACGTAACGTTTGCACCCCCATAACGGACTCGCGTGAATTTGCGCAACTAGCAAACGTTTTTCGGCTGTTGCTGCCAGGATCTCTTACCTTTTAATATCCGCAAGTCTATCCGAAATTAGTTGTTCTCTCTCACGTGTTACCCTATCTCCCACCATCTCCGGAGAAACGTCTCCCAGACCTGCACGTTCCAGTTGCAGTTTAATTTTATACGACCAGTGGCGTTGGTTGCTTCCCTGTAACTGCACTCAAAAACATCTATGTATAAGTGTGTCAGCCTGTTCACCTGCTAATTTAATCCAAAGTTTAATGGGTTTCATTTTAAAATCTTTACAAATTCCTACACTACCGACCTCTCTTAGGACTCCGGCATTTGCTGCGAATCTAGAGACTCCGAGAATTAATTTGAAATAATCTGTTTCGACGCTTTCTAGTCGATATATCCTATCCACTTCCCAGATTTCTGCCCCATAATTCATTGCTGGGAGAACTAGCGAGCCTTGTATTATATAAACATTGTTAAAACTGCATCAGAGTTATCGAACCAAGCCAGATATTCAAACTCTAAAATACAGGCAACCAACGAGCAGAATCAAATAAAACTATGAAAATAGTTTAGTTTATTTTTTTTTAAAATTCAACCAAGATTTCGTATACGAAATCCGAAGATATAGAGAACTAACGAGCACAATCAGATAAAACCATAAACATATTTTATAAATAATTGATACTATTTTTTATTTTATACACGAATTAATTTCTTCTGCCATTTATGAAAAAAATATTTTAAAAAATTCGTAGTTCTGCGACAACGTAAGACATTGTAATACAAAATCAGGGAATTCCAATAAGTACAAAAAACTAAAACCTACTAAATAAATAAACACACATTCCATTTTAATTTTTGTTACACCTAAGATAACTTTATACACGTGGCCAGGTATTAAAAATATTATTGTTAATAACCAAAGTAGAGTTAACCAACGATGCCAAATATTCAAATTCGAAAACAGAAAGTACCATTCAGCACAATCAAATTAAACCAAAAGCATAGTTTAAAGGTAATTAATACTAATTCATTACTGTATACACAAATTAATTGCTTTTGCTATTTATAAAATAAATAATTTTTAAAACTTCATAGTATGCAACCACGTACGACTTGCGAATGGAATTGCGAAAGTGCCAAGAGCATAAAAACAAATTTTTAAATAAAATTAACACATTAATACAATTTATTACACCAACGATAAATTAATAAACGTTGCCGTGTATTATATAAATATTGTTAAAACTGCATCAAAGTGTTCGAACCAAGCCCAAAAAAATAATTAAAAAATACAATATATAGCTTAATGAAATAAAACCAAGTACATAGTTTATAGATATTTGATACTATTATTTTATTTTATGGACAAATTAATTGCTTTTTCTATTTATGAAATACATTTTTTTAAAACATTGTACGACACACTGTAAATGCGGAGAGTGCCACAGCGTCCCACGAGCGCTTCCGAACCCTTCTCTATCAACACTTTGCGTAGGCCGGGACGTGCGAATCGCCTGCTTCGGCATGTCTTCCTCAGGAAGCGAGAGATAAGCCCTGTCACACGTCTCCGGAGGTCAGGTTATGAACATCCCATTCGAACCGCTGAGCTGAAAATATCCGGGAAAACTGTTTCCCATTCGTAACTAAAAGTTTAATATTAATAATACGTTATTTATGCGACAATCAATTCCGCTCTTCCACCTAACCACGTAATGCTTAAATTTATTAATAAGAATTGATCAGAAACGTTATTCAATGATACATTAAGTAAATAAAATACAACATAGATATTGTTTACTACAATTTTTTACAAATGAATGAATATCCGATCTAAGTGTTGTGATTTCCGCCCAAAACTATCCAATTAGTTGGTATCATATCATACGTGGTTGCATAACAATGAAGTTTTTTAAATTATCTATTTCATAAATATCAAGGGCAATTCATTTCTGTTTACAACATTAATTTAGTGTCAAATCTCAGTTAAACTATTATCTCGGTTTTATTTGATTGTCTTAGTATTCAATTTTCGAGTTTGAATATCTGGCTTTGTTCGGTAATTCTGATCCAGATTTAACATTATTTAATATAATACTCGGCCACCATAGTAAATATATCTCAGGTGTAATAAATTAATATAGAATGTGTATTTAATACTTAGTAGGTTTTAGTTGTCTGTACTTATTTTAATTTTCCAATTTCATTCGAATATCTCACGTTGTAGCAAATCTATGAAGTTTTAATTTTTTTTTTCATAAATGGCAAGAGCAATTATTTTGTTTATAAAATAATAAATTAGTATCAAACTTATTTAAACTATGTTCATTATTTTCTATAATTGTTCTCGTTGGTTCTCCCGATTTTCGAATTTGAATATGTGGCAAGGTTGAATAACATTCAGTTTTACTACACTGCCACCTTTATAGAATTATCTTAGGGTAATAAATTAAAATTGATAGTGCAATTATTTTTTTACTAGGTTATAGTTGTTTGTACTCATTGGTATTCTCCAATTTCGTATTCCAATTCCTTTCGTGGTTACATACCTACGAAGCTTTTAAAATAACGTATTTCATAAATGGCAAGAGCAATTAAAATCTGTATAGAATAATAAATTAGTATCAAATGTCTATAAACTATGTCTTGGTTTTATTTCATTCTGCTCGTTGGTTCTCTCTATTTTGAATTGTGAAAATCTGACTTAATTCGATAACAATGATGCACTATTATATATATTTATTTAATACACGGCAACGTTTATTAATTTATCTTTGGTATTTTAAATTAGTATTGAGTGTGTATTATTTCACTTAAAGAGTTAAGTTATTTGTGCTCGTTAGTACTCTCGCATTTTCTATTCGAATGTCGTACGTGGTTGGATTACTATCAAGTTTTTAAAATTATTTGTTTCATAAATAGCGAGAGCAATTAAATAGTGTATCGAGTAATTAATTAGTATCAAATCTCTTTAAACTATGTTCTTGGTTTTATTTGATTGTGCTTCTTGGTTCTCTGTATTTTCGAATGTGAATCTCTGACTTGGTTCGATAAATCTGATACAGCTTTTGACAATGTTTAAATAATACACGGCAACATTTATTAATTTATATTTAGTGTAATAAACTAGTATTGACCGTGTATTTAATTATTTAATAGATTTTATCCATTTGTGCTCGTCGGTACTCTCGAATTTCCTATTCGAAAATCGTACGTGGTTGCATAACTACGAAGTTTTAAAAATTATTTATTTCATAAATAGCAGAAGCAATTAAATCTGTATAGCGTAAAACATTAATATCAGATATATGGTAACTATGGTCTTAGTTTTATGTGATTGTGCTCGTTGGTTCTCTGTATTTTTGAATTTGAATATCTGGCTTGGTTCAATAATTCTGATGCAGTTTTAACAATATTTATATACATCAGAGCAACGTTTATATATTATATATTTATATATCTTTGTTGTAATAAACTATTATGGAATATGTATTTAAATATTTACTAAATTTTAGTGATTCGTGCTCGTTGGTACTCTGGAACTTCCTATTCGAAAGTCGTAAGTGGTTGCATAACTATGAAATTTTTAAAATTATTTATTTAATAAATGGCGAGAGCAATTAATTCGTGTATAATATAAAAAATTAGTATCAAATATCCAGAAACTATGTTTTTGGTTTTATTTGATTGTACTCCTTGGTTCTCTTTATTTTCGAATTTGAATATCTGGCGTGGTTGGATAACTCTAGTTCGATTTTTAACAATGTTTATTTATTACATTGCATTATAAATTTATCTGTGGTGTAATATATTAAAATGGAATGTTTATTTTTTATATATATATATATATATATATATATATATATATATATATTATGTATGTTTGAGTTTGCTAGTATCCATTGGTATTCTCCAATTTCTAATTCGATTGTCGTACGTGGTGGCATAACTATGACGTAAGACCAGTATTGGATGAACCTCCACAGGGATCCACACTGCAATTTTATTTGATTTCTGTACCGCTGATATCCCTACAATTAGTACAAACAACATTGCACAATTTGCAGATGATACAGCATTATATTGTTCCAGTACCTCACTGACATATTAAAAAGCAATATACAACATTTAAACCTAATCGATTCTTGGTCAAACAAATGGAAAATTAAATTAAACCTTTCTATGTCAACAGCAAACATCTTTTCATTAAAAACAATTTCAACACCGGCACCACTCACTGAATAACACCAACCCGTATACTCCACAAAACAAAACAGTGAAATACCTAGGAGTGCACTTAGACACTAAACTCAATTGGAAGGTACATATAATCATTATAACACAACAAAAAAAAGTAGAACTAATCGAATTAAAGCCTTTAATAAATAACAATAGTAAAATAACAATAGAGAATGCCAAACTCGGCATTGCCTAATACAGCTATACTAAGACCCCTAATGCTCAATGTCCGCCCAGTCTGAATAAATGCAGCAAAAACCAGTATCTATAAAATACAGGTCATTCAGAATAAATTCCTACGAACAATAACCAATGCACCTGGTTCATCACAAACAAACAACTCCCAAAGAGATTCAAATAAAACCTATCATTCACATATCACTAAGTTATCCCACAACTTTTATAACAATATGTCATCAATTCCACATCTGTCACATAAAATCTAGGCAAATCCTCAGGAACACCAGAATAAAAAATAGATTTCCCAAACATGGCTAGGAATAATGATAAAATTAAGGACGCAACAAACTAACAAAAAATGGACGTCACCTAAGATCTCCTTAACATTGATATTAACTAAGTTGGCGAGTGTGGATTAATTATATCAATGAGATTGGTATGCTCGATTGGAGGGGCTTATATGCTACTATTAATGTTGTTTCCTTATTATTATTATTATTATTATTATTATTATTATTATTATTATTATTGTTATTATCCTATTTTTTCTCAGCTATTTGTGCTGGTAAAAATGCTCATCTTCGCAGAGATGTTTTGAGGACAGGTTCGACCACGGAAGATCTTTATCTTATATCTGGACTTAAGATAAACATTTTCTAATGGGATGTTTGCAAGAAAACTGCGCGCTGTCCCATGTTCCGAACGTTTTAGGGTAGATTAAGTTCTGTTGAGTTTTTGAGGAAGTTTTTACTGGCCAGGCCTTCCGCCGATATCACGAGTGGGTAAGTTTTGGTAGCATTTAATTTCCAAACATGCATTAATTCATAAGATAAGTTTTCATATTTCGAATTTTTTCTATTTCTTTCCGTTTGATGTTGTGGGATAATGGTACTGAGATATCTATTATTACTCCTTTCTTCTTTTTATCTATAAGGCGAATATCTGGCCTATTGTGATCGACAGTACGATCGGTTAGAATCTGTCCCAGTACAAAAGGGTGGAACTTGTTTGCAGCACTGGAAGAGAAGTGTACTAATAGAATGGCGGTGGAATTTTAGAGGACCTGTCGCATTTGTTTCTCTTGTCTTAGGCAAACAGTTTTTATATTAACTAACTCTCTGCTTCCCATCGTTCAAGGTAGATATAATACTTTTACAGAGGAGTTTGGATGAAGACAGCGGAATTTATGTAACAGTCTTCTCGTTGTTCTGTCAAGCTCCTCCAGGTCAGATTCAGTTCACTAAACAGTATCAAAATGAGTAAGAGAGCCCAGATGTTGCTAGCTGAAATTAGAATACCCCCTGATAAGTAAAGTGTTTAACACCTTTGTTAGTCGCTTTTGATATTTTATTCCAAGTTCCTCCGTGATACGATTATGGTCCAGTCGATGGTTCTGAGGGTTTCCCAAATAGCTATGTTTCTTCAGGTGGAATCTGTTTAATATCACAGAAAATTTGGTTTGTATTTTGTATATTTCCTTAGTGAATATGTGTTATACCACATTTATTAAGCCCGAACTTCATCCCGATGTCATTGCTGAACATTTTTGCTACACTTATAAGCGATTCTAATTTATCATGCATTTTGGCGTAGAGCTTTAGGTCATCCCTGGGTTAGTCTTTTTGTGTTTTTCATGTTCAATCTATAGCCACATTTAGTGTTCTTCAAAAGAGTTGATAGTGGGTTTAGAGCTAGGCAAAACAATAATGCTGATAGGGAATCGCCCTGAAATATACCTTTCCGGACATCCGCTTTTCCCAAGATATTACCTTGGAAACGTACATTTGTACGCCATTTATTCATTAGATATTGAATAATATTTCTTACATTTGGACAGATTTTATAAATTCCCAGTACTTCGTTTAGCCATTTGTGAGGAACGGTGACAAAAGCTTGGCTGTAATTCGTATAACAGATGTGGAGATTTCTTTTCTTTGTTTGAGCTTGCTTTAAGACAACATAATCAATGATGAGTTGATGATTTATTTTTTTATTTTATTTATTTTACGTCAAAAAAACAGTTAAAAACTGCGTATGACGTGCTATGGGGAAAAGTGAATTGTGTGCACATTTTCAAAATTCTGTGATCCCTACACTAAGTCATATACTATTTAAATTTTGAATTTTTGAAAGGGAGAAAAAACAACAAAAACTCCCATGTAATAAAATCTATTTTCAAGGACAAACAAGCAATAAATTTTGAATTTTGAAAGGGAAAAAAACAAAAAAACTCCCATGTAATAAAATCTATTTTCAAGGATAAATAAGCAATAAATTTTTGAAATTTGAAAGGGAGAAAAAAACAAAAAAAACTCCCATGTAATAAAATCTATATTCAAAGATAAATAAGCAATAAATTTTGGCTCTCATTACTTCCTGCCGCGACAACATGGAAACGATTATTTGAATAATTGTATTTCCTACTGAATTCTAGAAGATGTGCACAGAAAATGAAGTTACATTTATGTCCAGAAGCAAAACAAGGGGCCATCTCAGCATTTGCTCAATGGATCAGGGAAACTGGACGAAAAACCTGATCGAGATGGGGGTCATTGACCCGGAAGCTGTAGTACAATAGTTGTTACAAGTTGTTTATACTCATTTATACAGTCCAAATGGTAAAAATGCATTATGTATCATTGTTAAAATTAAATGTTACTTTTCTTGTGATGCTCAGTATAGTCTCTAATTGTATAGAAACAGTTATGCAGCAGAAACGATTTCACTTGGGATTTAAACTTTTCTATTGAATTTAATCGTTTAATGTCATCTGGCAAAGTATTGTAAAATAATGTACATGTATTGTATATGAATTTTTTGTAATGAGCTGTTGATACTGTCACCTGCTGAATATGATTTCTACGTCGAGTGTTATAGTAATAGACTTCGGCATTTTCTGAAAAAATATTCCCGCCCTTGAGAAAGTCATTTTTACAAAACCACTGATTCGTAAATAAAAAGACACGGTAATGGTAGAATTCCTAGATTAATGAAGAGAGGCTTACATGAATCACGTGGGTGGGATTTGGTTATTATTCGTACAATTCGTTTTTGTAATCTAAAAGTCTGGGAGCTATAAGATGTATTTCCCCAGAATATTATGCCATATCTCAGGCGGAAATGAACATTCGCGAAGTATACACAACGAGCAGTATGAATGCTGACTGAATTTGCAAGAATTCTGAACGCGTAGCATAATGAACTTAATTTTGTGTTCAATTCATTTAAATGGACGTTCCATTTAAGGTTTGACTGAATTGAGAGACCTAAAAATTTTGTTGCCTTAACATCAGTCAGTGGTACACTGTTCATTTTCAATGGGGCACAGAATTGTTTATTTGAAATGGAAAACTGCATTAAAACCGTTTTCTTTTCGTTTACTATTAATTTGTTATTTCGAAACCAATTTGAAACATTTGATATTGTACTATTTACGGTTTCTTTATTGCAAAGGATGTTCGTATCATCCGCAAAGAGAACCGTTCTTCCGTTTCGAATCGTCGAGGGCATGTCGTTTACGTAAAGTAGGAACAGAGTAGGGCCTAAAATCGATTCTTGAGGTACTCCACATGCAATGGGCAAAGATTCGGAAAGGTGCGTACGTAATGTTCCATCATTCCAGTAAGGTATTTCAACTCTCTGATATCGTTGTTTAAGGTACGAACATAACCAATCTAGAGCAATACCACGAATTCCATATGAAGGTAATTTGGAAAGTAAAATGTCATGATCAATGACGTCCAAAGCTTTTGAGAGATCTAAAAATAATCCAATAGGTGCCTCGTTTTGATCCAATGATGAGGCGACATCTTTAAGAAAAGAAAATATAGCTGTTTCCGTTGATTTTGATTTTCTAAATTCATGTTGGCAATCTGAAAGCGCGTCGTGTTTAGTGAGAAAGGTTTCCATTCGTACGTAAAAAAGTCTCTCTAATATTTTTGAAAAAACTGATAGAAGAGAAATGGGCCGATAATTTTGAATTTCATTTTTGTTGCCTTTTTTGAAAAGCGGCTTAATTTTAGCTGTTTTGAAAATATCTGGAAACGTTCCAGTGCATAAAGATGCATTAAATATGTGAGTTAACGGGTGTATAATGGCATACGCACAAGTCTTTAACAAAGAATCGGGGAATTCATCTAAACCGGACGAATATTTATTTTTTAGTTTACCGATTATTTTGAGAATTTCATAGGAAGAAGTTTCGGAAACATCCCATAGTTCCCTTAATACAACCTTTCTGCTCTTATTCTAATATATAATTATTTGAACAGTGGAGGTAGATTTTCTCACCAATAACAGAGGTGAAGGGCTTGTGTATGTTTGATAACCATGTGAATGGTATATAATTCATTTGATTTTGTTCGTTTCCTTTTTTGAGGATTAGAAAAGTGTCTCCGTCACTCAGAGAGTCAGGCATTTTATCAGGGTTTTCAGCACTCCAGTGAAACAGCGTGCAATGCTTTAATGCGCATGAGTGAAGTACTTCAACCAGAAGTTTTGGATCCTATCTGGTTCACATTTCCAATTTTGAGTTTTTCATACGGCACTAGCAATGGTTTTAGCTGCTATTTCTTTTCAATTCATTTGCGGTAGGTTTTCGTGTTGTTTGTTAATAATTTTAATCCAGGTTCATCAAACCCACTGGTTTTAGTCCATTTTTTTGTCCAGTACAATTTAATATCATCATATATTTTTTATTTATTTTACGTCAAAAATAATTAAAAACTATGTATGACGTGCTATAGGGAGATGTGAATTCTGTGATCGCTACCCTAAGCCAAATACTCTTTTGTATACAGGAACAAAAACACTACGATGTAATAAAATCTATGTTCAAGAATAAATCAGCAATAAATTTTGGGGTTTTATTTATCATGTCCGTTGTCAAGGAATAGTACTTCTTGCCGCGACAACATGGAAACAATAATTTCAATAACTATATTTCCCACTGAATTCTAGAAGACATGCACAGATAATGAAGTTTCATTTTATGTCCAGAAGTAAAACAAAGGGCCATCTCAGAATTTGCTCAATGAATCAGGAAAACAGGACAAAAATCCTGATAGAGATGGGGTCATTGACACGGAGACTGCGGTACAATACTTGTTACAGGTTGTTTACATTTATACATCCAAATTGTAAATAATGCATTAAATATCACTGTTAAAATGAATGTTACTTTCCTTGTGATGCTCTTTATAGTCTTTAATTTTATAGAAACAGTTATGCAGCAGAAAAGATTTCACTAGGGATTTGAACTTTTTTACCGAATTTAATCGTTTAATGTCATCTGGCAAAGTGTTGTAAAAAATGTACATATATTGTATATGAATTTTTTGAAATGAGCTGTTGATACTGTCACCGAATGAATATAATTTCTAAATCGAGTGTTAAAGTAATAGGCATCGGTGTTTTCTGAAAATGTATCTCCGCCCTTAAGTAAACCATTTTTGACAGAAAACACCGATTTGTAAATCCACAGAGAACGTAATGGTAAAACTCATAGATTAATCAACAATCTCGTGGGTGAGATTTGGTTATTATTCGTACAATTCTTTTTTGAAATCTAAAAGTCTGGGAGCTAAAAGATATATTTCCCCAGAATATTATGCCATATTTCAGGCGGGAATGAAATTCACGAAATATACACAACGAGCACTATGAAGGCCGACTGAATTTGAAAGAATTCTGAACGTGTAGCATAATGTACTTAATTTTGTGTTTAATTCATTTAAATGGATTTTCTATATAAGGCTTGATTGAATTGCGAGACCTAAAATTGTAGCCTTATCATCAGTCAATGATACACC
This sequence comes from Teleogryllus oceanicus, assembly GCA_964035755.1. Lineage (NCBI taxonomy): Eukaryota > Metazoa > Arthropoda > Insecta > Orthoptera > Gryllidae > Teleogryllus > Teleogryllus oceanicus. The sequence goes on from CAXIVR010000001.1 coordinate 160,403,049, forward strand.
GTTCATTTTCCATTGGAACACATAATTGTTTATTTTAAATGGAAAACACCATTAAAACCGTTTTTCATTATTGACTATTAATTTGTTATTTCGGAAACAATTTGAAACATTTGATATTGTACTATTTACGGTTTCTTTATAGCAGAGAATGTTCATATTATCCGCGAAGAGCACTGTTCTTCCGTTTAGAATTGTCGAGGGCATATCGTTTACGTATAGTATGAAGATAATAGGGTCTAAAATCGATCCTTCAGGAACTCCACGTGCAATTGGCAAAGAGTCGGAAAGGTTTGTACATAATGTTCCATCAATCGTGTAGCAGTGCTAGTAGTAGCAGTGGTTGTAATAGCAGTGGTAGTAGCAGCAGTGGTAGTAGAAGCAGGAGTAGTAGCAGCAGGAGTAGCATTGGGGGGAATTTAATTTTAATTTCCTGAATTTTGCACTATTGTTTAGATGTGTTTCGGTTATACATGCAATGACAAGGTTCTTCTCTTGGATGAAATATTTTAGTTCATTGAGTTTATTGAATATTCCATTAAGGGGTTTACTGTATAGGGTTTTGGCTGACTTTCTTATAATAAGGGCATTCTTCTGTTATGAGATATGCTCTGTGGTTTCCTTGTCAGTTATAACATTTGAATGATTCATTGTTATGGGGGCAAATATCAGAATAATGGTTTTTGGAACAGTAAATACATAGTATTTTATGGTTACAGATTATTTTGTGTGATCAAAATCTAAACATCTCATGCATTGAATGGGGCCTTTAGGTTTTCTTCTCCTTTCAGCTTTAACAATAAAGTTAAAATTAGTTTTATTTCTAAAATAGTTTCTAAACTTTCTTCCTCGTTTAATTCGACTGCTATTACTGGAATTGTCTTTTCGGAGTCTTGTAATTTTAATGAGTGAGGGATGTGTCTCTTTCAGTTCAGTTTTTTGTTCCTCTTCTGTCACTGATGGTAGTAGATTTTTGATTACGATTGAGCGTTTCTTATTTTCTGGGTCCGTGTGTGAACTCTTCTTGTACTAGTAAGATATTTAGTTTTGTCTCTGAAGTCGCTGATTTTCTCTGGTTGTATTTTTTCTCTGTTATTTATGAAATGAAGTGTAATGCTGTTTGTTACTTTGGCGGTGATTTCACTGCTGAATTTCGTGATATTAGTTTCATTTTCTACGTAAATTGGTGAAATTTTAATGGTTTTTGACATGTTTGGGGCGGTTTCATTAACATATTTAAATCTATTTTGATTGTTGTGGTCTGGTTCCCTGTTCAGTTTCTGAAATCTATTTTTAGAGGGGACTCCATAAGTACACTGAGTTCAGCTGCCTATGTTGGCTTGTTTTGGTTCTAGGTTTGATATTTTTTGTGTCGTTAGTCGAGGTATTATCATCAGAAGGACGCTTAACATTTTGCCATGCGGCATGTTGACCTGAAACGTTATCTTGTGGCGTGTCCATGTTTTGCAGTCTCATCTAAGTTTCTGGGCTTGGTAGAGATTCCATTGTTGATTGGCATGATTGAGGTTCCATTGATGTAATTTCGTCGATGACGGTTGCAGTTGAATCTTCGACAACATCGAAACGTTTAAATCTGGGGTAGGATAATCACTATTTAGTGTTGTTAGGGCACTATTTATGAGCTGCTCGGTTTTCGCGCAGTATCCCTTGCACATAGTGCGTGGCACTCCCTAGCGGTACTATTTCTACAGATCACTAGATTTTTGTTGGTTCACAGTATTTCGTAAGTAACACGGTTAACACTGTTGTGGTGTGTTCAAGCTTTTGGAAGTGTCAAGCTGCATCGCGTGACAAAAAGAAGCGGCAGACCCCAAATGAAATGCACAGGACAAAAAATACTTCATTTTAAGATGTGTTAAAATAACAACTCCAAGTTAAGGAGTCCTCTTCCTACACTAGCACGAGGTAAGTACAGCCTCTGCACTGAACTCTGAGGGTGGTGCAGTCGATGCCTTGTAAGTGTAGTTCTTCTTCCTGTCAAGAGTCTGCAAGGATGTTTCTGTCCATTTTATTACACCAAATGTGTAAGTCGCTATGGGAAGAGCCCAGGTATTAATAGCAGATATTTTGCTTCTTGAATTGATCCACGTTTTGCAGATTTTATTTACTCTCGATAGCACGTTTTGTACAATTTTGTTCCTAACGTCTGAATAAAAAATTCCTAGCAATTGTAGAATTCCCAGATATTTGTAGCAGTCTTCAGTACCAATATTTTTAATAATTGTGTCACCAGATATTTGCATATTTTGTTCTTCATTTTGGACTTGCCCGCGAACGACATGAAGGGTATCGCATTTTTCAATCCCAAACTCTAAATAAACTGCATCGCTGAAACTCTTGACAAGTTCGAGCTCGTTTTGTAGGTGATCTCTATTAGAAGCATATAGTTTGAGATCATCCATGTAGAGCTGGTGCGAGATACGAACATCAAGGATTTTCTTCAATAAATACCCATATCCTGATTGTCTGAGCATTCTGCTCAAAGGGGTGAGTGCTATGCAAAACCATAGCGGGCTTAGGTCCCCTTGAGAGATTCCACGACGAATTGCAATATCTTCCGTCACGCAACAGGAGGTTCTGTTTTTAATCTGCAAATGAGTTTTCCATTCTGACATGCAGTGCTTCAAGAAAACGATCAGTCTTCGATCGATTTTATACAAGTCGAGAACTCTTAAAAGCCGTGAGTGAGGTACCGAATCAAAGGCTTTTTTGTAATTTATCCAGTCGACAGAAAGATTGCGCTGGTTCTTCCTCACTTGCTGCGTAATTACACTATCAATTAATAATAATTCCTTGCATCCCATACTTCCCTTGCGACACCTATTCTGTTCAAGAACCATAATGTGCTCGTCGTCTAAATGACTGTACATTCTTGAAGAGATTATGGAAGTCATAATTTTATATAGTGTTAGAAGGCAAGTGATCGGTCGATAATTTATTGGCTGGTATCTATCGCCAGCTTTGGGCACCATATACGTTCTGTCTGTCAACACTTATTTTGGGAATACAGTTGGATCTAGAAAAATTTCATTGAACAGCCGAGTCCGGTATGGGTGCGTGGCAGTGAAATACTTCCACCATACATTTGAAATACCATCTGGATCTGGCAACTTCCAATTATGTGTTCTCTGTACTGCTGTTTTGATATCAGCAAGGGACATTTCAAAGGAAGACATCTCGTCGATGTTAAGACAAACTTCTATTTCCTCCTGCAGATAGTAGGCTCCTTCATCGTGTTGCTTTGGTTTAGCCCGGATATCTGTCCAATGCTGGACCAGGTATTTCCTACTCAGAAATTGCCCTTGATGGTCTTCATTGTTATTCTGCTGCAGTCTATAAAATTTCTTCTCGTCGAAAGCAAAGGCTGACTGATGTTTGCATCTCTTTGCTGTTTCATCATAACGCCTAAATTTCGCACCGAGTGCAGCTATTCTGTTTCAGACGTTCCTTTTCATCTTTCGACCTCTTATGCAGATCCTGAAGGTTCATTCGCAACTTCATTCTTTTAGCAATTAATCATATCCTATGTCTCACTTTCTTAGATACATTTCCTTTCCCTGCGAAGTACGCTGATATGTGACTGATTTCCTTACTGGATTTATTAATTTTGGAAATGATTATTTTCTTCCATGTTGGTACGAATTCATCCATAGAGCTGGAATCTTTGGATGTTCTGACATTTTCCTGTTTAATTTTTCTGCCCCAAACAGAGCAAACTGCCAAAGCGGCACAGTGAACTGCGTCAGACAGTTCTTCCAACGAAATCATATGCGATAATGTATTTTCAACTATGGAATTCATTTCTTTACAAGTAGCGTAAAACTTCGTACTCCCAATGATTTTAGGTATACGAGGTCGTTTCTACAATGAGACACCGTATATAATACGGTATTTCTGGTAGCTTTCCTTTAATTCATTGATAAGAGGTATATTACTATTTGGACTAGCTTGATTTTCAGTTGCATGGTATCTTTCAAGCAGTCTTCCTCCTTCTTCATGTTCCTCGCCATTGAGTGGAGTCTTTGATGGTGTGATACTTTGCAGTTGCATAGTTATTTGTTGTTTAAGTCTATTCAATTCGGCATCTGTAAATACACGTCGCCTTTGAATAGCATTTAACTGACTGCAAACTCATTGCGCATTCAGTATGCTGTCTGGATACATTCTTTTCCATTCCGCGTGCATCCTTACTCTAAACCCTTCATACTCCGTTTCCACTTTCGTGCTAATATAGTAAGTATTCATCTCTTTTGTCCACCTCATGCGTTGGCTAGTTTGCCTTGCTATGGCGGAGGACCCTATAGGTGGGGTCCTCAAGCCACTCCGGCCTTCAGCATATGAAGCTGCTGTCTCTGCGAAAGCCATGGCACAGCGCCTAGACTGTTGATCTGCACTAGGTTCATCATTATCCACTGGCACAGGTAGCTGATTTGACACAGTTGGCCCGGTGCCAGAACCTATTGCGCGGTTTTGCGAGGACCGATCGCCAGCGACTCTATTCCTTAATAACCTGCTCATAACAATCTTCTCCGGTTTCCAGGTAATAAACACCAGTCGAAGAACCTCTGGTATTTATGGCTTGGGTCCGCGTGTCAGCCAGGCACGTGAGGTAAAATCCTCACCTGCGGTCCTACTGTAACCTTATAGGCTAAGAGAGCTGCTGTTGACCATTTCACTGGTTCTTCCACCGCCTCTCTAGGTACTGGTCCAGTTGAGTGACCTATACCATCCTGATAGACCTTTCCCGGAGTAGCCCTATACTCTAGTAGCCCTATCAAGACCTCCTTTTCTCGTCAGTTCGCCGGGCCACTCCGCCGAAGGGGCTGGTTACCGCAACCTTGGAGTGGGTTTCCGACTTAACAGGGCTCCCCGCGTGAAGGGTGAGAGTGGAGTTGGGTGCGAGAGGTTTTTGTCTGGCACATCGCACCCATTGAGCCCCTTATTATTTATATTATTATTATTATTTATATTATTATTATTTATATTATTATTATTTTATTTTTATTATTTATTATTATTATTTATATTATTATTATTATTATTTATATTATTATTATTATTTATATTATTATTATTATTATTTTCATCTTTCAACTATTAATAGTTAAATTGTTGGGAAGGGATTCTGAATCTCTGAAATGATTTTCTCCCCCATGCGTCACATACAGGTTTTTACTGTTTTTGTCTAAATAAATATCTAAACGGTAGATCCGCCATCCACCTACACTTCTGCTTACAGTGTTTCATTTCGAGGGATCATCTTTCCCAGGGAAGCTGGCCAAAAATCGGCAACAGATGCTAAAAAGGCAAAAAAAGTAAAATAATAAAACAACCCAGAAGTACAATTAGTGATTCCATTGTTAAAAATCATAAAATAGTAACAATAACAAATATGCATTTTGCGAAACTTCCGAGCTCTACTGATTACACGTATTAGAAGAAGTAATTAGCTATATTCTCATATACGAACTAGTTTTATCCAATTTTTTCCTTACCAGGACCTGGTAATAAGAGTTTTCGGTTAAAATTCGTCGGCATACGATTACAACACCTTCTCTTGTCACGACGTAATATGATAGTAGCTAGGAAGAGGATGAGGATAAACGGAAAATGTAACTCAGACTAAACGTATTAAGAGACTAACAAGTACGAAAATATCTGTGTGATTTGTGGAGCAACAGTAGGTAAGTTAACTTTTGAATCTCATAGAGAAGAAAGCAAAATACTCAAAAGAAGTAAAGTTGGAGTAATATCGAATTGATGTCAGTTTTAAACTGCTAGTTAAATCTAAAAATCAATATTTACCGTCTCTGAAACAGACTCTGTTCCACTAATGAGATAACTAGCTCTTGTATGGCTTGGCTTTTCTGAGCCCTTTGTTGAACGAAGAGGAAGTAGTTCAATTTTCTTAGCGGTGAGTAAAAATATTGATTTTTCTTTTCTTACCAAGTGGCAAAGCTGTATATCACCTTATCTCATTTCACTTGTAGCCGAAAGTACTTCCAATGACAATTGACAAGACGGCAGTAGCTTGAGGCATATGGGAAAAAAATCGATAATCTCTTTCAACAAAAGAGATGATTTTATTCAACTCTTTTCAGAACTATAATATCGCAGCAAGCACAAACATATCATTAATAAAGTCGCCTGGTGTATCACTAGAAGCAGTCATTTTTTTTGTTAATTTTTGGTTGAAATAGTTTTTTAAATGAAAAAAATCACTATTAATTTTTTACTCAAAATTTGTATCATCTTTGTTGTCTTTAAAAAAATAGAAAACACAAAATGTATTTCTACATACGTAATTAACACCAGTAGCATAATCAATGTAGAGGAACCTTTTCACATTCAATTTTTTTTTACTAATTTAATTTTGAAATTTTTTAAAATTAATTAAAAGGTATGAAATCTTAATTTACAACTAAAGCCTCTCTCATGAAGGCAAGGGATCCCAGAAATATTTATTAGAACTACTTTCTGCACACCGTATGAACCTCAAAGTAGACATTGCAAATTCACCGCTTGTCACATTAAGAATAATTGTAATTGCTGAGCACCAACAGTTCGATCATCTTCATTCACATTATGAAAAGCGTTTGTGAATCAGAACATGCATTTATTATTTTGTTCCTTTCTAAAGTAAAGAAGACAAACAGTATGGTAGGAATAAAACTCATATCAAGGCAAGCAGGAGAAGGCAAGACGGGATTTATTGCATTACTTAAATACAAAAAACGTGAATATTTTTGGTAACATTCAGTTAGAATTTTGTGATATTACTTGCTAAACGACTTTCTTTCCGTAGAACGTATATCTTCGAGGTATCCGAAGTATTAAGACCGCAATTTCATAGTAATTTTTGTGTTCTAATACAAAAACAGTTTTGTTCGTGTAAAAGTGAAAATAACCATACAATATTTTAAAAATACTTGTTATTCCCGAATTAAAATCGTGTTAGTTTGGTCCCAATTCCGCACGTATATTGATAAGAATTGATAAAAACGCAGAGAGTGAATCGAATCCGCTACTCCCCGAACCATATCACTTTGACACTGAGCGACCCATTCCCTGTTCTAAAATTTCTTTTATAAAAAATACATTTTATAATAAAGAAACTTGAAACCAAAATTACTTTCAACTTTCACGTACTAGTGAGTTTTCTTTTTTCTTTGCTCTGGCCTAGCTCTTCTGTCTTGCCGTATGCTTTTGCCACCTGCCATCTATGAGCTGTCAAAAGTACATTTTTTGGAAATTTCGTCAGCATTTCGGTTTTCTAATAGTAGAATCGAAATATTACTTTAAGAATATTAAAGAAGAGTAAAACCTCTCCTAATAGCAATTCATTGAAAAATTTAGAGTCACTTTTAAGAAAGTGGAGTTTAAGCGTTTCTGTAAATGTGAAATTGCTAGCTCGTTTTCACAAAAAAAAATTGAATTTTAGGAAAACTTTTTTCGAAGTCATTTGAAGCACTCGCAAATTCAATAATGTTTACAATTGCTCAGGTTCTAGATTCGTGTCCCGACAGTTGCAAGATTTTCGACTCTTGCTTGTCAGCTAGGTCGCATTCACTCGCAGTCTAGAAGAGAATTGTAGAGGTCGCCTACTCTAATCGGTAGTTTTCCGTTTTTTTCCCATCCACACCAAGCGAATGCCGAAGCAGTACCCTACCAAACGGGCCGCGTACCGCGAGCGATGTTTCCTTCCTCTTCCTTGTCTTATCCTCTCCCCTTACACACACACACACTCTTACACTAACATGCACTACACTACCACACATGCCGGGAGACCGGTAGGGAGCTTCGAGCTTGTTCCGGCTGGGCGTTGCCCCACTGGTGGGAGATACCTGGTTGAAGAAAACACCGCTAGCCGACAGTAAGTGACAGTTTAGAAAATTATATTCGAGCGATTCTCAAAATGTTGTTTGAGCTCTTCTACACAGAAAACTGTTGAGTTTTCGAGAAATTTTATATGACATTATTTGAACCACATGTACTCATAAATATAATGATAACAAATTGTCCTTAATGTAAATATTAACGATGTGAGAAACAAGTCAAAAACTTTACCTTTTTGTAATTTTTGAAAAACAATACAATACAGCAATATGGCGTTCATGCCATTTTATAGGGTGCATTTAGCACTATCCCTTCAAAAGTTTAAAGAAAAAAATTAGAGTCGTTTTCGAGAAAATCTTTTTTTTTGTTATTTTTTAATATTGCACATACTCGTATTTCACGCAATATCGCGGGAAAAGTAATAACATTTTGAAAAAAATGTACATGGCCTTAATGAAAACATTAATTTGGAAGAAAAAGTTTTACTCGTAGGAAATTTCACTATTTTCAGAAACGCCCACACACTGTTTTTTCAAAAACAGCTTCAAATGTATCAATGAAAATTTGCATATAAAAAGTGTCTTTATCCTTCTATGACATTCTTGAAGTCGTATTTAAATTCAACAATAAAGGAATGAAACATTGAGAAAATGTGAAGAAGTTACTTTCCCGCATTATTTTTTACTTTAAAATTTTCGAAATTTTTGAGTGCAACGCAAATGAGACCTTCGCCTTTCTTTTAAGCTATATTTTTTCTATTTGTGGAAAAAACGTAAAGAAAATATTTGGGGCGGAATTTAAATAAAGGTTTTCTTGTAAAGCGCTTAAATTTTAAGCGCAAATTACGCAAAACTACTCTTTTTCAAACAAATTTAAATCACCGTTTTTAAAAAGCTAATTTTTTAAAACAAATTCTGTTTAAGCAAAGAATATCTACCTTCAATTTTGTAGTTTTGAAATGTTCAGATTGTAATTTTCGAAAATACATAGAGTTCGCCGGAAATGAGACTAGAACCCCTATTTTTGTATGTGTAGAAAGGCACCGAAAACGTTTTTGACGTTGAAATTTTCGACAAATTATGTATTTCAACGAAAATGAGTCCCGTGCCATCACTTATACGTTCTTTACGTTATCCGAAGCCAAAGTTTAATCAAAGTTTTTGGAGCGTTTTTGAGAAAATTTTTAAAATGTTGAGGCTCTTTATATCCCCCAAAATCAAAATGTCCATTTCAAACTGAGAAAACCTTGAATTCCTTTAAATCGATAGAAGAATATCAATTTCGGGGAAAATCGTCAGTAGGGTTAGGCACTAGCGTTGACCAGAGACGGACGGACGAACAGACAGGCATTTTGCCGTCAATCGATTTTTCGGTATCAAGGATCTACGAAGCATGGTTTCTGATTACACACCGTGTTAGAGGAAGTAATTTGTTATATTATCTCATATAAAAACACCAATTACCTACTTTTTCGTTACCAGGACCTGGCAATTAGAGACTTTCTGACGATAATTCGCCAGCACACGATTACTACACTTTCTCTTGTAACGAAGTAAGCGCGAGAAAGTAAAAATGTGTTACAGTTGCCAATAAATAGTAGCTGGGAAGAGAATGGGGAAAAAACTAAAAAAACTAACTCAAAATAAACGTATTAAAAGAGTAATAAGTACGAGAATGTCTGTATTGTGAAAATTCTGATTCGGTGTTGTTGACTTTCTCATGCGAAGAAATAAAAGAGGTCATCTTTCTCAACATATTAACTATGTTGACGAAGATGACCTCTTTTATTTCTTCGCATGAGAATGTCTGTTGGAGCACCACAACAAAGTTGGTCTTTGCATCTCAGAAAGGGGAAAGCAGTATACTCGTAACAAGTAAATCTGGAGCAATTGCCAGTTTCTGTGACATTTAAAATGCAAGTTTTTTCTAAAAAAGCAGTATATTATTGATTATGTTCATAAAATCCTAAATAAAACTTCAATCCGTAATTTATTTTAGTAGTAGATTATGTGAACTTCATACTGAGTTAATCAAACAATCTTGAAAAATAATGAGTTTTGTACTTTTTTGCCTTACGAAGTTCTCTTTTCTATTGCGTTGAGTACAGAGAATTGCCATTCATTGATTGTTTAGTGTGTCCGCGCGCCCTAACTACAATGTTCATTAGTACCGTCAGTGTAGTGCATTTTGGACCTTGGGAGGTAGCGGTATTCGCTATTTACGTTTCGACTTGTAGTGTTTCACTTCCAGATATCTTTCCCAACGAGGCAACGCCCCAGCCTTGACACGAATTATGATCCAGTATGGTCTCTCTTCATATGTGGCATCTCAGTGTGTGTGTGTGTGTGTGTGTATGTGTGTGTATCAGAGGAGAGGAGACAATAATTTGGAAGGAATGATCGCGCGCGGTCCATGGTCCATTTGTTAAAGCATTGTTCCAAAATTTTTCTGTTAGTGTTCGGAGAAACCAGAGGAAACTACCGGATATGAGCAGGCGATAGCCGGAATTCTCCTCGAATCAGTAGCTAAATTCGACCTAGATGTGTAACTAAATTCTTAACATCCGTCACCGTCGGGTCTCGAACTCTGGGATCTCCCGAGAAGTGACATGTGGAATAATTCCACTGAGCTACTGAAACCTGTGCAAAGTGCCATTAAAAACATAGTAAAAGTTTAACTTTTGTTACAAAGTTTGAAATTTTCAACATATTCAATTTTTCATATTTTTCGTGTAAACAGATCTATAACATAGTCTCTTGTCTGATGAACAAATCAGGCAAAAAAATAATTTTAAAGTTGCATGAATGGTTCAAGTAATTTAGAATAGTTTTAAGAACGATGAAATTTAATGACAATTTTCCAAAAACCCTTTAACTAAATTTTCGAGAAACTACACTAATATTTTTTAAAGTGTGACTTTTAAGTTTTTTATAACTCGAGTTCCCTGATACGTATTCGAATGAGCACCCGCACGGAAGGGACCATAACATTTTCTAGGATGTGCACATATTCCCCGCCGGTCAATCCTCGGCCATTTGGGCCTTGTTCTATCGTGTGCAATGTTCCTAAACCGCGCATACTCATTCACCCCCAACACGCCACGGGTACGCGACCGGAGCGGTAAGCCTCAGCCTCATTCCGCATTGTGTGTGCCGGTTGGTCGAAAAACGCCCAATCACGATTTATGTTATCCTCGGCAAACGCAAGACGGTACAGTTTATGCTCATCTCTGAGCTTCTCCTGTTTGTCTCCGATGACAAAAATTTTTCGGTCGTAATTTTTCAAGTATATTTGTAGAAGAAAGGGAAACAAATATGAAATATCAGTGCTCGTATTAATATTTCGCCAATAGTTGCCGCCAGAGAATTAGGAAACGCTTTTAATGCGTATTTCACTTCGGTATTTAAGCAGAAAACTAACTGTACACAGATACCAACGTTATCCGATTGACGTAAGTACTCTACAGAAAAGAAAACAAATAATGCAAAGCGGAAAATGTGGAGGCTCAGATTCTGTTTCTACGGACATCATTAAATTAGGTAGAGAGGCTATTCTACCGTACCTAATTAGGTTATTTAATGTTTGTATCAATAACGCTTGCGTACCGAAAGATTGGAAGTTAGCATTCGTAGTACCTGTTTTTAAAAGCGGCGGTAAAACAGTACTTAATAATTATAGACCAATAAGTCTCACATCAGTATGTAAACGTATGGAACGACTAATTACTAACTACATCCTCAAAGAATTTGAGAGCAAGAAATCACTGTATCAAGGTCAGTAAGGTTTCAGTAACGGTTTCTCTTACGAATGTCAGCTTGTCGCACTTCTACAGAACCTAGCCCACAAAATTGATAAAGGTGGAAGAGTAGACACGATAGTAATAGTTTGGCAAAGCTTTTGATGTTGTTTCACACGAGCGTCTTGTAAAGATATTAATAGAATCGGATATAGACTCAAGGGTGGTGGCTTGGATAAACGATCTATTACGTGACAGGAAACGGAAACAGAAACAGAAAGTTCGATTCGGAAGATATTTATCAACATCCGCAAGTGTTACGTGAGGGATTCCACAAGGAAGTGTCATTGGACCTCTCATGTTTCTCGCCTTCGTGAATGACTTGCCAAAAAATTTAGCTTCAAACGTAAGACTCTTTACCGATGACTGTATCATTTATCGTGCTATCAAATCAGCGAAGGACAAATATTTTGCAGGGAGACACAGACAATTATACTCCTGGGCAGAACAAACGTCATGGAAATAAACAGTTCAAAGCCCAAAGCCATCAGGTTTGGTTGGGACCACGTTATGGTGAAAATGTGCACAAATTGAACAATTCATACCTACAGTCCCGTCTGGCAAATATTTAGGAGTACAATTAGTAAATTGAGCTGGGAAAATCAAGTAAATTTCGTTGTGCGGAAAGGCTGGAGATCCTTGTATTTCGATATGCGGATCCTATAGAAGAGTATACTGAGAGGTAAAGAATTAGCTTATATGTCACTAATGCGACATGTATTAGAATATGGTGCGGGAATATGGTGCGGACACGTACAGAATATCGCAGCAAGATAATTTAGGAAAGGTCCAGCGTAGTGCATCAAAATTTACTTTCAGGGATACAAAAAAAAAAGGTGTATGGGAGTCACTCGAAAGAATGCGGATTAAGTTGCGACTCTATGCTATGTTCTACAAAGCATACACAGCCTATCCTTTCTGAAATGAAATTCACCGCCTAATAGGAAAACCTAAATACTTCGGTAGAGCGAATCACGTGTACAAAATTAAGATAAGAATACAGGAAACTGACGTTGGGAAATTTTCATTCACAAATCGGACTATTACTGGAAGAATTTGCCTGCGACAATCATTCAACTCTTTCCTCAAATCCAGAGCAAATTTAAAATAAATTAGTTTTGGAGTTACTTATGTATATTTTTTGTCAATGTATTACTGTTAAATTTGTAAATATGTTATATTAGTAGCATATCCTATTAAGTAAGTTGTTTAATTATTATTAGTAAAAGTTATATTATTATTATTATTATTATTACTGTTTCATGACTAGTTATGCAGTGCAGTGTTGTGTTACGAAGTGGAGGGAAAGGAATGTGAAAGAAATGCATCACAGTTAAGTGTTGTGTGAAGTGAAGTGGAGTAAGGCTTGCGCGGTGAAATTATGTACTTTTTATTATTAATTATGTTTTTAAATGAACTACTCTCTTGTAATTTATTGTTAATCAATGTAAGCATAATTCCTATAAAGTTAAGATATTCTGCCACCAAGTTATCATACTTAATTGCAGAATTAATAATAAATCTATAATTAGCTAATTCTTTTATTTTTGAAAACTGCAAAAAAATAACATTTCAAAACTACAAAACTGAAGATACAGATTTTTGTCTTACACAAAGTCTGTTGTAAACAATCAGCTCTTTAAAACTTTACCTGATTTTTGACAATGTAGTCACATAGACCCGAACAGTACATATGGAACAACTAGCTGAAGTACCCGGCGTTGCTCGGGCATTTATTACAGTAAACTATTAAGCAGAAAGAGGGATGCTATCTTGTCATGCCCTGCAGCGGGCCTACCTCTACTTCTTCCATTGTATCCCTTCTCCTCCCTGCTCTGCCCGACCACGCACCCAAAGCCCTGTCTACTTTAGACCCCTCCTTGTAAATTTCCGGTCTACATCGCTCACTTTTTCATAAAAAAATACATTTTTCGTTTTTAATGTTCCAGCTCCTAAACATTCTTCACATTATGACTGAAAACAATAAAAAAATCTAAACTAAAAAATAATATACTTGTGGACTCGCGTGTATTATATTTGTGGAGTTTTATATATTATTCCAATACTGTCAATAAATTGTCACATTGTAAAACTTACTTTTTTATATCTTTTCTTCTATTGTACTCATAAAGAAAGATTTGAAATTTATCAGTCAACTTGTGACCTTGAAGGGACTTCCTGTTTTAAACGGAGTTTAACATGCCAGAATTCTCGTACGGAGACGCTAGAAAATAGATACGGAATTTAGATGTAGATGTGAAAACGTATTGATGAAAATCATAGAAGTAAATGAAAATATAGATGCTGAAATATAATTGCCAGTATTTATAATGATTTTCAAAAACGACAGAAATATATGTTTAAATTAATGTAAAAACTTATTTGTTTACGTAAATCAATACATCATACCATTGAAACATGAGAACAATACTGATTCACAAACATTACGTCTACATAATAAATTGACAATGTACTACTAAACAAAACACCACCACAATGTACTACCACTAAACAAAACAATATTAGCTTCATTATTTGATGTGAAGTGCTAGATATTATGAATCTTCAAATATAAATAATAGAAACAAAGGACTCCCAAACTTTTTATTTGCTTTACTATTGAAAAATATTTTTAGATAAATTAATTTTTGTTTATTTATTATAGAAAAAAAGAGTGAATTTATTCTTTGGGAGCAATTGATATACAAAACAACAGCACAGATTAGTCTTAATACATATCAATAAATACAATACATACTTAATTACACACCATTGCACATATTCAAGAAAAACGTTCAACTGGGTGGGCCCAAAACATACAAACATTTTCCATTTTACCAATTTAAACTTGAAAATTGTGTAAATAGCGAAATTGTGAGTGTTAATGAAAAGCAGCCCTACTACGCAGAGAATTATTTACATTTGCATCTCTCCTTGCAGTATGATTTTCAATAGTGCGAATGAGTACTTCAGCAAGTCGCATTTGCCTCTGAGTAGCCAATTCAAAATGTTATAGACTGCCCATCTATTCGCACTTGTAGTCTGTTTTGGCAACTGTGACACTCGTGTTGTTTCAAACAATTCAATGTTTACAAATGTATGTAAAAGAAGAGGATGTTTTGAATGTATACGATATCTATATATAGTACATTGTAGATAACTGTATATTCTGTACTGTATATTATTGTACTTTATACTCTTTCAACCTACCTCAGTTTTTGAACACTTTCAAACTCCAATGTTTTCTTGCCACTTTCTACATAACACGGATTAAGAATAATGCATGTACAGTGACATCTTTATCACTTTAGTTACGGATTTCTTTCAAAAATTCCACCAGTATTTAGATCTAACAAATAACCAGCGTTCACACATGGACATTTCGTAACCTTATTCAAACAAATGAATTTACTAATAATTCTGGACATTGATGAAATCAGTAGTAAATCTCAGATTTCATACTCTGACGGCGCGCTGCTAAAGTATTGACATTGATGCACTATTGAATATGTGATGCAAAACTATGACAAACACGCCCAGAAAAGTAATTATTTTGTGTGTGTGTGTGTGTGTGTGTGTGTGTATATATATATATATATATATATATATATATATATATATATATATATAACGGTTTATGGTTCTAAATCGTAGCCTATGGTTCTCCAGACCTTTATACGATGTTAGCACAAAAGTTTCATCGGCATTGGTTCAGTAGATTCAGAGTTTACGAGTTAGTCAATACTATGGTTTACGAGTTAATCAATACTATGGTTTCGGTTTTATGGGAGTATCGCCTAGTGGTGACACTGGGCATTGCGGCTTTAGCGAAAATGAAATGCACAAAAGTGGTTTACAAGCACCTGCATTTTGTTTATCGAATGGACTTTCAGCGAGCGATTCTTTTTACTCATGAAGACAAGAAACAAACATGAGATAAATTAAATGGAGAAAATAAATATTTTTTACATAATTTTTTATTATGAAATTTGTATCAACTCTGTACATGAAGTGCTACTTTGCACTTGTGACGCATGGTTTTTGTGCGTTCGGTCAGAGAATGAGTCTTCTCTGAGAACAATCTATTCTAATGTGATTTACATCAGAATCTCTTCTTCCTTCCGGTTGCACTCGACCTTTGATGGGGGTTCCGGCAGCGGGAGATTTCTGAGGCGCCTTTCCATTTACACCACAGTAAACTTGGACAATCATCCTGCAAAAGTCGCAGTACGTGAATTCAGTAGCATTTGTGAGTGCTCCACAACAAGCCAACCACTCTGCTTGCTTTGAGCTCAAAGAATGTTCTTCATTTTTAGTGTCCTCATCATTATCTTCTTTATCAGATTATGCTAATCTACTCGAAAGCTTAAAAAGGTTTCATTTTAAAATCATTTCAAATTTCTACTCTACTGACCTCTCTTAAGACGTCGACATATCCTGCGAATCCAGGGAATCCGAGAATTAATTTGTAATAATCCGTTTCGGTGCTTTCCAATTGATGTAACATCTACTCTCATTTTCCTAATATCAACTAATATACTTTTAATGGAACTTTAAACTTGAAATAATATATGTAAACAAAATCAGTGTGATACATGTCTGTACTTTTGACCCGCTAATGAATCAATGTTTGCCTTGAAAGTTTTTGTTGGAATTCTAAGTGAATTTTTCAGATGTTCTTCACAGACACGTGTGATTATGTTCCTTTTGGTATTGTATATCCTCGGAGACAGTTGTTCTTACACGAATCTGCTTTTAAAGAAAGATGACATGAACGACGAATGATAATGCAGAACTGGAATTTCTTTTCAATTCACCTGATTCAGGGCGAGAATTGTGGAGTGTATCCGTTTAATAATGGTGGTTTTTGCCAAGCTAGTTTGGCGCGGCGGCCGCTACGCCCAACTAAAATGAGTGGGTCGCATTAGTTCACCTCCAGTTTCCACTCCCAGCCGGCCGCTGCCCCCCTGCCACCCCCTCTCCCGCGACCTCTTTTCCTTGCCTGTTCTCTTCGTTGCCTGCGTGCGTCAGCTTGCGTGTGTTTGTGCGTGAGCAAGTGAGAGGAGCCAGCGAGGAATTCCGGTAGCTGCACGCAGCTCCTCAACGATGGCTTGAGGCGAACAAGCCCGCTCGATGGCTCAGGATAGATTCAGATTGCTGCCGTCCTGCAGGCACCTCTTGCCTTATTACGACGGGTTACCTCCGTTCCCCGCTCCGCCACGCTATACACCGCTCCGCTTCGCCCGCCCTCCGCTTCCTGCCCTCCGCTCCCTGCTTCTGCTCCTTGCTCGTTTCCCGCATTTATTTACTCGGCCGATCTCTTTTCTAAGCAACCGCTTATCTTCAGTTGTTTGCTTCAGCGTTCAAAATATTAACTTCTTGTTCCCTTTCTTGTGCGGACCGTGGAAAAGAGCGTTGCGATTCTTTGTATCACGCGCTTTCGTACTGGCAACAAAATGTTTCTTATCGGCACTGCTGAAGCCAATAGGTGTTTCAACAACACACATTTTCCCGCATTATTTGTAACTTTTTTTTTGTAAATTCAGACTTGGAAAAGAGATACCCACTCTATTTTTCAACTCTATCTAAAAAAAATGTTAAGATAGACGTTCATGAGAAAAATCATTTTTCTTATTAAAAGACATCACTTCAAGCAAACATTGCGAGGAACTATTTTCTCAAAAATTGTACGTGATCTTTTTCTAATGCTAAAATTTTTAAGGTCAGATGTTGTTAAGAGAAAAAGCAGTCATTAATTCTGTAGGTTTGCGATGTTATTGTTTTGCAATTTTCGGAAACCGAGAGATAGACATAGAGAGAGAGAGGTATAGAGTGATAGAGAGAGAGAGAGAGCTAGAGCGATAGAGTATGTGTGTGTGTGTGTGTGTGTGTGTGTGTGTGTGTGTGTGTTCCCCAAAAATGGGACCTGCCCCATTTCCATAAGCATACTTTATTATCACCGACAAAAAAGTAAAGAAATTTTTATAAAGTAATTTTTGAAAAAATAATTTTTAAAAATTTCATACATTTTACGCACAATTACGTGAAAATTTTCGAAAATTTCTAGACGAACGTATTTAAACATCCATCATTGAGAAATACATTTCGTTAAGAAGACTAGTAATGTTACAACTAAATTTTCACTATTACTGTCAAAGGTTACGTAATATTATAATATTGCTTTTCCCGCCCTCGTAACTTCAGCCATCACTAGGAAAAGCTCAAAGTAACTCAAATGAATGCATGCAATGCAATGAAGTGCATCTGCAATTATTTTGAGAGCAAGGAACAGTAGTCATTTCATTCCTCTACAAAAGTAACAAATATAAATAAATCACGACACTTACAGAATTCGCCGTACTTTAAACAGACCAGCCTAGATATTTCAAACAACCTTGCCTTCATTTCATTGAAGGGAGTAATCAGTTTTTTAGCGATTATGCCATAAACATGGAACAAACCTCCAAATAAGTCTTTAACTTAAACATCCATGAAAGCCATTCAAAATATAGCCAAAATATAGCATAACAATAAGGTTACAAATTATCGCTTTTTATCATTTAAATATTATATTTGGTACACAATAGAAACGTTTTTACACAATTAATTCTTATAATGGTAATATACAGGTGAGTCACGTAACTTAAGTATCTCCTGTAATTTTTAAACGGTTGAAGTTATTGCAATGCAGTTTTCACGACAGTGCATGAAGAAATAGATCTAATTGGTATATGAAGTTGTTTTTATTTTCTCACTTGTATTTTAAGAGATATTGAGGTAACTTTGTATTTTTCAAATGGAACAAACTGCATTGCAAAAACCTCAACCTTTCAAAAACTGACGGAGGGGCTAAAGTTACGTGACTTATCCTGTGTGTGTGTGTGTGTGTGTGTGTGTGTGTGTGTGTGTGTGTGTATATATATATATATATATATATATATATATATATATTGAAACGCATCACGTTTCTAAACAGATGTAGCGGCCGACCTAGTTAAATCACGCGGTAGCTATGACCGTTGCCGACTGATCCGTTCTGAACGAGTCAGGATAACGCGGAGAGCGAGAAGAGGAGCGAACAGCACGAGAGAAGACGGGCAGTGAGAGAAAGAACTCGAGAGGAGACGGGACGGGTGCATGTACTTGTGTGGTTTGTGAAGGAATTAAGGAACTGGGAAGATGTAATGCGTGAGAGTAAAGTGAGAATGCGGAGGATGCGATGCGCAGGTGAGTATGGTGAACAATCTACAAAATCTAATTAGGAATTGTAACGCTAAGGCCTGGGAGAATGCCAGAGATCAGTCGGGAGACGAGTTACACAACGTGGTGGTGCAACTGCAGCGAAACATCCGGCGAGGACTGTATTCAGTAGCAGAACATCAAAATGCCGGATGGATAAAGAGAAGAGTGGACAACGGCTGAAGGCATGTGGTGACCCGAGCAGAACAAATCAAGCCGCGGCCGCCAGGGCCTGGGGACGCGACCGGGACCAAGAACAGCCGAGCTCCGCCGGAGACCCCCCCCGCATAGGCGCGCGTGGCTAGCAGTGTCACTGATCCAAAAGTCAAGTTTTTATGTGTTAAGCAGTCTTTTTAGGAAATGGTAAGAAGGGTAGCAGTGATTCATTAGCATTTATGGTTGGAAAAGTGAAAAGAGACGCATATTGTAATGAAGAGTTTGAAATAAATTATTTTCTGTTCTTTGTATTATAATTTGTATTTGCAATGTATATGCACGAATACCTAGAGCTCATTCAGGAAAAATATTACCTGTCCCCCATTTTATCTTAAAACCACTGTTGTATCGGACCGAAAATAAGGGTATTGTGGCGTCATGGAGAAAAACACACAGACATTTACAAGTATGTACATGTTTATTTACACGGATGTACAATACCTAGATTCTGCTCCGAAACTACACACTTTTGAGTATTTCCCTGTGGATACCCCACATAGCTAGGGAGGCCCCGCCTCCACTGACGCTTCTCCCGCGCCACTACCGTGACCTCGTCACCCGTGCAAAAGGCACGACACGCTCCAGCCTG
Source organism: Teleogryllus oceanicus (assembly GCA_964035755.1). Classification (NCBI taxonomy): domain Eukaryota; kingdom Metazoa; phylum Arthropoda; class Insecta; order Orthoptera; family Gryllidae; genus Teleogryllus; species Teleogryllus oceanicus. The sequence goes on from CAXIVR010000001.1 coordinate 160,422,743, forward strand.
GGCGTAAAATTTTGCGCATCGCGCGAGGTTTCCAGAACAAAAACCCATGTGTGAGCTCGTCGGCTCGATTTTATACCTAGAGTGTAGCCGTCACGTGACCGTTCTTGGTGTAGGAGGCAGGCTCGCGTCAACCACGTGACCTTCCAGGTCAAGCTGGCGTCCACTTGGTCTAAATATATCCCAACGCCGGGACGCCAAGGCAATTCAGCCCGCAGGTATGCGAGCGATACTTTCGCTCCTCCTCCCATCCACCCACGGCCGCCAACGTGACGCTACAGTGTGTATATATATATATATATATATATATATATATATATATATATATATATATGAAGCGAGCATAAAATTCTCAGGAAGCAGGATCTTTTGGTTATGAGAAAGATCTGAACCCTTGACACAATAAATCACATAAAATACGAATAAAATGAGCATATATTCAATGAAAAAAATACAGTGACACAATTATATAACAGGATAATGCACTTTAAGCAGTTGGTCACTGAAAAAAACAGAAAACAAGGCAAAACAAAAAAATTGGCGTCACCTCGACTCCCTGAACACACTTTCACCAATTACAATTTACAATTTGCTCATTCCTCTTTCTGAATTTTTTAGCTACTACATTATTTTACTCTTTCTACTCTAGTTTTTCCGTGCACGGCTTTTAAAATGAAATTTACACTTGTTTTAAAGTATCCCGTTCACAAGTGCTAGCTTTGGCTTCGCATTTACTATAACTCTGTGAACTTTAAAGAAGAAAACAACAATAAAACTTAACCTACACGTTACTTAAATCTGACCTCTTTACATATCACAGAAAGCAATTACTTTTAACACAATACAATAAACTGACTTTTCTAGATAATATCAACTGTACATGTGAAAATCATGAATTATTTAAGTAAAATTGTACAAGGTATGGCCTCTTTCAATGAATTTAATGACACTTGCAGTAAATAAACTTGAAACTGCTACTCACATCGTTCGGAATTCTTCTCCCACCTATTCTGGACTTTTCACCCACTTTTAACACGAATTGTCGTGTATTTACCGCTATTCTCTTTCCCCAACTGATCGCCGCATAAAAGTAGCCAGTTCTTTTACCTCAACAGCTCCGCATCGCTTGCCTGTAGGTAACCTTGGGGATTTTCTGCCGCTCGCAACCCCGCGTCGCCACTCTTCTCCGCTCGCTGTCTCACGACGTTACCAGTTTCCTTCGCTCCAACACTGGACTCCGCCAAGCCTCCTTCCACATGCTTCTCCCGTTCTCCGGACTCGTACGATTCTCGTTCCAGTCCAAATCTTTCTCACCTACGCTTCGCTCTTCCTGGGGTCGTCCTTCTTCTTCTGCCGCGCCTCGTACAATTTGTTCGCGCTTCCAGCCTCGAATAATTAATGTTGCTGAAGTTATGCTTTAAATGCTCGGCCTACCTACCACACTTTGGGCGTGTGTGATCTCAGCGTGCAATATGAGATGCTGGATTTAATGTCCTTCTGCGCGAATTTTACAAATTTGGAATTATTTCGGAGTCAGTCACTTCGTTTGCTCTCTCAAATATTGTGAATGCGAAGAATGTTTGTGCACTCCATTTCTTAATTACCTCACATTCGAAGATATGCTTCACAAGCTAACTTTTAACTACCAAGTTAAAATAAACTCTTAGGCTATCAAGTTACAATCGCCTTCAGAACTTAGTCTAGTCACCATCGCTGCTGCAATCAAAGAGATCTCAGTTTAATCATTGGTCAAGATCATCACTTGATTGACAATTTAATTTGCAACCTTAAAATCAAAGAACTGGATGGGACTGACACTGAAACTTTCTTGGAATTAGAATAAAGAAATGCTCAAACGGATATACTTTGGACCAAACGGAGTACATAAATGAAATTCTAAGAAAATATAATATGGAATCGTGTCATCCTCTATATACTCCATGAGTATTTGAACAAAACGGGGACGATTGTGATGATACCGAAAACGGTAATCAAACCCTGTACCAAGAGTTATTAGGATGTTTAAAGTACTTAGTGACTGCTGCACGTCCGGATTTGGCACATTCTTACAGCAGCCTGTCACAGTATTCGCAAAATCCTAAAAGTGTTAATTAGCTAGGGTTAAAAAGGATATTGAGATACTTAAAGGGTACAATGGATCTGAAATTAAAATAGATGGTACGAGGGGAATGTTGAACATGAGCTCCGACACAAGTTGGAATACAACCAAGGACAGTAAGGCGTTCGCTGGCTACGTTGTCCAACTTGGAAATTCTCTGATAGGATGGAAAAGCAGGGAATCGTAGCCTTATCTACCATGGAGGCGGAGTTAACTGGAATTGAAGACGCTATTTCTCAACAAAAATTGATTGTATCACTACTGGAATATTTAGGTTTTGGAAATTTAGCTAAACGTCTAACCACATTGTGCACAGACAGTAAAGCGGTAATAGATTGGTCACAGGACTTCAGAATAACCAACCGTAACAAACACATGATACAGAGGCTTCATTTTGTAAAAGAGAACTTGTTGAACGGCGAAATTCAGTTAGAGCATGTGAAGTCAGTGGACCTGGAATAGGTCATTTTTACAAAGCACCTAGATCGGACCAGTTTGTGGAAACACATCAGATCCCTTAATTTAATTAAATGAATATTATTTTGATATAATGTTTCGTTCGAGAATTGTTATTTTTCATGGATCAAAATTCTGCGAACGAAAAGGGGGGGATTTCTCGCCTCTTCCTCGCCCGGGGCATCCCGCTCTTCCTTACCTTCAATAACATTTTCCAGCTCCTTGATCTTAAGAGTCAGTTCTCCAATATATGCATGAGCCTGAGCCAGATCTGCTTCCAATCTGCGTATTCTCCGGTCACTCCTTTCGCACTTGGAGCATGTCGTTGCAGCAGCCTGTACAGCGGGACAAGGGCTTTGCACCACACCTCCTATCACAAGGAGGGTGGCCAAAACAGCTGCACATAGTAGCGTAACACCACCACCGATCAAGCAAGAAGGTTCCGCATGCGCTGAAACCGCCCGGCCAGGGCGGATGCGCGCAGCCCACGCGCCAACACAAAGCGAGGTCCACACCCATGGCCTTTCACTGCTCGGAGCGAAGAGAAAGGCGTCCGTCACTACCTGTGAGCGACCACTGGCATAATCTTCCACTGGCATGATCACTGGCATAATCTTCTTCACAAATATCTTCCTTTAATTCAAGAAGGGTCTGATGATATTTACATGAATCTGCAATATTGATTCCAGTATTAAAATATTCAAGGATTGCTTCCCTTGAAGCCTTACCAGCAGGCAGGAACCACAGAGCTTCAGCAGTTCTTACATTGTGGTTATGACTTTTCTTTATTGTTATAACTTTGCACAATCTTTTCAGAAAATAAGAATAAATTATTTAATTGTTAAAATGAAAATTTTTGACAATTTAAAGGGATACATCAAATAAAAGTTATAATGCTCACAATTTAATGTGTCATTCTTTTCGGATATACTACTGATTATCAATAATTCGTAGTAATCGTAAATTCTATTAAGACAATAATTCATGTTAAGTTTTAAATTCTGCATATTTTACTTATATTTACTTATATTTACATTATTATTATTATTATTACTATTATTATTATTATTATTATTATTATTATTGTGAAACTATTATCTCTTCTGACTTTTCTAATTTTTTTCATTAAATGGAAACCTTCATTTTTTCTATTAGTGATTGTGCTTGGCATTATGACAAGTGACAATTGTGTATGTCTAAGAATATAAGATAACATTTTATTAATTTATGCTTGTTTAATTTTTAACATTAAAATTAGTAGTATTACAGATTATAAATTAATTTTAATACCATTCTTAAGTTTTTGATTATATATTATAAGAATCCATAAGTGTATTATTAAAATGTGAATAGTTAATTATTAATTGTTTAATTTATAGAAACATAAAATTAACATTTAACCATTTTTTAATTTTTATTGATTCCTAGTAAATTTTGGATATTTACATATGATTCTCATGTTAATTATTTATATGTATTCCAGAACTGAAAAAGTAGGATTTTTCAAGGAAAAAATGTTTATTGATGGTTTTTTTTTGTTTTTTTGTGTGTGTGTATTTTTACGTCAATTTAAATTTCCTAAGGGGTTTAGTTTGCTAGGGAGTGAAAAAAGGGCGATTGGTGTTTGGGGATATATAAATGGTCTATAAATACGAGAATGCTGTGTGCCTAAACTACCTAACGAAGTTTCAGAAAACTAAATTAAATTACTCTACGGAACGAGGCACACAATGACATCAATCACAAGTAGTCACAATTTTTAATGAATTGAACCATTCATGGTTCCTTGAAGAATCGAGGATATCAGTTTTAAAACAACTATTATAACTCGAAATTAATATTCACGTCTTCCAAATGTTGTGTTAAAGTTTTTTGAAGCTGTATCAAGACGTCTGTAAACAAATTTAAAAACAATGTAAAAAATCGAAAACCCTACGTACCTTAATAAAGACATATTTTCTTCTTGGGTATGCAGTGTTAAAGTTTTATTTTTGCATACAATGTAGCTGGAGAGCCAGAATTTTTAGAAACTTCTATTTTTCTCTCCTACTACTTTTCTGAATGTACTATGATGGCATACAGAACAATATTTACTATAATAAAATAAAAACATGAGGTGTGTTTCTGTCAACTTACGAACAAACAAATCGTTTTCATGATCTAGCATGCCAATTCTTGAGAGTGATCTTCACGAATTCCTCTACCCAATTGTTAATATGTGCAATTGTGCATAGTAAACTTCTTATGACAGTTTCTTATTCAATAAATTGACAACTTCATAACTGTAATCTGCTTGGACAGAAATATAATTTAGTTCCCTAGTTCGCATTTATAAGTATAAGTACTTACTGACAAAACACGTTGGATTGCAGTGGCGGCTCGTGGCCCTTGCTGTAGGGGGTGCTGCATATAACAAACACCAACGGCGACGCCAGACGTGTCACCGAGAGCAAGAATCAAGAACCACGCCCGTCCCTCTCCACCCCGTCCTCTACAAACGCCATTTTTATAACATATTTATTTATTTATTTGCGTCAAAAAACAATTAAAAACTGCGTATGACGTGCTATGGGGATAAGTGAATTGTGTGCACATTTTCAAAATTCTGTGAACCCTAAGTCATATACTACTTAAATTTTGTATTTTGAAAGGGAGAAAAAAAACTATGTTGTAGATGTTGTATGTAGAGGAAATTAATTACAAAAAGTGTGACATTTGTTTCTCTCAGCTGCAGTTTCAATTGTTGGTTTGCGTGCTTAATCTCGCTGCATAGTGTTGGTCTGTTGTACCAGAAGGGCAGAGTCGAGTCTGCAATGTTAGTATTTTGGGAGGCACATTGTAATTTGTTTACATGTTGATCAGGTGTAAAGTTACCGCCCAAGTTAATGTCATTCTGCCCTCCTATGATAATGACTGTGTCCTGATTGGTCAGTGTTTTCGTGTAGGTGTCCAACTCTGCAGTCACATCTGCAAACCGCCCGTTAGGTTTAAAAATAGATGAGACTGAGAAATTGGAGGGTAACTTCCTACTGAGAATGGAGGAAAGATGACGGCCATGACTGTCAGCTAAAATAAGTACCTTTTTTTTAGGCTCAGTAGGAATGTCTTTGTTTTCAAGTGAGCTAGGATGCGCAGCTTTACGGGTTTTGGTTTTGACTCGCTTCCTTGCCTGCTTGCGTTTGTTTGCGCATGAATTTGTCGATGGTAGTAAAGGGTGGTGAGGATCAGGAAGGCGAGGAAAATCTGTTTCATAATCTAAAACACTAATTTGTTTTGAGTTGTGACTGGATGCGGTGCGTGTGTCTTTTGTACAGTCACGGGTGTACGGTTGGTATTATTCGCTGTGTTGCCGACTTGTACCCAACCGTCTGTGTGGAGAACGACCTCTTCCAACCTTCGGATATGTTGATTTAAATTATTGTTTACGTGTGTGAAGGCTTTCAGAAGGTCGGCTTTGAGAGTGTAAAGAATAAAAAGAGTAGATCGAGCAGTAGCCATGTCACGAATGCGTTTTAATGTACGTGATAAAAATTGGAATAAATACAAGAAAACCCAGATAAGAGCAACAAGAACCTAGCTTTATATGTTAAAAGTGTAAAATTGATGTGTATTCAGTAAATTAAAAAGTAAGATTCAATATAAAAACGAAAAGGTATGCTACTCACAAAATCTATTGAAGAAATTTGGCAATGTGGCATATCGCATGATATATCACCCACAAAAAGATTTACAAGTGACAGGATCTAATGGTTTGAAATGGTAGGTACGACCGTATAGGAGCAGAGTTGTATCTCCCTAGTTGTATCTGATATTTGATTAGCACGGTTTGTAAGAACTCAAGTGAATGGGCATCTGCACGTTATACTTGGGTTTTTAACGTGGCAGCTGAGGGTGTTATCTTCAAGATGGAATATGGCACGACGTTTTGCGTCTTTCTGTCCTGGCACAAGATATCGCATGATCGCGATCGTATCAAGCAGTGCTGCAGATCAAGCGACTCTAGCGGCACGACCAGACAGACTCGAAAAGCCGTGCCATATTCCAGTTTGAAGATACATCAGCTGCCACGTTACGAAACAAGATAGAATTCACTCACAAGCACGTACACAGAAAGCAATAAAGCATGAATGCTTACTTACCTCACTTATAAATAAGCTTCACTCGTCTTGTTTTATATGTGGCAAATTTGTCAATAACCTCATTGTTGAATTCTGAAGCGCCGGCCACCATACTCTTCTCTATAGAAAGCATCGCCATCCTCTCTTCCCCCAAGGTGTTTCTCAAGTAGCTTTTAATTTTTTTAAGAGTTGAGAAGCACCGTTCAGACTCCGATGTCGTCATTGGAATTGTAATAGCAATGCGCAACAGTTTAATTACTTCAGGAAACGGAGTAGGTAGGTTCTTTAAAAAAAAATTAATAATTTTCCAGTTCCTCCTACGTTTCTAAATTCTTCTCTCTGGTACAAAACAGTCAACTCCGTTTTAAACTTGTCCTTATCAAAAACTGGGTATAATCGCATACAGGTCAGAAAATCTTTTCGGGAAACTCATTTTTGCACCTTTCAAATTTCTCTCGGCATACAAGTGATGCTGTAACAAGATGTCCTGTAAATTGAAATCTACCTTCTGCCTGAGTTGTGTAGGATCAACACTTCTCTTGCGCAACAACCCGTGTTTCACTTCCTTCAGTCTTTCTTGACTGATTCAGAATTATTTTCTCATTGTTTTGAGAGCTAGGTTATTTCTAATTCTTTTGATTTCGCCAACAAAAGCATCTGTGCACCACCTCACTTTTGCGACATCCATCTGGGTATTTTGCAGTTGCTTGAACAGAATATCAACATGCCGCAACACGATATGAAAAAATTGAAGCCAGAAAATGAATTCATCTAGCAAACGAGCTAAGCCATTGGCTTCGCTGATAGCCATATCTGTAGATTTTCTGACTCTTTGAGAACATGAAAGCATTCAAGGGCGCTTCTCTTCTCGCGCCTCGTTGTCAAAAACCACACCCACTGCCCTGGATTTAAAATTCTATCTAGTTGCATTAGAACCAGGAATTTTCTTTGACATATTATTCACCACAGCTACCCTAGATGGCGATCTCGAGAAGAAAGTGGAAAAAAAGTTAAATTAGCAAAAAGTATTCGAGCTTTCCTCGTTTGTCTCGTAGTTCGTCCCATTACTAAATTCAGTTTGTAGGTATAACAATGCAAAAAATAAGCGAATTCTGCCTTGATCTGCACCTGTACACCATTTATTGCACCGCTCATAACAGACGCTCCGTCGTAGCTTTGGCCAATAAGTTTATTCGTCTTGTTCTTCAGAATTATTTTTAATTGTGTCAGAATGCACTGCGCTATCACGTTAGCATCATGACCTATTGGTTCGAAGAATCCCCAAAATCTCTCGACTGCTCTTCCTTGTTTGTTGCAGTATCTTAGACAATTTTCAGCTGAAAGGTTTCAGAAATATCGTGAGTTTCATCTGCCATTATCGATAAGAAATCTGCCTCTTCAATCTCGGTCTTTATAACTTTCCTGCACACTTCCAGCATACATTCCAATAATTCATTTTGAATGGTTTTGATGTACCTTTAAATATTCCAGGGATCTCTCTCCAAATGAGATTTTGGGATCAATTTGACTGGTGTAGTGAAGTAAGTTTAAAAATACCCCTCTGTCTTCAGAATCTTTCTTTTCGTTGTGCCCTCTTATTGCCAATTCACTGCTCCCACAGAATTTAAGACAATCTATTATCTTCGACAGGGCTTCTCTGTTTTTCGTAACACCAAGATTATGGCGATCAATTGTTTGTGAATAGGCAGAGTTTATTTGCTCACGTACATCAACTGTACCTAACACAGCTAAATTCAGGACATTATTTAAGTGTGTCACGGAATTCACGTGTTTACTAATCTCGGAACTGAGTTTCTGCAAGTCGTTAACACTATTCTTTGTCCAACTTGCATCGCCCCCAAACATAACGCAGGGAAAGCAAAATAATACATTTTTTACCTCGCAGCCACATATCCAATTATGTTTTTCATAAATACCATAGTGAAATGTTCTTGTATATTGTTTTTGCTGACTTGAGGCACATTGTTTAATATCTAGCACAGGAGTAGGCCTTCCTCGCCGTTTTATTTCACATTTTTCAGCTAATGTTAAAGAGCCAAAATTAATTGATTGCAAATACTGCATAGTATTATCGCAATGGCGATCCGACAGATCACTAACAAATTACTGTCAACACGACTTATCACTCACAGTGAATAGCACAAACCGACGCAACAAACGGTACCGGCGTTAATCTCCTGCGATGCTCTATAAACGCTCACTTGGAAGTCACGTCGAGCGAAGCAAACTGCATCTCGTGCAGCGCCGCGTGGTCCTTAACGCCGGCATAGAAGCAGCGAGGGAAATGGAATTGGCAATCCCGGTGCCGCGCCGCGCCGCCTCCCAGAGGAGCTGAGGAACCGCCAGGGGAGGAATTGGAATCGTGTGGCGAAGGGCGAGAATCACGCACCCCTGCAAGGATTCTTTCCGCAGCTACAGGCGGGCATTTTGAAGTAGCAATGAATGAAAAACTATTCACAAATCAAAACGATAATATTAAAATTATTTATCTCCTAAATGTGTAAGGGCCACGAGCCGCCACTGTTGGATTGTTAGCTCCCGTAATGAAAATGTCTAATATCACAGCCGATGTCAGAGGAAAACGCAGAGTCGATCGCTGCGTCCACGAACAGTAGCCGAGTCCACGAGCACGGACGCTCGCTGAGGTTCTGCATGGATCCGTGGAAGGAGAACATTCGAATTTCGCGCGGTTTCGCGCTCCGCGTCCGCTAGCCAATCAGGGAAGCCCGGTGCCGAAAACATGTGCAGTTTGTTTATATGCAGCCGGGACTAGCTGTGAGATCCCGACCGGTCTCCCAGCAAGTGCGGCAGTGTAATGCATTTAATTGTATGTGTGTGTAAGTAATGTGGTGAGAGAAGACAAGGAAGAGGAAGGAAAGATAGCGTCCAGTTTGTGGCTCGTTTGCTAGGGTACTAAACCAGCATTCGCCTGGCGTTCCTCACAAAAACACTGAAAACTATCGATCAGAGCAGCCGCCGCTAGAACTCTCCTCCAGACAGCGACTAAAGCCGACCCAGCTATCTAGTGCCGAAAACCTTGCCACCGTCGAGACTCGAACCTAAGCCCTCCCGGTCAGAGGCACTGCAGTGATATCAGTTGATGCCCTGAGCTACCTATCCCAATTCGTTTGATGGATTGAATGATTAGCATTTCCGGAAACAGCAACTTATGAGGTGATTTGCCCGTAAGTGTAGTGCTTGTTTCTATCGCAAAATGTGGCTTCTTGTGTTTGTTTATATCCAAAAATCAGTTGACGGCAAAACGACTCTCTGTCGTTCTGTCCTCCGTCCGTCCATCTAGCTATCTATGCTCAACACAAGCACCTAAACCGTTCATCTGATTTTTTCCAAAATTGATATTCACCCATTGATCTGAAAGAAATCAATGCTCTCTGTATTTCGAACGTATATTCGGGGTATATTACCTGTACTCTAACCAACATTTTCAAAATTATTTTACAAATGGCTCAAATTTTTTTGATTAAACTTAGTGCAAGGAAAGCGTAAACAACGATAATGGAATGGTGCAAGTCGCAATTTACTTGAAAATTCTGAGTTTTCGAAAATTGCAAGAGTTCAATTTTTTCCGCGTCATCTTACACCTACAATATTGAAAATTGAGATTGTTTTGTTAATAAAATCTCTTCTTTAAAATTATCTTGAAGTAAGGTCAAGTACAAGATTTCAAAAAACATTAGTAGTTTTTGCATAATAATATGTGAATGTAGGTAATTCTAATTTTTTAATACAATTTCTTTTTCGAAAACGGTTCCAATTTTTTCTTTAAATTTTCTCGTTGTAGCTGTCAAAAGACGATAAAAATATGGACATAGTCTCGCCGTTCTTGTAATCGTTCCTTCTTCCATCCTCGAAAAAAAATATTAAAAATTTGAGTGATTTTTGACAAAATGCCTTTATAAATTGCATTAATTTCAAACAAATTACGTAAAACCTACATGTTTTCTCAAAAATACGCATGACATTTCTTAAATTACTGACATTTAAAACAGGTTTTATTCAAAATATATAAAAGCCCTACCTTCAAATTTGTAATTTTTAAAATTTTGCAATTTTCGAAAATACAGGAATTCGCCGGATATGAGACTAGCACCAATTTTGTCCTTTGTTAATGCTAGAAGAGAATTTAAAGAAAAATTTCGAGCCATTTGTGAGAAAAGAATTGTTTAAAAAAATGCATCAACACGAAAAATTAGGCGAAAACTTTCGAAAATTTGTACATGATGTTATTTCAATACTTGTTTAAAAAAGGATTTTATTCCGAGAAAAATTCCAATTTCAATTTCTGTAGTTATAGAAAGGCGCCAAAAATTTAACTTTCGGATTTTTGGAAAAACAAGAGGTTTTAAAGAAAAGAGAATCTGTACATTTTTCTCAAGCGTCTTTTACGCTGTCCGAGAGCAAAGATAGACATTCTACGTGATCTTTTTAAAGCAATACTTTTAGAACAGATTTTGCTTTTGGCAAAAATCTTCAATTTAGAAATTTTTAAATTTCAATTTCTGCAGTGTTCGAAAATACGAGTACGTCGAAAATGAGGCCATCATCATATTTTCTACTCTCTTGATTCATACGAGGAGAAAATGGAAAGAAAACATTGGAAGCAGTTTTTCAGACGAAACCATTTAAAAATTTAAAATCTTTCTATATTTGGGCTAAATTATAAGAAAACTACCCTATTTTCCAAAAATTGGTCATAACCTTATTCAAAAAGAAGTTTTTAAAAAACTAATGTCATTCCAAAAAATCTCCTTCTTCTATATGGTAGATGTAGGAAGACGCCCCCTCAAACAAATTGCACTCTTACAATTTTCATGAAATCAGGGATTTCAACAAAAATGAGACCTTCACCATTTTCTTAAGCGTCCTTTACGCTATCCAAGGACAAAGTTTAATAAAAAAGTTTAGGCCATTTTTGAGAAAATTTTGGGAATGTTGAGGCTTTATGTAAAGTACCCTCAAAAATCAATATATATGTTTGAAACGCCAAAGCGCATTCACATCAATCTGGGAGTATCAATTTTTGATAAAATCGGTTGAACGTTTTAGATACATACAAGCGTTCACTCAGGCAGACAAAAACGGACGAGAGGACGGACGTTTTGCCGTCAATCGATTTTTCAGTATGAAGGACCCACAAAACATGGATTCTAATTACACAATATATTATATGAGTTTACTTAATAAATATAGGAACAATATTTATCAGTTTTTCGTAACCAGAACCCCTCAATAAAAGCTATTAGTGGAAGATTCGCGGTTTTTCAGGACACAATTGCAATACTCTCTTACTGAGTAAGGGGGAGAAAGTACAAATGGGCAAACATAAAGTGCTTTTTTTTATTTGATTGATTAGTGATTCCGGGCGCTTTTGTTAATGCTAAGATCGTTATTCCCGTAAGTGTAGTGCTTGGTTTTTCCTCGGTGGGTGGCACTCATCTTGCCCCGTCGGTTAGTGAGATCCGGCGCCAACCTACCTTCGGCTATCGGGGTTTTCCCAAAACAAGGTATCTCCTACCAACGAGGCACCACACTATCCGGGACAAGCTCTAAGTTCCCGATCAGTCTCCCAAGTCGTGTAGTAGTGTAGTGCATGTTGGACCAACATGTTGGTGTTATGTGTAAGTAGGGGTGGGAATAGGACAAGTAAGAGGAAGGAAAGATCCCACACGTGCATATCCCGTTCGCTAGGGTTCTGCTCCTGCATTCGCCTGGTATTGATCGGAGAAACCATGGAAAACTACCGATCAGAACATCCGGTCCCTAGGATTCTCCTCCAGACAGTGACTGTACTCAACCTAGCTATCTAGAAAGTGTTCAAAATCCTGCCACCGTCGGGATTCGAACCTAGGACCTCTCGGTCAGAGGCACTGCATTGACATCAGTTGATGTCTTGAGAAACCTCAGCCGGTTGCTAGTTCCAGAGTTGCAATTGAAAATTAGTTATCCGTATTTAAAGCTCAAACATCTTTCACACTATCTAAAAAAATTGTAAAAAAAAACGAAGCGATTTTTTAAAATTTCGAAAATATGCCAGAGGCATCATGTAAAGTATCCCCCAAAAAATTAAAATATCGATTTCAAATTCAAAGGACTGCGACATCAGCCTGATCTATTGGGGAATATCAATTATGGAGAAAATCGGCTGAACGGTTTAGCCCCTAGCGTTATTCATAGACTGACGGAGGGACATTTTGTGGTCATTCGAATTTTCGGTATCAAGGGCCCACAAAACATGGATTATGGCGCGTATTAGAGTATTTTTTTCTAAATTTTTGGACTTTTAAAGAACTGGATTTATCCACTTTTTCGTTACCCTAAAAATTATTATATCCGCATGAAATACCGAGAGCCTCCAGTTGGTTCAGACCGATCGGTGAATATCAATTTTAGAGAAATTTGACTCAACGGTTTAGGTGCTACAGTGGACCCCAGACGAACAAACAGACGGTTTTCCGTCAATCCATTATAAAATATGTTTACGTGTACACCACGTGTTAGAGAATTTTTTCTACATTTAGCAACTGGATTTATCGAAATTTTTAGTTTCCAGAGCCCGGCAATAAAAGTATTTCTGCCGAAAATTTGCTGTTTTCCGACACAAAATTTTATAACTTTCTCTTCTTATGAAATACCTTCGTAAGGACGAGAATGTAAAACGTTTATTAATATAAAAGCTATTTAAGAGATGATATATCTGTTTCACATATCCATCCTTATAACATTTCCAAAATGGGACGAACAGATAGACGTTTTACCGTCATTCGATTTTTTGGTATCACGGACCTACAAAACGGATGTGTTAGAGAATTTTTTCTCTAAATTTAGCAACTGAATTTATCCACTTTTTCGATACCAGGGCTCTATAAAATAAGAGTTTTTCTCCCGAAAATTCCCCTTTTTGCGCAGCATTACGTAATTTTCTTTCTACTCCGTAGCGAGGGAGTAAAAAATTGTAACTAAACTGTAAGAAATTATATGTGGAATATTTTGGTAAAGAGTAATTTATTGCTGATAATCGATATTTTTTATTTTCTTGCTAAGGGGTAAAGAGAAAGTTGTGTAATGCTGCGCGAAAACGGCGAAATTTCGGCAGATAAACCTATTACAGGGTCCCATTATAAACCCTAAAGGGATGGAAGATGGAATCTGAATTTACGCAAAATTTAGATTCTTTAATATACATTTATTGATAAAAGGATAAATTCAGAAAATTTCAAGCACAATGTATTAAGTTTTAAAGATGACGTAAAGGTGTTGTACTGATAATTGGCATGCGAACATGCTTAAACTTTTCAGCATCTTATAGAACGGGAGCCAACATGAAAATCCACGTATGACAAGCTCAAAGCTATAACCCTTTTAGAAGTTAGCCAGTGTTATGAGGAAACGCAAGTATGGCGACCTTTAGGCGTCGGCGTTGCGCTGCATATATGAAAATGTCAAAAAAAGTATGCCATTGAGGAATGAGTTCATAGCTCAATCTTGTTGTATAATGATCGTTAAATAGCTAAACTGTGAAGGAGTTGTATCAAATACCGATGTGGCGTGACAAATGTACCCTCTCCCTCACAAAAAATTACCGGCAAAGTTCTTCTTCCCAACCGAGCCGTCAAACATGGTCACCCCGCGACCAGAGGGAGGGCAGGGGGAGAGACGCGTTGACCAATCTCTAGCAGGTGCAACGACAGTTGTGTGTGATTGGCGTAACATTCCAAGAGACGCTGTCTCAGGGGGAGGGGTCTAGTTCGTTTACGTACGAGGCGGGAATATCGTCATATTTCCCTGCTGAACGAGAGATTTTGTTTGGGCGTGCGCCACGACGAAACAATATTTCTGGGCGGGGTTTTCCGTCCAGAATTACTGACAATAGATCAGTAAATATTTATCATTTTAGCAACAATTATTCTAACTTTTAGCAATCGACTTGTAACTGCTGTAAAACTACTATTTTGAGTTGTTCATTTCAGGCACAATTTGCGCAGCCTTCCCGGCTGCTCTAACGCATATTTCGAATTTGTTTATAAAATTATAAATTGTTGCTAAATTATTAAATCTGTTTTCGGATCTGGAACATTGCGAGACTCTCCCCCTTTATATTTGCAAAAGTTGGAAGTATATAAATTTGCAAATGTTGCAAATTGCCTGCCACATACGCTTAAAATGCACTTTCTGGTAAATAAATTCTGTGGCCAATTTAATTACGGCGAGTATGAGCATAACTTTTTTTATTATATTCTCTTTTATGTCCTGCAATTTGCAAATCGATATATATATATATATATATATATATATATATATATATATATATATATATATATATATATATATATATATATATATATATATATATATATATCGATATATAGGAAGGAAAATGATTATAAACAAATTATTTCTCAAGGTGCATTACGCCCAAACGATAGTTTCTGTTTTACTATCAAAGGAATGTTGAGCAAACGAATAGCTGTGTTATTCATTTTTTTAAAGTCTCCTGTTAAAACTCAGAGTCAGAAAATATTTGTTCCTCTCATTTAACCATTACCATAAAAAATTGGGAAACATACTATTTGCTAACTGTTTGCTATAAAGTGCATTGGATTGGATGAATAGAGTGTTCAGGTTTTCAAATACAAAAATATTTATTTTGTGTTTTGAAAGATCACATGAGTAGAATCACACATCACAGAATACTACTTCATTTACACAAGTACAGAAATTTCTAAATGAACGTATATAACTTAATGTTAATATTTTCAATTCAATTTATCGTTCAATAATTGGGGATCATCTTTCTAAAACTGTTAATTTGATGTTTTTATGCTATAATTTACGAATGCGAGTACATGTGAAATCGCGTTATATTCTCCCTTCCTATAGATTAGTAAGTGTATGCAAACAGATTTTTCGTTACAAAATTAATGATCGCTAAGGGACCTCTAAAGTATCAATGCGAATTTGAAAATGTTTGTTCTTTTTAAACTCAGTGAAAATGCACATTATTGAAATTCTAACGTTAACCAACATAAATTTACTAGGGAACATCCATTGCAATGCGAAATGTCATCGCATATTCTTGATACATATGAAAACAATGGCCAAGATTAAACTGGGGTATCTCATGCGCTCTTCACTTTTTCTTGGTATAACTAATTCGAAAAATGAAGATATAAAAATCGTATAATTGCTTTTCAAATTAGGAACAGTTTTTTGCAGTTAAAGCATAAACCTTTTCTATGATACATAAACTAAATATTCTCAAATATTGATCAATTTCACTTTCTTCCTACGGTGTAGAGAGAAAGTTAAGTAATATTGCGGGAATAAACGCGGAAGTTTCTGCAGAAATTTCATATTACAAGGCTCTTGTAATGAAAAAAGTGGGTAAATCCAGTTACTAAATTTAGAAAAAAAATCCCCTAATCGTGGTGTAGCCAGAATCCATGTTTTGTGGGTGGTTGATAGCGAAAAATAGAATAACGGCAAAACGTCTGTCTGTCTGTTCAGCCGCCCGTCTCTGAACAACACTAGCGGCTAAGCCGTTCAGCCGATTTTCACCAAAATGGATCATCGCAAATCGAGCAATCGCAAATGTCGCAGCCCGTTGAATATGAAACCGATATTTCAATTTAGGGATTCTTCACATGAATCACCTGGGATATTTTTAAAATTTTCAAACAAATGGTTCCATTATTTTCGATGAAATTTTGTTGATGAATAGTGTAAAGAACGTATAAGAGAATAGTGCAGGTCTCATGTTCGTTGAAAACTTATTTTTCGAAAATTGCGACTGTTCAAAATTATTACGAATCTTTCCTACTACTAAAACATTGAAGATTGAGATTTTTTCTCTTGATAAAATCTGTTCCTTAAAGATAATATTTTCAAATAAGGTCATGTACAATTTTTCGAAAATGTGAGTATTTTCCGCGCAAGTTTGATTAAAAATACGGGTGAGAAAGTACGCCCTGCTTTGGCACCACCTGTGTTCTTTACAACTGTCCTACTTCTAGATATTAGGCTCTTCTAGAGTATTGCAAGACCCTTTCAAGTTTTATTATGACAATGTGGTTCTGAAGAACGCATGAGAAAAAGTAAATATTTTGTACTTCCTTTCTATAGAGAAAAGTTTACGTTCTATTGAAACATAATTATACTAATTTAATATATTATATATTTATGTTATATTATATTATATATTACATTATACTAAAACATAAAAAGGGTCGACCTCTGAAAACGACGAAAATATATCGAAACCATTGTGTTCATCATTTATCATAGGTTTTATTGTACTTAACTACTTTTCTAAGCTTCAATTGATTGATTTTTTCGTGTTTCCGGGCGCGTCAACTGCTTCGGTCATTAGTCCCGTTAGTGTAGTGCATGTTTGTTTTCTCGGGAGATGGCAGTGATCTTCCCCCGCTGAATGGCGAGATCCGGCACCGACCTACCGTCGGCTAGTGGGGTTTCCCCCTAACCAGGACTCTCCCACCAGCGGGGCACCGCCCCAGCCGGGACAAGCTTCAAACTCCCGACTGGTCTCCCGGAATATGTGATAGTGTGGTGCATGTTAGTGTAAGTGTGTGTGTAAGGGAAGAGGATAGAACAAGGAAGAGGAAGGACAGATCGCGCGCGGTCCGTGGCCCGTTTGGTAGGGTACTGCTCCGGCATTCGCCTGGTGTTGATCGGAGAAACCATGGAAAACTACCGTTCAGAGCAGCCGGCCGCTAGAATTCTCCTCCAGACAGCGACTGAATTCGACCTAGCTGAAAAGCTAGTGTAGAAAATCTTGCCGCGGTCAGGACTCGAACTTAGGACATCCCGGTCAGAGGCGCTGCAGTGACATCAATTGATGCACTGAGCTACCCCTACCGGTTCTAAGCTTCAAGCTTAGCTTAAAAAACACTGCTTTAGCTGAATGGTTAACGTCATGGAGACCGTCTTCGCTTGCTGATGTTGTGAGTTCAAGTCCAGGAGGTGAGTGTTTTTCCTTTCGTTATGGTGTGATTTCAGTAGTAATTTGTCCAATATTTTGTAATTAATAATAATTTTAAAAAAATGTCTTAATGGCCCTAAAAATGGCCAGTTTTGTCATCCATCAGTTCGACGACCAGAAGCCTTCGTTCTCTTCTACCTGACCGAGGCGCCGGGGTAGAGAACGGACGAGACGGGCAGCATAACCTTCACTACTCGCTACCTCGTCCCAGGTGTCGGAAACGAGTTCCCATAGATGCTCAGCATTAGTTGGCTGTGGACTGGGCCAATTATCGGACTCTTCGTCTCCGCCCACACGTTTTCAATAGGGTGCATGTCGGCACCGCAAGGAGGCCAATCCAGAAGCTCGACTTGGTCCTGGCTCGCGAACCATTCTTGAACCGACTGAGACTTATGGACGGGATAGTCGATTGGCTAGTCGGTAGACCATTTGCTTCCTTGTGAGTATCTATTCCTAAGCAGCACGTCGGGATCTTAAGCCTGGATCTCTCAGGCGTCTTAAAACATTGTGTGTACTGCCAGGAAAATGAACACTCCTCCTCAACTGGACAAAGTGCATGAATGGCCTGGCTCGCGCTTCGGCAACCAAAAGGTCGTCTTCAGCCTCGGTCGAAACCCACCATGATCCCGTTCCAGGGCGACGTGTGACCTCTCCCGACTGCCTCCACTGCCTAATCCAACGCCATGCAGTACTAGGGGAAACACAGTACTCTCGCCTTGCTCCTGCAGCACTATAATTGCCAGCTTCAACAAGAGCGACAACTCGCTCCCGAATTGATCGTCCATGGCATGAGACATGGCTCTAGAATAAAGAGTTGTACTATCAAACATCACAGGCTCTATGACGTTAACATCGTAACACGTCACGCATCGTGATTGGTTGTACCTTTTCCGTGCATTTCTTCCAGAGTACCAGTATGAATTGTTTGCTCAAGTGGGGCCTATAAAGGGTGTGTTGGGCGAAATGGTTAGCAATCTGGCGTTCTGTACTGGCGATCTCGGGGTCGAGTCTTGAAAAGAACGATCTGGCCATTCTTTTGAAAAATGAAAACAAATCTGTTTGCATTTGATGGCTACAACCTCAAATGAGAGTAATTCAGAACAATTTTTTGTCGTCTTCCTGCAGTTGGATATTGAAGATATTTTCCTTAACACAATCTGCTGATGAAATATCTTGGAATAAGAGCACGTGTAAATATTCAAAAATATGAGTAGTTTTTGCAAATTTTGATTGAAATACTGGCGATTTTCAATTTTTTAAACAATTTTTCTCAAAAACATCTACAATTTTTTTATTTTATTTTCTCCTATGTATCAAAGGACGGTAAAAAATGTTCTGGTCCAAATTTCGAGCTCTATGTATTTTTGAAAATTGCAAAAGTTTACTTTTCAAAACTACAAAATTGAAAATAGAGATTTTTTCCTTGAACAAAATATATTCTACAACCTTAAACTTAAAAAAGACCATGAACAAATTTCTTGAAGAAAACGAGTAGTTTTCACGTAATTTCTGATTGAAATTAATGCCATTTGTTTTCTGAAAGCTTTCTGAAAAACCGCTCCAATTATTTTCTTTAAATTTTTTCACGGATAAAACAAATGCTGCTTAAAAGGATAATGTAGGTTCCATTTTCGTGGATCTTTCTGAATTTTTGAAAATTAGAAAGGTTGGAAATAATGCACTAAATATTATTATATGTTGTTGTAGATCCATAAGTTCTATTCTGATACGTGTTGGAAAGTTTTCTTCGTTACTGCTTGTTGGAAAGTATTGGGTTAAGATATTACAATAAACGACTCACGAGCACTACGTAGAACGCGGTAGCAGATCAATTGCGTAGAGGTAAAGCGCACGATATGCAGGTAACTCAGAAATCCTGAGTTCGAGTCTCGCTGCATTAGAATAATTTTACTGGTTGAAAACTCTTTTCCAGATTCATGAAGTCGTATAATATTGAGGAGCGGTGAAAAATAAGGGGAGAAAATATGTGCTGTTGTAGTAGCACTACTTGGTTGTTTGTTGCCTTAAAAGCATTATAATTTCATTGGGAAGCAATCAATCAACTATTTTCAGAAAAAATTAAAATATTGTTAACATTATATCATTCAATATAAAGGTTGCAAGTTTTCATGAATAACGAATGCAAATTTGACCGGCAATCTCTTGGTTGTGTTAACTAGTTTTAAAAATCGCTGTTCTGGATTTCAGACTGGTGTTACGTCGCCGGTTAAAGTTCAGTCTAATCGCGTAATGTGGAGATCACCTTGAAGATATGGCGGAGGAGGGCAATATAAGATAATCCAGTTAGTGTAATTAATTTTTTTCTCGGGAGATGACGGTGATCTTTCCTCGCTGGATGGCGAGATCCGGCGCCGACCTACCGTCAGCTGGTGGGGTTTCCCCCGAACGAGGACTCTCCCACCAGCGGGGGAGACCTACTACCCCAGCCGGGACAAGCTCTAAGCTGAGAGAGAGAGTGAGAGAGTGAGAGAGTGAGAGAGTGAGAGAGTGAGAGAGTGAGAGAGTGAGAGAGTGAGAGAGTGAGAGAGTGAGAGTGAGAGAGTGAGAGAGTGAGAGAGAGTGAGAGAGAGTGAGAGGAGAGAGAGTGAGAGAGAGAGGAGAGAGGTGGTATGTAAGGGAGAGGATAAGATAAGGAAGTGTAAGGAAACATCGCTCGCGGTTCGTGGCCCGTTTGGTAGGGTACTGCTACGGTGTTCGTCTAGTGTTGATCGGAGAAACCACGAAAAACTACCGATCACAGCAACCGGCCGCAAGAATCCTCCTCTAGACAGCGACTGAATGCGACCTAGCTGAAAAGCTAGTGTCAAAATCCTGCCACCGTCAGGACTCGAACTTAGGACCACCCTGTTAGAGACGGCGTAATGACATTAGTTAATGCACTGAGCTACAGCTCCCAATCATTTGTGGTTTTCTTAAAATGTTTAATGAATGTCTTCGGTGGGTGTAGCAATATATCAAAATGTCCAAATACTCCAAAACATAATAAAGTACGATTTCAAGTGATCATGAGAATGAAAGAAATATTTTTGATTATTTTCTCTATTTATAAATAAACAATATGTTTTGACATATCTTTAATGAGAGATAAACTGAGACAAAGTAGTCAGATATCATTCAATCTCATTTTTCACAAAAAATATAAGGACTTTTAATTAAGATCCAATGATTATTTACCATATTTCTTGTAAGTAATCCAATGCACAAATCACCTGTCATTTAGTCTCAATATAGGAAAAAAACAAGGAGGTGCGAACTTGGGGTCTCAAAATTTCCGGGTTAAAGTCGATCTTTAAAGTTTAAATTTTGAAATTATAATAAAATTCTTAAATAAGATAAGAATGGGTTTGATAAATAAATATAATATAATGTATTGTTCAAACATTATGATGTTCAAACAGATGTCCCAATATTGCATTTTCCAGAAATTGCACTGCTTAAGAACGAATATGTTTAGAGAATATGGTTTTCATTACGGTACGAAGGTACGGAGGTTCGAGTCCTGCACGCAGATTTCGTTTTATGTTCTGTCCCACGTTCTGTTTTAACTAAGGTAAAATAAAAATAAATTTACTTAAACTGCAATTGGGGGTAACCTGTGTCAGTTAATTACATAAAAAATAAAAAAATAATATAATAATGGTAATAAAAAAAATAAAAAATATAATATATAATATATAATATATAATATATAATATATAATATATAATATATAATATATAATATATAATATATAATATATAATATATAATATATAATATATAATATATAATATATAATATATAATATAATATAAATATATTATATATTAATATAATAAATATATAATAAAAATTATAATAAATAATAAAAATAATAATACTAATAATATAAAAACTGCTGATTCTTAAAACATTGAATTACATGAGGAAAAAGAAAAGAAATGTCTATCTTCAAAGTCGCACTGAGTGTTTATACAATTAAGACTGCACTGCACTGTCCTTCACTTCACTTCCTTTCACTAAAAACATTTCTTTCATTTTTCTTCTGCTCTACACTGCACGACACCTCACTTCACTGCATAACTTAATATCTTAGCGCCCTCATGAACTTAGAAATACCCTAAAGTAATTTCCTAAACTGTTAAACGCTTCGAGGATAGGGTTCAAAGGTGTTTGCAGGCAATGTATTCGAATCCCTTATCGCTGAACTTGTGAAAGAGAATTTCCCGACATCCGTTCTCTGCGGTCTTAAATTTATTTTGTGCCTGTGATCCCCTCTAATGATGATTAACGTACTTAACTGTCGTTTAATTTCTTTCCAAACTGGATGACACCTATAAGCTTAATACAAAGCGCAGAGTTTTGCAAATGTTCGCCTGTTTTCGAGTGAATCCCACCCTGTCATTTTCTTGTCCCTTAAAGTAAATTAAGCAGCTCTACGCCGAATCTTCGCCAAATTTTTACACTGCGTTATTTTGTGCGGATCCCAACAAATTGCCTCATATTCCATTAGCGGACAAACAAGTGATAAATAAGCAATTTCCTTCGCGTTTACTGTACTCTTTTTTAAGATGCTCATTACAAAATGACATCTCCACGCTTTTACCAACAACAAAATCTACGTGACTTTTCCAGCTTAATTTACTATCGAAATGAATTCCTAGGAAGAAACTCTCGGAATAATGTCGTTACTTAAGCGGTAATTTGTTACGCTGTAATTATGACATCTGCCAAAATTGATGGATTTGTTTTGGAGCTATTTAATGTCATGGCATTATTTTCCGCCCAGTATATCAAGATCCCGTTGCAGCATTTTTTCATCATCTTTCGAATTTATAATGCGATATACTATGCAATCTACAAATAGCCGAACAGTGGACATTAATTGCTCTGGCAAAGAATTAACGAACGTTAGAAATAGAACAGGTTCAATGACACTCCCTTGCAATATTCCTGACGTAACCTTAGGACTTGAAGATAACTCTTGCCCAATTCGGACTTTCTGTTTCCTATCTCGTACAAATTCGCTAATCTACGCCACCACCCTGGGAGCGATGCCTGAATTTATTAATTTCGGAACAAGTCGATCGTGTGGAACATCATCGAACGCTTTGGCAAGATCTATAACTACTGCGTCTTCTCTCCCGCCCGCGTCCATTTCATCTGCTAGATCCTGAAATAGCGTGACTACTTGACTTTCGCATGAATAACCAATCCTAAATCCGTGTTGGCGACAATAGAGCCATTTTTTGATTTCCCATTCTCGCTTAATGTAACTTGCAACTAGATGCTCCATAAGTTTGCAGACCTGACGTGAGACTTACCGGCCTATAATTACTTAGTGCAGTTTTGTCCCCATTTTTAAACATTGGTACTACAAAAGCTAATTTCCAATCTTCAGGTACTTTTGAGTTGTTCATGGACACATGAAATATTCGAATTAAGTACGGTAATATTGCCTCTCCTCCTAGTTTAATTATGTCCGTAGAAATATCGTCTGGACCCGTTGAGTTACCGTTTTGCACAGATTTTACTTTATTCCGTAGAACGTTCACTTCAATATTAAATCACTCGGATTTAAGTCTGAGAATTAAAAGATAAGATAGTTTAGCGGAAAATACTTGTATTATTTGTTGCTTATAAGATATTTGCTGAACTTTTACACTATCTTATGTGTAATTAGTTCGCAAGAGTTTGTATCCCACTTTATTCACACTCCCCCTGGTGAACGTATTATTTGACGCCAAAGTCCACCAGAAGTGGCACGGAATAGTGTAAGAAACATTATGCGACATTCTTCACTTCCTCCAGTCGTGACGCAACATTGCGACTCGCTACAAATGTGTATTTATTTATATTCAGTTATTAAGAATCTTAGCAAACATTGCTTGCAATTAAGATAGTGAAAGTGTTGACATACAAAAAACGTTTCAAAAAACGTTTCTTTGTCACCACTCTATCACTGTTTATGGGAAATGAAATACGAGGAAATGTTTATTCCGCTCGTTAATTATATCCATATTGTGACCAGATAACCGTATTAATTGAGTACTAAAGATGTAAAGCCCTCCGGCCGGAAATCGATCCTGCGTCGTTTGATTTACGACCAGTTACTCTGACCACTGAGCTTCCGAGAAAAATTGTTTTACAGTTGTGTTCCTGGGTTCATATATTCCCTACGCATTTGATCACTCTGTCATCATTTGCGTAAGTCAAATATGGCGGAAGGTTTGTTCCGTTAAGTAATTGACATCGAAGTTGTGACCTTTACACAACGTTGTGTCCAGATTACTCATGTTTCTTGTTTAGATAAATACATTCATATTTTGCGATATGAATTCTTTATATAAAAAAATAAACTCACCTTAAAATGACCTTCGCAACAGAACAAAGTAGACATCAGTAATACAGAATGGGAATCACGACGAATATTCTCAATCCATTTTTTCGTATCTCACTTTCTGGAACTGCTTTGATAACCTTAGATGGATTTTGAACTATGATGATTCGACACCTCAGCACAAAACAATATCTCGACACCAATCTCACAAAACAATATAACGACATCTCAGCACAAAACATTCCTCTTTTTTAATTATTCAATGCGCTGCGTTATCCACCGCTCCTTCCAAGAAGAACTCGTGAGCATACCCCTAACCATAGGAACAACGATGAATGTGTAACGGTGAATTGTGAGGTCACGGAGCATTTCGCACCGTTTCAAACGCTTTGTAATTTTAACCGGTATTATTCTTGCCATAACGTATTTTTGTGACAAAAAGCTCATTCTATATTATGTTTATGATGTAAACTTTTAATTAAATCTATTTTTAGAAAATCGGAAATGACCCCAATATGGAGTCATTTTGATCTATTACTCCATTTCAAAACTCTCAAGTCCACAAACACTTAACACAAAATGTAATCAACTCGAAAATGTTTGTGTGGTTTGTACGGCAAATTGTAATTTTAGTTTTGGTCTTATTATGGGCTACCAAAACTATCAAATTTTTCCGTGTCTCCAGAGTTTTTTTTATTTAGAACGATAATAATTTGTTAGTTTGTGTTGTTTTTTTTGCACTAACTTAAGTAGTTCAATTCTGCCACCAGGCATTATCTCAATTGTAGAATAAATTTCTATCTATATATTCCAGCGTCGTCAATAATATGGTATAATTTGCATATTTATTGGTCCGAGAGTTTTAAAAACTTCAAATATTTTAGGTTTTGCAAACGTAAATAAATAAATAAATATGTACACATTTATTGATAATATTTATAATAAATAAATGTGTATATATTTATTTATTTAATAATTATATAAATAAATGAAAACATTTATGTATACATTAAACACAAATATGTATACACATTGTATAAATGTGATGTATAACTATTGATCATGCGTGTTGACGTAATAATTGACGATGCATAAATATTGATCATGCGTGTGTCAAAAATATTTGTTTCTTCTGAGAAACTGAGCTTTAAACTGTAAAAACATTTCTTATTGTATATTGTGTTTCTCCAAGCTAGAAGATGAAGTTTATTATAGGAAGAGTAAGTAGGTAACCCCGTATTGTCTACCACCTCCGCACTCATACCCTTCATCAGGGGGACAAGTCCTCGGGGTGGGCACCTACGCCGCTAGGGCTTTTATCCGCACCCCCGCCGACGCGTTAATTAATAAATTAAAAAGTGGCTCTTTCTTTCGGGCCATAGTCCTGGTCGGACTTGTAATGGACTTGTGTGCTTCAGCAACTCTATATTGGAGTTGGGCTGTAGGGGAACATGGTGTTTGACCAGGTTGTGTATTAGTAAGCCCTGATGAAGGAATTAAATATTCCGAAACGTTGGCAAACTAATGTGTTTCATTAATTGACCGATCTCGTGATCCATATCCTACTAATCTGACTCTAGTTGAAGATTTGAAATTTTGAAAATCTTTCTTTAAAATATGAGGGTACTTTACCCCGAATATTTCCATTTTTTTAAACGGCTCTAAATTTTTCTTTAAATTTCTTGCAAGAATAGAGCAAAATACACCTATAAATGTGACATAGGTCCAATTTTCACGGTTAATTCTGAATATTCGAGAATTGTAAAATTTTGGATTTTTTCGGCGCCTTACTACAAGTATAAAATTGAGGATGGAGGTTTCTCGTTCACATGAAATGTTTGCTCATAAATGGTTCGTTCATTAAAATCAGTTTTTTTTTTAATTTTAGTGGTCTTCGAGAAATAGTGCGTGAAATATATGCAAGTTTAAAAAATAACAAAAACAAAATTTTCTCAAAAATAGTTTCCAATTTTTTCTTTAAAGTTTGGTAGCGTTAGTGCCAAACGAACCTTACACAATGGCATAAACGCCATATAGCTCTATTCTTTTGTTGTTGTTTTTTTAAAAATTACGTAAATATATTTTTTGACTTGCCTCTCACGTTGGTAATATCTACATCAGATGCGATTTCTTTACGCTATTGTATTTTTGGGTACAGGTGTTTAAAAATGTCAAATAAAGATTCTAAAAACTACAGTTTTTTGTGTAAATGAGCTGAAAATTCGCATTTTCAGAAATGCTCAAACGCTATTTCCTAAAAAAATCTCGAAATTTTTTGTTCAAACTCTTCCAAGGGTAAGTGCTAATTGTACTTTTTAATGACATAAGATTCATTTATTACATTCTTTTGTTTTTTAAATATCTCACACGCTGTTAATATGCGCATTTCTATCGATTTGTATACATTATTGCATTTGTGAGTGGAAGTGCTTCAAATGTCTTCAAAAGAAGTTTTTCGAAAACTCAATACATTCCTGTAAAAATGAGCTGCAAATTTCGCATTTACAGTAATGCAAAATTGCTTTTTTCTTCAAAACGGCTTCAAATTTTTTAATGAAAATTTATATTTTTATTTTGGACGAGGTTTTACTCTTCTTTAATATTACTGAAGTAATATTTCGGTTGTACTTTTAGGAAAACAAACAGTTGTGAAAATGTGAAAAACATTTACTTTGGGTATGTAGATGGCATCTGGCCATAAAATGGAGCATGTCTTTAAAGCCAGACCACCCCAAGGAAATTAGAAAATTTTACTACAAGAAAGTCTGAGCAATTATGTAGCATCTCTAATTAAGTATGTAAATTTTGTAGATGAAGATCGTAGACAAGAAAATAGTATTCCTAAACAGAATGTGTTTAATGTATGTAAGCTGTAGAATGTTTTGAAAAAGTTTTAAATACTAATTATACTTAACACAAGGTATATGCCAGTGGGAAATGCCGAACTAATATACCAAAATCTTAAACACATCTTAAAATCTTCTAAAATCTAAACACATCTTAAAAGGCTCGCTCGTGGCACACAGCGAAGTCGCTAGCTTTTCACCACTGATGCCCAGTCGATTCCCGTCGAATCTCTTGTGAAATTTGTTTTAACAAAACGAGTTTGGCTGCTTCACAAGGGCTAGTCCAACCCCTGAGAAGTGTCGTAAACCCTTCCCCTATCTTCCTTCCCAATTCTGGCCGCTGGGTAGTGACGCAAGAGCGCGTGGTGGGAGGCGCGTACGCGGAGATGTTACTTGGCGATGCTATCAAGATAGACAAATATGTATATGTAAGGAATATATGTAAGATGTAGAGTAGATGTTAAAAGAAATGCGAGGAGAATAAAATATGAACACTGGGGAAATAGGTTTAAAGAAGTAAGTAAATTAATGGGGACTACAAGTTCAAGGAAAACATGGAAATTTGTCAATTGAGTCAGGAAGCATCAAAGCGCGCATTGGAAAGTAGATCCAATACACCTGAAAACACTGAAAAGTTACTACGAAGATCTACTGGGAATAGAATGGAGTACACGAACATTTTGCATGAATCTAATGAAACCAAGGAACATTTTCCACAAATAACAACAACGGAAGGCAGTAAGGCTCCCATGGCAATGAAAAGTGGCAGAGCTCCGACACCTGGGGTATACCAATTGAATTAATTAAAACGGCCCCTTCCAGTGCCATAGATATCACGGTACAGATTTTCAAGAAATGCTTGGAAGGAGATTTAGCTCCAAAAGAATGGAATCATTTCATCTATTTATAAGAAAGACAACAAAAATGAATGTGAAAATTATAGGGTCATTAGTGTCACCAATACAATGTAAAAAAAATATCAATTTGCGCAATTTCAGAAATTCTCAAAGAACATTTTCTCAAGAACGGCTGCAAATGTTTGAATAAAAATTTGCAAGTAGGACCAGGTTTTACTCTTCTATAGTATTCTTAATGATACATTTCAATTTTACTATTAGAGGATCGAAAAACGGGGGAAAATATATTTTAAGGTCAATAGACGGCAGCTAGAAAAATGGGGTGAACCCGATCCAAGAGAATGGGATACTAACTAGTTTGTCTGCACTAAGGGTAAAGTCTGTTCTATT
This sequence comes from Teleogryllus oceanicus, assembly GCA_964035755.1. Classification (NCBI taxonomy): domain Eukaryota; kingdom Metazoa; phylum Arthropoda; class Insecta; order Orthoptera; family Gryllidae; genus Teleogryllus; species Teleogryllus oceanicus. The sequence goes on from CAXIVR010000001.1 coordinate 160,450,903, forward strand.
TTCTAGCAACTTTTGTTGATTTTATGCATTTTTGTTTACTTGTAAGGGATATTAGCATAAAATTTTATGTGAAATAAAAATTCGAAGATCCTTTCATGCACTAATTACATTTCTGAAACGTGTTTTTACTCACTAGATTATGGAATAACGTTAAAAAATGTGAACCTTGGAGTAAACATAACGAGAGAAATCAGGATAAAAGACATTTTCATTTGTTGTTCAACACAAATATGCATTTACTAAATAGAACAAAATGTGTTAGTGCTTCTAATTTACTTTATTGTCACATATTGAAATATTTTCCAAATGCTTCCTAGATAAATATTGTGGGATTTTTTAATCCCATTTCATTAAGTAATTCGTAGTATTGCTAGTCCCGCAGACCATTCGACGGCTCTGCCAATGCTGAGCTGCTGGCACGCTTAGTGATCCGCGGTCGCCACAAACCCTGAATCGGCACGTTTGTTAAAAGGAACGCGACGCGCCTCAAATGCCAACAAGGGCTCAGAAGTCTTCCCAACCCACGCGACAAGTAAAGACGTGAAGCACGGACGTGTGTGCGCCTTGATGGTCTATAATGTCCGCATGTTACGGTCTGAAAGAAGTGCTCCAGTCTCGAACTTCAACTCATTAACATAACCAGTGGTCCGTGAGCCGCCCCGGCCCACACCGTACCTGTCGCCGCTGCAAGTTACCTTGAGCTCCTCGTAAGATAACACGTTCTCTTAACTTTCCGAAAAGACATCCACAAGCCACACGTCATTTCCTTCAAAAAAAGACACATAAAATCGGTTTCAAATCTACCTAATTGAATTGCAGCATTTGGTTGATTAACGTCCTTCTCATTTCCGTACTGTTGTAAGGCAAAGATGGATAAGCGACAAAGATAAATCATCTCTTGAATAGCTTTTAAATTAGTACACCTTATACTTTCTCCCCTTACGAAGTTACTTCGTAAGAAGAGAAAGTTATGTAATCGTTCGCCAGAAAACGGCGAATTTTTGCAAGAAAAACATTTATTTCTGGGCCCTGGTAACGAAAAATCAAATAAATCCAGTTGATAAATATAGAAAAAAAATTATCTAATACGTGGTGAAGACAGAACCATATTCTAATTTCGATTAGGGGCAAACCGTCTCTCTGTCCGTCTGTGGTCAACGCTAGCGCCTAAACCGTTCAGACTATTTTCTCTAAAATTGACATTCACCGCTCTATCTGGGCATTCGGAGTTTCAAGCGAATAGCTTGATTTTGAGTGTACTTAACATAAAGCCTCAAAAACATGTTCAAAAAGTTCTCAAAACTAGCTCCAATTTTTTGGGGTAAACTTTGTCCTCTGATATCGTAAAGGGCGCTTAAGCCTAAATGTACTGAAAAATACTTATAGAAAAATCAATAGATCGCAGCACTATTACAGGGAATTTACTAGACCTATAACGTCTGAACAAATTGTCCGATTTTCGATCTGTAAACGGCAAAGGACTCCTTTTTAAAATATAATTTACGCTAGAAAGCCGTTTTTTCAAAAAAGATTTCCAAAAAAATTCAAAAACTTTTTCCCATTGTTCCGGGAAGAAATTAAAAAAATGTGGGCTTATAGCGCGATGATGACGTGCTTCCTGAATGCAACGCCGTGTCAATCATGCAAATCGGATAAATAGGAGCGGCGTAAAGTGAAATTTCGGAAAAACACGTCACACACACACACCCCTTTCTGCTCCGTGCAGTTGCGTCACCCGACCCTTGTGGGCGCTCCCTCGATGCGGCCGAACGGCAAACCCGGCAGCCTGCGGCACGGGAGGAGGCCGTGCTCTCAGGCAGGGAAGCCGGGCAGTCGGTTATGCTTTCGTCCCTTTCAATCTCAATATATTTTTCTCCACATATCAAACTAGTGATGTTGTAACACAACCAAACGGTCTCGTATCATATGTAATAGTCGTATTTTGTAGGTATGTATCTCGTTCACATATTTCCGTCTTCCTTCGAATACCATTAAAACATTATTTGAGGCATTACTCAAAATATCGATTCCAATTTGGAAACTGATTTAAAAAACAATTGATATAAAATGAATATGTTATATTTGTATAAACTTGAAGACGGGAATTAGTAATTCCCGGCATGTCATTTTGGTACAAACTACGTAAATGATCATGTAAAAGGATGTAGTGTAAATCATTGTATTGTGACACATTTATGTATTTTTTAATGCATTAAATTGTCATGAAAGCAATAAAATTTTAATCCTTATGCAGGAACACCACACCAGAAGAGGAGTATCCTATGAGGCGGATAAATTATGTTTTGTTATTCAGTTATTAATTCGACACCTTTTACATTTCTACATTCAGATACTATTTTTCTAAAGATCGTACACGCTTTTATGTAACATTTAATAGGGTAGCAATTCAATTTATAAGATTTAATATTCTACTAGTAAAACGTGGTTTACCAGTCTCACTGATAAACCTCCTATTAGGGAATGTGAATTAGAATGCAAAAGTATTAAACCGGTGATCCTCATATAGGTGTCGAAAATAGGGATGCAACATTAATGTTGATATTTTCAAAACATAGATTTTGTTTAGATACATGAACATATTTCGTAAAAAATGAAACATTTATAAAAATTGATGTTCCTTATCGATGTTTTAAGCTTGATGAGTTGTTTGTGAATGAAAAAAGTCGATAATCGTATGAACAAACTGTTCTTTTATATACGTGTACATGTAAAATTCCGTGTGAGATCAGCAAAAATTTGCACTCTCTAATCTGACTCCCCTCCACTCCATCCATAACTGTAGTGAAATTGTCTTACAGAATCATCTTTTGACTTATAAAATGTTTATGAACTACCCGTAACATGTCAACAATTCTTCTCTTTATGATTTTATTGCTATTTACCATGTTAGTGGCAAATGAGTCATTTACCGTTTATTTCGAGGGTAAGGTAAACACTTGATTTCCATTATTAAAAAAGTTGTATAAAAAGAAAGGCATTTCCAAACCGTAGGTTTTAGAAAGCATTGGCTCTGACTTCGTGTTTTGAGTCCCGATGGGTTGGGGTTCCTTGGGCCTGCGGATTTTCCCCGGCCACTCGAGAGAAACAATGAGCAGCTTTTACAGGTGTTTTGTCTAATCCTCACTTGCAATATTTAAAGCAGTAATGGTTCAATTACCTGAAATTTTTCACCTTCATAATATAGAGCATCAGTCAGCTAGCTACTGACCACGAAATAGACATGAAATTGTTCTTTCTGTATGTGAAACATTTTCCTTCTATATCGCTATTTACTGTTGAGTTGGAGGTACATATTATCTTACATGGAATAATTCTGAGCCGTGGAAATGGAGGTGTCTGTTAGTAACAGTACCGAGCGTTCGAGAAAACGAAAAGAGAGAAAAAAAATGAAAATGAAAAATCACGAAACATAAATCGTTCAAACCTTAAGGTAGCCTGTAAGGAAACCTAACATATTTTTTTAAAATATGTCAAAAGTAATTGTTTCTTGATAAAAATAGGAAAAATGAAGGCGCTCTTTTTTGCGCCAAATGTGTCAATGGATTTGTATAAAATTCTTTAAGTTGGGATATTCTTACTTTAATAATAAATAAATTATATACTTTTCAATAAAATTTGCAATAATCGATTTATGAAAAAAGCTGCAAGAAAATGAATGTTAATTTTCCAATACATATTTTTATGTATTTCAATAAAAAGAATTTATTTTCCATTCAAATCAAGACATGTCCAGCTGTCATTCAGTCATAGCAGGACATATCCTTCGCATTTATTCAAACCGAGACATATCCGACGCGAAACTCACGCTAAAATTCAAGCAAACATAGAGTATTTAAATTTTATATTAATAATATATTTAGCTATCATTATTACATAATTAAGTTTTGAGTACAAATAAAATATATGCATAAATTTGATGCTATAATATTTTTGCGTTTTTTTTTTTTGTTTTTTGTTTTTTCGAAAAAGAGGTTGACTTGTCACGTTTTGAATGTTTGCTCCTCATTTCACGCTTCTTTCTTTTCAAGCCCAGCGCCGCCAGGGCACGCACTCAAGTGTACAGTCCCCTTCAGACCTGGAAGTAAGGTCACACCTCTGACATACTGCTGTTCTGATAGCGTGACTTTCCTGAGGTCCGCAGACATCTTGCCACGTTCCTCGGCGGGCTGCGTGCTACACGTGCAATTTGATATGCCCAAGCGTAGGAAGAGGGCGGTGAGCAGTTTTCAGTGGGCGAGATCATTGTGCAATGACGAAGTGGAGATTAATTTACTCTATAAGAATTAGTGGAATCATTCGCGTTTTCTTATTATTAGTATCCAAGTATTATATATATATATATATATATATATATATATATATATATATATTTGTGTGTGTGTGTGTGTGTGTGTGTGTGTATAAACAATAAATAACAATTATGAAAGTATATTTGATTAATAAACGTTTTGTGAGATATTATTAACTTAAGTAACTCATTTTGTCAACATGTATGGATGGTAAGCTATTGTTTTTCATTGAAAATACAGGTATAATACCGGTATAACCTTTATGGACGTTTATACCGCTATAGACGTCCAATAGAGGTACCGGTATAAAAGAATAAAGGTATTTGAAAAGGTATGAAAAAATACCGGTATTCAATACCTTTTCGGTCCCAGTTCACAAGCAGAATCAAAGAAAAACAAACTATCCTTGTCATCTTCTCTTTCATTTGTTTGTACAGTATTTGAAGCATTTCTTTTTTAAAAACACTTATTTTATGTATTTAAATATATCTCCAAAATACATGCTCAAAAAACTCAAAAATACAGTTTTTTAAATACCAAAATTCATATTTAAAAGACAAGTATGTCAATATTGCTCAACCCTGCCTATAAACTATGTGCGATCAGCGATGTACTCATCTCAGTTCCCAGCTTGAGCGTAGTATTAATGTGTATGCCACCAGTAAGTCCGGAAAAATATGTAGAATGAAATTGCAAAATACGAACATAAATATATAAGGAAAACGCTAAAATACGAATATGTAAAATCAGATTTTCCTGCAATATGTAACATCAAATTTCATTAGAAATATTTAGTACACTGTGTAAGTATCCTTACAATACAATTTCAAATAAAAGCTAGCGATGATACATCACATACTTTCTGGCATTATTTCTAAATTTGCAATTTTCGAAAATTGATAGAGTTCAACGAAAATGGTAATTCTTTTAAGCGTCTCTTCTATCCATGGAAGAAAAATTATAGTGGGTTTTGAGAATTTTTTTAATATATACATCAATTTCATTTCTAAATTACTCTAAAACAACGCGGTTTTGCAATTAACTTACATGACCTTTGCAATCTTCGAAAATACGGCGAGTTAGGCGAAAATGGGACGAGCATCATATATTTTATCGTCTTCAAACAAAAAAATGAAGCTCTTTTTGAGAAAAAATTACAAATTATTAATTGCCTATACTTTGTCCCAAATTGCACGAAAACTACTCATATTTTTTAAAAATTGTACATCTTATTTCCAAATCTGTCAGAACAGATTTCAGTAAGGAAAAAATGTATCATTATTATAGTTGTAGGAAGGCACCCAAAAGAATTGCACGTTTGCAATTTTCTACGAATAAGGGATGTCAACAAACACCATACTTGCACATTTCTCTTGCGTTCTATACGCTACCCAAGGACAAAATTTAATCAAATAATTTGCTGACTTTTGGGAGGATTTTTAAAATGATTTTGATGCTTAATGTAAAGTACCCTCAAAAATCAAAATATTCGTTTGAAACTCCCAAAGGCGCGAGTTCTTTCAGGTAGATTCGGGAATATCAATTTTGGAGAAAATCGGCAGAAGGGTTTAGGCGTTAGCGTTGACCACAAACGAACAGACACGTATTGGCGTCAATCGATTTTTAGGTATCAAGGACACATAAAACGTATTTTCACTACACCACGAGTTAGAAGAAGTAATTTTTTATATTGCAACATAATTTATCCACATTTACGTTACCAGTGCCCGGCAATAAGGGTTTTCCAGTGCACGATTACATAACTTTCTCTTCTGATATTGAGAAGGGGATTGAGAAGAGGAAGAAAGTAAAATGATCACAATTTGAAATTCCGTAAATAAAACATTAATTAAATCGAATTTAAAAATAAATACATTCTCTGCCTACTGTTTGTGTAAGAGATTTGTATTTATCTGACAGTTTATCGCGTCAATTGTCGCGCTCAGATTTCAAAATATTCTATAATCTCAAATTCAACAATGAAGAAATTTACAAAATACAATGACAAAATTAATCCTCATGTTAAACACTTAAGTTAGCATCCATCCAACACAAATCCATCAAAATTTCACTTGGTATTCATTTACAAAATATCTATGTAACATTTGGACATAATACTTAGTCCATAAAAAGAAACAAACACAATAGATCAACTAGAAAGCGTCGAAACATATTATTTCAAATTGATTCTTGGAGTCTCTAGATTTGCAGCAAATGCCGGAGTCTTAAGAGAGGTCGGTAGTGTAGGAATTTGGAAAGATTTTAAAATGAAACCCATTAAACTTTGGATTAAATTAGCAGATGAACAGGCTGACACACTTTTACACAGGTGCTTTAGAGTGCAGTTACAGGGAAGCGACCAATGCTACTGGTCGTACAAAATTAAACTACTAGAACGTGCAGGTCTGGGAGACGTTTCTCTGGAGATCGAAAGAGATATGGTTACACGTGAGATAGAACGGTTAATTGCCGATAGACTTGCGGATATTAAAAGGCAAGAGATCCTGGCAGCAACGGCCGAAAAACGTTTGCTAGTAGCGCAAATTCACGCGAGTCCGGTATGGGATTGCAAAAGTTACACACACTTCGAAAGGACGCAAGAGGGGATACGCTTGATTAAGGGTGGGGCGGGGGTGGATGCAACGTAGATTAAAGGAGTCGAGTGGTAATGGCATCTGTGTGCTTTGTGGTGATAGGGAAGACTGGATCCACATCTTTTTAATTTGCCGTGTGACCGAAACATGGAGAGGAAAATGGATGGGAATGGGAAATTACTACTTCCAAAATAGGAACGTAGCGCTCGCCCAAAACATTTTAGGTGATAAAAGGTCTAAATTGAAGAAAGAATTAGGAACATTTCTAGGAAAGACACGGACCATTAGGGAAACTGAGATTAGGGAGTGGGAAAACAGCACTGGTTAGTATGAGCGTAGCCTAGACTGGAGAGAAATAAACAAATAAGTCAATAAGCTAACAATAATTTAAGTTAATCAGTACTTTATGTTGAGTTAGTAAACAGTTAAGAAAGTAGGTCCTACGTCGTAGTCAATTGTTAAATATAAGTACATAAATAAAGCAATAAAATAAAATAAAACTCTCAAAGTAATACACACATTAGGGGACAAAGAGAAGTGGGAATCGGAAATGTAAGGGCAGAGGTGTTGGTGCGGACGATCCTCTGTGGCGCTGTTTGATTGCAGGTGCTGAGGAGGCCAAACACTGGAAGGAGGATCGTTTTAAATCATTTTAATCGTACTTGCTTCAAATAATATTTACGTGATGCAGAAAATGTTTGATACAGAATTCCTGAATGGCCTACAATTTCTTCGCTCAGAAAATGTAACGTCAGCCGTTGTATGTAATCTCAATTTCTGCAACACCTACCAGCACCATTGCCGGTTCGGCCGATTTCGCGGCAACTAAAGACAGAGATATCCTGGGAAAGAAGAGTTGAAACCGAAAGTTTCAAGCAAATTGTTTCAAGTTAAATTGCAAGCCAATTGTTGTTTCGATCGACGAAACTACAGATGTCGAGGGTCGGAATGTTACTAATGTTATTGTTGGGTCTCTTGAACCGGGTCAACCAGGCTCGATATTCCTTTTAACAAGAGACTTCTTAAAAATCACGGGACTAACGACCATAGCAATTGACGCGTTCGAAAACACAAAATAATCAAGCAAGCAAAATAATTCTACCGGAATTGACGTGTATTTTCTGTTGAGCTTACACAGAATGAAAGAGGGCAGGGTTTTTCAGAGTCAGATTTGAAAAGAACCAAACTTTTCACAGATTTCTCATACAATAAAAAAATATAGTGTAGAAATTGACCAAATGAATGATTATACCAAATTCAGTACATAATTATAATAAGATATCAATTACACATACGTCTGTAAACGTTCTTTGAATGAGAAATAACATTTTGAAACACAATATCTACAAAATTCTAATTAAAAGAAAGGTAGTTTGTTGAATAGCCGTTTCCTCCTCAATGCAAACTAGTGGTGCTACAACAGCATATACCCTCACATCATTTGTAAATTTACAATTTTCAAAAATTCAGGGAGTTCAACGAAAATGAGATCCGCTCTTTTCTTTTAAGCGTCCCTTCTTCTACCCGTGGAAGAAAAGGAAGGAAAAAATTTGGAACTGTTTTTGAGAATTTTTTTTATAAATTACATTAGCTTCAATCCCAAATTACGCAAAAACTACTCGTTTTTCAAAAAGCTGTGCTACACGCACAAGTTTTCTTGATATTCCACAGCAGGAGGTACGAGGATACGAAAGCTCTGCTATGTCACGAGACTATGTACTACGAGAAACGATACAGGTGACTGCAAGGACATGCAGATAACCCAGAGCAGAAAAGTTTCAACTCTTTAAGACTTCCAAAAAATAATGCATTAGAAGTTTCGAGACCAAGATTCTAAGGAGAGGAAAAAATGTTTATGTTCAGAGATCCGTTACCAGATACCCAGAGTTAACTTGCCGATACTCATACCACTACGCCTTAGAAGCGCCGTATGGGTCCAACTTGGGTCCACACTTAAAAATGTAAATGCTCTCTTCAGTAAAGTACCTACCCTCAATAATCAAGATATCCGTTTCTAAGTAACAAAACCTCGAGTTCATTCAGATCGACTGCAGAATATCAATTTTGGTGAAAATCATCTGAATAATTCTACAGCGGATAGCTGGCATTGTTGACAGACTGACAGACGGACGGACAGACGGACGGACAGACCGACGGACGGACAGACAGACAGACGAACGGGAAGACAGACGGACGGACGGACGGACGGACAGACAGACGGACGGAAAGGCGGACGGAAAGACGGACGGACAGAGGGACGGACGGGTGAGCGGACGGAGGGCGGGCGGGCGGACGGACGGACGGACGGACGGACGGACGGACGGACGGACGGACGGACGGACGGACGGACAGACGGACGGGCGGACGGGCGGACAGGCAGACGGACGGACAGACGGACGGTCTGACGGACTGATGGGCAGACGGATTAGAGGATCCTTTTCTAAATTTAGAAACTGGATTTATCCAGTTTTTATTATCAGGCCCGTGTAATAAGAGGTTTTCTGCTGAACGTTCGCCGTTTTTTCGTGCTGCATTAAATAATATTTTCTGTACTACGAAAGCGGTAATGAGAAAGTAAAAATCACTGTCTTCAAAATCACCCCACCAGCAGGGAATTAATAGGGTATCCCAAAGGAGAGATAAGCTCTTAGGACCCGCCTGATCTCCCGACAGTGTGGTAGTGTAGCACATGTAAGAGTAAGGGTGGCTTAGAGAGTAAGAGTAAAGGTGAGAATAGGACCACGAAGGGGACGGGAAGATTCTATGCGGTCTGTGGCCCGTTATCTTTTTTTTAGGCACTGCTTCGGCATTCGCATGGTATTGATCGGAGAAACCACAAAAAACTACTGACAAGAGCAGCCATGCCTTGGAATTCTCCTCCAAACAGCTGCTGAATTCGACCTAGCTAGTGTCGAAAATCCTACCACACCGTCGGGACTCGAAACCTAGGACCTTCAGAGACAGGACCGTCAGAGACAGTGGCAGTGATATCACTTGATTCTCGGGCACCACCTTATCCGGTACGGGTGTAAATATTACTGCAACACTCATGAGAGTGAATTAAACTTCTGAACATGATTATGGAGATTAAATTTGCCAAATAAATATTTTCTTGCAAACAGCCTCCTTAAATAGTACAAGTTAAATGGAGGTCAACCTTGCAAAAGATGAGGTAGAAGATATTATATTTTATTTTATAGTGTTATTCATAAGGAAAATACGTTTTCCTCCTAGAAATAGTTCGGGAAAACTTTTGATAAGCAACAAACCAAAAAAATTTCCAGCAATTCTTTGTTTTTGTGTAATAATTTTTTGATGGTTGATTTTAACTCAAAACTAGTTATGTACACTTTTCAAGGTCTTAAAATTCTCTACAAATTTTTATATTTATCAATAAATGGTAACAGCTACGATAGTTTCAAATTTAAATTTTTTTTTTTCTGAAGTTCGACAAAATTATTAATAGACTATAATATAATATTTTTTGGTTTCCTAAGGTTTAATAAATAAAAAGCGATTAAATACTAATGTTTTTCATTTTTGCAGAAATTAATTTCTGTAAGAACTCGCGTTTGAAAGTTTCAAACTCGCGTTTGAAAGTTCTTGAAACAGTGACAGCAGTCCAACTCGTTCTGCCAAATAACACGATTTACCTAAATTAAAGCATTTCAATAGAGTAAAAAGTTATTTTCTTCTTCTAATTATTATTAATATGATAATGATCATAATAATAGGACAAATCGTACTCGACTGAACATCGAAAACATCATCCCCAATCAAGAATTGAGCGTTTTACCCTTTCAAAATCACGGCGAGGTGATGTAGATCTCATAAATCTGCACAGCTCTCAAATTGCAACACTCAGAAGATACTTCCCGGAACATTCTGGGAGACTTTAGCAAGCCGTGAGCGCAGTCGATAAAAACTATAGTCAATCAATATTTCTTCTTGATTGTCAATATATGTTTGCAAATAAAAGTATCCAAAGTTTTTAATCATTATTTCAGCTATTGCACAACGTTTTATATCATTTAATATAACTTGTTATATTAAATGTTATCACATTACTAACTTGTTAGTTATGTGATAACAACTGAGTGAGTTAATTTCGTAATATTTCCTCGATGGTTCTACTGTAGAGGTAATTCAATGGGATAGTAGTTCCCTCAATAAGCACGTGATGATGTAACAAAACCAGTCACGAAACGTTGTGCAATTGCTGAAATAAATGATTGTCATTAAAAACTTTGGATACTTTTATTTGCAAAAACTATAGTCCTTTGAACCTGAAAGGACTGCTCCACCTGTTCAGCCAGTCATTGAAACCGAAGAGAAGATAGCCTCATGGAAAGGGAAAGCACTGCACGGAAGGTACCCCCATGAGCTGAGCAAACCAGAAGTCGACATCTCTGCGTCACACGCATGGCTCCAGCATGGGGATCTCTTTTCGGAGACAGAAGCCTTCATGATAGCTATCCAGGACCTAGTGGTGCCAACTTTGAACTACAGAAAACACATTCTGGGAGATTCGACCATCCATTCCGACACATGTAGAAGATGTGAGGCCGCAAGCGAAACTATTCAACACGTGCAGTGGATGTAGCGGACACGCACATTTGGGATATAAAAAGATGTATTATCAAGAGGCGAAACAGGTCCACCAATTATTGGCAATGAAAACGGGCTTTCTCGCTACTTCCATGCCGTATTATAAATATGTTCCTCAGAACGTGCTTGAATGTAGTGAGCACACTCTCTACTGGGATCGCTCCATTATTACGGATAGACAACTCGGCGGCAATAGATACGATATAACATATATCGATAGAAGCCAGCAGTAGGCCCTTATTGATGTATCAATACCCAACACAGACCTTATTGATGTATCAATACCCAACACCCACAACATATCGGCAAAACATCAAGAGAAAATCCAAAAAATATGCTGATCTCGCTCATGAAGTCACAGCTCAGTGGAACTTCAGCAACGTGACAATTGTGACAACAATATCAGCCACAGGAGTGACTGAAGGCAGTTATCTTGAATTAATTCCGTATTGGTAGAAGCCACCTGAATCTTCAACACAGCAACCGCATACCTGGTCATCTTACCTGTGAGTGATTGACATACCGACCAGTAAAAGCTGTGAAGAATAAATGATGATAATAATAATAATAATAATAATAATAATAATAATAATAATAATAATAATATAATAATAATAATTATTATTATTATTATTATTATTGTGTTCCATCAACAACTCAGACAAAACTGCAATGTCCAACAAGAGAACAACGGTGCACCAGATCAACAAAAATTGAGAACAGTACTGGTAAAACATTTGGTTAGAAACTAGTCATCACAATAGTGAGGCACACTAGATTAAGGAAGAAATAAATAATGTTCAAAATATAGAGTCAATGTTATATCAAGAGATAACAGTAAAAGACGTCAGCACTGCAATTGCGTAAACCCACAACTGGAAAGCCCCTGGCCAAGAACACGTTTAAAATTTATGGTACAAGCACATTACATCGCTTCACCATAATTTGGCTCCGTGCTTCACACACGTCATTAATACTGGGGAAGACATGCCTTTATTTCTAACGAAAGCTATTACTACATGAAACCCAAAAGAGACACACAGACCCATCTCAATACCGCCCAATCACTTGATTTCCAGTAATGTACAAAATTTTGACTTCATGCATTACAAGTAAAATCCAAGATATTGAGGAAAGAGAAATAATTACAGAACAAGAGAAATGTTGCAGACGATTACATACCGGATATAAAGAACAACTTCTAACAGATATGCTCATTCTCCAACAAGCATATAAACACCATAGAAGTTTGCACCTGGCATACATTGACTACAAGAAATTTGATAGCGTTCGTCACAGTTGGTTTATTGAAGTTCTCCGCATATACAAAATTAATGAAATTATCATCAACTTTCTGAAACAGATCATGACATATTGGAGAACAACATTGTCCTTAAGGCAACAAGAGTTAACCATCACAACCAGTGGTGGCTGGTGCCTTTAATTAATGGGGGCTGCATGCAAACACAGAAAATGAATTACTTTAATTACTTATAGATGAGCTCCACGCGCGTTTTGTATGTTGCAAATTTATTTATGACCCTTTCGTTACAATTTGTTAGGCTGCTGAGAACTGCCCTTTCTGTAGATACAGTAGGGGCTTTCTCGTCATTGTCAGCGCAGTCAATGTTTCTTCTCGCATGGTACTTCTAAGGTTAATGTTGGGGTTACTTTTTATTCGCTTCATAGAAGAGAAACATCGCTCTGGCTTGCTAGTCGTTGTTGGGATAGTTTGAGCAATCCTCAAAGGCTTTACAACTTCTTAAAAAGATGACTTCATATTGAAATAATAAAATGAAGTTGATTTGCGTCTGGTAAATTTCTAAATTCTCCTCTTGAATAAAGAACAGAAAGTTCCGTTTGCAATTTCTCCTTATCGAACATTTTATACAACTCCCGACATTCTCTTAACTCTTCGTCTGGAAATGTTTCGCTGAATTTTGCGAAATTGGATGGCATTATTATTACTGAAATTTAAAGGTCTTCTTCTTCTGCGAGTGGAACTACACCATGCGGCGTCTCTCGCCCCCAAGCTTCCATCTTCTTCTATCTTGCCACTCATCATCTTCGATGTGACGATCTCTCATTGTCTATCGCACACCATCATACCACGTGAGTCTTTTTTTCCAACTTTGTAATGGCCATCTTTCCTCCGGCATTCTTCTAAGATGACCATACCATTTTAACCATTAATTACCATTAATTTTACCATTAATTTAAAGGTGTTTTCTGAATTCAAATCGCATAGTAGCCGGGGTAAAAATGAGATCACAGACTTTGGCAGCCACTACCCGCATATTACTTTCTTGTATATGACGTCGCTTGTTGACACTGCTAGATTCACTGCTTTTTTCGTTCTCAAGTACTTCATTAAATGCTTTAACAAAGTTAGCAATACGACAATGAATCTCCACCATATCTGCCTGACGACATTGCAATTGGTTGTATAAAATATCATGTGGCATGATATGATGGAAAAAAGTTAGCCAAAAATTAAAATCATCTTCAAGAGACTTCAGTAGAGCAGATAAAACAAACTCTTATGGTGATATCACAAGACTCTGATTATATTAGAACTTGAAAACAGTCGATTAAAGCTTCCTTCTTTTCAAATACGGTGTTTACTGTTCTCGATTCGAAATTCCACCTTGTCTCTCCGGTAACAGGTATTCTCTTTTTACACATGTATCTAATGCAGTTACTCTTTGCGGGGATCTGGAAAAGAATGCTGGAAGGATGATAAATTCTGAAAGAAAATTCTTGCTTTGGAGCTCTGTTTAGCTGCTCTTTTCATAATGATATTTAATTGGTGAACGAAACAGTGAATAAAATTAGCATTCGGATACAATTCTTTGACTCTTGCTTGCACGCCACTAACAGCGCCACTCATTACATGAGCACCTCTTGTCTGTCCAATTATTTTCCTTTTTCTTTTAATATTTCTAATTGTGCGAGAATGCATTTAAATAGCTTTCATTCTGTCCATGAGGATTAAAAAAGCCCCAGAATCTTTCCTTGACATTTTCTTTTGAATCACATATCTTAATACAAAAACAAGCTGAAAACCATCCGATACTTTCGTGACCATAACTGCTAATAAGTCAGATGCATCTACTTCTTCCAAAATAGCTTCTCTACAAACCTCCAGCATACACTGCAACAGTTCAACTTGAATAGTTTGTGATATGCCTTTAAAAGAAGCGAATCTCTAAATGTGATTTAAACACAGAGTCATGTTCACTCGTGTGTGCTACTAAGTTCATAAATATTCCCCGATTTTTAGACTTGTCACTTTCATAGTGTCCTCTTAGGATTAGTTCGTTGGATCCACAGAATTTACTAGCTTATTAATCTACATAGCACCTGGCGATATTTGCACACTTGATTGTTGTGACGTATGGATTCCTCATAGGCTTTACTTAATCTCTGACGCACATCTACTGAACCCAGAAGAGCCAAGTCAAGAGCATTGTTAATAAGCTTTCCCGAATTTTTAATGTTTGTGTATCTTTTCAGTAAGTTTCTTCAAGTCACACCTACCTTTTTCAGTCCACGTCACAGTTGATGGATCACCTGAACCTCCAAAAAGAAGACATGGGAAACAGAAAACGCATTTTGGGACTCACAACCACACAACCATTTGTGTTTTTTTTAATATATTTTCGTATTTTTATATATTGTTTCTAACGACTCGTAGCAGATCGAGATATGTTCAATACCGGTGTTGGTCTACCGCGAGCTTTTATATCGCACTTTTCTTGAAGAGTTAAACTTCTTAATTTCATAGTTTTTAAATATTGAACAGAATTACTATTCGTATCCATTCTAAACACAACAAAATAACAGAAAACTACAATATACAGCACCTCAGCTATATCACATTTCCGCCAGAGCTTTAAAAATCGTGTAAACTTCGCGCAAACCTGAGGAACGGACTGCCTTCCTGCAGCCCCTACAGACCCAATATTGAGAAACATAAACACCGGGGAAAGCGAAATCAACTATGCACATACTCCGCTGCATGCAGCTGGGACTCACAGTCCCAGGGATGGAAATGGAATTGCAGCAGTACTCGGCGGAAGCTTTCGCAAGTTACACACGCACCAGCAGTGGACTATATTGGTCATGTAATTGAAATGAACTGTATTAATTTTTGTATAATTGAACTGAATGTATTTCACATATTGTATTTTAATATAATATAGTATAGCACGTCATACGCAGTTTCTAACTGTTTTTTTTGACGTAAAATAAATAAAATAAATAAATAAATTAATATCAAACACATTAAATAATTCGGACAAGGACTGTCTGCCTGCAGCCCCGCCGCCCACCCCCACCAGCCGCCACTGTAAAGACATCAGAATTAAGCGAGGAATCTTCCAAGGAGACTCCATAAGCCCATTGTTGTCAACACAACAATACACACTATGGATTCCAAATTCGTAAAAATAAGAAAACTATCCACACCATATCACATCTGATGTACATGGATGACATTAAACTTTACAGTTCAACAGACAGACAGTTTCAATATCTCCTTGAAATAATACGAACTTTTTCTGAAGACATTCATATGTGTTTTGGCATTGACAAATGCATGACACTTCACGTAGACAAAGTATGAAAATTACAGAAGATAGACAGCACACTCAGTGGTCAAACAACAATACAGGCAATGGGCGATGAAGTACAAGTATTTAGGATTCGATCAGACAGCAATCACAGACAACAAGGCAATCAAACAATCACTAACAAAATTGTACAAATCAAACAATCACCGCACGCCTGAAAACCAAATTAACAGGTAATAACATGATTAAAGCAATCAACACATTTGCAGTACCAGTATATACATACTCATTTGGAATTATACCGTGGAGCGACACAAACCTCGAAGACATTCAGAGACTTACCCGCACAATTTTGACAAAATTCAGGCATCACCATCCAAATAGAACGAGTGACACTCCCACGAAGTGAGGGAGAAAGAGACCTAAGAGATCTAAAGAACATGTGCTACAAACAAATTCATTCATTAAGGAACTTTTATTATGAGAAACAGGCAACCTTAGAACTACACGCTGCAATAGTTCAAGCAGATACTAAATTAACCACTCTTAATCTTAACAACAAACAGCTGGACATTTCTTCGCGGTTTACAGACAAAAACTGCGAAATAGACATGTGGTCAAGAAAGCAACTTCATGAACGCCATGCAAATAATATCAAACAACCTGATGTAGACTCAAAAGCTTCAAACACTTGGCTAAAATATGGTGACCTATTTGACGAAGCAGAAGGGTTCATGGTCGCCACACAAACAGAAAACATATCCTCAAACAAACGATAGATGGCAAATGTAGAAAATGCCATACAACAGTTGAGAACATACAGCACATCACATGATGCAAATTAATGGCCCACACGGATTACATCTACAGGCACAATCAAGTTGCAAATGTTATTCACCAGAAGCAGGTGGCGAAATTCAAACTACAAGAAATGACCTGTCCATATTACAAATATGTTCCCGATATTTCCCCGATATAGTCCCATTACAAATATGTACATGACCATTCTATTGACTGTGACACAGAAATTATAGTAGATAAAACCATTCATCATATCAGACCAGACATAAATTTCGTAGACAAACGGCAAAAGATTGGCTACCTGATTGGCATCACTGTTCCACAAACAGCTAAACTTCAAACAGCACACGCAGAAAAAATAACAAAATATAGAGAACTAGCAGCAGGCGTCAAGGCACTATGGCATTTCCAAAAAGTTCACATTCTTCCTCTGATCATTTCGTGCACATGGGTTATATCAAATAGCATCCATAAAAACCTGGAACTTATTCAAATGCCAAAATATACGTTCAAAGTTACGCAAAAATCTATCATCTTAAACATATGCAGCATTGTGCGAAAATTCTTAAATTGCGACGAAAGATGAATTGACCCTTGTCTCGCTTATAAAATCGACACAAAGTCAAATGAAAATCCAGTGAATATACTTCTATGGCGCGTGTCATAATTATCGAAATATATTATTTTTATGGAAGAACATTATAGCGATTATTATTTACAACAGATTTTGAAATCTTAAATCTCGGCCACGCTGTATTTATATATAACTACTAATAGTGCTGTATATCGTCGCTGCTATATCGCTCATTTCCCTCTCCACCCTTTTAGAACGGGAGATACACAATAAGCAATGTTACCAATAAATAACGTGTATATATGTACATCGAGTGTATATTATGTATGTACGTGTCACGTATAAACGTGAGGGGAGTTTGGACCAAGTTGAATTGGTTGTGGTGAAGAACAAAGTCGTGTCAATTCAAAAATTGTTCTTGTGGGAGGATGTGACTGTACCTAAACCTCGTCATGCGAAGTATATTAATCCAAAATTGATTTCTGCATCAATCTTAAACGAAAGTGAGCAGTCTCAGCCTGTTGTTAGCCAGATCTTAGATCATATAAAAGATACAAATCCAAAACCTATATTTTCCTTTGTGGAAAATAGAATGCGACTGAGTTTATGGAATCACAAAAAGGACTGTCCTATACACACAGAAATTGTGCACAAAATTATGAAGTTTTCCTTGATATCATCTATAATTAATACAGCTGAAAACCACCCATATGCAGCAGATAATCAAATAACAAGCATTGCTGCCAAATATTTGGTCGTAGAAGTTCGTTTGTAGATCGGGGAAATATTGTCTTTATTTCTCCCATGGCATGGAAAGTATTAGACCATCCAATGCGTTACCGAATATGTACTGACAGAATTCTTCATTATTTAGTTTTCAGTATGTAACAGAACGTAAGAGTTTCAAATAATGAAGTTTCAAAGTATGGCGATGCAAATACAATAGAAAATACGATATCAATAAGGAGCTTTGATCCAAACTTCTTGTATACATATGCGCTAACCCTGTCAAAAGGAAGAGAATAAAGACTTGCCTTATTGCCGATGGCATGTCAAAACGATATACATTGCTTTCTTCCGTGAGTCCATTTCACCGTTCTTGAGTTTCAAAATCTCCGACCCAAACAATAAAGGTAACGTATCTGGTACGACTGATTCAACATTATGTAAGAAATTCTTTTCTGGTAGGTATTCCATTATATGATGCACCTGTGATGCTCCCGTTTTAAAGGCACTGAGATGAGCATCTGCTATATTATATTTCTTGTTTCGGTACTAGGGGTTATTTAATTCTTTAAAATTATTTATTTAAGGTCGCCTTACAAACAACTAGGTCATTGGCGACCACAGTTACAAAAATACAGTAGTTACAAATACTGTACACTGGTTACACAATTTCATGGAATACACATACACTTAAAGCCTTAATGTTAATATTGTGGATGGGGCAATCTATAGTCATTAGCTAAATACTATTTATCAGATTAAAGTTGGTGAGGAGTTCTAAAGTTTTCATACGACCGGAATCAGAATTGAATATACAGTGGAGATTGTCATTGATATTGAGGATTGTTCTGACAGTCGTCCCAACATGGCAATCAACTCTAATGTGCTTAGTGGAAACTGGAAGGCCGCAATTTGGGTAAGGATCAGGAATAGTCTTTTTAATGCATTGGTAACTGTGCCTAAGTTTAAAATGTCCTATACGGAATCTGGTAATAACCACTTGATGTCGTCTGCGAAGTCTACTGGATGTGTCAGGAGATTCCTCAATATTCTTCCTAACTGCCTGTAATTTGGATGGCAACATTTTCCAGTTCCGGTCCCAAAGCTTCTTAACCGCAAGTAAGAGGTAGATATTTTATTATTATTAATTTTCTTTTGGATAGAACAATACAAAGATAAGTGTTAATATACTCTACATTGGTTATAGTTGCTTATATCTACTGTTATTTATATATTTATTCAGTCAAAAACTGTATGTGAGGTATGGGGGGAGAAAATCATCTGCGCACGCTTTCTTGAGTTTCAGTCCCTTCCCAACAAATTAGCTATTAATAGTTGAAGGATGAAATGAAAACTGAAAATACTACTACTACTGCTACTACTACTACTGCTAATACTGCTATTACTGCTACTACTACTACTGCTACTACTCTACTACTACTACTACTACTACTACTGCTACTACTACTGCTGCTACTACTCTACTACTACTACTACTACTACTGCTACTACTACTACTACTACTACTACTACTACTACTACTACTACTACTGCTGCTGCTGCTGCTGCTCAAACCCCACATCCAACAAGCCATTGAGGAAACAGGGGGCTCTCAGCACGGCAATTCGGTTTCAGGAAAGGGAGGAGCACAACAGACGCTGTACAAGAAATTATTGACACGGTGAGTCGGGCAGAGATGGGCAACCACCGCTCACGGCCACTACGCATGGTGGTGACTCTCGACGTCCAGAACGCTTTCAACACTGCAAACTGGGCGGATATGATGAGCACATTAAACAATTTAGAGTGCCCAATTACTTACTTCGTGTCATCGATGACTAACTCCACGAGAGGGTGGTAATCTATGATACGGAGGAAGGGCAAAAAACCAAAGAAATGACAGCAGGAGCGGCCCAGGGGTCAATACTTGGACCAGATCTCTCGAATATCACGTATGACGGAGTTCTCCAATTAGCAATGCCTGACGACACGTTCCAGGTTGGATATGCGGACGACCTGGCGGCCGCACTGACAGCACGATCCCTTGAAGGCCTACAAATCTGCCTGAACCAGACAATGAGACGGGTGCAAAACTGGATGAGGGCAACGCCTTAAAGCTAGATGTGCAAAAACCCAGAGATAGTGATACTATCGAAGAAACGTTTCAACTACAGGGCAGAGATGGTGATACTAGGCGAAACCATTGAGGCAGCAAAAGCAGTAAATTATCTAGGGTTCATGCTTGATAACAAGCTCTCCTTTTGGGAGCAAATTAAGAGAGCAACTGACAAAGCTGCCAGAATGGCAACAACTCTGAGTAGACTAATGACAAATGTCCGCGGCCCCAGTGCTGGAAAGAGGAAACTGCTAATGACAGTTACGCAGTCAATCCTCTTATATGGTGCAGAGATCTGGGCGACATCGTTAAGACACGAGAAATAGAGAAGAAGAATGTTAGCGGTCCAGAGAAGAGGAGCCCTGCGAATTGCAAGTGCCTACCGCTTCGTCTCAGACGTAGCAATATTCGTAATTGCTGGAACAATCCCCATCGACCTTCTTGCCCACGAGCGGAAATGCTTTTTATTTATTTATTTATTTATTTTACGTCAAAAAACAGTTAAAAACTGCGTATGATGTGCGATGGGGAAAAGTGAATTGTGTGCACATTTTCAAAATTCTGTGATCCCTACACTAAGTCATATACTACTTAAATTTTGAATTTTGAAAGGGAGAAAAAAAAACAAAAACTCCCATGTAGTAAAATCTATTTTCAAGGAAAAATAAGCAATAAATTTTGAATTTTGAAATTTTGGAATTTTGGAATTTTGCTTGCGGGAAAGAAACGTGGGCGAAGACCGGGAGAAGAAGAAGAAGAAGAAGAAGAAGAAGAGGGAAGAATGGGACAATGCACTCACAACGTGGCAAGAGAGATGGAAGAACGATAGACGAGGGAGATGGACAGCCCGACTCATCCCCAACATCGAACCATGGCTGAACAGGAAGCACGGCGAGGTCGATTACTACCTGACACAATTTCTGTCCGGTCACGGCTGCTTCCGTGCATTCCTAAACAAAATAGAGCAAAAAGAAAGCGCTATCTGCGTCTACTGCGGACGACGCGCACCACACTTTCTTCAAGTGCGATAGGTGGCAGGCACACCGACTAGAACTGGAGACCAAAATTGGCGAAATTACACCTGAAAATGTTGTGAACAAAATGCTGAAGAATCCAGATCACTGGCAGGCTGTAGCAGCATTCGCCAGAAAAATGATGACACAGAAGAAACGCGAAGAGGACGCCACAGAAACGTGACGTGAATACACACAAACTGATAGACGAACATCAAAAATGAAGAGACAAAACGCAGATAAGAAAGCTCGCCAGCTTAGAAAACGGTCCCGCTCTGAAGAATGCTGAAGAAGCGTGCAGGAGCGGATCACCAAGAGGAAAGGGGTGCATAGTTTTTAGTGGGTGCAACCCTCACACTACCTAGAGAAATGGCCACTAGGCTCTCTAGGTGTCTGTTAGAGATTTTCTAGTTTTCCCCTCAAGTAAAAGAAACTACTACTACTACTGCTGCTACTACTACTACTACTACTACTACTACTACTACTACTACTACTACTACTATTACTACTACTACTACCACTACCACTACCGCTACCACTACGGCTACCACTACCGTTACCCTACCGCTACCACTACTACTCCTACCGCTACCGCTATCACTACTACGCCTACCGCTACCGCTACCGCTACCGCTATACCCTACCGCTACCGCTACCGCTACCGCTACCGCTACCGCTACCGCTACCACTACTGCTACTGCTACTGCTACTGCTGCTGCGGCTGCTGCTGCTACTGCTGTTACTGCTGCTACTGCTGCTACTGCTGCTACTGCTGCTACTGCTACTACTACTACTACTACTACTACTACTACTACTTTTTTTGGCGTAATCGGCGTTTTCTAACCGAACGAGAGGCCGTGCTGAACCGCCCTTCTTACTGGCTTCGGAACCGCCGGTCTGGCATCGCGTCGGAGGCAGTGGGCTGTCTTTTAATTAGTGCCTTGCTTTTGTCGTGTATCCCTGTCCCCCGTCCATTGTGGTGATTAGGGGTTTGGGAGTTTACGTCTTGTGTCTTATTTGGTGCTGGTATTTCTAAATACAGTTTTGAGGGGTTTTGCTCTAGTCACTTTTGCTATCAATCAGTGTCTCTTTCGTCTTTTTCTTTTCTGCCTATAATGGTAGACAAATATTTGCTGATTTTGGTCCAGTTAGTTTTGCTTTCAATCATTTTGTTGATAATATTGTCCGCCGTCAGGTTTTCTCCCAGTTGTAGATTTATATTAAATCTATGTTGGTCCCATCTACTGCAGTGAAAAGCTGTGAGTTCTGCTGTGTCCGTTGCCTTGCAGTAACGGCAAAGATCGTCTATCGTTTTGCCAATTCTGTATGTGTATACTAAAAAATTACCATGCTCTGTCAAAAATTGGATGGTATGGTAACTTAGGTGTGCATGCTTGCGAGTCACCCAGGGCTTGATCTGCTTGATCAGGCGACATGTCCATGGAGCATTTGTCGTGTTGTCCCACTCGTTCTGCCACTTTTTATATGATTGTTCCCGGGTCTCCTCTTTTTTCATATTTTCCTCTTTCCTTCAAATAGTGTCTTACGTTTCTGGGCCAGAAAGTGGATTGGTATAAGCCCTGCTAGACCAATGCAGCTTCAGCGGAAACTGTTCTATATGCACATATAATTCGTAATGCCATTTTTCTTTGTGTCATGATTAGTTTTGCCTTATTATATTTAATTTGAGCTGATTCTGCCCAAATAGGTGCACCGTAGAGTAGTATATTGTGTATTACTGAGCTCATGATTTTTCTTTTTTCTTGGCTGGGGCCTCCGAATTATGGCATCAGTCTTCTGAGTGCGCCAATTGTCTTCGTTGCCTCTTCCGCGGTCATATTGCAGTGGTATTTAAAGGTCAATCTCTGGTCTATCACAACCCCAAGACATTTCACTGCTTTGGCCGTTTTTACTACTGCGTCATGAATCTTGAAGAATGCAGGTTTAGGTCTACCTTTTCCTGGCAAAAGTATGGTATGCCAGGGTTAACGAGTTTGCTTTCATCCATGTGTTCACTATATGTAGTGTTGCATTGAATGTGAGTTCTTCTATCGTTTCTGCTGTAATTACAATTGCTAGGTCATCTGCAAACGCGATAAGTGTCGTTCCTTCGGATGTCAGTTGTCGGAGGACTCCATCGTATATTACATTCCATAATGTTGGTCCCAGAACTGAACCCAGTGGAATCCCTGCTGTCATTTCTATTTCTTTGCTTTTTTCTACACTTATCACTCTTTGGGACAAATACGCACCAATGATATTAATAAGGTAGCATGCTATACCCCTATCGTCCATCTCTCTCATAATCCTAGACCAGGACGCACTATTGAATGCGTTTTTTACATCGAGGAGTATTAATGCGCATAACAGTCCTTGGTCGTTTGCCTTCTTAGCTATGCTAAGAACATTGTCAATAGCTCCATACGTAGATCTGTGTTTTCTGAAGCCATTCTGCCTATCGCTTAAGTTTCCCGTTCAACTGATTTCGTCATTTAGTCTTTGCGCACATGCTCATACAGCTTGCCGAGAGTATCCAGCAGGCATATAGGTCTGTAGCTCTTCAGTCCAGGTTTGGGTATAAGTAGTACCCTGACCTTTTTCCAGATACGTGGGAAGGTGCCTAGCCTCATTAATGTTTCTAAGGTACGCTTTGTGTACTCCATGTCCACATCGACCAGCATCTTCACTGCTTCCGGCGGTATTACGTCTGGTCCCGGGACTTTACCTTCTTTTAGTTTCTTGGCTGCGTGCTGGACCTCACTTTCTGTCAGGGCTGGGATTTCCTCGGTGTCGTTTTGGATATTCCATATTTTCTTAGTGTGTCGTGGGAAGATATATGAGTAGGATAGGAGATAGGAGTAGATGATATCCAGTCTTCTTTCTAGAGTCATATGTACTCTAGGCTCGATAACACGGAGTGTTTTCATGGCGATTCTATAGCCATCCCCCCACACATTCGCTTCAATATTCTGACATAGTTGAAGCTTCCGTTTTTGTTGGGCAATCACTTTAACGAGGTTCTTATAGAGATCTAATCACAATTCCCCCGAGGAATGTTTACTTTTTTGCCGTTGATATTTTCGTCTTGCGGCAATAAACCACCTTTCTTCGGGCGGAGAGTTCCGGGCCCCACCATGGAGGATCCATTTTGTTGGCTCTTGTAGCGATCTTGGAGTTTTTGCATGCTTTCTGTAACCGTTTCACGCACTCTATAGGTGTATGGTTGGACTTTCC
The DNA here is from genome assembly GCA_964035755.1 of Teleogryllus oceanicus. Taxonomy (NCBI): domain Eukaryota; kingdom Metazoa; phylum Arthropoda; class Insecta; order Orthoptera; family Gryllidae; genus Teleogryllus; species Teleogryllus oceanicus. The sequence goes on from CAXIVR010000001.1 coordinate 160,475,453, forward strand.
GGATGCACTGTCTTGTAGAGCACGTCGGAGTTGCGTTTTGTCAAGTTTTACCGACGGAGGGTAGGTTCTCAGTAATTGTTTGCTTTCTGCTATTCAGGCATTTTGAATGTTATGTACCTATGGTCGCTAGCTGTTTCTTCATCTAAGACCTTCCATTCTAAGATGCGGTTTGCCAGATTGTCAGAACAGAGTGCCTCTTACAAATGTGGGTTTTGTTCCTGTATTCATGACGGTTAGATTAAGTAGTAGTATTAGTAGTAGTAGTAGTAGTAGTAGTAGTAGAGTAGAGGGCAGAGAGACCACTACTCAACAACACTACCGCTGCTACATTGCTGCACTGCTGCGCTACTGCTGCTGCTACTGCTGCAGCTCACGCTGCGCTGCACTGCTCACTGCAGCTGCGCCTGCGCGCTGCTGCGCTGCACTGCTGCTGCCGCTCTGCCGCTGCTGCACGCTGCCGCTACACGCTGCACACAGCGCAGCAGCATGTGGCACATCGACTACTACTACTACAACACTACCATTACTACTACTACTCCTACTACTACTACTACTACTACTACTACTACTACTACTCTACTACTACTACTACTACTACTACTACTACTACTACTACTCTACTAATAATAATAATAATAATAATAATAATAATAATAATAATAATGCTAATAATGCTAATAATAATAAATTTTAAAAAGAGAAAGATTAACATTTCCAAAACTAGATATTTTCGTTACCGAATTATAGAAAACTTATTTATAACGGTAAACGAACGGATTGGTTTTTTCTTTATTGCTAACAAATAGAAACTCACCCTATGCTCTACTACCACTACAGGGAAAAGTAAAGCTCAACAAAACGTGCGCATAGTGAAGCTACATTTACGTCCAGAAGCAAATAAAAGGGCCATCTCAGCATTTGCTCAATGGATCAGGGAAACTGGACAAAAACCCGATCGAAATGTGAGTCATTGACTCGGAAGCTGGAGTACATTACTAGTTACAGGCATTTAAGTTTTTTTTAGAATTATACAAAGCAAATGTAAACTAATTCATTCTACTATATCATTGTTTTACAATTACTTACAATTAACTTGCAATAATCTAAAAATAATGTTAAAATACAAGTTACTCTACTATGATGGTAGAGGTATCTTTGTACAATATATCTTCTTAGGATCGAGAGCTGAGAATTTATTTAGGAATGGATGGAAAGGAAATTTATTTTTAATGCGAGTTCTGTAAGTTGGGTTTTGGCAGAGTCTTAGCGGGGTTAGCTTGGGTATATTTGGTATGTTTTGGAAGACGTGGGTGGATAAAAATATAACGTAGTTGGTCATCGGTTCTAACTGGAATTGTTTATGGAGTTGTGCATTGGAGACTCTCATGGGGCCTTCCGAATGCTGCGCAGGAACTGATTTTGGATTTCTTGCAATTTTTTGGTGTTTGATTTAGCTGCGCTGATCCAAACTGGGCATGCATATAATAATAGTGGTCGTATGATAATTTTGTATACAAGCAAGGCAGCATTGTAGGATAATTTAGCTAATTTATTTATTATGGTTTTAATTCGTGTAATTTAATTTTTGCTTTTATAACTTTAATGTCCATGTGATTTTTCCAATTGAGGCGTGTGTCGAAGAAAATATATTTTATAGGTTTGTTATGCGGATGCCATTGTACAGATTATTGATTAGTTGTGAGGGGGGTGGGGGGATGAATGGTCTTAGGGAAAATATTTTGGCTGCTGTTTTTACGGGTTGAGTTTCATTTTATTTTTGGTTGTCCAGCTGGCGATTTGGTTTAGGTATAACTGAAGTGTGATTTTTATTGTGTTTATGGAGGGACCTGATGAATATATAGCCGTGTCATCTGCAAATTGGACGATTTATATATCACTACTTTTTGGAAGGTTGGCTACGTTCAAGTTATAAAGAACGGGAAATAACGGGGAGCCGTGGGGCAGGCCAGCCTTAAACGCTTTTGGATTAGAGTGATGGTTATCGACTGTTCTGCAAAAGTTCTATTATTGAGGAAACTGGATATGATTTGTATAAGATAATGTAGATTGCCTATTTCTTTTATTTTATAGTTAAAAGCTTGGTGCTATGTTCTATCAAAGGCCTGTGTGATGTCGAGGATATTGCTATTGTATGATAGAGCTTTTGAAATGCCGTATGGATGTTTTCAGTGATTTTGAGTAGTTGGTGATGCGTGGATACATTTTCGTTGAATCCCATTTGTTCCATGGGTATGGCCTTTGTGTTAGGGAGATGGGTTTTGAAACGTTTTAATATTATTTTTTCTAATAGTTTGGATAGCGTGTGAAGCAAACTGATTGGTCGGTGTTAACTGTTAGTTAGAGATGCGATCTTGTTTGGTTTTTGCACCGGAAGAATGATTTGCATGTTTCCATGCTTGTAGAAAGTAACCTAGTCTGAGGCAGGAGTTGAAGATATTGGTCAAATATGCAATGGCTGTTCGGGAAAGGTTTTTTAATATTAAGTTATTAATTCAATCATATCCAGGGGCTTTCTTGACAGGTAATGATTTGATGATTTTATTTATTTATTTAGGTAATGTGAAGTGTATTTGATGATGTGGGGCATATGTATTTTCATATACTGTTTTACTATTTGTGAGATGACTAGGGTGCACTTTTGTATTATTTAGGGCGAAAGTGTATTAAAAGTTATTTGCTAGCTCTTCGGCATTCTGAGCAGGTGTACACACTTTTCCTGAGGGGGAGTCTAATGGGGGGATGGTATTCTTTTTCCTTAATATTTTCTCTGCGAGTTGCCAAAGAATTTGTTGTTAGTGTCTAGTGATTGAAGTAGTGTTTGAAATTGCTTATTGTTGAAGTTTTTGATTGATTTACGTGCAGTGTTTATTAAAATTTTGTGTGTTAAGTTAAAATTTTAGCCCTTGTGTGTTTAGTTGTGACCATAGTCTGCGGGTTTTATTTTTTTGATTTGTATTGGTTTCACCATTTCTGGAGGAAGTTTATATTGTTTATCATTGTTGGTACTCTTTGGTTTTAATTCGGCCTCTTTAATTGTGGTGTGTATTATGGTGGTTAGTTGGTTAATTGATTGCTCTATTTCTAGTGGTTGGAAAGAATTTTCAATTTAGATATTATTGTACTAGTTATCATTTGGAATTTTTTCCAGTCAACATTTAACGGATTTGGATTTGGTACTCGGGCGTGGGGTGGGGGTATTTGTTGTGGGTTATTAAGACCGGAATGTGATCCGAGTCAATTCGAATAATATAGTAGAATGTAGTTTTATTTTAGAGTTTGTGATTCCGATATCGAGGATATCGGGATTTCTTAAGAGATCATAGGGGATCTTGGGCGTATGTGGGGCCTGGAGGTGAAATTGTTGAAATAGCTTATTAATGTTATCGAAGTCTAGTTTATGATTTGGTGGATTGTATGCTGCAATTATAGTCCATATATATTATTTTCCATTTCTAGGTTAATGGCCACAGTTTCAATATTAACAGTACAAGTGATAATTATTGGGTAATGTTTAATATTTGTATTAATGGCTATTAGCACTCCTCCTCCTTTGATTAGGCTTCTGTCAGGTCTGTAAATTGAGTAGTTTGGGATATAATTTTTTCCCTTAAAGTGGGTTTCTGCGATGCAAATTATATCTATGCGGTGTGAAATTAGAAAGTGTATTAGTTCTGTTTTTTTTATTTGTTAGGCTATTAGAATTCCAATTGGCGCGAGTAAAATCTTTAGAGTGTTGTATTGCCATTATTGCCGTTAATGTAGGTGGCGAATGAATTTTGAATTGAGTTGATTGTGGTGGGTATAAGTGTGTTTATGGCATTGATTATATAAGATGAAATTGCATTAATTATTGTGTTTATAATGGAATTGTTGTGATGTGCTTCTGGGGGAAGGTTGGTTGGATTTGAATTGTTTATGGGATGTGGGACGGCCTTGGATGTGGTGCTACAAATATGAGTGAAGTTGTTGAGAATTGGTGTTCGGGGAAGAGAAGGGAAATCTGTTAGTTGGTAGTGGAGCGGATTGGTGGGATGAACTTTGATTTCTATTTTGGGGTTGTTTTCGTTGACAGTTTTTCTTTCTTCAATACATTCTTTTAGGTGGGGGCAACTGGAGTCTCTATTATTGGCCTTGTAGCTGCCATTACAGTTACGACATTTTGGTACTTGATCACAATTAGGACAAGTTAACGAGTAGTGATTACCCGAGCAAAAAGCGCAGCTAAGAGTAGTTGCAATTATTCTTTGTATGGTCATAATCCAGACACCGCTGGCACTGTGTAGGACCTTGGGGTTTTTCCTTGCTTCTGCATTAACTCTATGGTTACAAATTGACTTAATGGTTAGAATATTGTCTATTGGTTCTTGTCCTGAAAAAACAGTTGCTACTACTGGGATAGGTATGTTGTCTTTATGAAGTCTGGTGATTTTTATCAGAGAAGGAAAGCGTTGTTTTAGGTCTTGATATATTTCTTGGTCAGTAATTGATTGGTCGCCGTTCTTGAACACTAAAGAAATATTTTTATTCAACGGATCTTTGAAGGAGTGAAAACTACGATGAGTGTGAATTAAATACCTGATTAAGTTTCGAAAGTCTGTAGATGAGTTTGCACATATTTTTATTTTATTGCTCTTTTGATCTGCAATGAAGTTTGAAGTGACATTAGTTTCTAGTTCTTTGACGAATACATTGTAATTGGTGATGTCTGCTACTTTGATTGGTGGTATTTTACTGGGGGTTTCACTTTGATCACTAGGAAGGTCGTTAATACGAACGAATCTATTTTCAGTTGATTGCTTATGAAGTTCAATTAGAGGTTCGAACCTATTTTTGACCGGCACATTAATACAGAGTCAGATTTTGTATTTAAAGCGCTGTAACTATCGTGATTGCTACTAAAGTTTTTGGATTGTCGTTCTAAATCATTATCTGTCACTGACCTTTTCCGGGAGTCTGTGGAGTCTTTTTCGGTTGTAGCTGAACGGTTGAGGGTCGGCTGAGATGATTCGGTTTCTTGCCATCAGCGCCGGAGGTGATGTGTTGATTGATATTCTCCAACGTCACCTCCATTTTGTCTTCGGTGAAATGAGTTGAATTATCTCGGATGAGATTTTCCATTACCAAGCAATTTCCAATAACAAGCAATGCAGCACTTACGACTTGGCTTGTTGGAGGGTCATAGCTACATGCCATTCACTACACTGATTTGCACATGGTCGCACTTCACCGAAGTTATTTCGATGAACTATTTATCAGTAGCACTTGTATGGTTCCCTATTTTACTAGTTTATAAGTTAATATTGTCGCGATGTGACGCGTGACTCCCCGCCTCTCCGTTAAGTGGAGTGGCGAACTGCGAAGTAAAGGTTTATCGCAACAGATCTGTCAGGGTCGCACAGCAGAGCTCTAACTACCTCACGCCACCACTTTAGGACGAAGAATGAGGTAGTTTCTAAGGGCAGAAAGAGAGCCGCAGCTTCAGTGTCAATTTCGGGAAGGAAGATTGCTTCTTTCGTTGCTGCATCTGCTTCTTCATTGCCTTGGAAGCCTATATGAGTAGGAAGTCAAGCTATTGTAATGCGATATCCTTTAGGTGTGATAACGCTTTTCTTGGATTTCTTGGACCAGGGGATTTAAGGAATGTCGGTTGCGAACGGAGGATACAACAGATAGTGAGTCAGAAAAAATAACAATATCTGAGTTATATGGTCTTAGGATGCTAATTGAATTGAAATTGAATTTGCCTTATTTTACGTGGCGAGACTCAGGCCATGAGGCCTGCTCTTCCGTCTGACCACGCAAATTTCGTTACACTCCTTTCACCAATCATGGGAGAAAGAAGGTATTACTTGGGCGACGAAACAGGCGATTTGAATTTAGCTCAGAGGCGTCATTTAGGCTTGAGGATCTTTTACATGCAGTAAACGTACTAACATGGGACAGCCGGCTTTACTTCCCCTCCGAAGGAAGGCGTACGAAGGATTTTTTCGCCCATAAAAATCCACGGCTTCGACCGGGTTTGAACCCGCCAACTTGGGTGTAGCAGTCCGATACGCTAACCGCTAGACCACCGCTTCGTTTTTGATGAGATGAATCCCGACGACTTGGACCATTCGTAATTTATTGAGGGATTCTTACATTATAGTTGTGATTAAATTATTATATTTGCCGCTACAGAGAAGGGTGATATCATCAGCAAATAGAAATATTTTCACTGGGCTAAAACTCACTTCATTTTTGGCGATGAGAAATAATAACACTCTTAACACTAATCCTTGAGAAAGGCCATTTGACATCTCAACGTGCTGTGACGTTTTATCTTGAACACAGACTTGGAGAAATCTATGTTCAATAAAGTTCTTTATGAACGCAAACATATTGCCCTTGATTGGCAATGTAGAAATGATAAATAGAAGTCTAGATTTGTGGACCATTTCATAGGTCTTTTCGAGATCAAGCGAAACAACCATCGCTTGGTGGTGTATGCTAAGGGCATCACAGATTACAGAATCAATTCAGACTAAGTGGTCATTTGTGGAGCAAAAAGTTCTGAATCCACTTTGGAAAGGAGACAAGAGGCTTTTCGATTCTAATAACCATCGTAAACGGTAGCATACCATCTTCTCAAGAAGCGTACAAAGATTGCACGTTAAAGATATGGAGCGATTACTAGATGGATTGCATCTGTCCTTAGTGGGATTAAGAATCGGTATAAATATAGCTTCTTTCTATTGGCACCGAAAAGTCTGAGTTGAACATATGACATTATATATCTGAAGAAGATGGTCCAGGACCTTCACTGGTAGGTTTTTAAGAAAACTGTTGGGGTTGTTGTCAAGGTCCAGGGCAGAGTTGTTACATTTCTTCAACACATAAAGAAGCTCGTCCAAGGTGAAAATTATGTTGTAATGGTCATTGTTGAAACCAACCAATGAAGAAATAAAGTTTTGAGGCATAAGAAATTTCGATTCAAGAGTTTTCAAAAGCTCAGGATCGTAGTTGCAGTGGCTGGAATTCTTAGGACGCACGTAACAGCACGTAAATTGCTGGTGTCTTGAGGTTGTGAGTATTTATTATCGTTTAAGTCCATTAGCATGAATGGGCTGGAGTTCATCGGTGCGCCACTAATCCGCTTTAGCAACGCGTGTTATTTTCCGACTCCAGTGATATTGACGTTTTTCTTCCGAATTATGAAGGTTTCAAGGAAAATTTCATAACCTTGGACCCAAAACATCTTTGTGAATAGGACAGTCTTTCTGGCGATTAATAATAATAATAAAAAGAAGAAGAAGGAGAAGAAGAAATGAACGTCATTTTACTCTATTGAAACGTTTTTGAAGTAAGCAAATCGTGTTAGTAGGTAGAACGTATAGGCCTACTCATTTTTACCAAAACTTTCAAACGTGAATGTAACCTGAGTACATATTAAAAACATTAGTATTTAATCGCTTTTAATTTATAATGACCTTAAGAATTCCAAAGTACTAAATTAGTGAGACTATTAGTAATTTTGGGCAACCAGAATAAAAAGGAAAATTTGGTGAAATTTTAAAACATCATAGCTCTGTTAGTATTTGCTTGAGGAAAATAACTCATAAAGCAAATTTGCAGAGAATGTTATGACCTTCAAAAGTGTAGGTAACTAGTTTTGCGCTACGATCACAATTAAAATGTTATTACACAAAAACAAAACAAAAATGTCCGAAAAGGTTTTTTTTTAATTTTTGGCTATCAAAACTTTTCCCGAAGTATTTCAAGGTGGAAAACTTAGGGTTTTCTTCGTAACAATATAAATAAAATAATATCTTCTATCTCAACTTTTGACAGGCAAAATGTCTTATCGACTTATTAAACCTCTAACTTGTAAGCACTGCCTTCCCCTAGGATACGATATCTTGTTTCTCACCGTTTCGGACAATGCCATTTGAATCGTGCAATTGGTAACACTCCAGATGGTTTAAAAGGACGTGATGCTTGGCACAACACTTTGTCCAAAGAACAAGAATTTAATGAAGTCAACTGCAACAGCTGGCACGTTACTGTGCGTCTACCACCTTTTCCCTCCGTGATATTTACATTTCCATATTTCCATATGGTGGGAGGAGCAGGTAACACTGATGAGTTTCTACATAGGTAATTATTTATTTTTAAACAGATGTGAACGGAGGCTAAGTGAAAGGTTAAACATTTACAATATTATAAAATATATCAAGTCATTATTTCTTGCTCATTAATCTATAATCGTCGTAAAAAGCCCTCACGTCTCAAATGGTAGATTGAATTGAAATTAACCGGAATTTCAAAGAGGGTAGCGGAATAAGGTAGACAAATCTACCCCCAGGAGGTAAAACCTTTCATGTCGAAAATCGTAATTGAAGACTAAAAAAAACAACATGTTTTTCGCCGGATTTAAATTAATTATCCTGAGTACTCCGTACAAATAAAGAAATCGCGGTTTTTAGCATCTTTTATAAGTTTAATTTTTTTAACCACATTAAGCATATGAATATTAACTTAAATTATACTTGCAATTTTTTATAGATAAAGATGTTTGGAGAATATTTCTAGGCATTTATATCCGATTTTTACACTACAATCAACCAAAAAGAAGGGAAAAATATAATTTTTTTTACCAGAATACTTTCGTTGCTCTGATTTGACAGATTATTTAATAATAATGTTAACTCTTGTTTCTCTAGGCGGCACGCATATTAAAATGCCCTGAAATTATGCAAATCTTTTATGCAAAAGCAGTTTTCGTACCACAACTACGATTTACTTTCAGCACAAGAAAGAATATTTTTATGTAGCAACGGTTCTCTGAAAAATATATTTTAAATAATATTTTCACATCTCTTTAGCCTGTACTGTGTAAGAAGTATCATTGTAAATTGATTGAGAAGATGATTCTTATATCGATAGAGATTCTCACAGTTCCGACAGCCATTTCTGCTTCTTCCAGATGAGTAATGCCACGTCAAATCGCACAAAAAAGACCAAAATTTGACATTCATTTTCTTAATTATTTTAAATTTTTTTCTATTTATAATATGGATCAAATAAATTAACATGTGTATTTTAATTTTTTCTAACTATTATTTTCGGAAATATTGCATACTGAAATTTGTTAAAAATGACGGGCATTACTAAATAAAAATATCACATATTTGAATACACTAATTATAGAAATTCCGTTAAATTCATTCGAAACTTAAAAACATGTTTAATTTTTGAGATTTGAAATATTTAATTTCGTGAATTTTCATTTTTTTTAAAGAAAATTAAATATTTTTGTATATTGATGAGCAATTATTTTTAAAAAAATATTAATTAACGCAGTAGAGTATTGTTGACAACTCTAGAAAAAATCAAAGTAGGATCTCAGTAACTTTAAACAATATAAATGTTTTACGAACTAGTGTGAAGTAGACTGCTGTAAGAGTCGCGTTTCTTGCGTTATTGGCCGTCGTTTACTTTGGCTGAAGCAATAATTTAAGTATTTATTGAGGTGGTACAACTTCACGATTGTATTTGGGTATTGAATAAAAGATTCTTGACTCACGTTTTGAGTGACATTTTGAAATTTTCTAGTCCGTCACAACTCACTTCAAATATATGTACTCGCTTACCTTAGAACTCCTGAACGTCCGTCACAATGCACAGTTCTAATGCCTTACCGAATTTTCTTTCAGGTTTGGACAAAATTTTATTTTCTTCAGCCACTTTTTAGCCACTTTTATCATGTGTTCGATTTATGAGAAGTGTCTTTAAAAATTTAAATTTTGACAATTTTTTAAAATTGGAGATACAATAAAATTAAAAGACACTTCTCATAAATCGAACACATGATAAAAGTGGCTAAAAAGTGGCAGAAGAAAATAAAATGTCCAAACCTGAAAGAAAATTCGGTAAGGCATTAGAACTGTGCATTGTGACGTTTTGTGATCTGTTGAGCGAAAGGAATCGATAAGTTTCTTAATAATATCTTTACTGGCTGATTATTTAATTGATGTCGAAAGATTTTCAGCGTGAAAACATTAGTTCGCGGGTTCAAACCCGATCGAAGCCGTGGATTTTTAAAAGCGAAAAAATCCTTCGTACGCCTTTCTTCGGAGGGGAAGTGAAGCCGGCTGTCCCATGTTAGTAGATTTACTGCATGTAAAAGATCCTCGAGCCTAAATGAAGCCTCTAAGCTAAAGTAATACGTAGTTATACGTTCTCCCTAGTTAGAGAAAGGAGCGTAGCGACATGACCTGAGCCTCGCCACGTAAAATAAGGCATTCGTTCACTGTGTACTGTCTGACATTTCCCTTGGGGATATCGTTTTTTGTTGCAATTTTATTTCCTTGACGGGGGTTTCTCCTACTGCAATTCAAGTCTTGTTCATCTACTTTACATTCATTTCGCAGACATTACGAACTATCTGAAGAGCTTAAATTGTTATTTCCTTGATTCCCCTGTTTTCACTTTATTCACTGGACTTTCCGCTACTTTCGTTAATGACACGGAAGCCACTGATATCGGCGATCTCTTCACTAACTAAAAGCATTTTTGGAAGCCGACTTCCTTTTTTGTCATGAATCACAAATTCGCCAGTCTAATGACGCCTCCAAATCAAGTTTCCCTAGTAAATCGTGGTTTTTGCAACTTGGTGATTTTCTTTTCTTAAAATACTTTTCTTAATTGTCTACACATGATCACCACTCATGTTGTACAGAGAACATACGATTCACAGAAAAAATCTAGTCCTTTCTCTTTATCAGATGCGTATTGCGATTGATATTCAGAAACTTTTACTCAAGTCCCTGACATGAGTTCTTGACATGTGGTTTGTTGTATTTCACAAAATTCGTTTCGCTGTCACCCATCCCTTCTGGGAACAGAATGAGCATGTGAGTTACTAATATTTCTTCAACCCTTGATCCGGCAGAGGTAATTTTTTTCATTGTTCTTCAGCACTTGTATCAAATACTGATCGAACACAATTTTTGCAGGGCCAAGAAACGCACGCACGCATAATCACAATAGATTTTTTAGATCTGTACGTGTTCAGTGCCCACTGTTTTTCTTGTTGTGTTTTGTAGAAAGTTGAAGAAGAAATACGCCTATAGTTTTCCATTTTTTTATCTGAGCGTGTTCATATAGAAATTTTCATTTTTTAAATAATTACAATTTCTTAATGATACACTTATTTTTTGAGAAACTAATTTACAAAGGAATAAAATACACATATCAATGTATTAAAGAAATCAAATCAGGAATTTTTATGTTAAGTACATTCGGAGCATCAATCAATCATATTTTGCGAAGTACGCGTAAATTCCAAAATTTGATATACGCATAACTATATCCTGAAAATCCTGACGGCGGCAGGATTTTCGACACTAGCTTTTCAGCTAAGTCGAATTCAGTCGCTGTCTGGAGGAGAATTCTAGCGTCCGGCTGCTCTGATCGGTAGTTATACGTGGTTTCTCAGATCAACACCAGGCGAATGCCGGAGCAGTACCGTAACAAACGGGCCACGGATCGCGCGCGATCCGTCCTCCCTCTTCCTTGTCCTATCCTCTCCCCTTACACACACACTTACACTAATATGCACTACACTACCACATACTCCGGGAGACCGGTCGGGAGCTTGTCCCGACTGGGGCGGTGCCCCGCTGGTGGGAGAGTCCTGGTTAGTGGGAAACCCCGACGGTAGGTCGGCGCCGGATCGCGCCATCCAGCGGGGGAAGATCCCCGCCATTTCCCGAGAAAAGAAACATGCACTACACTAACGGGACTAATGACCAAAGCAGTTGACTTGCCCGGAAACCCGGAAAATCAATCAATCTTTTTGTGACGACCAGATTTAATAAAAGAAATGTCATATCAAAAAAAACTGTCAATTCTTGTGCGATTTGACGTGGAATGGCTCATATTTGAATTCGTTTCGCTGTCACCCATCCATTCTGGGGGCAAAGTGAACTTCTGAAATACTAATGACTATTGAAACCCTAATCAGGCAGATGGTTATTCTTTTTATAGTTCTTCAGCTATTGGATGAAAGACTGACCAAACACAATTCGTTGGTGCATGGGAAGGCACAGTGCGCCTTCATACTTATAATTTATTTTCTACAACTGTATGTGTGGAGTGTCCACTTTTTTCCTTGATGTATTTTATAGAAAATTTAACAAAGAATGCGCCTATATTTTTTAAAATTTTATCTCATCGTGTATATATAGAAATTTTCAATTTTTGAAAAAAAATAAATTTTTTTAAATGGAATATTTATTATTTGAAAAATTGATTTATACAGGAATAAAATACATATTTCAAAGTATTAAATGAAACAAACAAGAAATTGTTCGAACAATTGATCATATTTTGTGAATGAAGTAAGTGTATTATATAATTCAAAAATTTAATTTAGGCGTAAGTACACAAATAATAAATTTTCAGGCAAATAAAAAAAACATGTGTCTCTTTCTTTGATGTCCAGATTTCAGAAAAAATGTCGTACATTTAAAAAAAAAGTCGTGTCAACTCTTGTGCGATTTGACGTGAAATGGTTCATCTCTCTGAATCTTGCTATATGAAAGTAAATGATAAACAATCTACACCCTTCAATGTGTCTAATGTAGATGTGATGTGTGTGAAATTATGTCGTAGATGTGGGTGGCAGAATTTTAGCATACGAAGACAGTGGATGCGGACAGTGCATCTGATGATAGTGAATGTGTAGATGGTAAATCTGCACATTGCTATGTAGAACCAAATGGCTTGTTTCCCAAATCTGGAGCCTATATCCAAAAAATTGGTGAGTACATCATGAAGTGAATACTTAACGTACGTTTAACAGCATTACAAATATTATTTAACATTATTTGTTACATTGCTCTATTTTTTTAAAAACTCATTATTTTTAATTAAAATCTTAATTCATTCAACATTCAAATTACAATAGGTTATAATATTATTTTTACAATTTTTTTCATTATGTATCTTTTCTAATAAACAGAAAACAGAAAAACTTCGAATATTATTTAAACAAAACCTAATTTTAAGAAAATAATAAGAAACTACTAAGTTAATGTTTTATTTATATTGCACTGTCGGGTGCAAATAAAAGATAGAAAGTTAAAATGTTGGGAAACTGTAGAAAATTTACAGGACTACAATTTGTATTTAGTCCTTTCTATGATCTGCCTCAGAACATGAAATATTCTTTAAAAAATGAAGGAAAAAACCTATTTTTTCTACTTTTGTATTCTTTTTTGTTGATTGTAAGGGTCAAAATCTGATATAAATGCCTGAAAAAAATTCTTGAAACATCTTTATCATCTATAGAAAATTGCAAGGATAATGTAAGATAATGTAAATCTATATTCATTAGCGTAAAAATTTAAACTTATACAAGCTAAAAACAATTTCATTTGTACGAAATACTCAGGGTAAATTGATTTAAATACAGCGAAAAACTTGTTTTTTACATTTCAATGACGATTTTCTACACAAAACTATTTTATTCCCGAAGACAGATTTTCATATCTTATTTCGCTACCCCTTGTGGTGTAATTGCTGTGAACGTTTTAGGCCCTAGCGTAGTTCACAAACAGTAGACTCTCTCTCTTCTCTATCTCCTCTCTGTCTCCTTTCTCTCTTTCCCCGCTCATTAAGAAGCACGTGAGTAAACAAACAGTCTGAATATGCTGCCAACAACGGGACGCCTACATTTTGGTGTTTAGAAAATAATGTTTAAATGCTTTCCACATAAATGTTACTCAGAGCAATATTTAAATTGCAAAACCAACAATAACACGAACATGACCATCACTTTAATCATGGCAGGTAATATGCTCCTTTTTAAAATTAAAAACCATGTTATTGCACGATGTTACTTCGCTACAAATGTGTTGGGGGAAAAATAACTGCAATAACTTGTCGCAGATGTGTTACGACGTTCTCAGAGGAGAGCGTTGGAATTCAATAATATAATTATTCCTGGTTTTTACTTTTGACCTGTGTAAGAAAGGGAGTAAATTAAATCAAGTGTCCAACGATGAACAGAGCGCGAAGGAAGAAAGGCGGGATGGGAGCAGGTCAGAAGCCGCGTGGTGGAAGCGAGGAGCGTGGGGTGCGGGCCGCGAGGCGGATGGTATTTAGGCGCGCGGGGCCGGGGGCGGGGGCGCGGCGGTGAGGGGCGGGGGGCGGGGGGAGGGGAGGTCGATCGCTGTGGTGACACGCCACGGAGTGGGGGGGGGCGCCGCAGTGCAGGCTTTGATGGACGCCCTCGGCCGCCGGCTGGGCGCTGTATCCACTCTCAGATCTCCGCCACTAGTACTAATGAGGGCTGATTGTTTCAGAATGTATAATATATGGACGTGATTAGGCTGCCTCGTGCGTTCGAAAAGAAGACGTGAAAAGAGTGGCGTAGAGATAAGCAAGAAATCGGAAACGTAGCCATCCACACTTCACAGGCACATTAAAAAAGTCCCTCTCACAGACCAAAGGCCAATAAAACTGCCACCAATTAAAAGATAGACGAAGGCTTCCAATAACTTTAAGATATACTGCCTGCTTCGTAGAGCTTTAAGAGTTCTTGTCTAAAGCTACCTAGCCCAGTTGTCCTTGTATAAAGTCTCCCGAAAGGGGGACCATGTTCCTGCGGCAACATGTGATGAGTTGGTGGGTGTCGCCGTCGACTGGCCAGTTGTGGCGCAGCCCTCACGGCCGCCGTGCCCGTCCTCGTCCCCGTCCTCCGTCCGTCGTCGCTCGACGCCTACATCACCGTCGCCGATGCAGCCACTGCCCGCGACATCGGCGCTCCACACTCACGACAACACTTTCGATGCGTAGTCGCAATCGCCTTTGCTCCCTCTGCGTACTCCACAGTCTTGTCATCGTTGCTTATCAGTACGGGGTCAATTTCGATGGCCTAAAACTTCCCCAAAAATAATCAATAAAATGCTCTTAAAATGTTTTTAAAAGTGCCCTAAAAGCAAAGAAAAATTACGTAAAAAATTTGATCAAAACTAGTCCAGATGAACAACTGAAGCTGCTGGATATATTACTGATGTAATCTAGTCTTCCTTCCGTTCAAGTGAACTCAGCTTGCAAACTTTTCATTTTGACGCTTCTTTACCAGGAAATACCTGTCTTTATCATCTCGAAATCGGGACGTATGGGGGAGAATATTTCTTGCATCTCGTAAATATTGTTTGAAGCAAGTACCATTAAAATATTACAATCAATGAAATCGGCGAAAAACGCTGTCAAAATTACGGGAAAAGTTAAAAAGGACTTATGAGTCAAAATCGAAGAAAATGCAAAACTCGAGGTGCTAGAACAGCACATACCTTCACGCCATTGGTAGTGGAAATAAAATATTTTCAAGCAAAAATTAAATAGTTTCAAGCAGTAGATTTTTTATTCAAAATTTTGGAAGAAAATATATTTCTGACTTTGAATACAGTTTATAAGGTATGCAGTGTATTCACGAACATATGGTATCAGTTTTTTAGCCTTACAATATTCTTCGTAAGCAGTATGCGAGAAAGTACAATAATTAAAAGTTAATAAATAATACGATACTAACAGCGTTGGAAAACAAATGCAATAAATCGAAAAATATATAATAGTAATTAATAAACACTATGGTCTTGTAATATGCTACATATATATATATGTATATATATATATATATAAACGTTTTAACGTATTTACTTTTTTAAAACTTTTATTTTTTTAACTACGCGTTCAACTGAACCCTTTCGGGTGCTTTAAGTGAACATACATTAAAAATAAATTAATTTGTTGGGATATCCTCAGGCGAAAGTGGTACGTAAGGCGTACCCCTCAGTTATAAATTCTATTTTCATAATTTTTGGAATTTGTAGGCGTGCGTCAGAATGTCAGGTGTTGAATGAGAGTAGGTGATGGTAGATGAGAGTGGAAGTCTGCATTGCTATGGAGAGTGGAAGAGGTATTTCGGAAAGCGAGATGGATGCGAATGAGGAGATTTGATATATATATATATATATATATATATATATATATAAGAGAGAGAGAGAGAGAGAGAGAGAGAAATAGATACAAACATGGATAGATAGATAGATAGATAGATAGATAGATACATAGATAGATAGATAGATAGATAGATAGATAGTTAACTTACATTAAAGTCGTAACAAATTAGCTTAATAATATTTTTGAAATGACAGGGTTGGATTGATTGATTGATTTTTCATGTTTCCGGACATGTGAATTGCTTTGGTCATTAGTCCCGTTAGTGTAGTACATGTTTTTTCTCGGTAGATGGCGGTGATCTTCCCCCGCTGGATAGCGAGATCCGGCGCCGACCTACCGTTGGCTAGTGGGGTTTCCCCCTACCCAGGACACTCCCACCAACGGGGCACAGCCCCAACCGAGACAAGCTCTAAGCTCCAGACTGGTCTCCCGGAATATGTGGTAGTGTAGTGCATGTTAGTGTAAGTGTATGTGTAAAGGGAGAGGATAGGACAAGGAAGAGGAAGGAAAGATCGCGCGTGGTCCGTGGGCTGTTTGGTACGGTGCTGCTCCGGCATTCGCCTGGTGGTGATCGGAGAAACCACGGAAAACTACCGATCAGAGCAGGCGGCCTCTGGAATTCTCCTCCAGACAGCGACTGAATTCGACCTAGCTGAAAAGCTAGTGTCGAAAATCCTGCCGCCGTCGGGTCTCGAACCTAGGACCTCCCGGTCAGAGGCGCTGCAGTGACATCAGTTGATGCACTGAGCTACCGCTCCCGGTACGGAGTTGGACATTTATTGTTTCGGGAATATTCTAGAAATAATTGCTTACTATCGTCCACCGGCTAGTAATTACGAAATCATGGCGAGATACACGAAACAACAAAAAAAATTACGTAGCCATCCTGTAGTTATTGCCCGAGATTTAAATCTTCCAGACCCAAATTGGAAAGTATGCATATGCGATGGAAACGTGCAGTAACTCGGCAATAGACTGGTCTGGGACAACGGATTAGCGCAGGTAGTAGACCAGCCGACTTGCCAGGACTCGCTTCCAGATATTTGCCTCGTTAGTCCGAAAGGCTTATTCTTATCGTGCGACGTCATAGAAGGTGAAAGTGATCATAAATTAGTTCTTGTCAACTAGACTTAAGTACTTCAAAAAAGTATTAACACCTGGTTTCCTGTGAGGGAATACAAGAAAACGAATGTAGAAGGCCTTCAAAATTACTTAAGGGAGCAATGCGATGAGTTTCTTAGAATAGGAAGGGGGATGGAAGAAATATGGCAAGGATTTAAAATCATTCTTGAAAATACCGTGCCATGTCAATTGTTGAAAAGAAACCCCGACTCAGAAAATTATAATGCAAAGATTAGACTTTGAAAGAAAAGCCACAAAGGCGTTTAGTAACAGGCAGATTAGTGGCTACCACATGGCATTATTTCGAAGTTATTCGAAAAGCGTTAGAGATAAATACAAATATTGATTTTTAAGCAGAAAACTAACTGTACACAGATGCCAACGTTATCAGATAGAAATTATTTTATATCTACGTTAGTATTCTATGGAAAAGAATAAAATTAATGAAAAGCGGAAAATCTTGAGGCCCAGATTCTATTTCTACGGTCATCATTAAATTAGGTGGAGAGGCTATAGTGCCGTACCTAATTAGATTATTTAATGTTTCTATCAATAACGTTTGCGTACCAGAGGACTGGAAGTTAGCACTCGTAGTATGCGTTTTTAAAAGCGGCGATAAAACAGTACTTAGTATCTATAGACCCATAAGTCTCACATCAGTCGTATGCAAACTCATGGAACAACTAATTACTAACGACATCCGGAAAGAATGGGAAGGCAAGGAATGGCAGTATCAAGGTCAGCATAGTTTCAGAACGGTTTCTCTTCGAAAGTCAGCTTGTCTCACTTCTACAGAACTAGCCGAAAAAATTGATGAAGTGAAGGTGACGCATATAATATATCTTGCCAAAGCTTTTGATGTAGTTCCACACGATCGTTTTGTAAACAAATTAAAAGATTCGGGTATAGACACTAGGGTGGTGGCTTGGATATGCGAACTATTATGTAATAGAAAACAGAAGGTTCGAATCGGAAGATATCTATCAACCCCCGCCTGTGATACGTCCGGAATTCCACAAGGAAGAGTCTTTGGACCTCTCATGTTTCTCGCCTTCGTGAATGTTTTGCCAAAAAAATTAGCTCCAAATGTAAGACTCTTTGCTGATGACTGAATCATCTATTGGGTTATCAAATCAGAGAAGGACGTAGATATTTTTCAGGGAGACACAGACAAATTACACTCCTGGGCAGAAACAAACGGCATGGAAATAAATAGCTCAAAGATTGAAGCCATTATGTTTGGTAGGGGTCGAAGTTATGGTGAAACTATTTACAAATTGATCAACAATTCATATCTACAGTCACGTCTTGCAAATATTTAGAAGTACAATTAGACATAAAATTGAGATAGGAAAATGAAGTAAATTTCGTTGTTGGGAAATCCTGGAGATCCTTACATTTCGATATGCGGATCCTATAGAAGAGTATACTGAGAGGTAAAGAATTAGCTTATATGTCACTAATGCGACGTCTTAAAATATGGTGCGGTATGTAGGGACCCGTACAGAATATCGCAGCAAGATAATTTAGAAAAGGTCCAGCGTAGTGCATCAAAATTTACTTTCAGGGATACAAAAAAAAAAGGTGTATGGGAGTCACTCGAAAGAATGCGGATTAAGTTGGGACTCTATACTATGTACTACAAAGCATACACAGCATATCCTTTTTGAAATGAAATTCACCGCCTACTAGGAAAACCTAAATACTTCGTAGAGCGGATCACGTGTACAAAATTAAGACAAGAATACAGAAAACTGACGTCGAGAAATTTTCATTTACAAACCGAACAATTAGAAACTGAAACAGTTTGCCTGCGACAATCTTAGAACGCTTTCCTCAGAGCTTGGACAAGTTTAAAATAAGTTAGTTGTCTAGCCTATTATATGTCGATGTATCTATTGTATATAATTATATGTCGATGTATATATTGTCTAGCTGATTATAGGTCAATGTATCAATGTTAAATTTCTACTGTTAAATTAGTATTTACAATTAGGTAAGTTATTTAATTGTTAGTATTAGTAGGATTTGTAGTAGTATTGTTGTTATTATTATTATTATTATTATTATTACTATTATTATTATCATTATCATCTTATTACTATTTATGTAGTGCAGCGCAGTGTTGTGTTATAAAGGGGAGGGACAGAAATGCGGAAGAAATGCGTCACAGTTGAGTGTTTTGCAGCGCAGTGAAGCGAAGTGGAGTAAGGCTTGTGCCGTGATATTATGTACTATTTATTCTTATTTATTGTTTTTTAATTAACTACTTTTTGTAAGTTATTGTTAGTCAATGTAAGCTTAATGCTAGTAAATTTAAGATATTGTACCACCAAGTTATGGCACTTAATTGCAGAATTAATAATAAATCTAAATCTAAAATAAACAAAACTATATAGTGCTGAATCCGTTCACGGAGAGGAATTTCTGTTACTGAGAAGAATGATTTTGGATATTTTTGCTTTAGTTTTAGTTAATAAGTATTGAATATGTTGCTTCCAAGTAAGTCTTTTCTCTAGTACCACACCCAAAGTAATTGGGTCGATACTTAAATATGCATCAGCTGGATGGAACCCAAACCCAGTAGGTCATATTGAAGAGTTAGAAAAAATTCAAAAGATGGCAATCAAATTCATAGAGTATTTTCGGGTAGTTCAAATCCACCAAAACCTATAATGGCCGAAGTGTGCGAAGAAAGAAGCCAGGTTGTGCTGCATCTTCAAGGCGTACTGTAAGTCACCTGCGTGGGCAGAAATAACGAAACGACTAGACACCCCTTTGAGAATTGGGAGAAACGACCACAAATGCAAAATACAAAGTAGAGATCAAAGATCCGAAGTAGAGAAATATTCATTTATAAATCGTAAAATTAAAAATTGGATTGAAATACCTTCAGCTGTCGAAGTGCCTCTGTTGATGTTTTCAAAACAAGGCTGAATAAGTACGTGTTGTGGAAGTGTAGGTGGAGTAGTATAGATAACGTGCGGTGTAGTGCAGTGCTGTGTACAGCTACAATGCATAACCGAAGAAAGATAAGCTGAAAGTGAAGTGACAGAGTGGATAGGGAACTAATTCGGATGCTTAAAGAGCAAATTTTAAGAATTCACATTGTGATTCTTAATTTAAAAAGGAACAGAAATTATGACTGTGTATCTAAGTGTGGATGTTCATTATAATGTATATGTATATCTATGCATATGTGTCTTAAGTATGTGTTTGTTTATGTTTATGTAGGCATGCCTACTATGTAGGGTCTGTGTGTGTTCGGTTTTACGTGTACGAGCGAGTGAACATTCATGTAAAAGGTTGTGTGTATACATGTATGCATATGTATGTAATTGTATGTGTATTTATATGTATGTAGTAGGAGAAGTTGTAATTTCTTTTAATGTGCTGTTTTGTAAAGTGTTTTTGTGCTGTAATTGTCTTTGTATTGAAAATGTACCCGTAGATGAATTGTAAATCTGCTTATGGTTAACACCTCACATACAGCCAATTGTAGCGTAGTGTAGAGAAAGTTATGTAATGCTGCGGAAAATCAATGTCGATATTTCAACGGAAGTACACGTTTTGGGGTCCCCTGATACCGAAATAGTGTTTTTTTGAAAACGTCCGTCCGTCTGGCTGGCTGTCCGTCTATCTGTCCGTCTGCCTGTCCGTCTATCTGTCTCTCCGTCTGTCTGTCTGTCCGTCTGTCACTCAGCCTGTCTGTCTGTCCGTCTCTGTCCACCTGTCTGTCCGTGTGTCTGTCCGTCGTCCCGTCTGTCCGTCTGTCCGTCTGTCCGTCTGTCCGTCTGTCCGTCTGTCCGTCTGTCCGTCTGTCCGTCTGTCCGCCTGTCCGTCTGTCCGTCTGCCCGTCTGCCCGTCTGCCCGTCTGCCCGTCTGTCCGTCTGTCCGTCTTTCCATCTGTCAGTCCGTTTGTCTGTCCGTCTGTCTGTCCTTCTTTCTGTCAGTGTGTGTCCGTCTCTCTGTCCGTCTGTCTGTCCGTCTGTGTGTCCGTCTAGCACCAACACATTATTGCATTTGTGAGTGGAAGTGCTTCAAATGACTTTATATGACGTTTTTACGTCATATTAAACAGTGCCATTAGCACTTTCCATTCGAAAAATTTAAAGAAAAAAATTGGCGCCATTTCTAACACCGAAAATAGGATCTATGCCATTTTTATAAGTGTATTTAACTCTAATCTTACAAAGAAATTTAAAAAAATAATTTGGAGCAATTTTTGAGAAAATTTTGAAAATGTCCCTAGGGTTTCATATAAAGCCACCCCAAAAAATTAATGAATGTTTATCAAAATCGCTGATGTGAGGTGAAGCTCCCTCACAAAATCGCAGAGCCGAAAATGAGACTAGCACCGTATTTTTGCCGTCCCTTATTACATATGTGGAGAAAATGTAAAGAAAAAATTTGGAGCGCTTTTGGAGAAAAAAAATAGAAATTGCGAAAAGTGCAGCCGAATAAGGTGGTGAAAAGTGCCCCCAAACCAAATCGGATGCTCTGCTCATATGAAAGGGAATACAAAATGACGTAGATTCACAAAAACTCAGCCTCCTAGGGCAATCTGTTGCAGATACAACGAGAAACGTGTTTTGCATGTTTGATTTTTTCCAAGCATCTATTGTGTGTATCAGGCTGAAAAAAGTTGCAGAGATGGGGAAACATAGTTTAATTTGAAGGTATTCTTGTCAACGAATATTGACGACAAATTCATACAGAAAAAAAAAATGAAATTCATATTCTTCGTGATCACGTTGGAGTACTGTCAATTTTCCCCCTAAAATGAGTCTTATACCATTCAATAACATATATTTCTTTCCGATTTTTAAACAATGTGGATGGTAGTGAAAAAAATTAAAACCAATTTTTTCATTAAATTTAATTTGCGCCAAACTGTGATTAGAAAAACTTGTTTCACCAATGTTTAAACAGTTTATATTATAATTATTGAATTTCTTGCTTACCAGTAAGATTTGGAACTTTTGCTGACAAATGTCAAGCACATTTGTCCCACACAGGGATTTTAATATGATGAATGTGTTGTAGCAGGAAAGTATTGAGGATTCCAGGAACTATATTGAAAGTCATTTGAAGTATTTGTATTCACAAATAGAATTAATGTAGATAAATATACCGAATGTGTCTGTATATGCTTTCCCAATTTGCAACTTTTAAACATTTTTCAACTCTGTTATTCGATTTCTGAAACGTATGTCACGACATCCTTTTTTGTACACATACATTGTTACCTTTCTGTGCATCTGTATGAACCGATGTAAGTAAACTAATCAATCAACATTAAATTTTAATTCTTTGTAAACACTACCCGTGGGACCAACTTAGATACCCCTATAGATTCCAAAGTTATTATTACTTACTTACCTTATTAATTATATTTACGCTTGACTCATATTAGATGAGTATATCGCATGTTTCCTTGAGATGATCGAGCTAATTAACTGGTGTGTCCGAATGTGCTCCTAGAAGCGAAGCTTCCCTGGATCGAGCCTTGGTCGTGCATTATTATTTGTCGTGTTGCCCCAGAAAATAATTCAGAATTCCAGAAAATTTATTGAATTCTATTTAATGCTATCGTAATCGCAAATATTAATCAAGACAAATAAACTGGAAGTGTATGTTATTTTCGAATATTCAATTTTTAAACAATTTTCCACATCTCCAGTTGGATTTGTAAAACTTTTGTACCATCAAATCAATTCAATGTCTTTCTGCTGTTATGACTATTATACAAGTTCTAACAGTCTGTATAACGCGGTGGAACGAATTGGTTAAATGTCGGGTACGGGCTCAACGTTTAAGAGAGAACGAGCCGTGGTTCGAGCCTGGCTTCGGGATATTTCTTTGTTACAATTCTCAGTTGCCGTAGAAAACAATTGAGAATTCTAGAAATTCTTTTGAACATTTTTTGAAGCAATTCTACTCACATATACAATCTATTAAGATACTAAATAAACTGAAAGTGTCTGTATGCGATTTTCCTCTTGTGAACATGTAAATAAATTTTCAACTCTCTTGTTAGATTTGTAAAACATAAAATCAATTGTTGACTTTTAATGAATCTGTAGGAACCGATTTAAGTAAACTAATCAATCAGTCAACATGCAATTTAAATTTAATATGTACACTACCCATGTGACCGACTTATATATCCTTAATGGCTGACCGGGCAAGGTGCAGGGCATCAAGTAATTTTGTAGTGCCCCTGACTGAGAGATGTTAGGTTAGAGTCATGTCGATGGCAGTATTTTCAACACTAGCCGGATAGCTTGGTCGACTCCTGTCGTTGTGTGGGAAAGAATTCTACCGGCTGGCTGCTTTGATCTGTAGCTTCCCGTGGTTTCACTGATCAACATCAGGCCAATTGACGGACCAAATAGACTGCGTGCGATCTCTTCTTCCCATTCCTCATCTTATCCTATCCTTTACTATATCCTATCCTTACATACACTTACAAGCATCACACTACCACACATGCCAGAAGACCGGTCGTGATCTTAGAGCTTGTCCCGGCTCACGGTGGTGCATTTTCCCGAAATCCTGGCTAAAACCTCAAAAATGAAATCACGTTTACTGAACTTTTGCAAAACTGCGACACACTATACTTGGGGGCATCTGTTTCTGCCCACTTCGTGTCTCTGGGTCAATTCCCTGGCAGTCACCCGAACGGCGTTCGTCTACCGAACGTGGTACTCTGCAGTGACAGAGTAACACAGGGAGACTGTTTTTATTTGTAAGAGGTGGCCATACTAAGTTGTGCAGAGAAAGCTGGCAGCATGGATTCTCTTCCTGAAGGTTTGTACAGTATTTTCTTGTTTGTTTTATAATGCATTAATGCATAGTACCGACGTGGGAGGAAATATTAAAATGCATCAAATTAATACAATCATTTTAATTACTCGTAAGTTCACGTAGACTGAAAGTTACCAATTTCGCGGAATTCCGCAATGTTTTTAATTTCATTTACTAGCCGAATCTTTCCTCTTTCGAATCCAGTTATAAAATCATGCCTCAACTTGCCTCATTAGTAAGTACAAAGAATTAACTTTTCGTCGAGCACGCATTACCGCGGAATATGACTCGTCGATTTCCGTCTTGAGAACGGGAATTGCTTTTACAACGCAATTCCTAGGGGGGAAATTTGATTTTTTTATTGAAATAACAAATTTACTCAATATTATAAACAAAAAATGAATATTTTTAATTTTTGTAATAGATTATGACTATTCACTAATATTACATGGATTACTACATTTTATTTGATGAAAAATTTTACATTAAGTAATATTTACATAATATGTCTCATCACAGCTCGTCCTCAGGAAGGGTGTGCGCTCGATGAAAGGTCAAATACGTACGTGATATCAAAGAAACTAATCGTAACACTTTTTAAATGTTTAAAAATTATATCAAAAATACTATTGATCGGAAAGTAATATTTATTTACTTAACTACTGAGTTACACTTCAAAAATTATTTATATTACATCGTTATTGTTGTACAATTAATATTATATAGTTTTTAATGAAATAATACTGTAACTACAGTTTCAATATGGATTAGAAACTCATTTAAATGCAATTCAAATAAAAAATGGTTCTGAATGTAGAGCTTTCCAAACAGGATAATGATAATAGCAACGATAGTAATTCAACAAGACGCTTTTTTGAGAAATCTAAAAATTCCTCAGAAATAACGGGAATAGATGAGGGTATAATTAACAGATTTACAAAAGTTTTTATTGACAATGTTCAGTGGATACGCCATCAGCATTACATTTTTTAGTAGTACGCACTGGAAACTACCAAGAAATGTGTTTCCAAATATTCATGGTATTACTTGCTTGCCTAGAATCGATTCACAAAGCACAAAGATATAAGACGGTATGCAGAAGGATTCTAGCGAACATGTTCAGGACTGCGCACAATCCAGGACATGTTTAATCGCCTGTTGAGATCTTCTGTTTCTTTTATTTCCAGCTTGAGGGATCTTCCCAAAAGAAAGTTAAAATTCTTGAACAAATATGCTTTGCCTCATTTGCCTGGACCCAATGTTACCGAAAGGGAGAAATGTGTCCTTCTGAAAAATGTGCTCTTCCTTTCCAGTTCTTCGGATACTGTATATGAATTTTCTCTGGCAGAGGGCATGATATGGCATTAATACCATGCTTATTTTGCCAAATGTTATCAATTAATATATAAGTAATCCCTACGGTTTTGTAAACTCAATTTTGTGAATTGATAAAATTTAACCAAGTTTATATAGAAAAATATATATTTATATTTCACAGTGCATTATTCTGCTATTATGTTCCCAGCTTCCTTACATAATAAAGATAATCCAAAATAATTTTGGTCGTCGTAGAAAACATACTAGAGCTCTCAGAGGTTTTGGCCAGGAAGTCGCCAAAATGTACCATTGTCCGGCGGAGGATACTCTTTCAGTGGGAAGCACCTGGTTGGAAAAAATCCCGCTAGCCTACGGTAGGTCGGCGCCGGTTTTAGCCATCAAGGGCGGCAAGATCACCGCTACCTCCCGAGCAAAACCATTTACTACACTTACAGAACATATGATCTTAGGCGTTGGCGCGCCCAGAATCACTATCAATCAATCATCGAATCAACCTTACAACTGTCAGTCCGTCTGGGTACCCCTGTAGCTCCTAAATCATTCTGCCGATTTTCTCCAAAATTGATACTGAACGGACTTGAGACATTGGGAGTTTGTAATGGATATTTTGATTGTTGAAGGTTTTTTACATGAAGCATTTACCTTTTTATGCCTCTGCCCGACTTCGATTTATTCAGCTATCGTGTGGTGTAGTGGTATGAGTGACGACCAGTTCAATATGAGGATCTGAAAGAGTGTCTAAGAGTGGAAAAACAATTGCTGGTTAAAAACACTTTTATTGCGTATGCGGTAGTATAATATTGCGTATCATTTACAAACAATGCGAGAAAGTATGTGCTTTGGAAGCATCTCTAGTTTTGACATGGTGCACTGCTCCTACCAATTTGAACAACACACGGTTGATATTGTACAGCAGACCGCATGTCTTGAACACTTAGATTGAACTCATTTGTACACATAAATCTCACAACGTGAACATTTCTCTACCCAGAGCACATTCTACATATGATTCACCTTTGTTCCCGCACACTCTATATACACTCTATATTGCAACGTCGTTCATTTCGTTTTTCATTCGTACATTTAAGGGCTGTTAAAATCTCCTTCATGGTATTTATTTATTTATTTATTTTACGGCAAAAAGAGTTAAAAACAGTGTGTAATGTGCTACGGGGAGTAGTGAATTCTGTGCACGTTTTCATAATTAAATGATCCCTACCCTAAGCCATATGCAAGGATTGTTAACAAAATATTCACTCCGATGTAGTAAAATTTATATTTTCAAGCGTAAATCCGCAATAAATTTGGGCTCTTATTCCTCAACATGTCCTTTGTGAAGAAATCATACTTCTTACCGCGTAAACATGGAGAACGATATTAGAAATAACTATATTCACCACTGAATTCTAGGAGATGTACACAGATAATGAAGTAACATTTATGACCGGAAGCACAACAAGTCATTCAAGCCATTCAAGACCAGGTTATCGCAACAAGAAATTACTTACGCTATATAATAAGAGACCCCTCAATAGTAAATGATGAACGTAGAAGATGCAGTGCACAGCATGAAAACATCCAGCACATCCTTGCCAGTTGTAGTATGTTGGCATCAACCGCCTATAAAGTTAGGCACGACAATATCGGTAAATAAATTCATGAACGCTTAGTAAAAAAATACGGACTTGAGTCCTGTAATGACTCAAATTATAAATATCATCCTTCTAGTCTTCGAAAATGAAGAATCGAAGCTATACTGGGATAGAAGCATAATTACAGACACCACAATTTCAAACAACAGACCAGATATAATACTTCTAAACAAGCTCAAGAAAACAGCCATGATAATCGATTTTGCAGTAGTCAACAATAACAATTTAGAATCTGTATTTCACTTAAAAATTCAGAAATATGTACCGCTGGCTCAAGAGCTTCGTCATCAATGGAGACTTCAGAATATCAACATACAACCGATAATCATGTCTACCAAAGGATTAATCCCAAAACACACAGTGCATGCAATTCAAGTGTTGGAATTACCCTTTTCATGCATAGAGCAAATGCAGAAAAAAAGTAATACTGGACAGCGGCGGAATAGTCAGAGAATTCCTGGGATGTACTACTGATTGGGAAACAATTGACTGAAATGTCTACAGAGTAACATTCGTTCGTGTCTTGTCTCTGCGAGATCGACCGAGCCTAGACCAGCAAGCTAGTTCCTGCATATAGTGCAGAGAGTGAAAAATTTGGGATAATAATAATAATAATAATAATAATAATAATAATAATAATAATAATAATAATAATAAAATTGTACGACATGCAATAAGTTGTTACAGATTTCCAAAAGGGTTTTTGATATTTTTGAAATTGAAGTATTTTACTTCACTTTAGATATTTTTTCAAGTTTTCAGGATTAATACAAAATACTACACATTACCAGATAACATTTTTGTGAAATGCAAATGAAATATTTCATCAGGTGATAATTTGTATAACACAAGATAATTTCTTTATTAAGAATTGGATTCATTATATAAATTTTAAATTTCACGTAAATTTATGTTATTGCAGATTACGTTCACAGACACTTTTCTACAAGACGTGCAGCTCTGGCTGATTGTCCTTCTGTATCTTTTGTGTGAAGTATTACTTTCGACCGATGTCAAAAGTTATTAAGGTAAGTTTGCACATATTCAGTTATGTGAAAAAATTGCCAGTGCGCAGCATATCTGAACATTGTCTGTGCGCAGCAAACCGCACAGTATGTCTTTAATATTGTCAACAATACTAGACGTCTAATAGTCAAACTTCTACATAGAGATAATAGTTATTAAAGAAACAAGGTTGATTTGGACTACGTTATGATGTATGAAACGGGTATCTTTCAAAACTTTATTTACAACAGCCCTCGGATTTTTTTTATTTCATTAAAGTAATCAACAGCTAGGCATTGCATGTGTTTATTTCAATAGTAATGACTTTCATATTTTTATCGGTTTGTCATAAGTATCAAGCATTGTAAATATTTTAGAGTTAAAGTTTATTTTCAATGTTTGTCGCACTGTTTGACGCGACAGCGTACGCACCACTTTCTGTGGCGCCAGTTCTCGCACCTGGTCCCACAGACTTCTGTTTGTAGTTCCCTTAATTCAAATTCTCCTTACAATTTCGATGAAAGTAGTGTATCAGAAAAAAGATTATTATTATCAATAATGCGATACATTTTAAATAATTGATTATTTTATTTAGTGGTTCGTAGGGAAATTAACAAATCTGAACAAATGAAATGGGCTGAAATATTATTTTCATTTCATTTTGTTATATTTTACATATCTGACAACTTTCCTTCATTGCATGCTTTACAAACTGATAGCGAATGCAAACAAATAAACTTTCAGCATATTGGCCAGCAACATTTTGCTGTCAGCACGGTGGCCGAGATCGCTAAGGCAGTAGTGTCGTAGTGATCTCGAACGGAAGGGTCGCGGGTTCGAGTCCCGCCTCGGGCATGGTTGTATTTGTGTTCGTCCTTTCACCCCTTATCATCACCATATCGTTTCATCTTCATAGTTACCATACCCTTAGCAGCAATAGTGGTCGCTAATGACCTAGATGTTGATGCGACCTTAAATAACCAATTAAAAAAAAACATTTTGTTAAGTCGCGTAAAGTACTGAACGAAACCGTTGCACGAGTGCATGTGTTTGGTCTCTGATGCCCGTGCAACGTTTTGGAATGTCTCACCGCTAGAAAGAACAATACCCACTTTCTCAAAAGAAGTGTGACTCATATCTGTGGAAGGAAAAGGTACCTGGAAGCAGTGGTCTCGGGCGGCCAAACTGCAATCACAATATTAGAGTAACGGCTTCCCGTGTCTCTCAGATCACCTGCGTGCACGGCAGGGAATTGTTTGTATCAATGTAAGTCAGTTAATTGTAAGTAATCAGTTAATTAATACGATAAATACTTGAATATTCTCTTTATTTTTTTCTTCATTCTCAGATAAAAAGAATATAAGAACATGCGTTTATTTAGCTCATAATATCAACTGAGTGGTTGGGTTATTTAGCTTTTAGTGCAC
Source organism: Teleogryllus oceanicus (assembly GCA_964035755.1). Classification (NCBI taxonomy): domain Eukaryota; kingdom Metazoa; phylum Arthropoda; class Insecta; order Orthoptera; family Gryllidae; genus Teleogryllus; species Teleogryllus oceanicus. Next base: position 160,504,839 of record CAXIVR010000001.1, read on the forward strand.
CGTTGATGACAAACTAACAATCATTTCGACAAAAGGATGAATCGAGATCGTCAGATCGAGATTATTATATCTCATCAGAACACACAGCATAGATGAAGCCACTTTCCTGTTTGTATTGTTCTTAAATGAGATGTTTTCGTATTTTGATAGAATCATCAGCTATTATTTGTTGCCAGATATATGCTTACATAAATGCCTGTATAATAAATTTTACCTCTTGAGACATGTCAAAACATTGCAATTAAAGCGGAATATGTGAGGCATATTCGTAAAGGTTTAGCATGAGGTAAATTTGCTATTAATTCATAAAATATTGCAAAAGGGAAAGATAAAGTTGATGATGAAGGCAGAATCTCATTTGCTCATAATTTTTGCATAATTGTCAAAACGTAGACAGCCTGATTAAAAATGTTTTTCGTAATGCTGAAATAAATTTTCGGAGTTGAAATTGGCTAGGTAAACAAGAAATGTTCGCTACAACAAATGTGTATGTGGATTCTGAAAATTTCGAGATCGTGCGTATGTTGTCTGATGAAATTAAAACATATATTTCAGTAGACATTGTTTTTCATAATATTCAATGCATCCACTTTACTGATGAATTTTTGAATTCTCTTGAAACACCGGGGGATACCATTCAATAAGCCATTCTTATTGTCAAGGTAGGAGTCCCTGTTCTTTAACTAAGAAATCTTGATACGCTATGATTATGCAATGAACGTGACTAAAAGTGAACTAAAAGAATAATTATGTTGAATGTGAAATACCATCTACTTGTGAAAATAGCAATCTGTATTAATACCAAGAATTCCCATTATGCCTACTGATTTCAATTCCAATTTAATAGACAACAGTTCCAATTTAAATTTCGTTTGGAATTACAATAAATAAATCATGTAGTGGGATAGGAAGTGCTTAGCTCATGAACAACTACATGTATACTTGTTTGTTTTTTCAACGTGGCATCTCAGGGTCACGTGCGAAAGAGGGAGAGGGAAGACAATAGGGAGCCGTAAAAGTCGGAGCTGTAATGACGTTGCAGCTCCCCATTGGAGTCTGCCTTCCCTCTCCCTCTTTCGCGCGTGATCTTGAGACGCCAGGTTAAGAAAACCCAAGTATATGACAAGTCACATTTTTATATGCAAATACATATTTTCGCTTTCTGTTTAATCGTAAATTTCTATTGTAAGTTTTTAATAATTCAACAATTGCCTGTAAAACCCCAACGCGTCTGCTTTGCGTAATTCGTTGTTTTGCAAGTTTGCTCACCCCTTCTTACATACTTATGAAAATAAACAGGAGAGGCCTATAAGAATCATGGTCAGAAACCCGCACCCAACTTGCGACACAGCAGAAATTAGAGCGGAGCTAGAGGAGAAAAAAATTCAAAATTATATCGGTAGAAAATAAATTAAAAAGAATAAACGAGAATAACCAATACAAATACATTAAATTCCCATTATGTACGTTAACCTTTGACAAGGCTGAAGACATTAAGAAAATCCACGAAATACGTCACACGCAGTTTTTAACTGTTTTTTTGACGTAAAATAAAAAAAATACATTATCTGGCAAGTATGAAAATCAGAACAAAAATGTACAAGACTAGGAAACTAATCCCTCAAAATAAAAGATGTCAAAGCTACAGTCACACACAAAAATGTCAGAGAAATCCAGTATGTGTCAAGGTGCACTTGATAATTTCCAAAACCGTGAAACGAATCACGTGATCTCCTTACACAAAATGAAAAACACACCAGCAAAATGTGCTAACTGCGCTGGAAGGCATCCAGCAAATGACAGAGGCGGCGTTATTGCCAAAGAACTGCAGAAAATAAGAAATCAACAAAGACAGAAACAAGGGATGCCCAGACCAAAATATTCTGAATCCAAAAGGACAACCTGAGAAATCCTTTATAATATTGCTATTCAATGGAATGGAATGAAAAAAACAACAAAAATCTACTATAACCTGAACCACGTAACGACACATCAGCACAAGAGATGTTACAACAGATCCATTTCCGTGAGAGGTTAGATCGTTTGGAAGCCATTGCAACAGGGAAAGATGAAAACAAAGGGAAAAATAGATCTGAGAATAGCGACATGGAATGCTTAGAACAAATATAGAATGCGTGCAGAATAAAAAAGATTAACTAGAATTTTTTTCTAAATACACATCATCAAATATTGTATAAATCATAATGAAGATAACCCAATACAGTGTAAAGAGGTGCAGCTTACCACAGTAATGATAAAATCTACCAAACAATATCTTAAAATTGGCAATATACTCCCTACCAAGACTGAAACTGAAAATTGAATATTACAAAGGAATTTTGCAACACATGGGGGAAAGGTATATAATGGACGGTGAGATTAATGCTAAACACACTGATTGGGAGCAAGGCTCATCACTACAAAAGGAAGCGAGTTACAAAAAGCGATCAGTAAAACAAGATGCAGTACGCATTCAACAGGGAAGCCAAATTACTGGTCTACTGACACAGACAAAATACCAGACTTACTGGACATAATCTGGAAAAACATTTCACCAAATTTTATAGATATAGACGAAAGTTTCGATTCCATTCGGCTATTATCTTAACACTGAATGAAATAATAATTAAAAAAGAAGGGAGACCAACATTTGTATTGAAACTACAGACTGACAAGGTTTCAAAATTGATTTACAAAACGAAAAACAAAATTGAATGTCAATCTAAAAACAACTGAATAATTAAACATAGTAGTAGAAAATTTTACTAGATTTTTGCAAACAACTGCCTTAAAAATAAGTAAAAACTGAAAAGAGAAAAACTGTAAAGAGGAATTCGTAAGTTAAAAGATGAAAGTATCAAAGCATACCTTACAAATGTAAGAGCTGATGAAGATACTGATTACTCACTGTGGAAAGCCTCTAAACGAATCAAAAGGCCAATCACGTCTGTCCCTCCAATAAGAAAAGGTCAAGGAAAGTGGGCAAGAGATAATAAACAAAAAGCAGATCTATTTGCAGAACATCCAGTGTATGTCATTACGGCAAATGATATGCAGAGCAATAATAACGTTCATGAAGAAATATATAATACTAAAATAGGAACGAGAACTCCGGTTACTCTAACAGAAATGGCTGATGAGATTATGACCAATTTAAGTTCAAAGAAGACCCCAGGATTTGATTTGATCACCGGGCAAATATTGAAGAAGCTGCCACAAAAAGGGATAGTCATCCTGACATACTTATATAATGCAGCTTTAAGACTCAAATATTTTCCTGTAAGCTGGGAAGTGGCTGAAATTATAATCAAACCCAAACCAGGCAAACCATCCCACAAAGTGGAATCATACAGACTTATTTCGCTCTTACCGGTAATTTCAAAATTATGTAAAAAAACTCTCCCTTAAAAGGTTAAAACCAATTATACAAGATGATAATTTGATTCCTGACCATCAGTTTGGCTTTAGACAAAGAGACTCCACAATAGACTAAGTGCACCAAATTACAGATGTAACCGAGAGGGTCTTAAAGGGAAACAAGTCTATTCTGTATTGTTCTTTGATTCTGCGAAAGCCTTCGAAAAAGTTTCGCACGAAGGATTACTGCATAAATTAAGTAAAATGCTACCCAAACAGTATACTGAAATTCTCACATCATATAAATTTGAGAGAATGGTCAGAACAATACAAGAAGACGCTTACTCTGACCTGAAGGATATCCAAGCAGGTGTGCCACAGGGTAGTGTTCTTGAATCTGTTTTTTCCCTTTATACACCAGTGATATACCAAACAAGGAAAACTAGCTACTTTTTCGGACGACACAGCAAGAACAGCAAGAGATGAGATTAGCTCTACCCGACGGCTACAAAAAACTAGTAACGCCGTTTATGACTGGACCAAAAAATGGAAAATAAAGAAAAATGAAGAAAAATCGGTTCACGTCAAATATACCAATAGAAAATCAAGCAATTCTTCACCACTAAATATAAACGGAAAGAGAGTTCCTTATGAAAATAAAGTTAAATACTTGGGTATGACATTGAATACTAAACTGAAATGGAAGGAACATGTCAAGGAAAAAAGGAAGAACTCAATATAAAATTTTGTCAATATAAATAGCTAATAGGAAGATACTCCAGCTTATCATTATATAGTAAAACACTAATATACAATCAGATATTTAAATCCGTATGACTATATGGAATTCAGCTATGGGGATGTGCCAAAGATAGCAATTTCAAAATAATACAAACTTACCAAAACAAAAAGTTCTGCGAGAAATGGTGAATGCACCATGGTATGTAAGAAATGCTGATATTTACCGGGATTTTGGAATACCAACAATTAAAGAAGAAATTAAAAGGTTCGCCAAGAAGTATGAAGAAAGGCTTCGCCTACAAGAAAATGCAGAAATTCTTCAACTGGTGAAAGACAAAAACCCGTTCCGAAGATCGAAGAGGATCAAACCATTTGAACTTGTGTATTGTTGTCATGAATGCAGAACATTGTACAAGTGATAGTGCCAGTTTAAACAGTCCGGTTAGTAGGATGTCATTGGACTGAATTTAGCTGACTTGTAGTTTCGAATTAAGATATATCCAAGTAAAGCTGATGGTTGGTCTTTCTAGACAGGTATTGACATGTAAACACAATGGTGTTAATAATAATAAATAAAAAAATAAAAAAGTGTTTTAAGTCATAAATACGTACATATATCATACTTTTTGGGTCATAGAATTCCACCCTCTAAATATAAGGTATGTCGGTACCAATAATTACGTTACGAAATATGAAACAGGTACGAAAAGATAGAAATTAAACCAGATCTTTGCATTTTATATGCTCATGAAATTATGTAATTCATAACATGAACACTGAAAGAAGTAGATTATGTTAAATGCTTTAGGTCGTACATTTTATATCATATTGATTGTTACTCTTTTCTGGAAGAACAAACTGCAATTCATTGTCATTAATCAATCGCATGCTTAAGACTTGTTTTTGGATCGGTCATTGGTGCATTTTTCGGGAAAATCTCGCGAAACGATAAATTAAAACAAACTCGTCCAATTAGCGAAGATCTTCATTAATAACCGAAAGGGAAAGTTATCGGTTCAAACCCAAGTTCTGTTCGATGAACATTGTTTTCTTTATTTACAGACTTTTATTATATTTTATTTCTTCGAGAAAGCTAACAATATAATTTTGATGGTTGCGAAAATGTAAGTACACAATAATTTATAAATAACTAGTCATTTATATAGTTTGCTAGACACATTGCTGGAAAAGAAAGACATGAAAAAGCTAATAAACTTACAAAGACTACGGAGCAAGCCAAGGGTATAGAGCTAAGAATGAAAATACTGGAAGAGAACACAGAAAAGAAGCTGGAGATCGTTCAAAAAAAAAAAAGGGTTTAAAAAGGGAAAGGTTAAAAAAAAAAAGATAACAGTAAAACTGAGTAGCTTTGATGACTAGCTGACTATACTAAATAATCTCAAACTGAAAGGTGAAGAAATCAGTGGCGGCAGGTGCCCCAAAAGTTGGTTGCACCTCATACGATAGAAAAATATATTAATTAAAAATAATATTTTTATATTCATCAAAATTACTCTATTTTAACATGCATTACTCTCCTTTCCCACATCTTATTAAGTAACGCAACATTTTGTTTTACAATTTATTATTCAACATATCTTTTTTTATTGAAGTTTTTTCGTTCAATTGGTATGCTAAGTTTCTCCAGGCATGTAAGTGGTACGTAAAGATCTGAAGAAATATCGAGTCCCCCTGTCGAAATCGAATCTTGCTTATTACAGTAAAATCTGTCTAAACTGGAACCTGTACAAGACGGAAACCTGGCTTATCCGAAAAATTATCCGGCCCATGATGTTGAATGGAATTTACATACCATAAAATCTCTCCGCCGCGGACACGGAATGGTTTTTTGCAGGAAAAAAACTTATGAAACGGAATTCCTATGAATTTGATGCATTTGTCAAAGAGACACGAGATGTTCTTAATGAACTGAATGCATTTGCAAGTTTGTTTGTTTCATCGCATTCTACGATGAAAATCAGCGAACAGTCGGGATACAGCATCAAGGTATGTATTTTTCAACTGAGAAGCTGTCAATGAAGTGTTGAATATTTATTTAAAGGTGATTTCTTCCATAAATACGTTATGTTAAAGTATTTTGATAATTATGATAAATCATGCAATTTACTACTTTAAGGGCAGAAACGTCAATATAACAAGTGTCATAAAATGAAAAAACTGGCATAAAATGGAAAACTCCCTAAACCGAAATATTTTTGTGTCTCGATAGATTCTGGTTTGCACAGATTTTACTGCAAAACAAAAGTAGAAGAAATAACTTTGTCGTCTGTGACCTTGACTCTCACAGACCTACTTCCTCTCTCAAACCCGCTATCAATTGTGCTAACAATCTTCCCTCGTATATTTCCTTGATTGCAGCTGCGTCACGGTTACTACAGTAGCTACATAGCTGTCGCTGTAGCGATGCGAGCTTTTGTTGTTGCGAGAAGTTGCTAACCGACTGCAAGTGCTTTTGATTACAATAGTTAAACATTTTCTTTAAAGTAAGCCGTCATAATTTCGGTGAGAATCTGTCTTTTATATACTTACATAAATCCGAGTTGGATGCCACTAGGTACGCATTGTTCTCCGCAAATTCCGATTCAACTCCGGCGAGTCGTAAGCAAGCTATGCCTAGTGTTTGGGCCTCATTGCAATTACTAAAATGACTAAATATTCGGAGACCTTCTACAAAAGTTTCGATGCGGGTACTCGCAAGGGGACATTGGAACGAGACATATCTGGCCAGCTGATGCGTTGACTTGTGTCGAAGGATTTTGTGATGAGGGGGTACTATCGCCGCCTTCAATTGTTCTATTGTTAAATGTTTTAATTGTCGCCTTCAAGGGCCAGTCTCACAGGGGATACAAAATCCATGAGATCCGTGCTAGGCCCAGTTTCCCAGGGCAAGGGGAATGCTGATTGCCTCGTTGCGATATGCTGCTGCTTCATCAATCCCACGTGAAAAATGTTGAATACAAGACTGAAGAAAATAATTTTGGATGGCCGTTACATTACCCGAGTTCGCTTTCTGTCGCTTTGCTAGCTTTGCATGGTGTGGTTTGAACCCGTGCTCCCATGGTGGCCAGATTACCATCCCATGCGCACTCCGTTCGGGTCGAAACTTCCCCGTACTGGCACCGATGCGTCGTAAAGGCTTCATGGGAGGAAGTATGTAACGGGAGAAAGATGAACTCCGGGTTGATTATTAAGTGTGGTTTATTATGAGCCCTTGCGGCAGGTCCATGGTTACATCCTAACAGAGGCTACGCAGCCCAGCACGCAGTGGGTCGTCGCCATGAGGAGGGTGGGGGCAGCGGTGGCGAAGGCAGAGAGGCTGGCTCGGTTCGGCGCGGCGAAGATTTCCGTCTCGGTCAACCCGAAGGCAACCGTAGAGTGGGACGCTGGCGATCACTACCGCGCTCACGAAGAGCGGAAAACAAGCGACAACTTCTGTTTTTCAATCCCCCCCCTCCAGTTACCCTGATAGGCGGGAATTTACGGGAAATGCAGATACAATTTTCTGCAGTCGATTGGACGTGTGCAGCGTGGGGAGGGCCAATCTCAAAAATACTAACTAATATTAACTTTTAACTAATTAACAGTGGCTTCTTTGGACTCTCTTTAATTATACATACAAGAATAGATTAATAAAATGAAATAAAGTCCTTTCAATGTGTTCTTTTTCACTTTTCATTCACTCTCGCATTCATTCTTAATGTACATTTACAAACATATTCATTCTCACAGGCACACAACACTACACTTCACTATGTACACTATTTACACTTTGTTTCCTCCACGGCGGCGCCGCCTTCAGTCAAGTGTCCGTGGCCCCGCGACGTCTTCAATTTCAGGCGGTCCAGGCCCAGCGAGGCGCCTTTCCGCGCCGCCCGTGTGGTTACCGACTTCATTGAGCAGCGATCGTCTCCCGCGCCCTTGCTGCTCCCCCGTCGCTCAGCTCAGAGGGGGCAGAGTTTGCGCGGGGGCAGTGCGCGGAAGGGGAAGGCGACGCGCTGTGGGCCCTGTCACGCCGCTGTTCGCCGCAGCAAGCGCGGAGCGGACGGCCTCAGCGCCCTCGCGAGCGCCGTCTCCGCCCGCTTCTGCAGCTCCGCCGGGAAATGATTGCGCACGCCCAGAACTCTGAACACGTCAGCGTTGCGGGGAGTGCGGTCCGGCCTGGGGTGAGAGAGATGTGAGCGCACTGACAGGCGCGCCGCTCGGTCCTCTGCGACCCGGATGGGGTGCGAAGTGGAAGGAGGAGCGGCCGCAAATACCTCGCATGCGTACGCCCACAAGGAACGCACGCACGCGGTGAATAAGCGCCGCTTTAAGGAAATGTCAAGATATCAGGTGAACGGAGAAGAGGTTTCAAAAGAAGGATTCGCTTTTTGATCTTGACCGCGAAATATCGAGCATGCGCATGCCAGCGAAGACCACTGTCTTTTAGCACGCCCAGATATCTCGCTTCACTCTACCATGGGAGACACGCGCCTGCCAAGCTCACCGTTTCAGTGGGGTCTGCCCTTTTACGAGTGAAGTTCACGGCCACACATCTCCCTAGGTTAAGAGCGAGTCGTTTCCGACTCTGCGATTCGGGAAGGGCGGCGAAACAATCGGTTAAGTATTTAATTGACTGCCTTCCGTTCGCCGATTTCGCGTAATACGCAAAATCAGCCGCGAACAATCTGGGCGACAACTTCTTAGGCCATATGCAGTCTTATATACCACCTGGCCAGTCCATCCCGGCGTCAGCGGAGTGACGTTGCCTAGTTCGGAGGCACACACGGGGGTGCGGGAATGGCGAGCGGTGAGCCTACACATCTGGGCACCATACTAGCGCGGCCCGAGCGGACAGCGCGCGGCGAGGGAGCAAAACGGCGGCGCCTCACCACAAAAGTACTGACTGCGTTTCTTCACTTCCTGTACAGCTGTTTCGTAGAGCGGTTGGTGGTTAACATCGAGAGAAACTGAATCGGAACTGAAGCAATTCAGGCGTATGGGATTTGAGAAGGTTATATCTGATTAATGTTAATTAGTTACAATGAGCTTTAGTGAAATATTGAGTAAAAGCGTAATAAAATTAAATTAGGCGAGCTCCCTGTTTTGACCGGAAGCTACTCTGATAACTTCTCGAAAGAAGTTTATTATAAATAAGAACATGTTCAACATGGAACATGCTTGATGAATTGAGTTATCAACATTACTTAGGACGTTTTTGCAAACAGTAAGGTCCTGTCTTGTATTGATGAAGTTATGTGATATCAGCGAATTTAAAACAGTGTTGTAGATTTCTATTGGCGACTGTAAGTGTAGAGGATGGCTAGTGGTATGAACCCAGCAGAGCTCGTAACGAATTCTAGAACGGGAATGCTTGCAGGGGGGCTGAGACCAAGGACGAAAAAACCTTGGGAATTGTATGTATTTTAAATGAATACATATAATTTCTATAGTATTTGGAGTGCATTTATTTCAGACTATTTAATACAAATATTATTTAATATTATTTTTATCAACGGATTTTTAGCTGAGGTGGTGCCCACGTTACCTCGCAACAATTTTGTGATCATCAAACATTACTTATTTGGCTCAAACAGTGTGCGACATTAGCCCGAATACGGCCAATTTTACATTAAAACCATAGATAAGGACCCTTTTCAAATGGCCATAGCTCTGTAATTTTTTATCCAAAATAATTTTAATTTAAATAATATTAATATCTCTACTCTATGAACTTTGCTTCTCACATTTTAACTATTTAAATGCAGTCGGCTAAAATTGCGCTGCCCACCATCACTATTAACGACCCACAATTGTTCCGCATTGCGGTCTCTGATTTCTTTATTCACTATTAGCCTGCGTTGAACATATTTGTAGAGACATGAAACTGGTTTTGAAGTTATTAGACTATACAAAACACTATACAGCTTTTGGAAGCCCATGAATTCTATTTTTGCCTCTTCGTTTCGGTGCGTGCAATAGTGTCCATGTCGACGCATACAGTGACACCCAGGCTCCTGTCACTCAAGGAGGCACAGGAGCATCATTTGCAAAAGACAACAATGAAATCAAGCAAAACACAGGATTGAACAAAGATGGAATGAAGAAGAAACCAACCAAGAAAGGAGTACATAAAGGAAAACGGAATATATCACAAAGTATAAATATGTTGTGAGGCATTCTTACTTTAGAGAGAACAATGTCATAAACGATTGTGAATAAATTCGATTCCAACATGGCATTGATGGTATTGAGTGTTTTTATACGTACTATCTCCGGGATTGATCTTGAATATTTTCTGGGTTAATTATCCAAAATGCTAGGGATGTCAAAATTAAAATAATGAAAATTTCAAGGCGATGTCGAAAAATTCAGTTTCATTTTGTGCCAGACTCCTTAATGTTATTATCATGTTCTTTAATTCTTTGTTTGAAAGCACACATTGTCTGCTCCACAGACAAACACAAAGAGATAAATCACAATTAAGCAAAAAATGTGCAGTTTCCCTCGCAAAAATTTACCAGTGAAATTGTATCTTCGCAACCGCACCGATACACTTGTTCAGCCCCCTGTCAGGGGGAGGGCAGGGGAGGGACGCGTTGACCAGTCGCTAGCAGGTTTCTTCTTCTTTCTTGGGTTTTTATCCATCCTACAGTCGGTTACCCTTTACGTCCCGATGGGACGCATATTCGACCATACACTAGACACCAACACACTTGCGGGCTCCTCTGATCTGGGGTCAGCAGAACGCGAGGGCCTCCGCGACAATACATACATACAAAGACAAGGGACAAACAACCATGCCCAAGGCGGGACTCGAACCCGCGACCCTTCGGACCGAAGCGCTGAGTCGGTACTCGCTCTTAGCCACCTCGGTCATCCAGGTCGGCTAGCAGGTTTCTACGTTACGTAAATAAAGAATTTTGTACCAACCACAGTTGTCTGTGATTGGTACAAAATCCCAAGGTGTAGAAAGGACGCTGTCTCAAGGGCAGGGGACGTACGTTTACGTACAAGACGGAAATATCGTTCTATTTCTCTGCCGAAAGAGAGATTTTACCTGCGCGCACGCCATGACGAAAAAATATTTCTGAACGAAAATTTCCCGTCCAGAATTACTGTCAATAGACCAGTAAATACTTAGCATTTTAGCAACAATTATTCTAACTTTTAGCAATCGATTTGTAACTCCTGTCGACATGCTATTTTTAAATGTTCATTTCAGGCACAATTTGCGGAGACTTCGCGGCCGTTCTAACACATATTTTTAATTTGTTTATAATATTGTAAATTGCTGCAAAATTGTTAATTAGCAGTTTTCGGTTCTGAGACATCAGGAGATTCTCCCCCTTTGGATTTGCAAAAGTTGGAGATTGTTTATAAATTTACAAATGTTGCATTTTTTATTTCTCATTTGAATGGCGTTTGAAAACGATACAAAATTCCGGAATCCGATCGGTGCTATCATATTTCGTTCTCGATATATGTGAAATTATTTACAAGAAATCAACATTTTACAATGACCCCATTTATTTGCACTTAATTCATTCTCTACACAAGCATACTGAAAAAACAGTTCTCCAATGTCGTGCTTTTGCCTGGTACGCTTGAAAAGCACCTAACTTAACAAATTCTGTGGCCAATTTAATTATGCTAAATCCGTTTTTTTATGGCGAGTATGAACATTACTTTTATTTTGTTTTTATATTCTCTTTTAAGTCCTGCAATTTGCAAGTCGATATATTTCTCAAATAGAGAGTAAATGGTTTAAAAGCAAATTATTTTTCAAAGTACATTACGCTGAAACGACAGTTGCTTTTTTTTAAGAGATGTTCAGCAACCGAATAGCTATATTATTAATACTTTTCAGAGGCTCCTGTGATTTAGGTGTCCTGCCTTTGATTTAGGAACTGCCGAGATAAGAGCAAACGGAAAAAGATATGATTTTTCTGCGATGAGTAAATTTGACTAATGAGTAATTTTTTTGCGAGGGGTCCTGTACATTCCATTTACACGTACAGTCAACTTAATGTATCTGTATTTGAAGTTACAGAACTGTTCATTAAATTTAATGTGAATTCATGATAACTACTTTAATATACTTTACATTAAATGTAAGGCAGAAATTTCTGACAGTGTAGTGTGATTCTTTTAAAAAACTATTCTTTAGTAGTTGAAGATTTAATTCAGAGACTGCTGTAAACCATTATCTTAGTTACTGTGCATCCTTTTGTGATATACTTCAGAGAAAGCAAAAAATTTATACATCGAAAAATATTTTTTTTCCGGATGTCAGAAAAGCGACACGAATTCAATTCACCCTTTTCAGTGTAAACTCATAACGCTTTTCAAACAAGATAATGACAGAGTTAACAGACTGATGACAGACTGTGAACAGATTGATAAGCTTCTTCGAGATAGGAAACTGAAAGTCCGAGTTGGACAACAATTTTCGACTCAAGCAAAAGTAACTTCAAGTATCCCTCAAGGAAGAGTTATTGGACCTCTCCTGTTTCTCGCATTTGTGAATGACCTGCCAGACAATTTATATTCAAAGGTGCGGCTATTTGCAGATGACTGTATAATATATCGAGTTATTCAATCAAATGTAGACGAGGATATTTTGCAGAGTGATCAAGACAGATTACATTTTTGGGCGAAAGAAAATGACATGACAATAAATAGTTCGAAAAGCAAAACCATCACGTTTGGTAGGGGCCGCAAATATAATGAAACGCAATACCGTTTAGGCAACAAAAACATTCCCAGAGTCATGTCTTGTAAGTACCTGGGGATAATTTTTGAATTTTTGATAGCAAATTGAATTGGGAAAATCAGGTAAATTGTGTCGTAGGGAAAGCCCGGAGGTCCTTGCATTTTACTATGCGAATACTAAAAACGATTACTGCGAAAGCGAGGGAATTAGCTTATTTATCTCTAGTTCGTCCATTAATGGAATACGGGGCTGTTTGTTGGGACCCTTATAGAAATTCCCAGAAGGAATATTTGAACAGAGTACAGAGAAGAGCGTATACATTTACTTTCCAAAGGAATAGGAAGAATGTAGAATGGGAGTGTCTGGAAATTAGGAGAGTTAAGGCAAGACTCTGTGCACTGTACAAAGCTTATGCCGGTTATCCAGCTTGGAAAGATATCTACATCCGATTGGGTAGACCTTCGTAGGGGGGATCACAAACACAAAATTCAGTTTAGGCCCCAGAGAACAGATGCTGGAAAAGTTTAATTTACAAATAGAACGATAACGGACTGGAATAAGTTACCTGCGACAGCCTTGGAACCCTTTCCTCTAGGTGTTCAAAGATTTAAAAATCAGTTATCTAATGGTATTTGTAAACTACATTAATTTAGTAAGTTGTATTATTATATTAGTTATTATTTGATTATTATTGATAGTTTTATTGCTATTATTATTGTGTTAATTACTATTAAATGCGTTCATGTTCTAAATATATAATTATATTCAAAGTAGTATTGTATTGAAGTGTGGTGACGTGTTGTGCAGTATAGTGCAGTGCAGTATAGAAGTAGAAAGAGAAGTGAATTTCAAATGTTGTGAAGTGTAGTGAAAGCGAAGTGAAGTGTAATTAAAAAGTCGTGTAATCTTGTATTTAATAGTTTAAAATAACTGTGCAGGTCAACCATAAAATGTAGATAATGCTATTATTGTTAGCTGTTATTATTATTATTATTATTATTATTATTATTATTATTATGTCTTTAAATAATTTAAAGTAATATTAGTAATATGTTAATTGAAAATTATTTTTTAAGAAACCGACATAACTAACTTTACTATAGTGACAATTATAATATGGTTATAATATGATTTTCTCCCCCATACGTCACATACAGTTTTTGACTGTTTTTGACTAAATAAATAAATAAATAAACAGCACCACAAGACACATTTTAGATGGTGTCAGCGCCTAGTATTACAAAAACATGTGAACTTACGCTTCCGCAAAAATGTCATCAATATGAGTGCTGAATTGCATATCTTTGCTTCGCAACGTCTTATGGAAAGGGACTAACGACTGACTGGGGGGGGGGAGGCAACTAAAATATTATCCTTCAATCCTTCAAATATTATACTTCAATCCTGTCAGGAACCCATTATCCAGGAAGTTATTTAAGTTGGCTGATGATAATGTGAAGAACATTAACTTTATATTTTTATCAACATCACTCGAGTCTGAGAGGCCGTGCTATGCACATCAGGCGTCCTAGCTCTTATCTACAGTGTTTTTTCGGCAGCGCCATCTGACGGTGATAAGTTCCAAGTTCAAGCTCGCACACATCCGAACAGTGCGTAATGTCTACGAATGGCTGCCCCGACACGGGGCAGCTCGTGCTCCCTCGCTTTCGCAGTACTCTTTTTTAGTATTCGCATAGTAAAATGCAAGATACTGCAATGCATACTTTTAATGCTTCATGCAGTGAAAACAATGAAGTAAACCAGTGCAAGCAAATGTTTTCAAATGATCATATCGGGGAAAACAACGATCAGGATAGTGAAGTTCAAACCCACCAACATCATGTGTTTCATACGCCCCAACAGCAATTTATACTGCAACAATTAGGTCAGCAACCACAATTGACGGAAGTGAATCAACCTGGATATGTTTGGCTGCAAGTATCTCAGCAGGCCCTGCAGCAGCAGCAAGCCCACGCAATGCAACAAGCGGCCTTTCAGCAAAACGCTAAGCAGCAAGACTGAGATAAAAGATCAAGCCAGCCAGCTGCTCACACCCTGCGCAAAATAGTAAAAAAACTCTGACCCCGGACAATGAAAAAAAAAGGAAAGCTTTCGGATTACCAAAATACAATTTTAAAAGAGAACAATAGCAACCCAGTGCAATATAGTGTATCTATTCACTCAAGGTTCGTTTCTCTCAGTGAAGAAGAAAATGAAGTAACAGAAACGTCAACTGTTACGAAAGAGAACAGTATGAAAATATTCGTTCATATGGCCGGCAATTACTATTTAACCTTAATACAACACCTAAATTCAGCTTCAATAAAGGATTTTCTAACTAAACAAAATGGCGAGTACATTAATTAGTTAATTTCAGTAAAATCAATGGCTTTACAAAATTTCGAAAATACTGTGAATGAAACAACATCGAATTTCACAAGTATCGAGATCTCAGTAGTAAAGTGAAATCTGTTGTAATACAACCCGACATGTTACACCGTACAATATATTATACTAGAACCTAAAAGACTGAAATATCCTGTAATTAGTTTGTAGACTTTACGATAAAGCCAGTAAACCTTTACACATAGTAGCAGTAGATCTTGTTGACAATCCCAAATCCCAAAATATATTTAATGAGGTAAAACCGATGTATAGAAAAATACGAGTGCAACTAAAAAAGAAACCTAACCAGCATATCCAATGTAAGCGCTGTCAGCGATTTGGTCATACTCAGGCAAATTGCCACTATACTACTAGGTGAATGAAGTGTCTCGAAAACCATCACTATTCTCAATATAAAATAACATGAAAGTACCACCACTAAATGTGTTAATTGTAAAGCAGATCATACCGCAAATTAAAGAGGCTACCCAGAATTTAAAAAGACTAACAAAACACAGGAAGATCAATCCCGAAGACAATTACAAATCTTCCAATGCAATCAACACTTTAATGTCTCTGCAAGTAGATCACTATTTTCTGCTCCTTTTCCTCCAGTATCATCTACATTTATCAACCTCCTTCCCCACCTCCTTCCCTTCACTACTTCCTTACAACTACAATTATGAAAATAGATATATTTATATTATATTATTGTAAGAGTACTTTTTGCGTAATTGTGCGTGAACGTACGGGCGTGAACGTACGTGCTATTTTAGCATCACTAGTTTCAGAATTCTTTCGGGTACCATTTTGTAACTTACCAGATTTATGTAGAACACTTTAGAGAATACAAAGGTATTTTATTAGAATTTTTAAATTGTCGGGATATAGAAGAAATATAAAAATTAAAAACAAAATAAGTGAAAAAGTGCATTATAAAATTCAATTCATACATCAAAGAAAAGAGCATCTTATGTTCTTTGATGTCTGATAGTTATTACAGTACGTGTTACACACGATTAACTTAGCGACCCGAGCATTTTTTTGAATTTTTTGAAAATTAATATCATCTCTAAAATAATCTTTGGAAAAGAAATGAAAAACGTGTGTTACATATTTTCGTTCGTACTCTTCATAGAAAAAAGTTTAAAAATCTGGGACTTGAAGATCTTTTTTTATTAAATGTGTGCGATTTGACGTGGAATATCTTAATAGTGATTTTATATCTTTTCTGCGAAAGTGTTCAAAGAAAGTGAAATAATTTATTAATTCTCTTCAAATATGAAGGAGAGCGCTCCTAAAAATTCGACTTTACGGTATGAATGGTACAGAAAAGCAAAATACGCCCATTTTCAGATTTTTACGTCTTGTGTAACACTGAAATATGAATTTTGCAATACTTTTATCAGCTACAGAATAGTATACTTCATTACTAGATATATAAAAATTGAAAGGAATAATTGAAGAAACAAATTGTGCTAGAACAACACGTACTTTCTCGCATTATTAGTAAAGGTTATGTAATAAAATATTAGGACTTGAATCCACAAAACTGTTTCCAACCCAAAAACATTTGGGCCCACGCTGGCATTCGAACTCACGTGCTGAGGTGTAGCAAACTATAGTGATATCCCCTATACGGTGCCTGCCCAACTGGTCGGAGAAGAGCTAGAACGCTTGCAGTGGCTCGCGGCTCGGCACGCGAGCTGAGAGGGCAGTTATCGCGTGCTGAGGAACGTCTGTGAGGGGAGGGGGAGGGGGAAAACTGCAGGGTCTTCACACGGAAGGGCGCGCGAGTGACCTTCAGAACGGTTTGTCGCCCGAAAACAAGTTCCTAGTAGGACGAAACTTCGAACTGAGCGCAACAAACGCGTTTGCATTCCGTTGTGTCCTGTTTAGAAACATATTAAGTTGCATGTAAACAAAATACCTACAAATGTCATATTGCAATTGTTACTCACCTTAAGAAATGGGTCAGGTCGGAAAAGACAGTAAAAAGCGAAATAAAATGAAACATTTGAACAGCGATTTTGATAAAAATAAATTTCCTGTTGGTTCCTATACTCCGCCGCCATAAAAACGGGGTTTTACAATGTATTTTACTTCCCCGAATTACTACGTAAGTAGTAAAGAGAAAATATTGTAAACGTGCTGCGGAAATACACGACTTTCCGACAAAAAAACCTCTTATTGTCGGACCCTAGTGACTAAAAAGTGGATAAATCTTTCTCGTATATGTAGTGAATTACATCTAATATGTTGTCTAGTCAGAATCCACGTTTAGTGGGTCCTTGATACCAAAACAAATTCACAGCAAAAGTTCTGACTATCCGTCCGTCTGTGGTCAACGCTGCGCTGTGGTCAACCGTTCAGATGTTTTTCTCCAATATTGTTATTGTACGATCGTTCCGGATGAACTCCATGCCCCGTGAGTGTGAAATGGATATTTCGATTTTGGGGGGACTTTACATGAAACCTCAACAATAATTTATAAATTTTTTCAAAAAGACTCAAAATTCTTTGATCAAACTTTGCTCTGGAATAGCGTTGAAAACATTTAGAAAAGGATCCAATTCGCATTTTCGTTGGAAATCCTGAATTTTTGATAATTGCAAAATTTTGAAAATCTTTCGGCATCATCCTCCAATTATGTAACGAAATAGTTATCCTATAAAAGATATAAATTCTCTCTTCAAGTGAAATTTGTTTCAACAATCATTTCTTAAATTAATGTTATGTACATCTTTTTGAAAATATAAGTAGCTTTCCCGAAATTTTGAGTGAAATATGAGCAATTTTAATGAATATTAAAAACAACTCTTTCACAAAAATGGCTCCAATTTTTTCTTTAAATTTTTTTACGGATAGTGCTAAATGCACTACATAATATTACATAAATGCCATTTTTCTGCTGTGAAAATCTCATGTGCTCGTCACAACAGTGAGTGGGGCAGTGGAAGAAGTTCACCAGTGAATGTGTGGAAAGAAGTTAATATGTGGAAAAAATGTGAGAGGAGAATGCGAAGAATATCGAGAACTGTGTTGATATATTGACATCTGGTCTGGAGAGTTGTGACAATCCTCTGTGCTCGTCCCAAATATAATTAAATTAAATCAACGTCAATAAAATAAAATAATTAAACGAGAAAATGCTTATTTGAATATATTTTGGTGCAGTAAAATTGTGAAAATATAAATATTTATTTGGTGAAATAGCTAAAAATGGAAGAAACAAAAAACAACTGAAATTTTTTTTTCTGGCTGGAACTGGGAGGAGGTGGGGAGTCGTGGTGAGAGAGATGGAAGGATGGAGAAGGAACTGAGAGGTTGCGGAGAGTG
The DNA here is from genome assembly GCA_964035755.1 of Teleogryllus oceanicus. NCBI lineage: Eukaryota > Metazoa > Arthropoda > Insecta > Orthoptera > Gryllidae > Teleogryllus > Teleogryllus oceanicus. Next base: position 160,523,377 of record CAXIVR010000001.1, read on the forward strand.
GTGAAAAATTGTGAAGAAGTAAAAGAAGTTATATGTACTGGACGGACGACGGCATGTGGCACTGAGGAAACTTCCCACCGGCCAAGCGTGTAGAAATCGCCAAAAAGGGAAGTGAAATGTGATTTTTTAAACTAAATTAAATAGATTGTTAGTTGAGTAAATTGGTTACAAAGAATTTTATAAAGAGTCAATAATTTATTGAAAACAACATTAATCTTTTTACATTCCAATTAACATTTATTTGAAAATTCAGCGGCGTGGCAAAGTTTCGAAGATTGATATCCCATCATCATCAGGTCTCTACATTTCATAAACTACAAAAACAGGGAAATACAACAACTACAATAAAAACAATTAATTTAAAAACAATTACATACGAATGTCTTCAAGAGTTCAAATTTTACATAATTCATAAATACATAATGTTATAATTTCATGAAAGAAAGAATAAAACGTATTCAAATAATTCTTGATAACATGGTGAAATGAGCAGGGATAAATTTCGTATCAAGATTAACAATCTTATTACAATAAAATTGACTTGTTTATACAATGTGGTATTAAACAAAAATAAATTTAAAATAAGCTTAAATTCCAAATTAAAAGAATAATTATCAAGCAAGGCAAGCGCACAGCAAGAGAAAGACACTCAAATAAAAGATGAACAGGTTGAGCATGGATGTTATATTACATCTGAGTGTCATTTGTCGACAACCTGGGTATGCATGTTAAGTACCTTCAAACTTTTAAGATTGTTTTTCAAAATGGCAAAGCTTCTATTGGAACCAGATCTACTGGAGAATAACGTCCGCTATGCGGGCAAAGCCATTTTCGAAATCCAAAATTTCTTTATACCAATAATTTTGTTCAATTTTTGTGCTTTCCTAATATCCAAAAAATAATTTTTTTGCTCCATGGGTTTTCCAAAAATTGGTGGCTTTGCTGAGTTAATGTTAAGGTGACAAAGCCAATTGACCAAAAACTATTTTCTTTAAATACAAAATATTGTGCTATTTTTGTGCTTTTCAAATATATAAAAATTAATTTTTTGCTCTTAAAGTTTTTCGAAAATTAAAAAAGAAACGAATTCTCGAAATTACGGACAGGCGCAATACCAACGTGTAAGAAAACGACTCATAGAAAAAAATCTATCCAGCAAAACTAGATTTTCTTGCCGTAAAAATAACCAGAAAACAAAACACTACTCAACAATATTGGATCGCATTTTTCAACATTTACTGTCCCCCCCCCCCCAAATAATTATAAATCTTTACACTACACTCGAAAAACAATAGGTATCGAGATACATTATTCCTCATACAAACTAATCAACAGACTAATCACATTGCCCTTGACCACCAATCAGAACCAAACATTCTTCTAATAAACTACATAAGCAATGACTGTTTGGCTCACTCCGTTTCTTGAAAAATTGGACAAAACGACTTATGTGTCACCAGGGATGGCGCTACCACGCCGAATAACAAAAACACTATTACAAGGAAAACTATCTTTCAGTTAAATTATCTTTACAGAACTTCAGCCACAATACATATAACACAACATACCATATAACACAACAGTATAATTTTTAAAATTTGAACTTTCGATAATGTATTTAAAAAATTATATAAAAAATAATATATAAAAATATTATGTATAAAAATTCATTACAATGAGTATCAAAAAACACACAGATGGAGGCACATAAATCCTAATAAATACTAAACTACGCAACATTTTGCAGTGATATTCACCAACAAGCCTCATCAATCATCATTCTAATAAACTACACTAACAATGATTTTTTTTTTGCTCTTACCCTTTGTTTGTAAAATTGAAGAAAACCACTTATGTCTGTCCCGGACTAACGCACCCGAGCCACATAACAAAATCACTCTTGGAAGGAAAACTATCTTTCAAAATTAAGTTATCTTCACATAACATCAACCACAATACTATACACTTCACAGCAGATCACATCAATTTTTTTTTTATTTCCTATGCAACCAATAATGATTTTAAAATTCTTTACACCTGAGTATCGAAAAACAAACGGATGCGGGCACATAAATTCTGATAAATACTAAACTACTCAACACTTCACAGTAACATTTACCAACAGTCGTAACCAAACTTTATTGTAAAAAACTACGCCAAGAGTGACTTGTTTGCACTCGCCGTATTGTGGTAAATCGAACAAAACTACCTACGTGTGACGCGGACCCCAAGATGTAACGAAAACACTCCTTCAAGGAAAACTTTAAAATTAAATTCACATACCATCTTCACAGACCATCAACCAAGTTTTTTACTTTCGCTAGTATCTATGAGAATATTATAATTCATTATACTGTGTATTGAAAAACATGTCCATACACAGCAAGAGAAAGACACTCATATAAAAGATGGAGGCACACAAATCCTAATAAATACTAAAGTACCTGAAAAGTTTTATAGAATGTAGCCTCAGAATCCAAGGGTCCTCAGAAATTATTAATCATTACAAATTTGCTGTTAAATGTAATGGAAATACACAAATTTATAATTGGTTACTTTTAAGTAATGAAAATTAAATTAATTTGATCAATAATTTAATACTTTGTTAAAAACATATTTATTCCAAGACCAGCATTTTCAGTCTTGTTTTCACGTTTTCAACTTTTCGATTCCATGGCGTAATACTTCACTCCAAAATTTGTCACAGCGTTCTGATTGGCTGGTTGAAATGGTCTTTTTTGTTATACCAGAGTTTGGTGTGTTCGACCGAAAACTGTAGTTTGAGTGACTTGTTGATGGTGCCTTTCATTTTTTTTAACTTAATTATTACAAGTTGTACAGGTATAAGATTATTTAGTGTACTTATGGGCGTTAAAAGCTTCTATCGAGCTACGATTGGGACCAACTCGATTTAATAAGAATAATGTCAAAATGATAAGCTCTGAGGTTTTATTTTTCGACTATTTTATTTCTGATTTTGTGAACATAAAACACGTATATGGCATTTTTAGTCAGTTCTGTTTTTATTAATGATTAATGAAGTGTTAAATGTTATTGTAACTAGTTGGTCATTTAGATATAATCACGGTATTGATTATTGTTATCACTTTTTAAATTTATTTGAAGGCAATTCTTTTTCAGGCAATTTTATTTTAAGGCAGATTTTCAATTCATTATTTATTTTTTAGTAAAAATATTAAAATATGTAATCTTAAAAATGTTATTGTCGTCAGAAAAAATGAGGATCTCAAAAATATTTTAGGTTTGATTTTCGAAAATGTTAAAGTCGCTGTTGACAACCGCTAAGACGGTACTTTCAGAGCACAGATCAGCTCAGCAGCTGAGTTAAGTTTTTAAAAAAATCGTGTATTTTAAGTAACAAATTATTTTATTTCATCACAATGTAATGCGAGATTGGTGCGTTATTATAGCGTAATTGTTTATTGTTTTAATATTTCATTTTCCTTCTGAACCTCAATCTGGCACTTCGACTTTCTTAATTAGAATTGAGTAGAAAATATTTTTTTCGGTTTGAAATTAGTACCTAATAAGTGCACTGTTCTTTTTCATTTGGCAAATAGGAGGTGCTAGGTGTATGTCACGCTGGCACCCTTACTTTTCCATTTTGTAGTTTCTTTGTTTAAAATTTTCTCTCATTGGTACGAAATTAGTTCATAATTGTTAAAAAATATAGGATAATTGATTTTGAATTTCTTATAATTGCGAACGTGACAGAAGTTCTCAGCAATGCATTTTAAAAACTCATTGAATACTAGATTTTCCTAAGGATGTTCCTATTTTCCTTTACTTTCAAATCACGGAGACGCTTTTGTTTAGCAAACAGCTACGATGGAATGTAAAATACATGAAACTAAATACATACTAAGAAGGTTTATGTTTATGTTTATATTTAAGCTTATGAATTGTAAAATACATACTAGGAAGTTCCGAAACGTGATGAGGACAGGTGCACTTTCCTTTTCAGCCCGCCCTCTCCATAGCGCCTTCCAGTTCCAACATTTTACCTGCCCCGGAATGGAAAGCCAAGTGATCCCCTCGGCGTGAGTTAATCTCCTAGCGGCTTTTTGGATACTACAGTGTCGCTAAACCTTTGTGAATGGAAAGGTGGTTTCAAGAGAGCGAGAGCGAGAACGACAGCGCGGGCGAGTGAGAGTGAGAGAGAGATAGAGAGAGAGGGACAGGGGATGGGGGAGGGGAGAGGGAGACGTTAGGATTACGTTCAATAACCACAATTCATCAGGCCTGAATAGCTAACATAGCAAAGTTTTTTTTTTAAATATTGAGATTTCACCGCGGTTTGGGTGCTAATTTGTTACGCAAAAAAAGTGTCGCTCTGAAAAAAAAGTGACCCTGCTGTTAAACACTCTGATAACTTGTCAAGAACTTTGCACCGTAATAACAAGAAGACTAATTGCAGGGATATATAAAAAATACATTCTGGAAAATGTCACTTTTTTGTTGTTCAAGAGTTCCCAAAAAATAAATTTTGTTGTTCTTCAAACAATACCGAAAATGGAAAATTTCGCCAAATTCATATTAGGAAAATCGACGATTACAAGAAAACCACGAGTTTCAATGATAAACAAAAACCACTACACAGGACATTTTCGCTCATTTATTGCTAAATAGTTCCAATAAAAACATTTTGTTTCTCTTTAAATAATAACACCAGTGCAATTTTCCGTAAACGCGGCGACAACTTGATGTCAAGTTAGCACCACAATGACAAGAAAAATAAAAAATAATTACGTGAAAATTTGTCGATTTTTGGTTGTTCAAGAGTCCCCAAAAATTTGATTGCTTTTCAAATAATACAGGAAATGTGAAATTATGCTATTTGATATTATAAAGACATGAGAATCAAATTCTCATGTTATATTAAAAATACATCTAAATGGTATTTATGTATTTTTTCAATCAATTTAACACTATCCGTTCAAAAAATTTAAATAAAGAAATTTCGGAGCCGTTTTTGAGAAAATGTTTTTTTGAAAAGGCCTTATTTCGATTTTCGCAGAATTTCACTAATTTTCACAGAATGCGATTGAGTTTTCGAGTATCTTTGTAAGAAATCATTTAAAACACTTCTCCCAAAATCAGTACTGTATACAAATAGCTGGTAATGTAAATATTAGCGATGAGAGGTCAAAAAATTACAGATTGTCAATTTAAAAAAAACAACGAACACAGCAATATGGCGCTTTGAGAATATTTTGTTTTTGATATTTTTATATTGCACATATTTTACTAAAAATTGCACGAATACTACTAAAATTTTCAAAAAATACATCGCCTTATCGAACGTCCTAATTATGGAGAACATATTTCGTTGAAGAAAAATACTTTATCTTCAGTATTACAGTTGTAAGGAGATAAATAAAACTACCAACTTTTGTAATTTTCAAAAATTCATGTCATCTTTATCCGTTTATTTCACTCTATTCTTTCAACAACAAAAATTGAGGAAACATTTGAACCAAATGTTTGAGAAAATTTTGAAAATGTCCCAGGGGCGTCACGTACAGTACCTCCAAATTTTATCAATTGATTCTCAAGCAAAAGTTCGAGTTGTGCCAGATTGACAAGGGAAAATTTATTTTGTAAATGTAAGGTTTAGGCGCTAATGTTGTTCACAGATGTACAGACGGAGACGCGGACATTTAAAAAACGGTATCAAGGACACATTATTCGTGAAATCTCACTGTATAACGTGATAAGTGATAAGTAATTTACTACATAGTATAACATGATTTATCCCCTTTTCTCCATCAGGAACCCACAATACGAGTTTCCCTGTCGAAAAATTGCCATATTTTGCCGCAGCATTACACATCTTTCTCTATGCTACGCATTTTACTTCGTCTAGCGAGTTCGAGTCCTGCAGGTCCGAGTCCTTCGATAATCACTGTAATGAATTATATTTTTTATGCTTAGTATCGAAAGTAAAACTTTTAAAAAGAATACAGTTGTGTTGTATTTCCCACTATTGTGGCTAAATTTCTGTAACGACAATTTAATTTTGAAAGATAGCTTTCCTTTGACGTGTGTTTATGTTATGTAGCGGGGTGCGGCAGTCCGGATCACACGTAAGTGGTATTGTTGAATTTTTTCAAAAAAACGTTAGAACAAAAATTCATTGTTAGTTTATTAGAATGATGGTTGGTGCTGCTTGCTGGTGAAGATCACCGCAAAATGTTTCGTAGTTTAGTATTTGTTAGGATTTATGTGCCCCCATCTGTGTGTTTTTCGATACTCATTGTATTGAATTGTAATTTTTTAATACATTATCGAAAGTCAAAATTTTAAAACTTTTACTGTTGTGTTGTGTAACATACTGTGGCTGAAGTTCTGTAAAGATAATTTCATTTTGAAAGGTAGTTTTCCTCCGAAAGATTTTCATATTATATGGCGAGGTGCGCCACTCCGGGTTACACGTATGTGGTTTGCTTTAATGGTCCAAAAAACGGTTAGACCAAAAATATCATTGTTGGTGTAATTTAATGGAAATGGTTTGTGCTGTTTGTTGGTAAAGATTACTTCGAAAGGTTGCGTAGTTTACTGTTTATTTGAAAATTTTTAAAATTTCATTTTGAACAATTTTTGTAAATGTATAGTGATTTTGAAATAAACATTATGTGTGTGACATCTATTTATTCGGTAGTTATCGTGTTTTGTTTCTCCACAGAACTCCTATAACTATATAGGTAAACTAAACAATCTTACTATCCAGTTGCTCTGACTCTGAGTTTTACATTAAAAAAAACATAATTAACTTTATGCATGCATCGCCTTTTATTAGTAAGACATCATTTTATTCGTGCAATAGTGTACCTAAATACCACTCGAGGTTCTGAGTTTCCCAGATAAATTCACTCGCCGCTACGTGGCTCGTGAATATTTCGGGAAACTCAATCTGTCGAGGTATTATCAATAGATAATCCCATCTTCTGCCCACATGCTCCTCAGGGCGAAGCGAGCAATAGCTTCATTCAAGAGGTCCAAATGGGCTTTTGTAAGGACTTCACGAAAGATCATGCCAGAACTTTTTATCTTTCTCTTTTTGCGGAAGACTTCCAGGCTTCCTGTAACTAACGAATTTTACAATCAGTGGTCGAGACTTCTCAGGGATCGTTGGTCCTACTCTGTGGCGTATATCAATATAATTGCCATTTAACTCAACTCTTATCTTTTTTGACACGTCAATTGCCAACTTATTGATATTTTCATTGTCGTTTTCCTTTTCCGTTCAAGTTCTGAAACGTGCGTAAATCATTTATCAATACTGTTGTTTTTTTAATTGGTTCTTTAAGGCCGCATCAACATCTTAGGCCATTAGCGACCACTGTTGATGTTAACGGTATGGTAACTATGTGGATGAAACGATATGGTGATTGATGATAAGGGGTGAAAGGACGAACACAAATACAACCATGCCCGAGGCGGGACTCGAACCCGCGACCCTTCGGTCCGAGATCACTATGACACTACTGCCTTAGCGATCTCGGCCACCGGGCCGACTATCATTACTGTGTTGAAGCGCAAACTCTCCTCTAACGGGTCAACCCGGCGTCAAGCCTCTTCGGTGACTAACCGAATTCGTTTTCTACGCTCCATGAAGTCACGGAGATTAAGTGAATTCGAGACTTCGCGGATTCCTGGTTGGGTGACCGCCCAGGAACCCCGGAATTTAATGTTGCCGTACCCCTGGTGAAACGATGAAAGGCACTCTCTGACTGCGACGTGACAATACTTGCCAAAAATAATAACGGAGGGTCACTCCAAGGCAAGCGATCAACGCCCAACAAGGGAATCAGAACACGTGTCAACCAACACGCAACAAATAAAAAAAATTGCTCGGCGACCATTTCGGTGGCAATGGACACCAACGAGTCGGGGAAAGCAGGACTCTTCATCATATCTTGCAAAGCGTGATCAACTCAGTGTTGATACTGTGTTAGTGTTAGAGCTCGTCTTTGGCATGCTGATAGAGATGTTGAAAGTAAAAAAGAAATGAATTAAAACAGGAGCAGATAATTAAAAGTGAAAGAAAATTGATGGTGATGTGGGACGTGAAGTTAATAGAAACTTCAAGCAGAGAAGTAATTAACAAGAATTTGATATTACAAAAAAACCTGCGCCTGATGGGTCCGGGACGGTGTTCACTCGACTAGGGACATCCTCCGACCTACGTAATATATTATTTGAGCTCAGCATTCAGGCGAAAACAACCGCTCGAGTCTCGCGAGGCTCCGCGCCGCCGCTCGGCGGATAGGGGGACCTTGCTCGAGTGGAAGGAGATAGCTGTTCAACGGACATTATGACCGGCCTCCTTTCGGCTCTGGGTTATCTGCACAACAGTGGAGCGTCTCCGAGCGCTCGAGCGACTCCCAGCACTGGTTGGCCGCCGGGCGCTCGTTGCATCGACGGGATTTAAAGCCCCCGCGCCTAGTGATTGCATAACTCAATAAATTGCGATTGATAATCCGAAGAAAATACAATTACAATTAATGTATTAATTGGAAATAACTTTTAGAGCAGCGTCTGCCGACTGGAGTTGAAATGACGTCAGAGCTGCGTTCCCCGCCGCGAGAAGGCGCTCGGAGAAGCAGTGCGAGCAAAGGGGCGACGGATGGAGGGAGGGCCTTGGCACTGGGCCATCGCCTGTGTTTCAGGCAACTGAGAGCCCATTCACGCCCGTTCATTTTCTTTCCATTTGGAAGAAATGTTTCTTTCTGTAGATACCGTAACAATTGCGAAGTGTTTAGTGTATTCGGAAGAAGCGTATGTCAAAAAGGTCAACCTACAGAGGCATTACGCAGCTTTGCAACCCAGAGACACCCGCGAGATGCAAATAATTTCTGGTAACTGACAGTCTACAAATATGGGACGAGTAAAGGATTTTTCACATAGAAAATTACGGCAAAGGTACTGAAAATCACGAGTATTAACTACATTCTCAAACAAAACTGTACATGAAATAATCAAGCCTTGAGTCCAAATTCTACCACGTGACCACCTCTCCGACTACCTATTTGTTATCATTAATGATTGATTCGGTACGAACTAAAATTGTTATATTATTGTACTAGAATATCAAAACTGTCTTCTCTAAAAATGTTATGTATTAGAATGGGAGTGGAATTACTCGTACAGTACTGGTTATTGATAAACAGAGTCGGATATTGGTTTGAGTTATGTAATAATATGTGTCCTATTTTTTTTTATTTTTCGTGTTTTTATTGAATCATGAACATTTAAATAACAATTACCATTTAAAAACGTAATTATCGAGCGAAACTTGCGTACCATCCTTGGAACACCACGCCTGTCACCGCGCCGGGCCCTCCCTTCGTTCCGCGGCTCGCTTCGGAGCAGATTTTTGTTTCGATACTATATCACTTCTCCCACTTCCTAACACCTCAATAACTACTACGGCTTCTCTCCAACAACTTCCCCGCTATCTTACTCGACCCCTCACCTCGGCGTCACACACAAGTAAGGCCTTTCTTTTCGCTGCTCCTCCGTTTAAATGGTGACGTGACGTCACGGTGCACCCCTGCCGCGCTGCCCATAATGCGGAAGTACACCGCCGCCGCGCTTCAGGCCGCATCAAATAGGTAGCGCCTTTTGCGATCTGTAGTCGGCTTTCTGGTATTCCTTCGATCTTCACATCTTCGTCGATGCTGCGTGGGCGAACTATATATTTCTTTACATTCATTGATCTTTTCGACATTAATTTGTCTCTGATGATTTTGAAAATTATAGAAGAATTAACACAATATGCAGTGTATAATAATAATAATGCGTATAGTGTATACAATTATTATGCTATATATATATATATATATATATATATATATATATATATACGACAAATTAATGTCGAACAAAGATCAATGAATATAAAGAAATATACTCCCTTTTAGAAGCTTGAGCCGTGGCAGGTTTTTTATTGAGGGCCATATTTTTATTCGCAAAATATGTTCACTCACGTCTTACTTGTTCGGCTGTTCGGATAGTAATAATTTTCTTCCTCGACACGCTTTTTGAACATTGCATTTGGGTTTGACACTGTTTGTAACTAATTTTTCGTGTTGTCAGATGCATTTAAATTATTCATTTGTATTAAATAGATGCGAACCGTATTAAATTTACTTGACATAGAGCAATTTGTGTGAGGAGACCGCTAACATGAACTTGTTTTTTATGAGGAAGATATGGACGGATAAAATTAAATTATTCGAGATTAAGTTCAGAATCACTTGATTTCCCCGTCTCGTTTTCTCTCTTTCACCCTCTTTTTCCCTTTTTCCCTTTTTCCCTCTCTCTTCCTCTCTTTCTCTCTTCCTCTTTTTCTCTCTTCCTCTTTTTCTCTCTCTCTTTCTCTCTCTCTTCTCTCTCTCGCTCTCCTTGGCCCTCCCTCTCCCCCTGTGAGCTTATATTGCTTCGGTAACTTCATTGTAACGTAACAAATAATCAATGCTGATAGAAAACAAATCTATAATTGAGTATTTTTATAAATCACAAATTTTGAAAACTATAAAACATCATGCTGTCAACATATGTGGTCAGAATTAACTCCTCACTCCAGTTTGACCAAGTTTTCTAAGTGCTGCTGTTGTTTGCCAGTTGTTTAACGCAGGCGCCTGTGCAGCCCCGCCGCAGCTGCATACTTTTGAGTTCCTTCAACTTCTTAGGTGACCAGCAATCACTTTGGAAGTTTGAACCACGAATATGTCAACAACAATAAAAGAATGAAATAAAACTGTTAAAGGTGCAGTCTACGTGTCAAGTATGCCATTTTAAACCAGGAATTTGTAATTCTCCAAATTCGTACTCTCAAATTTCATGTATTTGTATATCTGCATAGTTACTATGTCTAATATATATTTAGTAGCGACGAAACAAACCCATTTAGGAACTCATATTTCAACAGAAACGCTCGTTATTTTAAATTGTGTAAAGTGTAAGAACAGATAAATGATCCAGTATTTTAATAACAATGTACCTTAATTCAAAGTAAGGCTAACTAATTTGCAATTGTAGTACGTTGCAATCGTATTTTGAAAATGTATATTCCCGCTTAAGATATATGGTGCGTAAGATATTTTGGGGAAGCTCATTCTAGAGTACCCAGACTTTTACATTGCAGAAAAAATTCTATTGTGAAATATTTAAACCTTTCGATTCTTATTTACTTTTGTTTACTCACGCTGGGCAAGTTATTTGTGGAATTGCCGCTACTTATATATAACAAATAATACTTATAAATCTTTCTTACTAATTTGTGAAATATCAGGAAATGATGAATCTCTTACTTTTACTAATATTATTTTCTTGATTGGGCACGTTATGAGAATGCACATAACATTGAAAAAATATATTTGGAAATGATTCTATTTCTATTTTGCTTATGGGTTTTGACATAAAACTATCCATCTAAATATGCTATCCATCTAAATATGCTTTCGTATGTGGACGTGCAAATCTGTACAGAATTACGATTCCTGGAAGTTCTAGCTACAAATTGTCAGCCTTTTTTTAAATAATAACTTGACATTTATTACAAATTTGTTACACTTTAAAAATGAGCTCAAAAACGATCTGATCTTATTTTTCCTCCATACAATACTTGTAATTCCGTACGGTCAAGAATTAAAGATCATGGCTAACTATGATGTTCGCGCGCAGTGTTAATTTCTCGAATGAACTCCGAACCTTCTGACTTGATACTGTCATTAGATGTTCGTGTTGATGTTCCGCCTCCCGTAATCTTACCTAATGCCAAAATGTTATTTGGCGGCTTATAAAAAAACAAAAACTGCAAATAAATTATTTCGCGATCACGACTTTCCCTTTGCTCTGCCTCAGGTGGGCACCTACTCGTGACTGTCTATGCTCAACACAAATTATCGAATACCGTCCCCTCCACGAATCTATCGCATCATAACTTCGTTTCGAATACGAAGTCTATTTAGATTTAATTTACAATTTACAACAGAAATTAACATGACATCTTCAAATTATTAATATATACTCTTAAGCATATCAAAGCTAATTACATGTCCTCCATTTACCTATAATTGAAAGCACTAAATTCAAACTTAACTGGCGACCGTTTGGTCAAAATGCTCTGGCCGGTGTCGGAAGATAAACGGAATATTACTAAATTTTTACAAAACTACGGCTTGCACCGCCTCCTTTATACATTCCCTCTATACATACCACGGGGCTCTGCTTCCCTTCCTACAAATGAAGAACGTTATGCTTGCGACCATGGAACTCTTGATTACAGGTTGTCCGGACCACGTGTATTCTTTGCCCATAAGCATTTTATATGCATTCTTTACGTGGTGTCTTCATGCCGTTTATTCTGTTGAAATAAAACCGGGAGTTTCTGGTTTATCACACTAGTAATAAGCGAATGCCATTCACATGATCCCTGCAAACCTCTCTTCATTGAGCTTGGAATCTTACCATTGCATTGCGTATTTATTTACAAATCTGTAGTTTTTGTCCAAAGTGATTTATTGGGAACATACTTTCATACAATATTGATATTTATAATTACAGCACACGTCATAGAAATCACATTCATCAGGTGTCTATTTATTTATTTATTTTACGTTAAAAAAGCAGTTAAAACTGCGTATGACGTGCTATGGGGAGAAGCGAATTCTATGTACATTCAAAATTCTGTGATCCCTCCACTAAGTCATATACTACTTAAATTTTGGGAAAAAAGCTCCCATGTAATAAAATCTATTTTCAAAGATAAATGAACAATAAATTTTGGGCTCTTATCCATGATGTCCTTCGTCAAGGAATAATACTTCCTGCCGCGACAACATGGAAACGATAATTTGAATCATAGTATTTCCCACTGAATTCTAGAAAGTGCACAGATAATGAAGTTACATTTATGTCCAGAAGCAAAACAAGGGGCCATCTCAGCATTTGCTCAAGGATCAGGGAAACTGGCGAAAACCTGATCGAGATGGGGGTCATTGAACCGGAGGCTGCGTACATACTTGTTACAAGTTGTTTATACACAGTGTGAACAGCTCACTACAATATATCCACATACGTGATATCCATGTACATACAAGATATCTATGTACGTTACTTTAAAACACATTGTTAGAGGAGATTAAACAGTGAAAATCAGTACACAAATTTGTGTTCGATGTAAAATATACTCTGCTACATGACTGTTTCTATTCAATTAGAAATTTTCCATTAAATCCATTAAAAGAAAAATAATATTTATTTTAACAATGATGTATTTAATGCATTAGATAAGATTTGTATTATTTAATTTTTACAAAAACGTTTTATTTAGTGAATTAAATATACTCATTAATTCCATGAAAAATATTTGATTGGCACTATATCAATGGCATGCAATTAAAACCTCTACAACTACCAATCAGAATTCCGAAAGAGAATCAAAATCGTTTAATTAAGTTACTACAACGTATAAACGTAGCCAAGGTATTTCCTGTCGACCAGGACACGCGAACAAAAATGAACATCACAGATTACGTACTACATCAATTATATATGAACAATGAATGAATGAAACAAAACTGGTGAAGTAAACGTTGATTTGACACTGCCTCGTGGAATAACATAAAATATTTAAGATTAATAAATGAAATGTTTTACTTGTAAATCATGTGGTCTTAGCATATAACAAATGTAAAAAAGATATACGTCAGTTGTGTTTAGTCGTTCTAAAATGTGCGTCAGCAAAACTTCTGAATGAAAAGTGACTTTTTTCTTTCTTTCTTTTAGTCTCCAACATTTATATATGTATTCTCTCTCATACGTGTCTTTACTTTTAATGGGAAGTAATGATTTCAAGGCTTTGTCAGCTTCTTGTAATATTTCATCCATAATATGGTCAACATCTTCCATTTACAAACATTGTCTTAGACACTATGTAGATCATAAATACAGAATGCAAGGCCCACTAAAATAAGTATTTTTCAGAAGCAATGCATCATGAAATGTATGTATGTTTCGAATGGTAAAGATGTGTTTAAATTTCTCGAAATTTGAATTATTCTTAAACGGAAAAGAAAATATATAGGACGTAACACGTGGATAAAAGGGTACGAATGCACTCGTGGCAAATAAAAACTCGTCGCTCATTTTATATATTGAATATATCATAAATAATTGAAATATCAGTCTTGCAATTATACCCCTTTTATTCATTCCTTCCGTTAATTATTATAATAGACCTCTAACAAGTAATGTACTTCGGCTTTTGGATCAATGATCCCTATTTCGATTAGAATTTCGTCCAGTTTCCCTGATTTATTGAGCGAATGTTGAGATGACCCCTTGTCTTCTTCCCCTTTCTTCTGGACATAAATGAAGCTTCACTATGCAGACGTTTTGTTGAGCTCTCCTTTGTTAGTTGTGGTGAGAGTAGAAGCAGGGGTATAGGTTACCATTTTTTAGAAACACTAAAATCTCAAATCTGTTGTTCATTTACAGATGCAAATAAAATTTCTTTAAGTCGAGAACGAAAATGCCTATTTTCAAATGTTACTAGTTTCGCTATGGTGGTACTTTTATTCATCTACTAGGGGTAAAAGGAAGGGAAGTGGTTCCAGAGCTCAAGAAAACGCGCGCAGATTGTACTTCTCGTCCACATAGCACATACAGTTTTTACTGTTCTTTGACAAATAAATTTTAAAAAATTGGTGTTCATGCGGTTCAGTTCGAAGGGAAACTGAGAGGATCCTCTGCATCATTCTGTTACCCAAGCTTCTCTGATGCATAACGCGGGATCACCGCCGTTCAACTTTTTTTTCTCCGTCTGAGATAATGAAGGCGCGTGCTCTTCATTCCTCTGAATGAACCGAATAGTTTCGAGAAAGCAGCAGAATGCCTAGGCCTTGCCTCTCGCAAGGGGCACACTTTCACTGCTCCTCGCCGCTGCCCTGCTCTGCGGATCACACAGTAGCTGTAATGAAAGGACCACTCTTCAGAAAACGCAATTACCATTAATATGTATTAAACTGACGGAACAATTGCCTTTGATCTCTAGTATGATTCTAATGAATGGGTTCAGGGATTTTATCCATAATTATTTAGGATGTCAGAAAAGATAATTAAGATTTGAGTTAAATATGACGAGGAGAACGAACGTGATTTATACGCAGGTGTCGCACGAGGTCGAGCCCGGCGACGCTCAGGCGCACCTTGTTCTCGCTGTAGAGCTCTGCATTCGGGCGAAAACAACGCCTTATGTCTCAGGAGGCGCGCGCCGGACGTTCGGCGGAAGAATGGGGGCTTGCTCGGGAGAAGAAAATCGCTGCTTAAGGGACATTTCGACCGGTCGCCTTTTGGCTCTCGGTTATGTGCAGAACAGTCGAGCGTCACTGATATATTGGATTTACAGTCGCCGCGTGTGGCAATCGCAAAAGTATTTCAATTAATTGTATTTATTATTTATAATCGAGTAAATTCAATTTCAATTGATTTATTAATTTGTTGAAAAGCAAAAATTAATCTATTAATTGGAAATAGTTTTAGAGCGGCATAACAACGCAATTTTTTAAATAAGTAAAGGTAAACAAACAGGGTGAAATGTAATTTAAAATAAACTTTTTTAGCTATAATAATAAAATAGACTAAAATTAAAACATTAAAAGAATTTTCATCAATTCTTTTCACATTGAGAATTATTACAAAGTATAGAAATTCATGGTTGTTGATTGAAATCTCTAATACTGTAAATGAACCTGCCATATAATTTCAAGTGAGCAAAGATAATACTATATGAGGCAAAACGTTTACATGACTTAATTTCTTATAAAAGTGCAAAATTATGCGTATACAAATCCGAATGTGAGGCGTATACACAATTAACATTTGATCTTAATTTCATGACTATATAATAAAAAAGCATACGGTAACCAAAATTGCGGCGGGGACTGTTCTTCCTTGCGTGAAAAAGCCTCTTTGTCACTGGGCATTCTTTTTTGTGAATGTAAGTTATTGAATATGTAATTTATTGTTGATGTAAGCTGCCATGGCCTCAGAATGGGTCGACGCAATCGGCATGGCAAACATCGGCGCCCACTGCAAATCAGCCTACTCAACTCCTTGCCTACTTGCCACACTAAGAGGTTTCAATAATTCAACACACATTATGCATTATCATGTATTTAAGTTATACACCATATAAAATTATGGGAAATTAATGAATTTAAAACATTGTCCGGCAATAGAAAAATGATCAAAAAAGTTGCGTTGGAAAAGTTGGAAAAAAATTTTGGAGCCATTTTGGAAAATATAGCATTTGAGCGTTTCTGAAAATGCGGAATTTTGAGCTCATTTTTGCAGAAAACTGTTGAGTTTTCCAGATACTTTATATGACATTATTTAAAAAACATCTACTCATAAATATAATACTGTAAATAAATTGCCTCTAGTACAAATATTGTGATGTACAGGGATTTAAGAACACGTACTGTTTCTAAGATAAATATTTACATATATTTACACAATAATTTACAAGTCAAATTTACAAGCATTAAACAAAAATCTCTGGCAAGCTTTTTCCACTTAGCCGCCAAAACCCCGCATCCGTCCCTAAGCCTAGCCCAGTGCCACTGCTCTACAGCAGGCGAGCTGCAGGCGTGGTGCGATGCTGTCGGACGCTGAGTCCCTTAACCACCGTTATTCATGACCTGACGCCAAGGTGGTCTTCGCCTGGAAGAGCGCGTGCTATGAGAGCACCAGAGATATCACTGCCTTTCGACTCGACCGTGGGCGCAGTCGACGCTGCCTGAAGTGCCCGTAGGGCCCGCCCCACCCCTCGTCGCTTTCATGCCGGCGGGCGTCACGAAGGCTCGACGACCATCATCCCAGACTCGCCACTAACCTTTCTCAATGGGTTATTTTGGGGCTTCATGTAAGGTACCTCAAATTTTAAAGAATGTTTTTCCAAATTTCAAATCTTCAACTAGAGTGAGATGGACAGGGGTTTCTTCAATTTTGAAAAGATCGTGCGCGTAGTTAAGACACTAGATTTGTTCAGATACGACAGACGGAAAGAAACGGGCGGACGGACGGACGGACGGACGTTTTGATAAAAAACACTTTTTCGGTATCAGGTGACTCGAAAACGTGTATTTCCGTTGAAATATCGAAATCGATTTTCCGCAACAATACATAACTTTTTCTATACTACGTATATTACTCCAGTATATACGTATGTATAAGAGAAAGTAATTAGAGGTGCTACAGAATGTCAGACTTTCTCGTAGTATAGTTTTCTAATTTCCTTTGTGTGGTCTGGCTTTTAGGTTTTGCTCCATTGTGTTGCCAGCTGCCATCTATCGTCGCCCAAAGTACATTTGTTTGACATTTTCTCAACTTTTCGGTGCCCTAATAGTAGAAACGAAATATTATTTGAAGAATATTGAAAAAACGTAAAACCTCGTCCTAAATACAAATTTTCATTGGAATATTTGGAGCCATTTTTAAGAAAATGGCAATTAAGCATTACTGTAAATGCGAAATTTGAAGCTCTTTTCCGCAAAACTTTATTGAGTTTTTGAAAAACTTCATTTCAAGCACTTCCACTCGCAAATGCAATAATGTATGCAAATCGGTGGAAATGTGCGTATGAACGGCGTGAGACATATTTCAAAAAAACTACATTTGTGTAAATTTTGAAGAAATAAAAGAATGATTTAAACAGAATAATGTTCACTATCAGTGCACAAAATTTGAAGAAAAAAATTGGAGCAATTTTTGAGAAAATATTGTTGTTTTTTTATTGCAAATATTGCATGCACTATTGAACGAAAACTACTAAAATTTTCAACAAAATCTACATGATCTTAATAAAAATTTGGATAACATTTTTATGGATAACAAATTTCATTTAAAGGAAAAATTTCTGTCTTCAATTTTGTGGTTGTAGGAAGACGCCGGAAAAAATTCAAACTTTTGCAATGTTCGAAAGCTCAAAGTTAACCGTGATATTCTTCCCGATGCCACCTTTATAAGAGTATTTTGCTCTTATCTTACAAGAAATTTAAAGAAAAAATTTGGAGCCATTTTTGAGAAAATTTTGAGAACGCCCGAGGGGCTTCATGTAAAGTACCTCCAAATTTTAAAGAATATTTTTCCAAATTCAAAGCTTCAACTAGAGCCAGATCGACAAGGGATTCTTCAATTTGGAAACGATCGTATGCATGGTTATATGCTAGTAGTGTTCACAGACGGACGGATGGACAGACGAACAGACGGAGGGACGGGCGTTTTTTTCAATTGGTTTTCGGCATCGAGGACCCACAAAACTGGATTCTGGCTACACCATGTGTTAGAGGACTTTTTCACTTAATTTAGCAACTGTATTTATCCACTTTCTTGTTTTAAGGGCCCGCCAATGAATTTTGTTCTGTCGAAAATTCGCCGTTTTTCGCGCAGCATTACATAACTTTCTCTATACTACGTATATTACTCAGTATACGAGAAAGTAAAAATGAAGATGTATTAGCAAGACTGAACATAGGGACCACAATTTTAGACAGTGTGGAGGCAAAATGCATTCGATGGTCGTGGCATGTGCGTCGAATGGATAAGGGAAGGTGGCAAAAAATTATCGAATGGACACCTGCTGAAAGAAGAAGAAGAAGAACAAGAAGAAGAAGAAGAAGAAGAAGAAGAAGAAGAAGAAGAGGGGACCAAGGAGATACTCGGAAGTTGCAGTAACTAAAGTGATGGAAGGAAATAACCTGAAGGAAAAGGACTGGAGAAACCGTAGCAAATGGAAGCTAGGTTACGATAATTGACTTTAAGTGGTAATGTATTCGCAAAAGTATATAAGAATAAAAAATTAGCATTCGGAACATTTAATCAATAGGCGTCAGTAAATACCTTCACCTTCATTCTAATATGCCATTGTAAAATTTTTACTGTTTAAAATTTCTTTGGGAGTGCAATTATTTTCTCTATTTTAGAATTTATTACTATAATGTTTGGAAAGCATAAGTACGACTGGCAGTTTTCTCTCCGAACTGCGCTTCTTTATGACTGGGAAAAGAAATCATGGTGTGCGTATCTATTTATTTTACATTATTTTATATTCATTGCATTCAGGAAAGCTATAAAATCGACATCTGACTTCTCCTTGTCTCAAAATGATCTTGCAGGACAAAATGGTTGTGTGTCGAGGGGAAGTGGGTCACTTAACCTACTTACTATTCTAAAAACGCACTGTATTGACAAGGTCAGCTCATTCTGATTGTTGGTAGATACCTTCGTGGGACCCTAGGGGCAACATAACTGAATTTATAACATGCCCTTGATGGTTGGCGCCCTTTTTTTTGAAGGTAGCAAGTTTTTTGAGACGAGGTGAAGCCCGCGTCTTGAGTCTAATTGCAATTGTCTCATTTGCATGTGGCAGTGGCGACGGGGGAGGCGAGGCCAGCCTGCGGGGCGACAGCGTGTGCGGCGGGCGCCAGCCTCCGCTCTCGCGCCGAGGACTCTGACGGCCAGTTTTTGTGTTCCCAAAACCAGCAGCAGCGACCGCGACGTGGCGCCCTGGGCTGCGCCGCCGTCCACCCCTTGCCCAAGCCTGCGCTCCCGGCCCAACGCTTCCCAAGAAGCCAGCAGCGCGGTCGCGTCGGTCGCGTCGGTCGCGTCGGTCGCGTCGGTCGCGTCGGTCGCGTCGGTCGCGTCGGTCGCGTCGGTCGCGTCGGTCGCGTCGGTCGCGTCGGTCTATCACAAATCTGAAATTTTACAATTTAATTTTAATGTTTGAAAACCTTACCTGAAAGTGTTATTGCTTTCTAGTAATAGAAATTCATTAGGTTGTTTATTATATGACTTATTTTGTTTTGTTACATCTCCATCCTCTTCAGTGTCCTTGAATGAGATCAAGAGTATTAAAAATATTTGCCTGCAATTTAAGAAACTAAAACAATGATGTCAACAAAGTTGCAACCAGGTGGCGCAGTGGAATCTCCCCTCTCCACAGTACCTCATCTCGCCCCAAGAGGGCAATAGTGCACTACAACTTACAACGCTTACACCTCACACTGGAAATAACAGTAGACGAGGTCTAGAAAAATAAAATAAATTACGCTTGATGCTTTAATGGTTTTCCTTTTTTTGCTCTTATTTTACTGTACGTGTTCTCTTTTTCATAAAAATGTTATTCTTTGATGAATACCTTGGTGCAAGTTTCAAATCCGTTAGAAAAATCGAGCGCCCGTATTACTAAGAGTTTGCTGTCGTCCCTGCCGTGGCGGCGTGAGGCGTGCTGCTGCCACCATCAGGAAATACTCACATCACCGGACTAGAATACATCTCACTGCATACAAATCATATACAGTGAGATGTAAAGACAGGTCATATAATAGTATACGTATATTACAACAAATATTTTTCTTTTCCAGTTCTGTCTTACTCTGTAATATTTAAAATATGCAGATGTGAGTCAAGCCACCTAATGTGACGGAGCTTTGACCCATGGTGTAGGTGGGTAGACATAATAGATGTAAGAAATTACAATTCAATTAAACAATGAATTATGAAATATCTCAAGTAAAGTCACTTCATTAAAGAGATTTAAAATTAAAAACATTAACTAAAATATTTATCACATAAGACCCGACTATATCATAAAAAAATAATGGTGTAATGTAAACAATCTTGTCCATTGTTCATTGATAAATAGTAATAATTCACTTCAAAATATATTTATGGTAAAAAGTAAGAGTAAATATTAAAAGAATACTGATTATACATATTCAAGAAAAAATAGAAATGAAATGAAACAAAAAAATCAACTATGCAACATCAGTTCAAATATAATCATTTAATCACAAAATTTCGTTTACAGAAACGGCACTACTATTATCCCTATTGATTCACATTGAATTGGCGAAATACGAAGCCAGATTTCAATATGTGGAATATAATAAAAAATACTACCAAATCAACTAGAAAACCCGTAGAGAATGTTGTTTTAAAATATAACGATATAAATGTGAACGATCCGGCAACAGTGGCTAGTCTCTTTAACCAATACTTTTCGAGAATTGCTGCCGATTTCACTAAGGGTCTTCAGGCACAAAATTCAAAAACAGACAGTTCACCCAAAATTTTAGACACAATGTTCGTTTCCGAAACTTCTTCCTATGAAATTCTCAAAATAATCGGTAAACTAAAAAATAAATATTCGTCCGGTTTAGATGAATTCCCGGATTCTTTGTTAAAGACATGTGCGTATGCCATTATACACCCGTTAACTCACATATTTAATGCATCTTTATGCACTGGAACGTTTCCAGATATTTTCAAAACAGCTAAAATTAAGCCGCTTTTCAAAAAG
The DNA here is from genome assembly GCA_964035755.1 of Teleogryllus oceanicus. Lineage (NCBI taxonomy): Eukaryota > Metazoa > Arthropoda > Insecta > Orthoptera > Gryllidae > Teleogryllus > Teleogryllus oceanicus. The sequence goes on from CAXIVR010000001.1 coordinate 160,544,771, forward strand.
GCAACAAAATGAAATTCAAAATTATCGGCCCATTTCTCTTCTATCAGTCTTTTCAAAAATATTAGAGAGACTTTTTTACATGTGAATGGAAACCTTTCTCACTAAACACGACGCACTTTCAGATTGCCAACATGGATTTAGAAAATCAAAATCAACGGAAACAGCTATATTTTCTTTTCTTAAAGATGTCGCCTCATCATTGGATCAAAACGAGGCGTCTATTGGATTATTTTTAGATCTCTCAAAAGCTTTTGACGTCATTGATCATGACATTTTACTTTCCAAATTACCTTCATATGGAATTCGTGGTATTGCTCTAGATTGGTTATGTTCGTACCTTAAACAACGATCTCAGAGAGTTGAAATACCTTACTGGAATGATGGAACATTACGTACGCACCTTTCCGACTCTTTGCCCGTTGCATGTGGAGTTCCTCAAGAATCGATTTTAGGCCCTATTCTGTTCCTACTTTACGTAAACGATATGCCCTCGACGATTCGAAACGGAAGAACGGTTCTCTTTGCGGATGATACGAACATCCTTTGCAATAAAGAATCAGTAAATAGTACAATATCAGATGTTTCAAATTGGTTCCGAAATAACAAATTAATAGTGAACGAAAAGAAAACGGTTTTAATGCAGTTTTCCATTTCAAATAAACAATTCTGTGCTCCATTGAAAATGAACAGTGTACCATTGACTGATGTTAAGGCAACAACATTTTTAGGTCTCTCAATTCAGTCAAACCTTAAATGGAACGTCCATTTAAATGAATTGAACACACAGTTAAGTTCATTATGCTACGCGTTCAGAATTCTAGCAAATTCAGTCAACCTTCATACTGCTCGTTGTGTATACTTCGCGAATGTTCATTCCCGCCTGAGATATGGCATAATATTCTGGGGAAATACATCTTATAGCTCCCAGACTTTTAGATTACAAAAACGAATTGTACGAATAACAACCAAATCCCACCCACGTGATTCATGTAAGCCTCTCTTCATTAAGCTAGGAATTCTACCATTACCGTGTCTTCTTATTTACGAATCAGTGGTTTTTGTAAAAAATGACTTGCTCAAGAGCGGGAATATATTTTCAGGAAATGCCGAAGTCTATTACTATAACACTCGACGTAGAAATCATATTCATCAGGTGACAGTATCAACAGCTCATTACAAAAAATTCACATACAATACATGTACATTATTTTACAACACTTTGCCAGATGACATTAAACGAGTAAATTCAATAGAAAAGTTTAAACCCCAAGTGAAATCGTTTCTGCTGCATAACTGTTTCTATACAATTAGAGACTATACTGAGCATCACAAGAAAAGTAACATTAATTTTAACAATGATACATAATGCATTATTTACCACTTGTACTGTATAAATGAGTATAAACAACCTGTAACAACTATTGTACTACAGCTTCCGGGTCAAATGACCCCCATCTCGATCAGGTTTTTCGTCCAGTTTCCCTGATCAATTGAGCAAATGCTGAGATGGCCCCTTGTTTTGCTTCTGGACATAAATGTAACTTCATTTTTTGTGCACGTCTTCTAGAATTCAGTGGGAAATACAATTATTCAAATTATCGTTTCCATGTTGTCGCGGCAGGAAGTAATAAGAGCCAAAATTTATTGCTTATTTATCCTCGAAAATAGAGTTTTTGGGTTTTTGTTTTTTTTTCTCCCTTTCAAACATTCAAAATTTAAGTAGTATATGATTTAGTGTAGGGATCACAGAATTTTGAAAATGTGCACACAATTCACTTTTCCCCATAGCACGTCATACGCAGTTTTTAACTGTTTTTTTGACGTAAAATAAATAAATAAATAAAATAAATAAATAAATAACGATGTTATTGCGGTCCCAAAGCATCCGACAGATTTTAGTGGTTCTTTAGTAATTCTATTGCGTTTTTTGGTTTTCGGAAAAAAGGACAATAGAAGTTTCACAACATAATTTGGGCAAAGCAAACATATTCGAAACAGTTTGAAGCATTAGGTTGCGATTTCAGTCAAGTTATTGAAAATGATTGAGGAAATACCAAATTTCGTTTTGTTTAATTGTTAATTTTTGAGATATTGACGCAACTTCAATTTTTTAAATAAAAGTGTATATTTTTTCTATTAAAGTACTCGAACATTCGAAAAAATATTGTAAAAACCAAGCTGTGCGACAACAGCGCATACTTTCGCACATTATTCCAAACTTCAATTATTCGAAAACTCATAGAGTTCAACGAAAACGGGACCATCACCAAATTAAGCTCTCGTCGCTTCGTTCGCGAAAAAATTAAAGAATAATGCGGAGGGAGTTTATAAAAAACGTAGAGCGGTTTCTGAGGACTTCTTTTTAAATTGCTCTCTTTTTATTTATTAATTTAGTCATAAACAGACAAAAACTGTATGTGGCATAAGGGAGAGAAAATCATCTTCGCATGCTTTCTTGAGTTTCAGAATCCCTTCCCAACAATTTAACAATGAATAGTTGAAAGAAGAAGAAATAATAGTAATAATAATAATAATAATAATAACAATAATAATAATAATAAATAATAATAATAATAATAATAAATTTCAAAAACTAGATATTTTCGTTGTCGAATTATAGAAAACTTATTTGTAACAGTAAACGAACGAACAGATTTGATTTTTCTCTATTGCTAACAAAATAGAAACTCACAGTAAGCTCTACTACCACTAGAAGCAAAAGAAGAGTTCAACAAAACGTGCGCATAGTGAAGCTACGTCCCGAAGCAAATCAAGGGGCCATCTCAGCATTTGCTCAATGGATCAGGGAAACTGGACAAAAACCTGATCTAGATGGGGGTCATTGACCCGGAAGCTGCAGTACATTACTTGTTACAGGCATTTAAGTCTTTTTTTTAAATTATACAATGCAAATGTAAACTAATTTGTTATTCTATATCTTCGTTTTGTTAAAGTAAACATTATTTTTCTTTTTGACCGGAATTTGTCTTTTTGAAAACATTTGACTTTTTAATAGGAACACTTTTGCAGCAGAAAAGATTTTACTTTTAACTTAAATTTGTGTACACATTTTAATTGTTTAATTTCATTTGGCAATGCTTTGTAAAGTAACGTACATGTATTGTATGTGGATTTCTTGTAGTGATACTGACACTTGATGAACATGATTTCTACGTCGAGTGTTGTAACTATAAATATCAGTATTACATGAAAATATGTTCCCACCGTTAAGTAAGTCAGTTTTGACAAATACTACAGACTCGGAAATAAAAAGGCAAGGCAATGGTAAGAATCCAAGCTCAATGAAAAGAGGTTTGCAGGGATCACGTGGATGGCATATTTTCAATATTCGGATAATTTTCTTTTGCAATCTAAATGTCTGGGCACCCAGAGCCCCCAATGAGCTTCCCCAGAATATTATGCCTTATCTAAGGTGGATGTACATTTGCAAAATACACGCAGCGAGCTGCATGAAGGCTGACAGAATTAGAGAGGATTTTGAATGCATAATATAATGGGCTTAATTTAGCGTTTAATTCTGTTATACGTATATTCCATTTGAGGTTTGATTGAATTGAGAGACCTAGAAATTTTGTTACGTTAACATCAGCTAATTACATATTTTTCATTTTTAATGGAGTATACGATTGCCGATTTGAAACACAAAATTGCATTGAAACAGTTTTTTTTCGTTAACTATTAATTTGTTATTGCAAAACCAATTTGAAACTTCTGAAATTGTACTATTTATTGTTTCTTTTTTGCAAAGAACATTCGTGTCATCGGCAAACACAACTGTTCTTCCATTTTTAATAGATGACGGCATATCGTTTACGTACAACAGAAAGAGGATAGGATCTAAGATCGAACCTTGTGAGACCCCATGTTGAATTGGCAAAGAATTGGAAAGATAAGTAAAGAATGTTCTTTCGTGCCAGTACGGTATTTCTACTCTTTGAGATCGATTATTAAAGTACGAGGTTATCCAATGTAGGGCAATACCACGAATTCCATAAGAAGGTAATTTTGAGAGCAAGATGTTATGGTAAATAACGTCCAAAGCTTTCGAAAGATCCAAAAATATCCCAATGGGTTCTTCATTTTGGTCCACTGATGAAGCAACATCTTTAAGGAAAGAAAAATGGCAGTTTCCGTGGATTTTGATTTCCTGAAACCGTGTTGGGAGTTTGAAAACGCTTCGTTTTTCCTGAGAAAAGTTTCCATTCGCGTATAGAAAAGCCTCTCTAATATTTTTGAGAAAAGTGATATGACACCAAGCATGGAATATTACATCTGGTTGATCGATTGTCCTAACAACGCGTATTCTTTGACTTCCGATTTTGCATACAGTGTCATTAATCTTAACACTGGATGCCAATTTTATCATTTTAATTAAACCTGGGTTTCTTGGCTTATAACAATATCATTTTTTTTATTTACGGACAGATATATTAATTTTTTGTTCACACCTCATGTATGCGTATAAATATTACGTAAAAAGTCGTGTTCCACTACCATATTTTTTAAAACAAGTACATTGATTAACCAAAAAGAAAACAAGGACACCTCTGTATTAAAATATTGATTATCATAGAATTTCCGCAGTATATTACTTTTCCAAGTATCAATACATTTACAAATGTCAGAATAATTACTACAATTATATTTCGTATCCTTTACAAATATTTTACAAATATGCAGGTTTATTCCTCGCTTATATGCATGACATCGGTTTGATATATATATATATATATATATATATATATATATATATATATATATATATATATATAGGTATTCCAGACATTAAACATGATTAAAAAACATAAGAGTGACACATGTACCTGTTATGCACACGCTTGTAATTGTAATTTTTTTTACAACTTTGCGGGCTAATTTCTTATGTTGGAGACATACAGTCGGCATGGCACTAACAGATTCGTGTCAGATTCATTCTCGGGTGTGTACGTATGATGTATTACCTAGTGACAAATTGGACATTTTTGAATCACTATAGCGGCTACTTGCAGACACCGTCACGGTATGGCGTGGTCATTATCGACAACGAAAAACAATTTTCTTCCTTTAGAGTAAAACATACGCTTTGAACTCGTAATAGAAGATAGCATTAAAAAAATGTCTCATATATGGTGTAGTGTGGCGTACAGTTTGAGACGCCACTTTGGTATTGTGATATACCAATATGTGAGACATAATATGGTACAATATTTATTATAAACAGCGTAAATTATAGGGATAAATATAGGTGAATATACCCGCATAGCAACGGTAAGCGAGCCGTCGTCAAGATCAACAATTTTCATGCAGTGACAATCGCGGAGACGGCTAGTTCATTTTGTAAGAAATTTAGGGATTGGCTAGGTACGGAAGTACATCAAGTCTTGTCTGTAAAAAAAAACAATCGAAAAGATGAAGCGAGTTTTGAAGGATTGAAAGAATATGATAGGCATTCATTCTGACTGATGCCGTGGTGTTGAACGGATCGTGGACAAATAATGTTAGGAGTTTTTTTTAGGACTTATAAGCATTTACTGGGGAGTAGATATTGGTAGAACTTTGAATTTGAATGCTAAGTGTGGACAGTAAAACTTAAAATATTTCAAGTGAACGAGTGAGAAGGACATTGAAGGCTTAGGCGAATTTATCAGTAACTGGACTGGAATGCTAACAGCAGATAGTTTGTTGATTGTTGAGTATTCAGCATACGCACATAGCATATTCACCAGGTGACAGTATCAACAGCTCATTACAAAAAATTCACATACAATACATGTACATTATTTTACAACACTTTGCCAGATGACATAAAACGAGTAAATTCAATAGAAAAGTTTAAATCCCAAGTGAAATCGTTTCTGCTGCATAACTGTTTCTATACAATTAGAGACTATACTGAGCATCACAAGAAAAGTAACATTAATTTTAACAATGATACATAATGCTTTATTTACCATTTGAACTGTGTAAATGAGTGTAAACAACCTGTAACAACTATTGTACTACAGCTTCCGGGTCAATGACCCCCATCTCGATCAGGTTTTTCGTCCAGTTTCCCTGATCCATTGAGCAAATGCTGAGATGGCCCCTTGTTTTGCTTCTGGACATAAATGTAACTTCATTTCCTGTGCACGTCTTGTAGAATTCAGTGGGAAATACAATTATTCAAATTATCGTTTCCATGTTGTCGCGGCAGGAAGTAATAAGAGCCAAAATTTATTGCTTATTTATCCTTGAAAATAGATTTTACTACATGGGAGTTTTGTTTTTTCTCCTTTCAAAATTCAAAATTTATTGCTTATTTATTTTTGAAAATAGATTTTACTACATGGGAGTTTTTGTTTTTTTTTCTCCCTTTCAAAATTCAAAATTTAAGTAGTATATGACTTAGTGTAGGGATCACAGAATTTTGAAAATGAGCACACAATTCTCTTTTCCCCATAGCACGTCATACGCAGTTTTTAACTGTTTTTTTTGACGTAAAATAAATAAATAAATAAATACGCGTGGGATGGACTTGGAATTCGTAAATTGGCGAACGACTTAGACTTTATTAACTTCGGAAACACCGATGAACGGTGATTGAAGTGTGCTACTGCAAGAAAAGAAGAGAGAAGATGGTATCTGGACCTGAGGACAGCGACGTCGGAGAAGAATGAAGATGGTACAACGAGGCACCGTCGTTCAAGAGCGCGCGAAGACGAATATTACATTACAAGGTTGGAACAGGTCATGACCAAAGTTTTTTTATATTGTATAGAATTATTAAGTACCAAAATTGTTTAATAAATTTCCATGTTTTGTGAAATGAATACATGATTGTCATTAAGCCAATTCTAATAATGACGTAGCAAGATAGAAATATATTTGCTTTTCAGATTCCTCGACCACTCTGTATAGATGGTAGATCGGATAATCATCTATTAGCAGACAATAGTGATTATTTCTATGAAACCCATCGACCCAGGTAGCCGGAAACTAATTTATTTATAATCAGAGTTGAAGGTTGACTTGTATGATAGTATTAGTGTAATCTTTTCCTGGCGCCCATCTATACAAATTCGGAACAGATTACGTTGGAATAACATCAAATAAATCATTAAAGTAATCAGTTTATTTCAGTATGGCATACAACTCCTTCACATTTTGGCTATCTAGCGAACAATAAGCAACACGAATTAGCTGTGTAGTCATTCCCCAATGGCATAATGTTTTTCGACGCATTCAAAATATCGTACAGCGCAACGCCGACACCTACAGGCCGCCATACTTGCGTTTCCCTGTCCCTCATTACACTGGCTAACTGCTCAAAACATTTTAGCTTTGAGCTTATCATACGAGGATTTTCTTGCTGGCTCCCGGTCTAAAACTCTCACCACAGACAACGCAGTGGCCGACGTACATACGGAGAGAGAAAACGTGTGGAGGAGAAGAACCATCTGCGCACGTTTTCTAGACGTCCAGAATCTCTTCACAACATTTTAAATACGAATAGTTAAATGATGAAAATTTAAAAAACAAAACAAAAATTTAGCGACTTTTGAAAACTATACATTTTTGCTCCCGATTTGTAACAAACGTATTTGCATTCGTAACCGTACTGCAGGTTCTAATTTTTTTGTATTGCTAACAAAATTCCTTGCTAACATACCCCGGAATCTACTCCTACCACTACAAGCAAAAGGAGAGCTCCAGAAAACGTGCGCACAGTGAAGCTACATTTATGTCCAGAAGCAAATCACGAAGGCTATCCCAGCATTTGCTAAATGAATAAGGGAAACTGGAAACCTGATCGAGATGGAGGTCATTGACCCAGAAACTGATGTACATTGCTTGCTAAAGGCACATTAAGTCATTTGCAAAAAGTATATAACACAAATGTCAACTAATGCATTATATATTTATTTGCATTGCATTATATTGCAAATGCACAATGCATTATATTTTTTTCAATTCTCTGGCAATGTGTTGTAAAGTAACGTACATGGATTATGTGTCGATTCCTTACAATGAGCTGTTGTTACTGACACCTGATGAATGTGATTTCTACCACGTGTGTTTTATTTATAAATATCCAGTTTCGTGAAAATATGTTCCCACTGTTTAAGTAAATCAGCTTTGACAAAAAATACTGATTCGTAATTAAATAGACAAGGCAATAGTAAGATTCCAAAATCAATTTTTTTAAAAAATTTATTACATTTTAAGAGGTTTACGTAGTACAGTTATAACAACAACATTGTCACATGTATTGGTGGCTTTAAAACTAACCTATAACTAATTTCTTACATCTAATACATTGGCTGAGGAAAGCTATTAAGGTATTTCTGTTAATTCCATTTCGGAGAACAATTTTAGAAAAACATGGAATGGATACTTGTTTTTTATTCTTGTGTTGTGAGTTGGGTTTCTGCACAGCGTGAATTCGGATAGAGATGTTATCTGCATGAGGTTTGTATAAAAGCTTCAGGAGAGTTACGTGATGTGATGGGCTAATTGCTCTAGATTATATTCTTTATTCAGTTGATTGTAACATACCATGGTGCATTTTTTATTGTACTTAGATATTGATTTTGGATGATTTGCATTTTACGAACGTTTGGTTTGTATGCGTTAAACCATATTGGACAGTCGTACAACAATACGTCTTATTATTGTTTTGAATAATATCAGAGCAGTGTTGTATGGGAGATGGCTATTTCTGTTTATAAGAGGTTTAAGTTGGTGTAATTTATTGTTGGCTTGGTTAATTTTGATGTCAATATGTTTTTTTCAGTCAATGTCGTGTGTCAGTGTTTAATCCAAGGTATCTTATTGGTTTATTTGGAGAGTACCAGCTTATTTAGGCATTGTTTAAGAGTAAGGCGGGAGGGGGCGTGTATTGTCTGAGAGCAAAAATGTTTGCTGCAGTTTTAGTTGGATTTAGGATAATTTTAGATTTGCAAGCCAGCACACCAGCTTTCGATTTGGTGTAGGTACAGTTGAATTTTGATTTTTATGTCTGTTAATGTAGTTCCGGATGAGAATATGGCTGTATCGTCAGCAAACTGTGCAATATGAACTCCTACATGTAGATTGAAGATAGTAGGCGAAAGGGGGGATCCTTGAGGTAAACTAGCCTTTATTATTTTGGGGTTGGATTAATGATTGTTTACTGTAACTGAAAATGGTCGGTCATTTAGGAAGTTTTTTATTATTTCAGCAATGTAGTGAGGAGTCCCAGCTTTTCGGATTTTAAATTTAATGTTTGTGCCAGACTCTATCGAATGCTTAGGTTATGTCTATAAATAAAGCTATTGTATGATGTTTTTTTTTTCTGAAATGACGAGTACATGTATTCCGTGGTTCTCAAGAGTTGGATTTGCGTGGAGATTTGTTTCATGAAACCGAATTGTTCTTTAAGTATTACTTTAGTGCTTATTAGGTGTTTGCTTAACCGTCTTAATATTATTTTTTCAAATATTTGGGATAGGGTGGGCAATAAACTTATTGGTCAGTAACCCTTGTTGTGTTTTGCTGGTTTTGTTACAGGAATAAATATTTTGTGTTTTCATAAATGCGGAAAGTGGCTTATTCTCAGACAGGAATTATATGTTTGTTAGAAATGCTATTGCCGTTGGGGGGGAATTTTTTATTATTAAATTATTTATGTTATCATGCCCGGAACATTTCTTGTTTGGCAAATTTTTGATTATACTTTTGAATTCACCTGATGACGTGAAGTGTATTCTTTGATGGGGTCCGTACTGAGGTTGCGCTATAGATTTACTTATTGTAGAGTGCTCTGGTTGATTTTGTGTTGTGTTTGTTGTGAATGTGGATTCGTAGAATGAAGCTAGCTCTTCGGCTAGTTTTATTGTTGTGTAGTCTTTACCAGATGACTTTTTTTTTTTTTTTTTGTGAAATGCCACATTGGATTATTTTGTGTGTTAAGAGATTGGATTTTACTTGCGTATTAGCGATCATTAAATTATTTTATTAGTCTTACGTAGAACTACGAGTACATTCGTGATTAAATTGTTCTAATTTCAATTCCGGGTTTCTAGTAATTATCCATAGCCTTCGTGTTTTACTTTTTGACTTTTATAGCATTTAGAATTTCAGGGGGAAATCTGCTTTGGTTATATGTTTTTAGATGTGTGTGGGATTTAATTTGTGTGGATTCGAGAATAGCGTGAATTATTGTGTTGAATATTGAAACTTCCTTTTCTATTTCAAGTGGATGATTTAAAATTTTGAACTTAGGAATTTCATTACTTAAGGTTTTCTGAAATTTATGCCAGTTTACTTTCAAGGTATTTTGTTTCAGCAGAGGTGTGTGTGTGTATGGGGGGTAATTGGCGAGTTGTTATTAATACGATCTGAGTCCAGTTCAAAAATTAGGATTAGGAAAAAAATTATATTTGTGTATGTTATTCCGAAGTTAAGAATGTCCGGTCTTCTTAGTCGGTCATATGGGTAGTATGTCGGTTCCGCAGTTGCAATTATTTTTAGGATGTGTTGATTTATTATTCTTTCAAGTATTTTGCCATCTTGATTATTAGAATGGCATTCCTATTGGGTATTTGTTGTGTTAAGGTCACCGAGAAGAATTGTAATAGTGTGGGGTCTTTCGTTTATAGCTTTATTTTAAGAACAGTTTGGATCTCTAACATCTGCCTGATGTTCCCCATTGCAGTAAGCACACTAAGGTTTTGGATTTTTACTCTGGCATGTAACTGTGTAGTGATTTTCTACGCAATACGCACACTTTATTACATGGTTACAATTGTTCTTTGTGTGTCCGTAGTCAAGGCATCTTTGGCATTGAATGAGGCCGGAAGGTCTTCGCCTTCTTTCTGTTTTCCCTTTATGGTTGCATATTTCGTTAATTGACAATTTAGCCTCTAATGGTTCGTTCTCGCGAAATTCTGCTGCAACAACTGGAATGGGTTTGTTTTCTTTATGTAGTCTAGTTACTTTAATAATTGATGGGTATCGTTGTTTAAGTCTTGTAGTATTTCCAGTTCGGAAATGGTTTGGCTAATGTTTTTAAAAAACCACGGAGTACTTATTGTTTGTCGGGTCTTTGAATGTGTGAAAACATCTCTGCATTCTAATTAAGTACTTCACCAGGTTTCGGAAGTTGTGGTAGATTTTGCAGTGATTTTTACTTTCTGATTTCTAGAGTCTGCTATGAAATTTGTTGATACTTTTGAACTTAGTTCTTTAACGAAATTGTTTAAATTAGGAAGTTGGCTACGATATTGGCAGGAATTTTATTTGTGTTGTTGGTTTGTTCACTACTGTTTTCCTTTAGATAGGTAAATCAGTTGTTTTCGATGCTGAGGTTTATTTCCCTTAATGGACTGAATCTGTTTTCCACTATCAAGTTATAATTTAAGTCGGATGTGTCTGGTTGTTCACTGTCACACATGGAACCCGCACTTTTTTTCTTCGCATCTTGTATATTTTCGGGATCTCTCACTGACCTTTAACGATGATCACTGTTAATTGCTGATATTGGGTGGGCCGTGTCCTCTGTGATTGATGGGTTGAAGGCCACTCCATTGCAGGATACGCTGTTTTGCTGATTCATGGCTTCCTGTTGTTGGATGTCCATTACGGTCACTTCACCATTAGCTAAATAGTTGATGGAATTGTTGTCTAGGTGCAGGGCATGACTAATTGCTAGTCCCGTTGCTGAGAGTATGCTATCAGATATAAGAAAAATCACCTGGTTGATTACTGGCTCACTTCAACTTCAAGAAGGTTTACAACACCAAGTTACGCGAGGTGAAAAGAGCTCCGCTGAGACGAACCTCACAGCTCGGGCGCTCGGAGCAGACTGCCTCCAAGCTCAGTGAAGAGAAGCTCGCAGTAATCACGTAGATGGCATTTAAGTTATAGGAGGACAGACTGACGGACGGACGGATGTTTTGAAGAAAAAAAAACTTATATCAGTTACACTTGTATCAGGGGTCCCCAAAACGTGTATTTCTGTTAAAATCTCGAAATAGATTTTCTACAGAATACATAACTTACTCTATATTACGTATATTACTCCGAATACACCTCTGTCCGTCCGTCCGTCTGTGCGTCTATTAGCGCCTAAACCACACATACGATCTCTTCCAAATTGAAGAATCCTGTATCAATCTGGCTCTATTTAAAACTTTGAAATTTTGATGAACATCCAATAAAATTTGGGGGTACTTCACATGACGTCCCCCGGACTTTTTCAAAATTTTCTCAAAAACGGCTCAATTTTTTTCTTTAAATTACTTGTAAGATAAGAGCAAATAAAACTTATAAAGGTGGAATAGATCAGAATTTCACGGTTAAATATGAATTTTCGAAAATTGCAAATGTTTGAATTCTTTCCGGCGTCTTCCTATAACTACAAAATTGAAGATCTGGATTTTTCCTTCAAATAGCTCTTTCACATAGGTCATATAGATTTGTTTGGAAGTTTTAGTAGTTTTCGTGTAATAGTGCGTGCAATATTTGCAATTTAAAAATAACAAAAACAAGATTTTCTCAAAAACGGCTCCAACTTTTTTCATTAAATTTTTGGTAAGATTAGTGCCAATCAAACTCTATGCCGTGACATAAAGGTCATATTGCTGTATTATTTTGTTTTGTTTTTTCAAAAATTTCAAAAATGAATTTTTTTGGACTTGTCTCACGTCTGTAAATTTAACATTAAAGGCAATTTCTTCACATTATTATATTTATGAGCACATGTGCATTAAGTAATGTCAAATAAAGTTTTTGGAAAACTCAACAGTTTTCTGTAAAAATGAGCACAAAATTCTGCATTTTGAAAAACGAATTCATACCGAAAAAGTGTTTTTTTTTTTTCAAAACGTCCTTCCGTCCGTCTGTCTGTCTGTCTGCGTGTCCGTCCGTCCTCTGTGAACGCTGCTAGCGCCTAAACCATGTGTATAATCTTTTCCAAATTGAAGAAAATTTTCAAAAAATATAATTTGGACAATAATATAAATGGCAGCAGGCAAGAAGGTGGGGCAAGACTGTACACAGTACCCGTCCACACCAACGAAATTAGAAAACTTTACTATGAGAAAGTCTGTGCCTGTAGCACCTTTAGTTACTTTCTCGTATACATACGGAGTAATATACGAAGATTACGTAATATACGTATATTACTCCGTATACGTTCTCGTATATGTATCTGTCCGTATGTCGGTATGTCCGTCTGTCCGTCCGTCCGTTCGTCCGTCTGTGAACACTACTAGCGCCTAAACCGTGTGAACCATCTTTTCCAAATTGAAGAAAACCCTGGTGATCAGGCTCTAATTGAAGCTTTGAGATTTTGAAAAACATTAAATTCTGTGGTGGCAGCAGAGATTTTGTGGTATTCCAAGTTAAAACTGTTTAATTTGACGTAAAGTTAATTTTGAGGTATTCTTTTGTTTTTCTCAAAAATTACACAAATGTAATTTGTTGGAAATACATCTCAACCCGTTAATATTGGCTTTTCTACCATTTTGTAGGCATTATTACATTTGTGAGTTGAAGTGCTTTAAATGACTTCAAAATTAACTTCTTCAAAAATACCAGAGATTTCCGAGAAAAAGAGCTTCAAATTTCGCATTTACAGTACATTTAATCGCCATTTTCTCAAAAATGAACGAGTAGCGAAGCTACGAATTTCGCATTGAAAACTTCTATTTATGACGAGTTTTTACTCTTTTTTAATATTCTTGAAGTAATAATTCGGTTGTACTAGTATCAAAGCAAAGGTTGGGAAATTGTCAAACAAATGTACTTTGGGCGAAGATAGATGGCAGCTGGCCAGAGAATTTTTCAAGACTTCAAAGTCAGGCTCCACCCAAGAAATTGGAAAAATTAGGTACCAGAATGTCTGTGTCATTCTGTAGCAACACTAGTTTTTGGTGTGGACTGGCATTGCGGACTTGCCGCATCCTCTTGTCGGCTGCCATCTATCGCCGCCCAAAGTATATTTTAATGCCATTTTCTCAATTTTCGGTTTCCTTACAGGAAAAGCGAAATATTACTTTAAGAATATTAAAGAAGAGTAAAACCTCGTTCTAAATAGCAGTTTTCATTGAAAAATTTGAACGTTTTAAGAAAATGGCGTTTAAGGTTACTGTAAGAGCGAATTTTGAAGCTCTTTTTCAGACAAATATTTTGAGTTTACGATAAACTTCATTTAAAGCACTTTCACTCACAAATCAATAGTGATCGCTGGACATCTGCATACTAACGGCATGAGAGATAATAAAAAAATTACATTTTCTCATAAACAGCTCCCAATTTTTCTTTTAACTTTTGTTAAGGATAGTGCTTAACGTAGCCTATAAGATGATATAAGCGTATTTTTTCTCTATCCTTTTGTTTTTCAAAAATTACAAAATATTTTCTTTTCACTTGTCTTTCACGACGTTAATACTTACATTAGCAGAGATTTGTTCACTTTATTGTACTTATGAGTACATGTGCTTTAAATAGTCGTATAAAGTTTCTCGAAAACTCAAAATTCCACATTTTCGGTAGCTCGCCAAGGCCATTTTCTGAAAAATGGTTCCAAATTTTTTCTTCTAACTTTTCCAACGGATAGTGCTAATTGCATTCTTTAATATGACACAAAGTTATTTTTTTGTTTTGTTTTTTTAATTACACAAACGTAATTCTTTTGAAATATCTCTCAAGCCGTTAATATGCATATTTTCAGCAATTTGTAAACACAATTGAATTTGTAAGTGGAAGTGCTTCATATGACTTCTAATGGAGGTTTTCGTAAACTGAAAAATTGTATAAAAGAGAATCAAATGTTGCTGTAACGCTTAAACGCTATTTTCTTAAAAACAGCTCCAAATTTTTCAATGAAATTTGCCATTTAGGACGAGGATTTACTCTTCTTTAATATTCTTAAATCAATCCTTCTGTTCTCCTATTACGAAACCAAAAAATTGAGAAATTAAAAAAATATATACTTCGGACGACCATAGATGGCAACTGGCAGTAGGTTGGGGCCAGTCCGTAAAGATAGCAAGACCAAAGAAAATAGAAAGAATACGAGAAAGTGTGTGCTATTTTGTAGTTTTCTGATGAAAGCACTAGTTGACGCGATGGGATCCTTGGGCTTGTCCGGTCAGTTTTGAAATTCCGGCTCAAATAAGAAGTATAAATTCAAATTCGGAGATGCTTCAAGCTTATTTCGATGTAAATTTCCATAAAGGCATGAAGACAGCCGAGCGAAGGGGTTTAGGGCGTAGCGCGCTGACGTCTCATTCAATCCCCATCCCGGTTATCTTGACCGCGGTTTTCACTGTGTGCTTTGCTCATCCAGGCGATTGGAGGGATGGTTCTACTAAAAGACCACGACCGCAAAACCTGTGTCGCTAGCCTAGCGCTAACACGTCAACGACGTGAAGTCAAGGGAATTGGAAATATTGCGGGTTCCTGGGTAGGTGACCGACTAGGAACCTCGGGATATAACGGTGCCGAGGCCAATTGCTCTTTACGGGAATATAATGGCTAAATATAAATACAAATGAAAACAATTACGGACCTAGTGAAAGTCAACAAGTACTTCAGCGCTTTACTGCCCTAGAAGGAAATACTTTGAACTTTTCTATTATATATTTACCATGAAAGTTCTGGTTTTATTTGTCCATTTCTATCCAAAACATCCTATACATTTTTACTTTTTTTTATTCTCCCAAATTCGATGACGTACAGAAATAATCCTAAGTAAATTTGTCTTATGTGGGAATACCATTTCTTGATTCCCTAATTATGTTTCTCTTTCACTCCAGGAGGTAGTTGTTAGGTTGCCTGTCTAAATTTATATTGTCAAAAGAAAGCTCTACAGCCATAGTTGTAATTCTCGTACCTTACACACTAGTTTGGTTGTTATTTGATAACAGGATCACATAGGCCCGAACTGTACAATGTAACAATTAATTATTTTAGGAAAAATAATTATAAGAGACAAAAGTTTGCACACACATTTACAGATATTTAGAAACTTCACAATGTCACGATGAGACGGAACGACTGACTCAGGCTGTCCAGCATACCTGAGAGAGCAAAACAAATTTATTTTCAAGTCACATAGACCCGAACAGTATAGCAAGGTGAAAACCCGGTCCCCAGAGCCAAACTCTAAAACTGGAAAAATCCAGGAATGGTCTCACTAGAATGAAATCACGCCTACCCAAATATCAATCCACACCACCGTAATCCAGACCCGCCATTGTGCTGAGCCTAAAATACCTATAAATGAGAACCCTAGTGGGGTTTCCCTTCCAAGTAGATTAGGGATTATGTTGTGTTTATTTACAAGTATATCGGTACTTTTTCAACTAAAAATTGGAAAGTGTTAAAATGTAAAATGTTTTTTATCTGGTTTTGTGTTGTACTGTTTGTTACCTTTTCTATTTCAAACCTGTAAAATGGTTTATCCACTGTTCAGGTACAATAAAAAACTTAATGAATGGATTTTTTATTTATTTATTACAAGACATTTGCAAAGTGCAGAAAATAATGCAATATAAAAGCCTAAAGATAATTATTCTCCAACACAGGAAAACAGGTAACATACTATTGGTATACTATTGCGATACATCTCTGTATTTTAGCATCATCTAACGTTATATAACATAACATCATAAACGTTTTATTAGAATAAAACGTTTTTCAACAATTCTAATATCTTTGCATTGAAATGAATGTGTGTTCTGAATAACATGGAAAAGTTTCGGCCAGTGATGACAAGGTAATTACCACTAGTGAGACCCTAGCACGGGTGGAACGAATGGCATGATGGAATCTTCTTTCCATATAATTTATCACCTCGCTAAAGTTGATAAGGCCTCTTGAACTTAATCGTGAGATTCGAAAAAACTGAGGTTTGAAAAATAAATTATTGATCTTTTGTATTTATTATTTTTATTACCATTTTAATTTTTGGACACAATGCCTTTTTTGTAGAATTAAAATAATAATGTGCTGGAGGATTCGGCAGCCATAGGCAAACAGCAAGCTGATCGTTGCGCTGGTGAGCTTTTGGTATGCCACAGTGGGAATACCATGCTACTGCCACCATTAGGCATCGTCACCTTGGCATCATTGGGTTAGGCTCTCAAGAGAAGGTCATTTGAAAAAATATGAAATAAAGAAACACAAAGATTGCACTAACAAACTGTTTACTTATAGAATCAATTGACACAATTTCTACGGTACAATGAATGATGAAAATTAAAAATAAACATTAAATAATTAAAAAAACATAAAGAACAATATAATTTTGCAAATTGTTGGTCGATATATTACAAAACGATTTGAAAATAATATACCTTTACGTATGCACCACCTAGAATATTTTAATTCTTTATAACTTGTTTTGAACGTGCATTCATAAGACAAAAATTCTGAGAACAGACATGACCAAAGAACCTAAGTACAGGTGCGATCGTTTTAAAAACATGCGACAATTAGAACACACTTCTTGTCGCCTTGAGAGTCTGTTGTTTGTAAGTGATTAATATATTTGCAATATTGGAAAACAGTGTAATTTTGCAAAACTATGTCAAAATTGATTAGCACAACATCAAGAGAAACCAATAATGGACGGAACCAGCCTCAAATTATCACACACGTGTTACACAACAACACAATCAATCAAAGCACAACTTGGACAAAATAGAATTGACAGCGTAGTGTCGAAGCAATTATCGTGGTTGCTTTTTTCCTTTGGTAATGTTCGAAATACATACATTGCACGTCCGTTTCAGAATTCATTCACAGTGATATTGCAACATTAACTTACGTTTCAGATTTCTTACAATGTTCTTATCTACGAACAAGACATTCATTCACTGCGGTTTCTGGGCGAGAGGAGTGCTGTAATGACTAACGGAACAATTCAATGCACTCCTCTTAGCAACAAATTGTAAATATTTTTACCTACACTGAAGAGAATAAATGCGTTTGATATTGACTTCGACAACTAAAAGTTCATCGTTCATTATGTATGTCACCTTTAATTCCAACAGTAGCGTGTATTATGATAGCTGCAAGCTGACTTTGTTAATTTCTCCTAGACAATGTTAATCTTTCTCAATAGAATAAGTTCAATAACTGACATCAACATAAAAATCATAAAGTTTTCTCGTCTCTATTGCTGTGCGATTGTCAAGAAATTGTATGCATCATGTGATATTTATGAGCTTTCACTATCATTTTGATGCTATCACTTTATTGATCATTCATTTGATGCTATCAATTTGATTATTGTCCATCTGGTTTTCACGTATTGTTCGCGATTTAGGTGAGGGGATTTGTTTATTTTACACTAGTTCCGATGAACATACAAAAACACACAGAATTCACGAGTTTTCCATTAAGTGGTGAACGTCGTTGACTTGCATACAGGTTTTTGTGGTTGCGCAGCACATGTAAGGGACGTGAGCATGGCGGAGAACGTTCGGGACGAACGCAACGGGACAGATCGCAGGAGCAGCGCCAGGCGATGCCAAAAGGAGGTGCGGCCACCCCTACATTCGCTCGCGGTCGTATTTGGTGAGCGGCAGCGGCTGGCTAGCCTCCCACGCGTCGGGTTCCGCGGAACGCTCCTTGCCGCCGTCGTCGCCGTTGACGGGGTTGTCGTAGGGCGCCATCGCTTTGGGAAAGCGCTGGCGCCGGCCACTCTCTCGATCGGCGTCTTCGTCCTCCGAGTGGTCGTTGACGTTGATTTCCTCGGAGTCGGAGGACGCGTTGGACGCGAAGCCGTAGGCCGCGCGGAGGGCGCCAGCGGCCGCCGTCGCGCCTGGGGCGGCGACGCTTGAGAAGGCGCGGCGGTTGAGGGCTTTGAAGGCGCTATTTTTGCCGCCCATCTGCAGCTGCTGTTGCCGCGGCGGTTGCGTAGAAGGGTGCGAGGCTTGCGCTGGCGAGCCAGGGGGTGAAGCGTCCCCCGTGCGCGGTGAGCCACGGCCGCCGAACGCAGAGGGAAGGTGCGTGCTCGCCGCCGCCCCCGCCGCCGCCCCCGCCGCCGCCTCCGCCGCCGCCCCCGCCGCCGCCCTCGCAGACACCACTGGAGCGGCCGCTGGCGGAGGCTGCGAGGCCGGCGCTGGCGGCCGGGAGCACGGAGGCGTGGGGTGCTGAGGAGAGGGATGTGGAGAAGGGGAAGATGGAGAAGAATGTTTTAGGAGACTCATCCTCTGATGACGTCTCCACTTGGCTCGTCTGTTGGAAAACCAAACCTACGAGTCAATGGGAAAGTAAAATAAAACATTTCAATATCTAATTATGTGAGAAAATCTTATAAAACTAATTATGTAATATCACCAATTTGCCAATTAAATTCTATTTGTTTGGAAGTAATGGATTTAGTTGTTATATGAAAAGCTTTAATAGTACAACTTTTCTAACATCATTTGAATAAATAATTTTAACACAGGATTTACTACTTTACTGTAAGCAGGACTTGCCTTTTAAGAGAATATACAGCTCTCCCATCAACTATGGACCAGATCTATAAATTTAAACGGTGCAGGATATCGAAATGCAGTTTTTGTTTAACAATGCAGAATCATGGAGCAAGTAACATGCCGTAGAGGAATTGTCTATAATATTTTTAGTTTTCGAGAAACTTAATCATCTTCGATTTTTTAAATGGAACTATATTTTTCTCACCAGCAACAGATAGACCATGAAAAGAGGAATAAAATTATATTTCTTATGCTGGTATTTTGATTGTAATATCAGTACCAAATTAGGCTTTATGACATGTGATTTTGAATTAAACGGGCAACCGTGTAGCAGCCCTTGCAACTCTCGCCTTCGCGGTAGGTGGCCTTCGCGGCGTCAAGACTGTCTCGTGGAGAAGAGAGACTGAGAGGGGTAGCAGAGAGGCATAACTACAGCAATCCTTGGGGTTGACACAGACGTTACACTAAGAAATACCCATGTGAACGGTCATTTTGAGAGATTTTTTCCATTTATTTATTTATTTGGATTTAACTAGTCTCCCACAGAAATTTCAAATCATCAACCGTCCAAAGAACGAAATAAAAAATTGGTAGCGTAAGGAGGATGATAATGATAAATATCATTTTCAAACTGAACAAGAAGCCAACCGCCGTCTCTTTGTTGTTAGTTTTCGTTTTAATTAAAATGATCACTCGTCCACTTTGCAACCATACGACTGATATCCATAAATGAAAAAAAAAACAGTGCACTTCGTCTTCTGCCGTGGATTTTCAAGTTTGTGGTAGCATGGGGCGCTATGAAGTGAGAAACACTCTAATCAGTATTAGCAGTCGCGACTGCAGATATGCGTTTTTGTTATAGTTGGTAAATTTATTCTGACAGAACTGTCAAGAGTATTTCAAATTTTTTATTGCTTTTGATACATATTTAAATAGGAAGGTAAATAATAAGAGATATAATAAGAAGGTAAATAACAATAAATAATAAAAGAAAATGTTTACCTATCTTTTATTTGATGAATTAATCGAAATATTACAATGAAAATCTTTAAGCATTCATTCGCTTCCTATGTTTTAAAAAGATGGCTTGTCTCTGCACTGAGCTCGATTCTTGTAAGTTTGAAAATGACCTTTATTTTTATCATTTTTGCTACAATATTTTTTTTATTTCGTTCTTTTCCATTATCGTTGATTTTGAATTTTAAAACAAGAAAATTTCAATTCAAATGAACAAATACTGAAAATCTCTCATTCTTATCAATTAAATTGACGTTTGTTCATATTTTTCGTGTCAAGACCATGGATTGCTGTAGTTACACCTTGATCCTGTACGGCCACCCCTCACACACTCTTCTCTCTATAAAACAGAATTAACGCCGCGAAGGCCACCTTCCCCCAACGGCGACTGTTGCAAGGCTGCTCGTTTATTTGGAAATCTCAAGCCAGAAAATCTAATTTTATACTCAAATTACTTTCAAAATACTAACATATGATACATCATTTTATTCCTATTTTCATGGTCTATCCATGCTGGTGAGAAAAATATATAGTTCCATTTAAAAAATCAAAGATGATTAAATTTCTCGAAAACTAAAAATATTATAGACAATTTCTCTACGGCATGTTACTTGCTCCATGATTCCGCATTGCTCAGCGAAAACTGCATTTCGATATCCTGAACCGTTTAGAAGTTATGGGGGTGGTTAATAGTTGGTAGTGATTAATATGTATTGTACAGTCAAATATCGATAACATGAACGACGCTAACACGAATTTTTAATACCACGAAGGAATTTTTCGTCAGCAGAGAAAATACAACTGCAATGTAATACATTCTTGTTAACTCGAAATTTGATATCACGAACTTCTCGATAACACGGAAGATTATATTCTTTACAGAAGAAAAAATCATGATAAAAAAGAAAGCATGACTGAGTACTTGTTGAGGACGTGACACCGCCAAATTGTATAGAACTTTGTAAATGATGCGTGAACGCGCACTGAAAAAACTGTCGTTATGCGCCTGAACATGTGACCTTCTCCCCGTCTTCCGGCGCTCACCCCTCCCGCTCATGAACGCAGTGAGGCGTGGGACGCACCCGGGAAAATGTTACAATTAGCACACTCATTTGTCAAAGACGCACCCCACATTCAGCCCAACGGACGGCGCTCCTTGAGCGCACACTCGGGCAGGGTATTGGGAGGGAAGAGAAGCTCCAAGAGCAAGATAAGCTGGGGTAAAAAAACGCCATTCAGCAGAAAGAATATTGGCAAAACACTCTGGGAACGTCTGCCAATTTGTTCACTATATATGAAAATATATGACGAGTAAAATAATAGTACGTCTGTATACTTGAATGATTGAATGGGTAGAGAATTTTCAAACTCGCGTTTTAAAAGTAGTTCTGAATTTTTAAATAAGTTCTTCATAACTCGAAATTTTAATAAGGCGCAGAAATATTTATTTTCAGATGTACGTCCAGATATCAAGATTTGACTGTACTTTTTACAATTATTTTATTTATTTATTTTATAATGGTATTAGAATAGATGCATGCAAAATTAATAAACGAACACAATTACCCGTAAAGGAATAACTAAACAAACCTTCGGAGAACTGAATTGTTAATTTAATTATGAAATTAATACTCGCTTGATGCAACAAATAATGTACCACAATGTTGGTCAATTTAATCAAAAACTAATTATAAATCTGTGTTGAATAATAATATTGTATTTATTTATTTAATATCCAAGAAACGAAATACTGTTTGTGACGTTCTTAAAAATCATATGATTCTAAAAATTAAATGTTGTAGAAGGTACTATTTAAACTATCGATAATATACTGAAATGTTTTGGATACACATCATGAATATCCAGTGGCGCAGCGAGAATTTTCCAGTTGGATGTGCTGTAGATTTATTCTTCTTTTAGGTTTTAGGTTCTGTTACCTTCTCGGACAAAGTTCCGTAAGCACTTTTACTGACGTCGAACTTCACGTTTCCTTAATGAATTTTAATCTTAGGATTAAAATTTCAGGGCAGAAATGATTCCTTTAATTCAAATACCTTCAGCCGAATGAATGTAAATAAATAAATAAATAAATATTTTCGTTTTTCTTTTTAAAGACTTAAAACTATAGTAGTTGTGAATGTATGTAATGTGACGCCTCCCTCCCCCACAGAGTTAGACAGTAGAAATGTGTTCGAGTAGGTAGTCGCCAATAAACAGAGTACATGACGATGCTTGAATAGGAAAATAGAAGAACTTTATTTTTGAATAAGAAGCCCACGAGATTGTGCACAACACATGTCACGCGTGGGGCGCGAGCACATGAGAAGCATGCTGGCACTCGGGATCAATAATCCGCAGACATGATTAAAACGGCCGCAACACCGTCGTCACGCAGGGCCTTGCGGCGAGCGGCCTGCGCCACTTCCGCTAGCTCCGCCTTCTCTCCGCGACCTGGCTTCGTCCTTGTGGAGGCGAGCGCCTGCCATCGCTGCCTGCCATCGCCCCTCCCGCGAGAGGCACGCTCGCTCCCGGCGCGCACGCACGGCCCGCGCCCCGCGCCCCGCGCCGCCACCCCGCGCCCCGCGCCCCGCGCCTCGCTACCCGCGCTCCCACCCACGGCCAACCTTTCGCGCTTTTTGCTTCCCAGGCCGCGATTAGTGCAAGTTTCCCAGAAGGAAGATAATGGTTTGTCACTATGCTCATAGGCGCACTTTCGGAGGCACGCCACCAACACTTTTCAAAGACCTCGCAATACGATGCTGTACTCACACAAGTGGTATTCAAAATAATACTTCGTCTGTAAATTTCTTAGGAAATTATATTGTTACTGGCTGATTCATTTTTCGAATTTATACTCCAAAAACCTATTCTGAATAGATATAATACCACTGGCTCACAAAAAGAAAAACGTTACATCCGAAGACTTGACACATGCTTCTCTATGTATGTCGGCGCGCTGAATCCGAATGTGAAGCCACAATTGTGCCACCGCCATCCAGATCTTTTTATCGCGAAAAAACACGATGAAATTTACAATTTACAAATTTCACGGTGCTTTTTCACGATAATAAACTAATGGGTGATGGCGCAATTCTGGCTTCACATTTGTATTCAGCGCGTCGACATACATTGAAGAGCATGTGTCAAGTCTTTCAGTCTTACAATTTTTTTTCTTTTTATGTGTAATCATACCAGATTTCTGAATGTAAAATAATTTTTTGAATTTAAAAAAATCTAAAGAATCTGAAAAACGTTTCATGCATCTGTTTTTATTTCTATTACGATTGAGTTTTATATTCTTCATTGTGCCTAACTAAGTTCCCTTTCATTTTTTCAGTTGACCATTTCTATATTTCACATCGTAGTGTTCTATGATATTAAATTTGGAAAATTTTCTACTTATTTGTCATTTCATACGAATATGTTGTGTAAGTTTTACAGAGAAAACACACTTGTCTAATTCTCAATTTGAAAAAGATAGAAAAAAAAGGTTTAAGAAATTAACAAATGTGATTTATTGATCACGTTATTGAAACTATACCCAAAATTTCAATTATTTATTCCCGTTTAATTTTCAGCATCTAAACTATTCTTGGATCCTTTAAGAATGTTCATATCAATTGCCAAGCAGTTATCGCATTGCCTTGTGTGTCAGCGTAGTGTGGGGCCTCACCTGCACCCTTGCCTCCGAGAGGCTCGTCTTGGACGCCAGGCGCTCGCGAGTGCTCACACACGGGTAGTGGCTCTTCTCGAACTCCTTCTCCAGCTCTTCTAGTTGATCTGGGCTAAACGTGGTGCGGTTGCGCCGAAACTTCGGCTGGTCCGAACTGTCCAGGCTACCCGAGTCTTCTTTCCCATCAACATCTGCAGACAAAAAACCACACTTGGTTTCAAAGCAATCGTTAATATTATCTTTCTCTCTTCCTCGCTCTCTCTCACACACATATATATATATATATATATATATATATATATATATATATATATATATATATATATATATATGAGAGACAAACACTTGAGTTTTTGTCCAACCAACTTTCGTAAAATTATTAAAATATTAAATAAAAATTATTAAAATATATAAAAAATATTGAAATATACGACAAACACTTCACGTTTTTGTTCAACTAACTTTCTTAAAATTAAAATAAATAATTTTCCACTTAACTGTATCAGTTCTACGAATGTAATAAAATTATTAGTAAAAAGTAAAAAGTATAATTACTAACTCAATTTTTATTACTATTATTATTATGATTATTATCATCATCATCATTGTCATTAACATTATCATTATTGCTATTAATTGTTATTAAATATGATGTATAAATGTTAGATAACAACGTAAATATCATCATCATGAACATCATCAAGGACTAGGCCAAATGGTCTGTTCCGTCGCCAAGAAGATCGTCTTCTAGATCTACCTGGATCTCGAGTTCCTTCGGGTGCGTAGTGGAGGAGCTTATTTGGTACTCTCTCAAGAGTCATCCGTTGGCTATGATGGTATCCATTTCTCTTTTCGCACTCATGGTATATTGGTTTGATATCCATTTCTCTTTTCGCACTTTGATTCTCATATTGAAGTTGAATATTTTTAATTCACTTCTGATGTCTTCGCTTCTTATGTGGTCTAGAAGCGTATAACCTGCAACAAATCTTAGAAATCGCATTTCAGCAACAATTTTCTTTCTGTGTGAGCGATTCATGCTCCAGTTTTCGCAACCATATTCAAGTACAGGAACCGCCATCACTTTGTAAAATTTCATTTGTGTGTCCTTTCTTACTTTGTTTTTAAAATTTCTTTGAATTGTTCCACACATTGCCTTTAATTTATTGAGTTTTTTCTGGATGTCATTTTTGTCGCAATAGGAGATTTATGACCGAGATAGTTAAATTCTGCCACTTGCACTAGTATGATGTTTTCTACAACTATTTTGCACCTCAAATGATGTTTGCCCACAAAAGCCATTACTTTAGATTTCTAGTAATATCCGCAACTCGTAATTCTGTAGTGTATTTTACAAGGTATAGATGTCATTCTGCAATCTATCCTCCGAGTTTTCCAAAATAACCTGATCGTCAGCAAATAAAATTGTTCTTAAACATGTTCCAGAAACTCTAATGCTTTCTGTTGGTAAAACTATCTGCCATTCGTTTATGGCAGTGTCTATTTATAAACTAAAAACTGCAGGGGACAGTGGCCATCCTTGTTTTACTCTTCTGTTTATTATCTCTTGTTTTCTCCCAATTCTTGTTCCCATGTCAGTACATATTTTATTATTATTATTATACAAGCTTTTCATAACATTTATCAGGTGGTTTGAAATTCTCTGAATCTTAAGAATTTCCCACAACTTTTTTCCTGGACACTAAGTCAAAAGCTTTTACAAAATCTAGGAAGATAGTGCAAGTAGGGAGGTTGAATTCTCAACATTTCTGTATTAACTGCTCCATTACAAGGACACAGTCTGCACATGATCGCCCTCTCCTGAAGCCACATTGTCGTTCTCCAAGAATAACTTCATTAATGACATTCATCCTTCGCGTTATAATTTTTGCGTAAATTTTGTAGGCTGTATTCAGAAGTCTGATTTCTCTGTAGTTGTCGCAATTTTCTGTTTTACCTTTCTTGAAAATGGGGGATATCATGCCCACTTTCCATTCTTCTGGTATTTTACATGAAATTCAGCATACATTTAAAAGACATAGAAATCTTTTTTTTTTTTTATTTAATTTTATTTTAGGTCGCTTTATAACTACATTGGTCATCAGCGACCTCTTTAATATTACATATTTTGATACACAGTACAATTCTCATACTTGAAATCACATCTACAGTTTACATTATTATTTACTTGCATCGTATATCATTTTCGCATATGACATACTATTTACATACTTCACATATCATGATTTGCATACATCACCACACCTTTTTACATTCATCACCTATCTTTATTTGTCACAATCCTTACATTACAAAACATTATTTCCCAACATTATTTACATACATCATCTATCATTATTTACATCATCACATATCATTGTTTACTTGTTCCACAACTCATTATTTACATATAACATAATTAATTTCACATATTTAACAGGTTTACTTACATCACATAATATAATCAATTATCCTTTATTTTGTATACAACTTAGATAAGGTCATATTTTTTTGTTCTCTTTAAGTAATCTAATGTTTTTTTGCATCCTGTTACAGTATTTAAACATGCTTTAATGCTTTTGGGAAGTTTGGATTGGATTCTTTCTGATTCGAATTCTTGGCATTCAACTAAAAGGTGTTTGACTGTCCAACCTGAACCACACTTTTCACACTTGTTTCTCGTTTCTTTTGTAATTAGATGTATGTGTGTCAAATTTGTATGACCTATTCTTAGTCTATCTATTGTCACTTGCTGTTTTCTTGATGTTGACCATGTGAGTGGCTTATCAAAAACGGATGGTCTGATCTCCGTAATTTATTTGAGTCATTTTTTCCAGCTGGAGTCCCAGAATTTTTTCATGTTGGTGCTAATATAATTCTTAATTTCTTCTGGAGGTGAATAAATTGAGGTATTTAAGGCTTCATTGATTGCTCTTTTTGCCTCCTTATCTGCTTCTTCATTCCCTTGTATGCCCTGATGACTTGGGATCCATACTAGTTCTATACTATAATTCTTTGTAGTTAGCCAAATAATTAATTCTTGGATATCCTTGATGAGTAAGTTAGAGTTGCTGGTGTTTCTTATTGCCATAAGGGCTTATTTAGAATCAGAAAATATTACATGTTTATTATTTATTATATTGTCTCTTATTATTTGGAGTGTTTTTAGTGTAGCTATTGTTTCACAGGTAAATACAGAGTAACTGTCATAGAGTCTGAATCTGTATATTCTATCATTAGATACTATTGCACAGCCTCTTCTTTCATTCAATGCTGACCCATCTGTATAATATGTCTTGTAATCTGAGTATTTGTTTTCACCTCTAAAACAAACTTCTAAATATTTCTTTTGGTGTGGTACTCTTCTCGTATTCTGCTAGTTCCATATTTACTCTTATTATGATGTTGCTCCAAGGTGGGTGTGCTGGTATTTTCTTAGGTATGAGAGGAGGGACTTTCATCTTCAGTTCTTCAGTGTAGAGATAATTTCTAACATACAAAGGCTTGGGTGAACTTGGACGTTTTAGGTATTCTACTTCTTTTGTGGTTTTTTCCAAGAGTACTCGTATGTATCATTGACTTGATTATTCGCTATCAGTTTATTTGCATAGAAAATTACTAGTTCCTTTCTTCTCAACTGAAGTGGTAACATGTTGGTCTCAACTAATATACTAATAGTAGGACTAGTTCTAAAGGCCCCTATGCATAATCGTAACGCTGTATTTTGTATACTCTCTAATTTATTTAATAAGTCTCTTCCTGCAGAATCATACAGTATACATCCATAATCTACTTTAGATCTTATTAAGGCTTGATAAATTTGTATTAGACAGTTTTGTCAGCACCCCAATTTATTGCACATAGAACTTTTATAATATTTATTCTCCTAAAACATTCTGTTCTTAATTGCTCAATATGATTCTTCCACTTCATCTTCTTGTCAAACGTCATTCCTAATATTTTTACAGATGGGACCTCTTTAAGAATTCTGTCATCCAGTTTTAAAATTACATTATTCTCAACTTTCTTCCTAGAGAATACTATATATTCCGTTTTGGTTTTTGAAAATTTAAAACCCGTTTTTTCTGACCACTTTTGAAGATTGTTCAAGGTGTTTTGGATAAGTTTGGCTGTGTGCTGAATATTTATTCCAGGGCATATAATCGTTAAGTCGTCTGCAAATAGAAACCTTTTACAGGTTTTGGTATGTTGAAATACTTCATTGATACTGACCAGGAAAAGTAACACTCAGCACCGAACCTAGGGCAGACCATTTTCAATTTGAGCTGGTTTAGAGAGTGCATTATTTATTCTAACTTTAATAGTCCTTTACTAAGAAAGTTCTTAATAAATGCCAAGAATTTCCTTTACATTGTAGTTCTCAAGTATTTTTATTACTCTATGCTTCAAACCATTTCGTAGGCTTTCTCTATATCAATGGTAACTGCAATAGCATGACTGTTTTGATAAAAGCTTCACATATCTCTGCTTCTAGATTTATTAGGTAGTCCATTGTTGAACGTGATTCTCTAAATCAAATTGTAGTGGTGATAGTATATTATGTGCCTCAGATACCATCTAATTCTTCTGCTGATAATTTTTCCATAATTTTACATAAATTGCAGGTCAGAGATATAGGTCTGTAGTTGGATGGTGAGCTTGATTCTTTGTCTGGCTTTAAAATAGGGATTACAATAGCTTCTCTCCATGCATCTGGAAATATCTGTCTTTTCCATATAAAATTATATATATCTAAAAGATACAATAATGCTTTGTCCGAAAGTTGTTTTATTATTACATTTGGTAGACCATCTGGACCTGGGCTTGAATTTCCTATTTGAGAGAGAACTAGAGCCAGTTCATGTCTTTTTATTTCATCATTGATGTGATTTGAATTATCTTCTGTATCAAATATCCTGTTGTTTTCTTCCATCTCCTTGTATTTAATAAATTTGCTGTTATAATTGTTTGAATTAGAATTTGCTGCAAAGTTTTCTACTAGAAGCTCTGTGGTGTATGAGGGTTCCAAATGTAATTTACCATCAGCATCTTCTAACACTATTTTGTCTGGTATATACTTTCCACTTTTTATGTATTGTATTTTCTTCCATACTGTTGAACTATCTGTCTGCGGTGTTATTGTTGATATAAATTTTTGCCAGGTTTTTTTCTTACTTTCTTTTAGTGTTCGTCTGGCGTGTGCTCTCTTCTTCTTGTATTCAATTTTATAAATGAAATCAGGATCATTATGTGCATTCTTTTTGTACAGTCTTTGAGCTCTTTTAGATTCAAGTACTGCTTGAGCACATTCCTTATTCCACCATGGCACATACTTCTTTCTGCGGCTTCCTGATGATTTGGGGATTGTTTTATTTGCTGCGTGAAGAATGAGTTTAGTAAATGTCGTTACAAGCTCATTTACTGATATATTTGTGGTATCAGTTAATTCTGGCATCTCTGTGAGGGAATTATCAGTTTCTTCTCTGAATACTTTCCAATTAGCTTTATCGAATAGCCAACTTCTTGTTGATGTTATATTGTGTTCTGGAGCAAGGGCTTCCATAATTCTTATTCTTATTGGAAAATGATCACTGTCATATAATTCCTCCAGAGCATTCCATTCCAAAGTTGATGCTATTTCATTTGAGGCTATAGACAGGTCGATATTGCTGATAGTCCATTGCTACTGTTGAAATGTGTAGGTTGAGAGGTATTTAGGAGAATGAGGTTATTTCTATTTTCCCAGCCATTCTGCTATTATTTTCCTCTATGATCATTTTTATGTGATCCCCAGTACATATGGTGGCTGTTAAAATCTCCTAATATAATGAATGGTTTTGGAAGTTGATCTGACAGTTTGTTTAATTCTTCTTGATTAAATGTATATCTATTTGGTAAATATACATTACAGATTGTTAATTTGGATGGAAATTTTATCCTGATAGCTACTGCTTCTATATTTGTGTTCAATGGAATTTCTTCAGGTAGAGTAAATATTGAGGCATATATTGCTACACCCCCACTGGCTATTATTGAGTGACATCTGTTTTTGTAAAAGTTACAATACCCTCTGATCTGGGCACAGTGGTCATTGGAGAAATTTGTTTCCTGCAGGCATAGACATATTGGGTTATATTTGTTTATTACTAACTTGATATTTTCTAGTCTGCTGTAGTATCCATTTATATTCCATTGTAGAATATTTTTTTTTTATTGTTTTTTTGTGTGCATTTATTTTTCATTGGTTGGTTCATTTTCCCATGTAGATCTTTACACATGCTGATTAGGTCATCAATTTCATCTGTGTATTCTCTTACTATTTGTGTTATATTTTGATTGCCTTGAGTTCTGTCCATCAGACTACTAAATTGATCTATATTAATAGGGTAACTTTTTCCTACTTTAGTTAAATTTATTTCTTTTTCAATTTCTTCCCACACTTGTTCCCTTGTCCTGTTGTCTATGTGTTTTGGTTTCTTTTTCTTTTTATCATGTTTTATTTCCTTCCATTCATCACTTGATGAGTTGCTTTCAATTTCTTCCATATTCTGTTTTTCATCTTCAAGGTTATTAACATCAGGAAGTTCAAAACTGGAGGATTCTGTCACTGAATGCCCCCTTTTAACTCCTTTGGCGTTTTCTTCTGTGTCTACTTCCTCTGTTCCTAGTGTTGTTTGTATTTGCTCAGTGATCTCTTGTTCTTCTGTCTTGTCTATTCCTAGTTTTGTTTGTAGTTGGTCTGTATTTTCTTGAACTTCTGTTTTATTGTTTGTTCTGAGAGTTGTTTGTAGTTGACCTGAATTATCATGTTCTTCTGTCTTGTTGTTTTCCTTGTCCCTAACCTCACAAGTAGTTTTATTATTTTGGTTGATTACATTATTTGGGCAATTCTTAGCAACATGACCTAGATTATTACATTCAAAGCACTTTAAGGTACTCTCACTGGGTAGTTGACCAATTATCTGTATAGATTCGGGGAGTTTATGTTCATCTTCTGGTACTATGTACAACTGTCTTCTAAAACTTAGTACATGAGAAAACCCAGGGTCATTCATTCCAGTTTTCATGAACCATATAGGGGATACTATCTTTACATTTAATTCCCTGAACTTATCTTCTATTAGTGAGTGAGGGATGACTGGACACACATTGGACAAGACTATTCTTTTGTTTCTTGTAATCAATGGTTTAATAACTAGTTTTGTGTTTTTAACAATTATTTCCTTCTTGTTGTTTATGAGGTGGTCTGCTGTTTGTTTGGAGTCAAGGTAAATACAAACACGAGCATTAGAAATACGTGAGATAAATCTTATTGTGGTCGGTTGGGTTATGTTCGACATGGCTAACAGATATTCTCTTATTTCTGCTCCTTCTATAGCTTCAATAATAATGGCCTGATCTTTTTCGGGAACATTATGTTAGAAGTCACGTTGGCGTAGCTTTTTACTTGAGAGTTACCGTTGGATTGAATAGGCATAGCTAATTGTTCATACCTTGTATTTTGCTGGTTCGGTGAAAATACTTGCATTTCCTCTCTCATTGACATCAAATGAGATGCCTCCTGCATTTGGAGGCACTCTCTTCCTCAAATTAATGGTTCAACACTCGGAACGTTGATTCACTTTTCACTCGTTGAACTCACAGCACACAGCACACAACCGCACTGCTCCAGGCTCAAGCGCCGAATGATGATAGAAATCTTTCTTTTATTTGTGTTGGTGCATATTTAAAAATTTCTATATTTATTCCATCTATGCCGGGCGCTTTTTTGTTTTTGAAACTTTCCAATGCCCCTTCTAATTCTTTGAGCTCAATTGGGTAAATACGTAAACATATAGCTGTTAAATTAATAATTAATTTGGGGCGCGTGCCGAGACCTAAAAAAATTTAAAAATCAAGCGCCAAAGAAACAATTGTTTGTCCAGGATAATATCATAATAGTGGGAAAGAATCATCTGGATCCTGCAGGATGTGAACCCGATATTCCAAGTTCTCATTAAGATGGAAAGGCGTCTCAAATATATTCTTTTACCATAACTGTTCAATAGACAGAATGTTCTACGTTGATCTTGGTTACTTAACAGCAAAACCCACAATGAATGATTTCGTTTCCCATGTCCAAAGCATTTGTAGGTATGCTTCTCCCTTAACAAGAATAAAATTATTCATTCAGTGGAAAAAATGTAATGAAAGAGTTCCGGAACGCGAAAAATTAACAAAATCTCAAAATAGTCTATTTTCCATTAAAAAAACTTGATTTTCTGTTTTGATAAATGAGGTACCAACGGGGTATCAAGGCATAAAAAGACGTTCCAGGAAGTTTCTCTATTCAAAATTAGGTATATTAAGCTTTTGGATAAACAAGGGAATTCCTTGACAAAATCTGTTGTTATTCTTGTTGCTCTTATTTTCTCGTTTACTATGTTTACATAGTAAAGACAGTGATGGCTGGTGCCCCATTCAAGTGGAGGTTGCAGCTCCATCGAATGACGAAAATGCAATTTCGAAAATTTAGAACATTAATGTATAATAAAATGTAAACAATTCATGTAAATAAGCTAAAACTAAATTTAATAAAATTGTATATTAAAACATTATTTACATAATTTTATGCGTAGTGTCCATGTCAACTACGAGTATATTAACCTCCCGTGGACGTAGTTTTGACTTTAATACCCAGTGGGCACTCAAGTTTTTGAGTTATCTATTAAGACATTTGACGGTAGAAGAATTCATACCAAAAAAACTTGGTTTCTAAAATATGGTGATCCCACTCCAGTACTTAGCAACAAGCATTATTGTTTGGACACGTTTTACACGCATATTATTTATTTAGAAAATTTCACTATAATGGTATACAAATATATTGTAATAATGAAAGATCTTCCATACACAATCTCATTCACATTTCTCGTAACAAAGATGTAACCGCAGCCGGAAATCTGGGGGAATCTTTACAAATATTGGCACATTTTCAAAATTTCCTCACAAATGGCTCTCGGAACTTTTTAAAATTGCAAGTGCAGATGATCAACGTTTTACTTGCTCTCCATATTTCGTCAAAATATTGCAATTCTGAGCCGGAAATCGGTGATTTTTTGACAAAAAAATCTCTCTGCCGGGAGCTGGTAACGAAAAATTGGACAAATCTTGTTCGTATGTAGACGTTTCTGTAGTAAATTGCTTCCTCTATCTTGTTGTGAAGCCACAATCCATGTTTTGTGGATGCTTGATACCGAAAAATCTGTCGACGGCAAAGAAACTGTCTGACCGTCTGTCTCTCAGTGTGTGGTCAATGCTTAGAGCTTAAACTGTTCGGATGGATTTCTTCAAAATTAATATTTCCTAGTTGATCGGAACAAACTTGAAGTTCTGCGAGTTTGACACGGTTACTTTGGTTTTCGCCGGCACTTTACATGAACCTTCAACATTTCGAATATTTTTCCAAAAATGGCTCCAAGTTTGTTGATTAAACTTTGCGCTTCATAGTATAAAGAACTATAAACATGATGTGGGTATAATTTTCGTTGCAATTCCTCATTTTTGAAAGTTGCAAACATTCAAAATGTCATCAGCGTCTTCCTACAACTAAAATATTGAAGATATTTTTTTCCCCTGAAACCTGTTGTTCAAAGAGATATATTGAAATAAGGTCATGCAATTTTTGACAATATGAGTCGTTTCAGTGTATTTTTGCCAGAATTATAGGCGATTTTAAACAATTATTTTCTCAAAACCAGCTCCAAAGTTTTTCGAACAATTTTCTCCTATTATATATCAAAGAACGGTATAAAAGTCGGTGCCGGTTCTGTTTATGGCGTGAATAATTTTCACATGAATAATTTTGTGAAAAAAATGCAATTTTAAAGGAATACACAAACAAGATTTTCTCGAAAACGGTTCTATTTTTTCTCGAATAGAGCAAACTAGGTTTATGAAAATGGCGCTAGTTCCATTTTTTTAACTCTATGCATTTTTAAAAACAATTATTGACTAAATTATAACTTTTTTCAGCGTCTTTGTACTATTTCAATATTAATGTTAGAGATGTTTTTGTTAATGAAATCTGTTCTTCAAAATTAAATATTTTAATAATGAAATGTATATTTTTGTTAAATGTGAGCATTACTAATAATTGGAGAACTTATGTGCTATTGAAACCCTACTTTGTTATATTAGAGGATTTTATTTTTTGTAAGAGAGTTCATGTTGCATACCCCGAAACTACCAAAGAAATGCGCACAGAGCCCTCTCCGTCGATACTGCCGACATTGCCGAATACAACAGAGAATGGGCGGTTCTGATTGTTCCGATCTTTGACAGAGACCTACGTTTAGATTTCACAGGCAAATAAGGAGCGCCAGTGCTTCCCAAAACTGTGAAACAAAGCTAAAAAGATCGACGGTAGAATGCATTTTGTCTGACGCTAACTACAATAAATGTTTGGATGAACGGTAACAAATTGTTAAAATAATATTTTCTTACTTCTTACGAAAAAGAATTGGCACTCTTAATTTGAAAAGTTTGGCTTTCCATGTAATCCATAAGTTGATTTGAATTATATTTTCCTACGCTATTGATTCTTCTAAATGTCTGCATAACATCAAGCTGAAAACTCATAAATTTTTCAATAAATTGAGATTCTCTTGCAAAACTATATTACTCACTGAACTCTAGAAGATGTGATAGTGGAGTTACTTTTATGCCTAGAAGCAAATCAAGGGGCTATCTGAGCATTCGCTCAATAAATAATGGAAACTGGACCGAAAACTTGATCGAGATGAAGGTCATTGAACCAGAAGCTGAGGTATAATACTTGTTACAAGCATATTTTGTCATTTAAAATTATACAGTTCATATCCTAACTAAGTAATTAAAATATTATTGTTAAAATCAATATTACTTTCCTTTTTGCTCCTCAGTATAGACTCTGATTGTACTGAAACCGTTATCCAGTAGAAAAGATTTTACTTGGCACTGAAACCTGTTTATCGATTTTGATCGTTGTCTGGCAATGGGTTGTAGAATAAGGTAGGGGAAACTGTCGTACCTATAGATAAATGTACCTAGGAACAAAATGGGTTTTTCAAGAACTCTGGGAGAAAAATTTCGGATTGTTATTTTCCCTACATTGCTATTGCCATCTGTGTTTATTCATGGAAACGATTTTGTGGTGCGAGCTGTTTTCGTGATTTTATGGGAGTTTAATAAATTTGAATTAGACCTGAATTTCTGAATTTCTTTTTCAACGATTATGTAATAACTTCTATTACTTTATAAAATTTGTAGTAGACCTACACTCACTTGCATAGAATATAATTAATTCAAGGTGTATACTTCGATCCTACAGATAACTTATAATTAACAGTTCATTCATGATTGCAGATTGATGTACCTAGGGACAGCGAGTGTTTCTGTACCTACGGACGTCCCTAGGTAGATAAGAGTAGTACTAAATTTAATTCAATTGGTTTCAAGAGGTTATCCTGCCAAGTTACGAAGCAAAGAAATGATTAAATGGCCTCAACCACCAGAAGAAACAATAGTGCAGTTTTGACTGTTGTTAAATATGGTATGTCAATTCGTTGTTCAGCTATAGTTCAGTTGTAGGAAAGGACGAATGTGAAAACTTAATGGGCCTTTTTTAGAAAAATGCTCAAATTCAAAATTGATTAAGGTTCTGCAACATATGAAGCTGACATGGCGGACATAAAAGTTAAGCTCAATAACTCACGTGTGTTCGGTTGTTCCCAAAGGCAGCAACATTGCCTTTCCTCTTTCTTTAAGTTATAATCTAGGTTTAAGTATTTTGTTTTAAAAAATGCTGTTGCAAAATCCGATGAAGTTGATATAAAGGACAAAGCACATTCAGCATGAGAACAAAGCATTTTAAAATGGGGAACAATTTCTTATCCAAAACAAGAGAGAAAAAATTAAAACATGAAAACTGTCCCTAGATACGACAGTTTCCCCTACGTGAATTGTATGTGATTTTTTGCAGCTATGATTGTTTTGAGCTGTTGATACTGACATCTGATGAACGTCGCGTGTTAAAGTTGTAAAGAGAACCACGGATTTGTAAGCAACTGAATATTCTTTTTTGCTCATTGTCACATGGGAAATGATAAGATCTAGATACGACTCTGCCCATTTAGAGTATGCCCTATTTTACTGTTACTGCATATTTCTGCATATTCGCGTGTTTGGGGAAAATAAGAAGAAAATGATAATAATCAATATCAATTTCTTGAAATTAAGAAATTGTGAATAATAATGATTGTGGTTCATGAAACAGCTCGCCAGTCCCCGTAGAGAAGTGAATAACCTTTAGCCTCAAAACTATTGCAAACGGATGGAGATACAGTGTATTTCGCTTGTACCACGTGCGCGACCAAAGGTAAGATTGAATTTCGGGGGAGGGAGCCCGCAGCCCTCGCTGTCTCGGTCTGGAATGAAATATAAACCCGTGATACACCGTGGTTTCTTTGCTTGTCAGGAATCGTTTTATAGTAAGCGTAAGCTTATGCATGAGCATCACCGCAATCATGTGCTCGCTAGTCGTCAGTAGGACATACCAAGGAAGATCTCTCTAAGATCAGGTAGCAGCACTTCATGCTCACGGGTGACGTTCGTGGAACTAATACGAGATGATTCTCTCTTGAATTGTTGGTTTGTCTTGCCAACTGAGCAAAGAGCACGTGCGTAAATGTGCTTCAGACATGCCCAAATGTTACGGTATTCTGAGAAGAAAATTATATGAATGGATCGAACCATTAGACAAAAGGCAGTTTTCTCAGCAGATGGAAAAGTGATATTTTGTAGCGCATGTGGGAAGATGTGTAGCGCATTCAAGAGAAAATTTTATTTTCTCAGCACTGCCAAAGAGGTAAGTTTTTGAACATTCATTCAAGGCCGAACTTCTGCCCATGCAAACTAGGCAACAGCCTAAGAGGCCGAACTTTAGAAGGGGCCCTAATATAGTTTAAATCAAAATTATTTTAGTTTGAAAATATGGAACATTTATAAAACCATTTGACTAGTTAAATAGATTTTTGCGAGTAAGTGTATTTAATTCCAGTTTTACAATATTTGGATTTCTCTACTACTAAACACATTTTTTTACATTGCCCTAGCGTGGTTTAATGTCTGTGGGCGCTGGGTCTTAAAGTCCACTTTCATTGTTTATTATCGGGCTTCATCACAAATTACATGTTCCCAGTCATCTGCTATGGAGAAACAAATGGCTACTCCCGTTATGTTCTAGATCATTTCAAAGATCTTTGTTTTCTTCTAATCGCCTGTCATTAAATTTCATAAATTGAATCATGCATCTTTCAGAAATTTTTAGAAAAATACACTAACTTCAAAATTCCTGATGGAAATAGTCTACAAAAAAATACACTAAAAACTGGTACGAAAAGGCGATTGAAATGGTCAAAAACAAAATTCAAGAGAACGTTGTGTACCTAATTGTTGATGAAACATCTCATTCATGGGAAATTTATATTTATAATTTGCTTGGGAGAGTGTTAAACAAAAATTAGACAAGAAAAACATTCCAATGGCTTCCAAGTAGTTGGAAGATACTATCTGTCACTTTGTAAAAGAAAGGTTGAAGTTGTTATGGACGGAAGTTGAGTCCGAAAATCATGAACAACTGTTATTGACTGATGAACCTTATATGGTGAGAGTGGGGAAATTATTATTTGTTTTTCACACATATGGTGCATGTGACTTGTATAGTGCAAGGGATAAATCGTATTGCTGAAAAGATAAGGAAATTCTTTTCAGAATAAATTCATTAATTAATAAAAGCAAAAACTTTGTTTTAAAGCTCTACCTCGAGCAGTAGTCTATAAAGAGAAAATGATGAAACACTATTGTTCCCAGTTGCATGTATCACTCGCTGGGGTATTTAGTTGAATGCTGCTTTATTTTATTCAAATTTATTTTATTCAAAATTTATTCAAATTTCAAATTTTCATCATTCAAATTTTATTCAAAATTATTTATTTTATTCGGTTTTCAAGCCGAAGGATCAGATCTCAGTAAATGAAACATTACCCTTAATAGAAACATTTAGAGTCGATGCAGGAATTATTAGAAACAGGATCGCAAAAATTAGGAGAAATAAATCTGTAGGTCCTGACGGAATACCAGGAGAAATATTGAAATTGAGAGGGGAAGCCATGATTCCTTACCTTGCTCGGTTAATGGACGTCACTATAAATAATAATACGATTCCTCGAAATTAGAAAGAGGCAATTGTAGTGCCGATTCGCAAGGGAGGAGACAAAAGGATTGTTAATAATTACAGGCCTATAAGTTTGACATCAGTTGTATGCAAGCAGAAGGAACACATGATTGCGGAATATATTAGACGAGTATGGAATAAAACTGACTGGCTTTTTCAAAATCAACACGGTTTTCGTCCTAGCTATTCGTGCGACAGACTATTTCTTTATGTCAGGACAAAGCTGATTCATTAGACGAAGGGATTAGGGTCGATGCAGTAATATTAAACTTCTCAAAAGCATTTGATCTGGTTCTACATGGCCTTTTAATTGAAAAACTGTCCAAAACTGGATTAGATCATCGAATAATCTTGTAGATAAAAGAATTTCTTACGGGCCGAACTCAAGCAGTCAGAATAGGTGATAAACACTCATCGAAAGCCGATGTAACTTCTGGGGTCCCCCAGGGGAGTGTGTTAGGGCCATTGCTATTCTTAGCGTTTATTAATGATATTGCAGCTGGAATAAAATCGAAAGTTAGACTTTTCGCCGATGATTGCATAATATATAGGAGTACTGGCGCGTCTTCGGATGAAAATATTTTACAGAACGATCTTAACTGTTTATGGAACTGGACGTGCAGAAATAAGATGGAATTAAATCCGGAAAAGAGTAAATTCATTTGTATTACCAAATCTCACTCGAATTACAAGTTAGGAACTAACGATATACCGCGTGTAAAAAACCGTAAGTATTTGGGTTTGGTCCTGCGTAGCGACTTGGGTTGGTCGGATCATATTAACAATACGGTCAAAAAATCATGGAGGGTGCTGCACTTTGTATTGCGCATTCTGAAAAACAGTAGTTCAAATGCCCGATCCTTGGCATATACCACACTTGTTCGTTCTATTTTAGAGAATGGAGTGGCCTGCTGGGACCCGTACAGAAAAGGGCAAATCGATGCGTTAGATAAAATTCAAAAACGGGCCGGAAAGTTTGTAAATCATGGACGCGTTGATGGACGAGATGAACGGGAACCCATATCTAAGAGACGGGAACGGGCGCGTTTATGCGTAATGTACAAGACATACAAAGGGGACTCAGCATGGGCAGACCTCAGTAAAAGATTACAGAAACCTGATTATAAAAGCAGAGGAGACCATTCCTGGAAAATACGACGTAGAAAGCAAAGAACTGATGTAGGCAAGTTCACCTTTGTGAATCGTACTATAGTAGATTGAAAAAACTACCTGCAAAAGCACTAGAGACTCTTCCTTCTAATGTAGAGAAATTTAAAAATATACTTAATTCTATGTAGGTCATCATTAATAATATTGGGACTTTTATCATTATTATTATTATTATTATTATTATTATTATTATTCATAATTATTAACACTGTTACTGGTTTTGATGTTACTTTTAAGTTTTTGTTATTGTTAGTTACATTATTATAATCGTTGTTATTATTACTAATATGGTCATGTCCCTTATACAGTGAAGTGAAGTGTAGTGTGGTGGGAGACATGGGAGGGGAGAAGAGTGCAGTGTAGTGCAACGCAGTGAAATGAAGTGTAGTGGTGTTAGAAAAGCTTTAAGTCAACTTACAGATAACTGAAAATTAATTATAACTAGGATATCAATCTCTAATTATAATTGTAATTACATTTGTAAATATTCGTAATAGTTTTGTAATTGTCGTATATCTAGTTGTAATAATGTTTGCCACCGAGTATTAGCTCAAAGCGAACTTTAATAAATGTATCTATCTATCTATCTATCTATCTATCTATCTATCTATCTATCTATCTATCTATCTTTCTATCTATCTATCTAAACTATGCTCTAAAATTCAAGAAAGTTGTCGAAAAAATATTTTTGAGAGTTAATAAATTGGGGAACCCCGTTGTTATCTCGTGGCTCAGAACAAAGTCGCTCGCCTCTAACCAAGGATTCTCGGGTTCTAATCCCGGACAATCTCATGTGAAATTTGTTTCATCAAAACGAGTTTGCCTGCTTCACAACGACTAGTCCAACACCTGTGGAGTGTTCTAAACTCTACCCCTATCCTAATTCCGCTGGGTAGTGATGCAGGAGCGTGGTAGGAGACGCGTACGCGGAGGTCATACCTCTCGACAACTGACTTACATCCTCTTGACAACTGACTGCGACGAGACGCGACGGATATGTCATAATGTTAATGGAGGATTGCGTACAAAGCACAAAGCACTCAACGCCCCCAAGGAGCTTGAACATCTGTTGCGTCAATGTAGACGCAAAAAATGTTAAAAAATGAAACAATCTAAATAAGGTTTTACATACCCTACAAAAGTGAGAATTAACAAATTGTTTAAGGTACATATCTTGCTATTTATTGCTTCTTACAAAGTCAATAACAAATTTAGAATTGCATCTTGTCATAAATTTTAACTATATTTCAAATAAATATACCAGCCATGCTTTTTCTTAAATGTATGTAATAGTTATTAATATAAAATCAAATCAACTGATTGACGAACCAGTTTTTTCAGGATCAGAAATGTATATTGTCATAAATTTTAATAATTTTTACCTAAATAAAATGTTTTTTTAAATAGTCCAATATACAAAAATATGATTGTCACTAATAATATTAATAATTAAACACACAGGTGTTTTTACTTTTATGAAAATCCATAAACAATTTCAACAAAATGTTAATAATAAATGTCCAAAGAATGCAGGAACACGACGTTTCGCGTAATATTTATATACATCATCAGGTGTGAATAGATAATAATTAATGAAAAAATTACAAACAAATTTTAATTATATTGTTTAGAATAAAGTAAGAGAACTATAATTACACAGTAATCAGAGACGAAATTATGGAAAAAACAAGTGTAATTAAAAATCTGTAGAAGGTACAAAATATGTAATGGAGAAAATTAAAAATTAACAATAAAAATTATCATAGAACATTATAAAAACTAAGAATACCGAAAAAAAAAAAGTAAAAAATAAAAATTATTAAACCCAATTAAAAAAAAACTACTTAACGCCGACCTAGGAGCATAGACTGCGTTTCTGAAGCTTCGCTTCAAACCAAAAGAGGCGTTCTAGAGTGCGAAGCCATTTATTATTTGGGCTGCACTCGTCCAATCGCAATTCTTTTTAAGGCAAGCGATGATTTTTATCGACCATATTTTTTTTCTTATTTAGCGGTAAATGAACATTTGTTTAATTTTCCTATATCAGTCCCGTTTAAATGCCATTCTGATGAATTGCGTATTGATTGCCAAAAGTGAGTGTAATTGTTACTAAAGTGATAAATATTCACTGGTCTATTTGACAGTAATACTCAAACAAAAATATTAACTCAGAAATATTTCCCGTCATAGCGTACGACCAAGCAAAATGCGAGATTACGGTATTTCAACCTCATACGTAAACAAACGCCCCATGGAACAGCGTCTTTCCCGCCCCGTGAGATGTTGCGCCAATCACATGGACATTAAAGCCCTTACTACTAGCGATATGTCAATCAATGTACCCCTCCCCCGGATCGAAGGGTGTCCAAGTTTGTCTGCACAGTTTGGGAGATAGAATGTCATACGGAATTATTTCTTTGGGCAAGAGCACAATGACGAAAAATTCGAAAAAGGTCCCCTCTCCATTCTTTTTGTTGACGAGGCGGGCATGCAAGCGAGAGCAGCAGTGTTTTGGCCAGTGGGCGTGAAGAATCTATTTCCGTGGAAAGTTCCCCAATGCGCTCGTCACATTCCGGCTGATAACATGTTTTTTGAGTGAGCTCAAGTTATGCGCGTTGCCGTTCGTGTATTCATGTAGCCGTAAACCTGAATTGACAACTATGACGACTGTCTTACAGTCTTTGTGTTGGCTACACTGCAATTAAGTGGAGAATTGCGAGCTGCCAACTGACTGTGTTCTGATTTGACTGCACGTGATACATAAGTTTAGAGATTGATTGTTGGAGGTAGACGTTAAATTGTTATTTATGGAAATCCTAATTTAACTCTGGCAAGATTTCTCACAATTTCAAGTACCTTCGATGAGAAATTATAGCGTTTCAACGCCGACAAATCATTCTATAAGCGTGCGATAAGCTTTTTATTTATGAAAAGTATTATAATAAAAATTATTATTATTACTACTATTATTATTATTATTATTATTATTATTATTATTATTATTATTTTCATATCTTTACTTCACAACTAAAAATGTTATAAGGCGGTTGAATATAAAATCTACTCCAATGCAATGAGCTTCCTAAGGAGCAGATCTAGAGACTGTTGGTGCATCTACAATACTTTGCGCAAAATGAGGGCTGTTCCAAATAATGCAATGTCTTTCACTTCTCAGTCGTTTGAATGATCAGTAAGTTTATCCAAGTTCTTGCACAAATTTTGCGGAAGAAATCCCAGAGCTCCGATAACTATCGGAACGGCCTCTGCATTTACGCCTCACATTCGGCTGATGGCGATCACCAAACCCTTCTATTTAAGACATTTCTCTGCCTCCTTGGTTACGACATTTTGATGGCGAGGCACAGCCACACTCACAAGTGTAGACACGATACTTTCTCCAAATCCCGGATAACAATATCCGGTTTGTTTTCCCAGATCTTACGATCAGTTTGAATTTGTTAGTCATGCAATATTGTACAACAGACGTCACCGGTGTTGGTGAGTGTTCGTACCATTTGGAGCATGTGTTTGGAACATCGAGGGCGGAACAGATCTGCCAATGGAGGTGGCACCCTGAGTCGTGATTTTTCATGTATTCGGTCTTTGCTACAATCCGACGAGCTGAGACGATATGATCAATTGTTTCTACTTGTTTCTGCCAAATGCGGCAATTTCAAAATTGCACACATTGCATGCAACATTGTCGAAAACTACTGAAATTTTTAAAAAATGTTCATGACCTCACTAAATGAACTGAATATGACTAAAGATATTACTTAAATGAAAAATCTTGATCTTCAATTTGGTCGTTGTAGAGAGACGCAAAAACAATTCAAACAATTACAATTTTTGAAATTTCATCGTTAACAGAGAAAATTGAACCTTCATAATTGTATTTTACTTTATCCTTTCAAAAAATTCAAAGAAAAAAATTGGAGGCATTTTTGAGAAAAGTTTGAAAATGTCCCTACATATTCATGCAAAGTGCCCCCAAATTTTAAAGATGGGTTTTTAAAATAACACATTTGCTTCTCGAGCCAGATCGACCGAGGAATATTCGTTCTGGAAAAGTCCTTCGTAGCCAAGTGGGGTTCACAGACAGACGCACGGACAGAGAGACGGACGAACGTTAAAAAACACCAATTTTTCATGATCAGGCGATCCCCAAACGTGAATTCCCGCTGAAATCTCGAAATCGATTTTCTGCAGCATTACTTAATAGGTATGTATATTTCTTTACTATGTATATTACTCCGTAAATCGTAGGTATACGAGAAAGTAAAATTTTTGGATACTTGTTTTTGAAAGTGTAGAAAATATTCCAGGTGTGTCATGTAAAGTACCACCCAAATATCTGTTTAGAATTCAAGGGGCTACGACATCGGCCAGATCGATGGAGATATAACATTTTTGTTGAAAATCCTGCTCGGCGGTGGGGGCGGCAGGGGCGGCGGGGAGTGGGGGCAGGGGGGGGCGGGGCGATGGGGACGCTTCCTACTACCATATCACGCTCTGTTGCCACGCCACAAATATATAATTCGCTGGGATGTATTATGTTCTTTTCGCAACCGCCGTCGCTCCATCGGGAGCAAAAACATAAAATGATCGAAAAATACACTTGTTATTAATAGTACAATATGAAACAATGATGTAATGATGGGTATTAATACACGAGTGTGATATTACGATGATGGAGATATATAATTTTTGTTGAAAATTTACAGAATTATACAATTGGTGTAGAAAAACCAGTAGAATTGGTGTAGTATTGTCGTAGATTCCTCAAAAGTGCTTGAATCTAAGGAATATATTGCGTCATTCTTATTCCCGAAGCAATATATTAATAAACTTCAAAGTTTAAAATGAAAATTGTTGTAGATATTGCAATGTCTTTGTTCTCTATTCATTCAAAAGTTTATGAAAAAAATAGTAACACCCACTGAGCTGAACCCGAGCATAATATGAAACGCTTGCTTTGATCTACGCTATTGACTCTCCACTTCCACTTCACGTGTTTATTATTTTATTTTGGGTCAAACTACAATATTTTTGAGATTCTGTACATTTTAACTAAAAATTTCGTAAAAACAACGAATATTTTCAAACAGGTGTACATGAAATAATTTGAAAATATATTATTACAGTTCAACACAAATGTACCCTTTTGCAATTTTCACATTTCCGAACGTTTAAATGAAAATTATTCCTATGCAATA
Source organism: Teleogryllus oceanicus (assembly GCA_964035755.1). Classification (NCBI taxonomy): domain Eukaryota; kingdom Metazoa; phylum Arthropoda; class Insecta; order Orthoptera; family Gryllidae; genus Teleogryllus; species Teleogryllus oceanicus. Next base: position 160,589,579 of record CAXIVR010000001.1, read on the forward strand.
TTATGAACCCTAAAGCGGGGGATAAGTAAATTTTGTTCACTACAGTCACATTTTGCTCTCTCCTTCAAGAAAAATTCAACAATTCACCGCGCCTCACTTCTTTCCGTCAACACCTATTCAGTCTAGTTTTTTATCGTTCGAAGATACACAGGTTAATTTGTAATTTCACGCCTTGCTACGTGGTAAAAAATGATGCAACAACAGTAGATGCTCTCTCGCACAATTTATAATGTTTGCAATTTTTCGAAAATTCAGTGTTCAAGGAAAATTAGAATCCGCGCCATTCTTTTAAACGTTCCTTTAAACGTCTACCCGTGAAAAAAATTGAAGAAAAAATATGGAGCGAATTTTGAGGAAAGTTTTTTAAAAATAAACTGTATTAACTTCAAGCGGAAATTGCGTGAAAACTACTAGGCTTTTACACTGTGTACGACCTCGTCTATCCAAATCCACAGTGCTAAGGGTTTTGGATCTTGTGAAGGATGATTTGAATCATCAGACAGAGAGGTAAATATACATTTTATATTTGTATATTGTATACATAAATAATAAGGGATATTTTTTTATTAGCTGCCTAGTGCTCTATAATAGATAGAATCATTTTCTGAGAGTAATTAGGTGAATTGTTTGCTCAAATTCATTTGAACTTACTGCAGCATAAAAAAAGAATTTATTTTTTCCATGAAATGATGATTCATAAACAAAATTATCTATTTTTACTGGGTTATACTTTTTGATCAGTATATTTTTCATATAAGAATTTTTTCTTTGTTATGAAGTATTGCTCAATAATTTTAATAATTTAAATATCAACCACCAAATGAGTAAATAGTAGAAAAAATGAAAATGTGACATTTTTTATAATCTCTTTTTAGCAAAGTTCGAATGATTGTATTATATAATAAGTGTTGTTTTGTACCAGCGCATATCTCTCTAGTTTTCATTGTATTTTTAGTTCAATGTGTGGTTGATTAACTAAAAGCAAACAGTGTAACAATAATCACTGTTTAAAGTGAAATGTATTTTTCATGTCACAAGTTAGAGAAAAATATTTCAAATATCAATTTTTCAACCCAACATGAAATAGCTCATTTTTCAAAACTGGTTAATTAAAAAAATAGGTGATTTTTATGACACTTTGGCACACAGACGAATTTGTGTGATACTTGTGTTATGTTAATTTATCAAAACCAAACCCAAATAATTTTTATTTCAGTGGTTAATATCTTTAATTGCTTCGGAACTATTGCAATTTCAAGGCGGAACTTCAAGGTTTCAAATCGGAACTTTCAACACACAATATCGCACAATTCCACCAGGACGTCACACGCACATGTTCATAAGGATTCTAAGTTCGCGGATACAAGGCAGAAATGAGCAAAACATGAAAAGCAAAGAAGGTATATTTCAACAAAACACTATCGAATGCAGTACCAACATTGTCTTTCACAGACGCCTCTTCGGATAAACACGGGACAGTTATCCCCGGAATAAAATTAAGTCGTAGAACGGGACGAGGTGTTTTTTCTCGGGAAAAGCAATCCTGGAGAGATCTCTACATCATACAACCGGCCCTAAATCCTTTTCCTTTCCCAAAAATTTTATCTATATCATGCGATCATCAAGACCGGCAACAAACAGAAGCATTCGCATGTAGTTTTAAATGGCCATTTTGCCATTTTGCAAACTGTCAGGGTGTCAAAAGAAGTGCGGGAAATTAGAATTTACAGTTTCTGTTTTGGAATTTACAATTCCAATTTTAGATTGATTGATTGATTGGTGATTCCGGGCGCGTCAACGACTAAGGTCATAAGTCCCGTAAGTGTAATGCATTTTTACCTCCGGCGGTAGCGGTGATCTTTCCCAGCTGAATAGTGAGTTCCGGCGCCGACCTACCTGTGGGCTAGCCTCACTAGAGGAGTACAACCTCAGGCGGGACAAGCTCTAAGCTCCCACCGGTCACCTGACACGTGTGGCCAATCAATTACAGCCGGCTGTAAGAATTCTCCTCCACACAGCGTCATGACTCGTCCTAGATATCTTGCTAGTGTCGAAAATCCTGCCATCGTCCGGTATCGAATCTAGAATCTCCCGGTTAGAGACACTGCTGTAACATCAGTTGATGCCGTCAGCCACCTCTCCAGGTTCCAATTTTTGAAAGTACAGAGTTCGTCGGAAATAAGAATAGCACCACTTTTTTACCGTCCTTTGATTCATATGAGGAAAAAATTTACAAAAAATTTCGAAGCGTTTTTGAGAAAAAATGTAAAAATTAACTATATTTCACCTGATATATAGGCAATATTTTATCGTTTTAAAAACCTTTTTCTAAAAAATGACTCAACTTTTTTTCTGTAAATTACACGAAAACTACTCAAATTTGCGAAAAATTGTTTATGGTCTCATATCAAAATCAGTCTTTAAAGAATAAGGAAGAAAGCTCTATCTTTAATATTATAGTTGTAGGAAGACGCCGAAAAAATCAACTTTTGCAATTGCCGAAAAGTCAGGGGTTATAACGAAAGTGAGATCTGCTCTATTCTCCGTCCTTAAGCGTCCTTTACGCTATGAGACAACAAAATTTAATCAATAATATTTGCACCCGTTTTAAAATATAAAACGGGGTCTATATGTTAAGTAGCCCCCAAAATTAAAATATCAGTTTCAAATTCAAGGGACCGCGACAACAGACAGTTCGGTTAGGGAATATCAATTTTGGGGAAAATCGGCTGAACGGTTCAAAAGATAGTGTTAACCACAGATAAAGGAAGACATGTTTTGTCGTCAATCGATATTTCGGTATCAAGGACCCATTAAGCATGGATTCTGACTACACAAAGTGTTGAAGTAATTTACTATATATAAAAAGAAGATTCATTCACTCTTTCGTTTCTAGGGCCCGACAATAAGAGGTTTTCTCTAAAATGCACTGTTTTCCTGCAGCATTACCATACTTTTCTATTCTGCGCAACCAGTAGCGAGAAAGTAAAATGTAAAGCCACTTTTTAAAAAATAACTGTTTAAAAATTGCCTAAATTTCTCGCAAAATTACGGGAAACTACATTCAAACCTACTTTCGAAACTGTTTTCGAAATATTTTTCATGACCTTTTGGTGAGATCTAACTTTGATCAATAGATTTTATCCAGGAACAAAATCTCTATCTTTAGGCCCAGCTGTACAGATAAATTTTCTTCCGTGGATACACGAAAACCCGGTTGTACGAATTGGGAATAGTGCGTATCTATGAAATAAACTCGTGATAAACTATTCCGTTGTTTCGATGAAGATATTCAGTAGATAACGTGAAATAACCTCAAAGTAGAAGCAGCAGTGAGTCGATTGTACTGTGTAGCAATCAAATTTTCGGATGGCGATGATGAATTCTTGTTCGGAGTGTATTTGTCGTCGCGAAGACAATGAACGTTTCGACACAGGCAACATTTATTGAACAAGAACGATGATGCGTTTTTAAATAGTTTTCTTTTATCCAGAGGGCGAAGGGTTTAGGAACTTGTGAAGGATGATTTGAATCATCAGACAGAGATGTGAATATACATTATATATTTGTACAGCTTATATATACCAGTGATCTTTTTTGATTAGCTGCCTAGTGTCCTAGAAAAGATGGACTTTTTCTAACAGAATAATGGGGTGAATTTTGTGGTCCAATTCCACTTGGAATTGCTGTAATTTAGTAAAAAAAATCATATTTTCATGAAATGATGTTTGATAAACAACCTTACTTATTTTTACAGTGTTATACTTTTATATCAGTGTAATTTTTAATAAAATGGAAACCTTTACAAGCGAATTGAGATGATTCTTTTTCTTTCTCATGTAGAATTCCTCAATATTATATATCATTATAGATTCACGAACATGAAATAGATATGAAAAATATAGATCACGGAATTTGGTCGGAGTGAATAAAGACATTTCAAACAGTTTGCCGGCGAATACTTTTATTCCATCCTCAGGGCAGGTAGTAAATTATAACAACATGAGAACATTAATGTTATAGATATACAAATGGCAATTACAACACAATAGCATACTATACGTAATGACAAGAAACTGCATTCTTCTTATGGTTTACTTAGATATACATATGGTTACAACCGTAGGACGAACTCCACATGGAGTGGTTGCAGTGGTTCCATCCCGCCCCGACCCCGATTCGAAATGGGCAGAAACATACAGAAATGTGCACAACTGCAGAAGCAAAGAATAAATGTTTCGACAAAACACTACCGAAAGAAGTGCCAACATTGTCTTTAACAGTCACCTTTTCGGATAACACGAGATAGTTATCTGTGGAATAAAGAAACGTCGTACAACATGACGAGTCTTTTATTCTCAGAAAAAGCAATTCTTAGAGATAAATATTGCGGGAGGTATCTCTACAACCGGCTCTCAATATTGTATTTATAGGATGCCGAAAAATATTTGAACTTATTTAATTTCCACGACTTCAATGAAAATGAGACCGAGGCCATTCTTTTAAACGTGTTTTACACTATTATTATTATCATCATCAAAGTCAAGTTTAAAAATTTAGAGCAATTTTGAGAAAGTCTTGAAAATGTAATTGGCGCTTTCACCCCAAAAAATAAAAAAAAAAACGTTTCAAAATAGTAGAACTTAGTAGAGTTACTTTAAGAGGAACTTGAAGGCAAACAATTTAAAAAATATCAATTTTACTTTTTAGTGAATTATTAATTTTCAATTCTTCCCCTTTTCAATATGTATTCATTTTATCTGTACGTTGTTTCTAAGTTGTTTTTTTCTTCAATTAAATAATATGATGCGCATCGACCTTGCTATGCACGCCTCTTTGGAATTATCTGATTCTTTTTACTTTACAATGAGAGAAATAAGGAAACTAGGAGCAGAAACTAGGGGTGAGAAACGGAGAAGCACGCCAGACACACTACGACATCAGTGAAAAAGAAACTAAAAGAGTAAATGTCTATAGATTCAGAAAATCCATGATATGGACCTGGATTGTACTGGAAATAAATAGCAAACATTGAAACCTGATTCCCTTAAGTTTCTTTTTTGGTATATAAGGAATATTATTTCCTAAACTATTAGAGCTACTGACTTCAAACTTTTAGACATTATTTACGAAGTTTAACTACAACTTTTCTCATCGTCTTTTTATTATATTTTATTATTTAAAGAAATGATGTACACTATAATAATAAAAAATGTGGGTGTAAATATTCTACACATTTAAAAATTCTTAAATTCTATGTAAAACATTTAAAATATAGCCAAGAAACGACAGTAAAAAATCAATTCTCTAATGTATATAGTTAGGAACAAAATATTCCTTGAATTTAACATTGTATGTATAGGGCCTTCCGGGTCTCTTTAAATCGATACAGAAATATCAATTTGGAAGAAAATCAGCTGAACGGTTTAGGCTCTACCGTTGACCACAGACAGATAGACAAGCAGATAGACAGGCAGACAGTCTCGGATCAGCAGTGGTAGCGTAAGCTCGTCCCGCTGCGCGACAGCGCTTACCGTTGCCTCAGGAGTTACAAATCAAGATCAGCGTTTAGATGGAAAATCGTCGGATACGAAGCGCATTTCGGGCTAAGTTTATTTTAAAAACATTGCATTTGTAACTTTCTTGTATCAGTTAAGTGCTCTGTTATTGTGAATGTAAGAAAGTGAAGTTCCTTAATGGGGCAACTTATTAGAAGTACCATGGACGTCTTAAACTAAGTGGATAGTGAAAGTGATCATGTGAACACCTAACCGGTATTAACATGCAAGCTTATCTACAACCTTAACTCCAACAGCAGCAGCTATATCAGCTACAACCTCAACTGCAACTCGCATAACGACAAACTCAGTCGCAGTCACCGCAGCTGTTGGAAATACTTCACCAGCCTCATGCCCAGCCTCTGCGGTCCTGATAAGTCAACCAGGACCAACAGTTCCCGCACAAGGAAACCAACAAAGTGGCTGCTGTTCGGGCTCACGTGCAAAGCAGAAAATTCCAAACGCACATTTTATTTCATATACTCCTTGAAGACAGAATCGCTCCCTGCTTTGCGCTCCTTCAGGATGTTCGCCCGCCGAATGCGAGTGGGCGTCCGTCGCCACTGCTATCTCTTACGGCCCACGTACACGCTTGCGAGTGCGACCGTGACGTCACGGCCCTTTGTAGAATACACGGTTTGAACCGATTCTTAAGTGCCAGAAGCTTCCAAAAGCTTCGATCTTGTTCTAGAACAATTCAAACATGCATTTGCGATTCGTCAATTCAATCCTCCCTCTCCACGGGCCCTGTGCGCAGAAATTCTGCGGCGTAACTGCTGTCAGGACAAAATTCAGTTAAAGTCGGATACAGCGTGTGATACACCTGTACGCCGCTGCCTTGAGCTCCGTGAGGAGATATGTTTTTCCCTACGTAAAATCGCTTTCAATGAAGCAGTCAGATTCGAATTTGTTTGATGTTCACGTGGAACATGAATGTAATTTCGTGATCATAAAATGTTAATTTGTCAATCGCGAGTCTAATTTCAACTTTGCGAACGTTCAGTTTTATACATAAACTGAAATGTTTGAAATGTAAATAATTCATCTGAATTCTGTATTTGCGTATTCTCTCAGTGACTACATGATAAGAGGAATAAATGTGTATAAGGTGAATAGAAGTATGTGTATAAGTGTGTGAGTATAAATGTGTATAAGGTGAAGGAATAAATGTGTATAAATGTGATAAGAGGAATAAAATAAACGTATTGTTGTACAACACCTACCTTTTTCGATCCGGAGCCTGTTAACCTGAAATCCGTGAACAAACCTCGAGCTATCTCAGGGCTTCATATTGCGTTGCAAACAAAAACCCATCTACCCCTACAGACCACTGATCCAAAATGTGCAAGGCAGCCTGAACAGTGGTGTACTATTTACTCCTGGTTCTACTCCCTTGCAAAATTCACAACTGAGTGACTTTACCGCCGATAGAAAATCAGACAGTCAGAAGCGCAAGACCGCCCAAGAAGATCGTAGAGAATTTAGTTATTATATTCTAGCATCATCTAGGTAGAAATTGTTAGAAAATATCGAAAGTGATCCCAAGGAGCACAGCCAATGAGAATCAGTCGAAGAGAAAATCCTTTCCATTAATGTTCACGAAGCACATAACTATACTCAATTAATATCAGAAGTAAAAAATATCCCCAAAGCAGACTTTACAACTAAACCTAAAAATCAGACAAAAATGCTCATCTATTTTCAATACTCTTGCAGTTTCAGAAAATTGTGTGATGAACAAAATATTCAATACTACTCGATCTAACTCAAAAGCTCGTAGCAGTGATAATGTAAACATACCTACAAGCTACCCGAAAAATACAGTGAAGATGAAATTTATTCGTTTGAATCTATCAGTGTTACAAGTCTGTAGACTTTATAGTAAGAAGAAAAACCACATTCCAGTGTGTTCAGTAGATTTAGAAATCAATAATGAAGCTAGAAAGTTAGTATTCTTTAAACATGTTTATACATAGTGTAATCAAAGTGCAATGAATCAAGGTTAAATTCCGGAGTAATGTGTAAAAACACACGGTCATTTACAAGCAAACTGTGGCTATCATCCCAGTTGCGTAAAATGCGTGGGAAACCATCATTATTCGAAATACAAAAAGGCTACAGACACCTTACCACAATTTCGAACTGCCATGAGTACTATTAAGCAAATTAGAGATGCTTAGCTATTATACATACCATATTCTGTCATTTATTAAAACTTCGCAAAAAGCAATTCGTAGTAAATCAAACAACTATTATACTGTACAATCAAAAAGCACTCCAAAACCTATCCCACAATCCAGTTAACATTTCCAACCCCTTCCACGTCAGCAGTCAAGTTCAAGTAACAAAACAATATTCACTGCCCAACCCACTAACTGGTCAAATATCAACAGTAGTTTCTCAAGTTGTATCTGCTATCGTTCCACTAATCCAAAATACGGAATACATTATACTTACATCAATAATAAACAATGACAACTATTATTGAAGTAAATAGGTGATTAAATGGAACGCCAACGGCCTAATAGAACAGGAAAATAGTTTCCTATATTTACTGAAACATCATAGCATTAATATTGTTTGTATCTCGGAAACATAATTCCAGGTGAAAGATTATATACAGAGTTTCATATAGGGTGCAAAAACAATCGACAATAAAAATGTTTTGTCCGATACTATCGGGTCCCAACATTCACAAAATTGGCTCCTTTCCTCACCACAATGACCTCATCTCTCTACTTACTATGCCAGTAGAAAATAATATCGACACATTTTGTAAACATGTTAAATATAAATTGTCACAATCTAATGTTAACATAAGTTCTGTTATCTCAAACAACTAAACAACCCGTTTCCAGTGATGCAGAAAACAAAATAATTTCTTTTTCTTTACCACATAACGGACAACTTTTCAAAATTTGTCGAGCAATGTGATAAGAAAATATGCTCTAAAATGTGTCTAACGAACTGTAATACTGGACTGTGTATATTATCAAAACATGTAGTGACATTTTCAACCACTGGTGTAATGTAAAATGTACTGTCTAATTAAAAAAAAAAAAATAATAATAATAATTATTATTATAATATTAATAATATAGCAACAACTACAATACTAAAAGAGAACAGTACAAGACGAGGATGCCATAATCATACTATCACTAATATTAAGTATTATAACAATTATTTCAACTCTATCGTGATTTACAATAATTATATGTTGGTGAAACTAAAAATTACTACAAGTTACATACACATTGGCTAAATTAGATTTTTTTAAAAAGGACATTGATAGCGTTCACTACACTTCACTGCACTGCACAACACTACACTTTTTTGCTTTGAATCACACTGACCAGCACTTCACCGCACTTCATAGCACTTAGTTACTCATTTAACATCTATTACTCACAGCTTGTTCTAACTTATTTCTAAAACTTCGGGCACTTAAAGGAAAAGCTTTGAAAGTTGCTGCGGGTAAACTGTTCCAACCTCTAATTGTTCTGTTACAAAAGAAAAACGTCCCAAGGTCTGAATTTTGTTTCCTTGTTCGAATTTTGTGGATGTAATCGCTTCGGCCGAAATAATTTGTTTTTTCTAGTCTAGTCTGAATTTCCTTCCAAGTTGGTTGATCTACGCACGATTTATAAAGAGCATAAAGCTTCGCCCTTGTTCTTCTCGTTTCTAGAGGTTCCCAGAACTTTTTTATTGTGTTAGTTCTATATATAAACCTATACGCTTTCCTCTGTATTCTATCTATATTTTTCCGGTGCGAATTTCTGTACGGATACCAACATGCCACTCCGTATTCCATGTGAGGGCGAATCAGCGAAAGATATGCTAATTCTTTGTCGTTTAGAGAACTTCTTTTTAGAATTCGCATTACAAATTGCAAGGATTTCCACGTTTTACTATTTACTATGTAGATGAATGCCTAAATTCTAGCATGATGTGACTCTTGGAATGATGAACTCACCTAAACAATAGTCTGGTTTCTCATAATTTCGTCCCCGCCCGAACGTTATTGTTTTGCCTTTCGATCCGTTAATTCCCATGTCATTTTTTTAGCCCAACAACGTAAATGTTCTAAACCTGCTGTAATATTTGATCGTAAACGCTACTTTTGATTTTTTGGTCAATCGTCTGCAAATAAACGCACCTTTAATTATATGTTAACATGGAGATCATTCAGGTACGCTAAGAAAAGTAACGACCCTAAAACACTTCCCTGTGGAACCCCTGAAGTAACAATACCCGTGGTCGAAAACTGAGTTCTAATTCGAACTTTCTGTTTCCTGTCTCTCGGGAATTCGCGTATCCACTTCACAACTCTAGCATCAATTTCTGAAGTTAATAATTTCCTAATAAGTAGATCATGCGGTACGTCGAATGCTTTCGCAAAGTCAATTACGATTGCATCCACCCTCCTCGCCCGCTAAAGCTAAATATTGAAAAAAGGAAACAATTTGGTCTTCGCACGATTATCCACTTCTAAACCCATGCCATCCGTGAAAAATCCAGTTCGCTGTTTCCCATTCCCGGCGAATGTACCCGGCTACTAAATGCTCCATTATTTTACATACTACAGATGTGAGAGATACTGGTCTATAATTACATAATTTCGTTTTATCACCATTTTTGAAAATTGGGACCACTATAGCTGTCAATTAATAGAAAGATTGAATAGTCTTAACAAATAGGGCAATACTGTCTCACCACCGAGTTCAATAATATCTGTCGAGATCCGTCTGATCCGTGTGATTTACCGTTGTCCAGTGATTTTATTTTATTTATTGTACAAAGCTGCTAAACTGTAAAGAATATGTAACCACGCGATAAAAAACCCTTGAACTTAAAGAATAATCGCTACTGATGCGACTACGCTGTTGTTACGACTATAAATACGTTTTTTTAAAACTCTGCTCAAATCAACGATGCGTTGTGCGATCTAGAAAGAGAAATGGGAGACGAAAATGTAAGATGACCTCGATGCATATTGTAACTGTTGCGGCCGGCCTGGGTTAAGCTTACAATTTTTTCTTTAGAATAGAAATAGGATTACTGTCCTTACTTTAATCTAACAAAATTATGACTAAATGCTGCAGTGGAGTTAACCCTTAAGTAGGCGCGCGACAAGTCCTCACGAAAATGAGCGCTCGGTGTAAAGAGTACGCCATTTCATTTGCTTCATGTAGAGTAACTAAAACGAAACTAAATACTTTAAGATATCGTATTTATTACACTAAAATATTTTATTCAAAAACAAGATTCCAGCCTGCCAGAAAGTCTCTTTTGCATGATGTTCTTATTCTTGTACAAAACTATTTCATCTAAAATTTCTATGAAAGTCATGAATGCAGGGAGTTCGTACTTCACGTTATTAGCCACTTTTGTTTATGCGTCGGGAATAATTTTTCTTCAAAATGTTTTTCTTGTTCTAGAAAATTTGCTTTTCAATGTCCTGTTTTTCTACATTTTTAAATTTTTTGTAATTGTTTCTTACGACATTATCTATTGTGTTTGAAAATTATTTTAGAAAAGTATTCTTGGCTGTTTTCAGATAACTCATCGCTGTCGCTATCACTATTGTAGCGTGATGTGCATATGTCTTCCTCAGATTTACTGTCATGATCGGACATTTGTTCATGTTCCGGATCATTATCGAAAGGTCGTCGTCGAGCTGTTCTTCCAAATGTAGTTGCACCTACTGCTGCACCTACTTTCTATTGTAAACATGAAAAATTTTTAATTACTTACATAACTAGGCGCGCGACGCACAGAGTACGCCTAGATGCACGGGAAAAGGAAAAGCGGTCGAACACAGCTTATCCAATACAAAGAAAAATACATACTGACTCACAATCGGCAGAGCAACAACTGGCGGTAGGGTATTAGGTGTCGGAAGTTCTGGCACATCGGGAGTTTAGGAAAGATAATCTCAAAAATGTAGCGTGGCGTACTCAGTAGGCCGCGCGTGCACTTAAGGATTAAGTGTTAAAAGTTGGAATAATGGCAGCAACATCTATTTTGCGGGCGCTGCACTCATCACTTCATTCTCCTCGTCCAGGAGCAGTGAAAGAGCTTACCTATAATGCGGGGCATGAGCAGGTCGGGCTGCCCCAGCGCCCCAGCGGCTGACTCGTGGTGGACGTGGCTGACGGCGGAGCCCGCGGACGAAGCGGAGCCGGGCGACGCCGCCATGGAAGGCGCGGCGGCGGCGGCAGCGGCGGCGGCGGCGGCCGCAGCGGCGGAGGTGGAGGAGGGCGGCGCCAGGCCCAGCGCGGGCGCCGACCACAGGTGCGCCGCCGCCGCCGGGTGCCAGGGGAAGGCGGCGGCGGCGGCGTACGGGTGCGGGTGGTAAAGGCCGTAACCAGCTGCTCGCGCGAACTCAGCAGCTGCGCGCTCAGCAGCCCGGTTGCGAAGGATGCGGTTGATGCTGCTGACGGACGGCGCCGTCGCGTTGGTGCACACCCCTGCAACAGCAGCAGCCGCCGGTCATCGCTGCGTGCCTGCGCCCACCCGCCACCCCGCGCAAAAAGCGGTCTCGCTCCCGCTCCCGCGCCCGCGCCCGCGCACACCGCCACAGCGCACACAGGCCTCTCACACGCAGAGCACTGCGCTCGAACCAGTCCATTCAGCGCCATTACTTCAATCTGGCTCATCCACTCTTTCAGTTTTCATTTATTTAACACAATTTTCTAAATAATCTAAAATGATTGCCTTCAAGTAATCGTCTACAGCTTAAAAAACAAATTAGTAAATCTAATTTACACCAGATTATTTATTCACTTGCTGTTGCAGAGACAGCATTTTCTGTCGAGTACATTTTATTTTATTGTACTATTTGAACATAATTTTCCAATGTACATTCTATAGTAGTTCTATAGTAGGTAATCATAGTAGTACCTATGACATCCAAGATCATCATAATAGTATACTGCGTACGCAATGAAATGAAAAATGATTTTTAATCTTTAATTATGATGAGTATCATCACGTAAATTAGTTCTTTTAACGGAAATCAAAACTGGTATGTCATTTGAAGAGTTGATTGCGAAATTCGTAAATAAACAATTAGTATTAGAACGAAAATAGTTGAAAATTCTGATTGACTAAGGGGGTGTCCAAACATATAAAGCTTCATTTTTCCTCAAACACATTGTTAAATAGTGACAAAACTACTTCATTATTGATGTATTTGTTTGCTTGCCCAACTGCTTTGGTCATTAGACCCGTAGGTGTAGTGCATGTTTTTTCTCGGAAGATGGTGGTGATCTTCCTCCGCTGGATGGCGAGATCCGGCGCCGACCTACCGTCGGCTAGTGGGGTTTCCCCCTAACCAGGACTCTCCCACCAGCGGGGCACCGCCCCGGCCGGACAAGCTCTAAGCTCCCGACCGGTCTCCCGGAATACGTGGTAGTGTAGTGCTGTTAGTGTAGTGTGTGTGTGTGTAGGAGGAGAGGATAGGACAAGGAAGAGGAAGGAAAGATCGCGCGCGGTCCGTGGCTCGTTTGGTAGGGTACTGCTCCGGCATTCGCCTGGTGTTGATCGGAGAAACCACGGAAAACTACCGATCAGAGCAGCCGGTCGCTAGAATTCTCCTCCAGACAGCGACTAAATTCGACCTAGCTGAAAAGCTAGTGTCGAAAATCCTGCCGCCGTCAGGACTCGAACCTAGGACCTCCCGGTCAGAGGCGCTGCAGTGACTTAAGTTGATGCACTGAGCAATCGCTTCCGATTTGATTTTATTAATATAGCTAACATTACATAAACACATAACATTAACTGTACGAACTAAAAATGTCAATATCTTTAATTGACCTTAAATTAATTATTATCAATTGTTTGCCTGGTACATTTTTCATTAATAATTCGAGAGATCCTTCTCCAGAGTTCGTGCTCTCTCCATACTTGATTCTGCATTGTTCACTGTCTGTAAGTATCGTCATGCACTCTTGGCACTCTTCAAAGCCTCTTCCACTACTGGAGCACCGTCCCACTCTCCGAAGGCTCTTGTATTCGCTGATTAACCTACGAAATCATTTCGGTAGCGGGATGGCGCAAGCGGCTAATAAAACTGATCGCTATCTGCGCGACGCGGATGGTTTCACCACACTGTGGGACAGTGGCAGTAGCGTTTGCGTCGCCTACGTAGCTTTTTTCTGCGGAACATAACACCAAGTGTGAAATTGAAGCAAACAATCGCGCGACGCAACACCCACGCAGGACATGGCCTTTGTTTCCGCGGAGAAACGAAGCAGCATAAGGTCATCAATAAGGTCCCCATTCCAGGTCGCTACCTTCACCTCAGGGGACACTTTTTCGATTTTTACTAAGGGCGAATTTTGATGACCCAAAAACATCGCCAGCAATATAATGTTCTTAAAATATTTTTAAAATGCCCTGAAAAAAGACAAATTACGTAAAAAATGTGATCAAAACCAGTTCAGATGAACAACAAGCTGTTGGATATGTTACTGATGTAATCAAAGCTTCTTCTATTCATTCAAGTGAACTCAGCTTTCAGACTGTTCTTCACCAGAAAATCTCTGGCTTAAGTTATCTCGAAATCAGCTGACCCACCAATGACGCAGGCAGACGTCACAGGAATTTTAGATTACATACTCACAATGGCTGACACTGCAACGTCTGAGCGAAGTAATTGAATAAGCTACTAGGTATATGTACTCAGGAATTTTGTGGAGATCATTTGTTACATGTAAATATTATTTGAAGCAAGTACCATTAAAAAGACCTTAAACTCGATAAAATCAGCGAAAAATGAATTAAAAATTATGGAAAAGTTGAAAATGACGTATTAGCCGAAATCAATAAAAATAGCAAAAAAAGACGTATAAAGATGGTTCATTTCCTTTTATGATAACATAAAATAGATTTCTATAATAAACGGCATTGTTCTACAGTGAAAAGAAAAAAATGACATTTCATTAAAATCCGACTCCTAATTATGACCTTCGGCCGACGATTTTTTAAACTTCCTGGTGTTGGAATTTGTAGCTCTGAGGCAATATATTATTTTTCAGGGGGGAATTAATTTCCAGGACGTCGTATTTCCTACGTTCTCTATAGCCGAGGTTCGGATTCACTATAACCGATTCATCTTATAATTATTTGGAATGTAAGTCAAACGGGACCAGTGACTCAAGTTCACTATAACTGAGGGTTATCTATATCCGAGTTCACTATAACAGAAGTCGACAGTAGTAGTTTTCTTGGCAATATCACTCGAAAATCCAAAACAGTGACCGGGAAAATTGGCTCAGGGCATTGACTGATGCCATTGCAGTGCCTCTGACCGGGAGATTCTAGGTTCAAGCCCCGACGGCGGGATTTTCGTCACGGGCTAGATAGCTAGGTTGAATTCTGTCGCTGTCTGGAGGAAAATTCTTGCGGCCGGCTGCTCTGATCGGTAGTTTTCCGTAGTTTCTCCGATCAACACCAGGTAAATACCGCAGCAGTATCTTTGCAAAACGGGCCACAGACTGCGCGCGATCTTTCCTTAGAATCTTAGGATAGGTCAAGAAATGTCTGGAACTATCCTACCCCTTCCTTACGTTTAGACGTACATGTACTGCCCTAGCACACATTCTCAGAGACAGGCTAGGAGCTTAGAGCTTGTCCCGGCTTAGGCGGTGCGCCGCTGGTGAGAAATCCCTGGTAGCCGGCGGTAGGTCGGCGCCGGAACTCACCCTCAGCGGGGGACGATCACCGCAACTTTCCGCGATAAAACATCCGCCCTAAATTTATGGGACCAATTACCCTAGCATTTAACGCGCGAGGAATAACTATTCATTTACTTAATTATTTTACTTTAAAAAAAGTTTAAAATTGGGTGTGACGTGCTGTGGGGAGATATGAAATTTCTGCACGTTTTCAAAATTCTGTGATCCCTACCCTAAGCCATATAATACTTGAATTTTGAATACAGAAAGAAAATGATCGTTCTTTTAGGATTGATCACAAAATAGTCGCTCCAAGTAATCAAATCTATTTTAAAGGGTAAATCAGCAATAAATTTGGGCCCTCATCATGTCGTTCGTCAAGGAATAATACTTCCTGCAACGAGATGATGGAGAATGATAATTTGAATAACTATATTTCCCACTGAATTCCAGAAGAAGTTCCATAGATAATGAAGTTACATTGATGTCCAGAAGCAAAACAAGAGATCGATTAAAATCGATTCCTGAGGAACTCCACGTGCAATTGGCAAAGAGTCGGAAGGTGTGTACATAATGTTCCATCATTCCAGTAAGGTGTTTCTACTCACTGAGATCGTTGTTCAACATACGAACCAATCTAGAGCAATACCATGCATTCCACATGAAGGTAATTTTGAAAGTAAGATGTCATGAACAATAACGCCAAAAGCTTTACAAAAATCTAAAAATAATCATATAGGTGCTTCGTTTTAATCAAATGATGAAGCGACATTTTTAAGTAAAGAAAATATGGATGTTTTTGTGTAGATTTTGATTTCCTAAATCCATGTTGGCAATCTGAAAGCGCGTTGTGTTTACTGAGAATGGTTTCCATTCATACGGAAAAAATTCTCTCTATAATTTTTGAAAAAACTGACTGAAGAGAAATAGACATATAATTTTGAATTTCATTTTGTTGCTTTTTTAGCAAAACGACTTAATCGTTGCTACTTTAAAAATATCTGGAAAAGTTCAGGCGCATTTGGATGCATTAAATATGTGAGGTAACGGATATATAATGGCAGGCGCACAGGTCTTTAGCAAACAATCAGGAAATTCATCTAAACCGGCCGAATATTTATTTTTTTAGTTTACCGATTAATTTGAGAATTTCATAGGAAGAAGATTCGGAAACGAACGTCGTGTCTAAAATTTTGGGGGAAATGTCTGATATTGAATTTTGTGGCTGAAGACTCTTAGTAATATCGAAAGCAATTCTTGAAAAGTATTGGTTAAAAAGAGGAGCCACTGTTGGGCGGTCACATTTCTATCGTTATACTTTAAAACAACATTCTCTTCAATGTTTGTATTTGATTTGGTCGTATGTTTTATTATACTCCACATTGCTTTTGTTTTGTTATTTCAATTCCTTGATTTCTTATTCCTGGTAAAAATCGCCATATTTCCGAAACGTATTACAATGTAAATATGTAATATTGTGTATCATTTGGGAATACAGTCATGTGACGTCTGTAACATTATTACTGAGAAGATATTCTTTCCTTTCTAGTTTTGCATCTGTAATCAAATCATTCTGCTGTTCTCCGTTATCTGGCAGCTGCGCACTTCTTATTTGTTAAGTCCGCGGTAGATTCGTAAATTTTCCGCCCAGCGATAAATTTCGAGAATCACTGCCTCGGTCTCCTTAGTGAACTTCACCGTCTCATGATTAGAATCACAATCTTGATTTCATTTGCTATTGTCCCTTGCTTGCAAGAACACGTTCTCGGAGTAATGTCCGTCCGTTTTTCGTTTACTACCGCCACTCGAATGTTTCGGCAATATATATCTTATCCCCCCTCTATCAAGACTGAACCCTGGATGAATAGGGAGTTTAAGCATGGCAACGCGTAAAGCAGTCGACTGTAATTTTAAACCTCTGCGCATGCGCCAAGTCGAAATCGAACTCTTAAGAGTATAGCGGAGCCCGCTAATCAGCCGAATTTAACGGGCGACTTATATTGCATGCAAATTGATCTCTAGGTTATGCTATATCGAATTTTTTCCCCATTCTGGCTGAAGAGTGTGCTACATGTAGTTGGGGACATTACTCTATGAGAGCAGTTCAAAACCAAAAGAGATAAATCCATTTGGCATGACTGAGAATTTTGAACAGGTAATAAATTTTGATGAAGTAAAAAACAAAAATGAAAATGTCGGCCCGGTGGCCGAGATGGCTATGGCAGTAGTGTCGTAGTGATTTCGGACCGAAGGGTCGCGGGTCGAATTCCGCCTCGGGAATGGTAGTATTTGTCCTTTCGCCCCTTATCGTCACCATTTCGTTCCATCTCCATAGACACAATTTTTTTAAAAGTCGACTTTGTTATGGTTGTAAACCTCACATATATTTATATATACACACCTCAATGTATGGTATTGCTTATATATATATATATATATATATATATATATATATATATATATATATATATATACACACACACACACAGCTTAGAGGGTGGTGGGCAGCTCTACTCGAACAAATGCGAATCTTGAGCATGTGGTATTATGGGAATTGTGAGAACACTATGTCGCCACAGTGCAGAACATCTTGCATTTCCATCTAAACGCTTGTGCAAAACCTCTTTCTCGGCATCACCCACCATTGATCTCGATATTGCTGTTGATTGTATGCGCTACGCCCTCTTTACGCTCTCTATTAACAAATCTCGCGTAATAAATCTCTATCATTCTTCTTCTTTATTAATTCATCCCTACCTGTCTGATCAACGTTCGCTTTTATTATTTCTTTTTAGGCACTCAAAATACGATTTATTTAAGAAGCGATATTTCTTTTCATCCATTTACTGTTTCCCGAAAACACACACGCATTGGACAATATATCATAATTATCTTTTGTCAGTTTGTACTAAAGCATTGCTTCATTGTCTTCCTTAGAATGTCGCGTACTAACATTCACCCAAGACGACGCTGTCACGATTCACTACACTAGAAACAGAAATATGTTTTCACAGTTGTCACAGTTTTTTATCATTCGATTGGGTGTAAGATCCCCTCCATTCATAATGAGTGTCACAAAAAAAGTTTGTCATCACAGCAATTACCCGATGATTGTAGTTACGCTAATGGGAGGCTGCAAGCACTATCGGAGAGGGTGCAATAGAGAGAGTTGGGAGCCCGCCGGGCACGCCGACGAGCTCTCACTTGCACGCACCGCTCCTCACCGCCGCCGTCTGCAATGTACCGCGCTGCGCCACAACGCCACTCCGCCACTCCACACAGCATGGCGAGGTGCCACTTCGCCACATCACCCCCACACGACGAGGCGCCGCGCCGCGCCACACTGCCACGCCACCCCACCCTCCATGTGGCGCGGTCGTGGCGCCACACTGCCTCTCCACCACTCCTCCCCACACGGCACGCGCGCCGCGCCGCGCCACACTGCCACGCCACCCCACCCCTCCATGGGCGCGGTCGTGGCGCCACACTGCCTCTCCACCACTCCTCCCCACACGGCAAGGCGCCGCGCCGCGCCACACTGCCACGCCACCCCACCCCTCCACATGGCGCGGCCGTGGCGCCACACTGCCTCTCCACCACTCCTCCCCCCACGGCCAGGCGCCGCGCCGCGCCACACTGCCACGCCACCCCACCCCTCCACGTGGCGCGGCTGTGGCGCCACACTCCTCTGTGACTCCACCACTCCTCCCCTGTGGAGTGTGGCTAGGCGCCGCGCCGCGCCACACTGCCACTCCGCCACACCAACTCCACACGGCGAGGCGCCGCATTGTCCGGAGCGTCGTAAATAACTAACTGCCGTTCTATCACCTCGTTATTCGAAATACTTGTCGTAAATCTCATGCATCGCCTGGCGCCTTTGTGCTTTCTGCTCGACGTCTCATTAGCAACGCGAAAGCACGCGTGAGTGGAACGCACGGATGCAGTCCTCATAAATTGGCCGAGCATGCTCTTATCAGCGTTCGAACGTTGATGCGTCTCCATAACACATTGCTCGGGTTATTTGACGAGTGTTCTTTCCACGGATCGATAGTGGAACTTTAACACGTTTCGTAATGTATTTTCTGTAAATGCTGACCTTTGATTTCGTTTGTTCCATTTGGAACGCTTAGAAATGTCTAAGACCTCAGACCTCAGTTGTTAGCGTGATCGTCTTTATTATATGTAAAATAAGTATTGTCATTTCATAAGCATTCTAAGAAGGGGAACTGCGAAGGACCAGGGATACGATTGATGAAAGCATCGGCTCGGTACGGCGCAGCGGGAGGCACGCAGGTATGATAGTGTGGCTTATATTTTTGGAGCTGGCTTCTCTCCATTAGTGCACAACAATAAGAGACCAATGATTGGAGTCACTTTACGCCATCCAATTACACAACAAAAACAAGCAGCGAATTTGAGAGTACATCAGCCCGCACCGAACGACATCCCTCGACCCATGCAACTGTCACTTTCCGCTCTCTGCTTCCTGGTATT
Source organism: Teleogryllus oceanicus (assembly GCA_964035755.1). Taxonomy (NCBI): domain Eukaryota; kingdom Metazoa; phylum Arthropoda; class Insecta; order Orthoptera; family Gryllidae; genus Teleogryllus; species Teleogryllus oceanicus. The sequence goes on from CAXIVR010000001.1 coordinate 160,609,314, forward strand.
CGGGGCCAGGCTGTAAGCAGCCCCCGAGCGCCTTCTATTTTTCATTTCTTCGAACCAGTCGTTTCTTATCCATCTCTCTTGTTTTATTTCCTCAAATACGCACTTAAATACGCAGTAATATACGTAGAATAGACAAAGTTATGTAATGCTGCGGAAAATGGATTTCGAAATTTTAATGGAAACACACGTTTCGGGGTCCTCAGATATCGAAATTTTATTTTTTATTTTATTTTTTCAAAACGTCCGACCGTCCGTATGTCTGTCCGTTTGTGAACTCCACTAGCGCCTGAAACATACGTACGATTTCTTCCAAAACTGATATTTCGCGGCCAATCTGGCTCGATTCAAAGCGCCGCGATTTTGGAAAATATTCTTTAGAAATTGGGGGTACTTTACATGAAGACTCTGGCAAATTTTCAAACTTTTCTCAAAAGCACCTCCAAATTTTTTCTTTAAACTTTTCGTACAGATAGTGCTAACCGCACTGTTTAAGATGACCTAAAATTAATTTTGCTGTATTCATTTGTTTTTTCAAAAATGTATTTTTTTTAATATATTTCAGGCCATTAATACGGTGATTTCCAGCAATTTCTATACTTTATTACATTTATGAGTTAATGTGACTCAATCAAATGACTTCAACTGCCGACTTTCGAAAACACAAACTATTCTAGTGAAAAAGAACTTCAAATTTCGCATCTACACATGAGCATAAACCATTTGTTTTCTTAAAAAATGGCTCCAAATTTTTCAACGAAAATTACCATGTTTTACCCTTCTTTTCAAAGTAATATTTGGAATCCACCATGAGGAAACCAAAAAATTAAAAATTAAAAAAAGTATATTTAGGGTGACGATAGAAGGAAGCTACCAAGTGGATGGAGGCAAGACCGAAAAGCTTGTTCTCGCCAAGGAAATTAGAATATTTTACTAAGAGAATGTCTGTGCCAATCTGCAGTATCACTAGTCTTTCAAAAGGTTCGCCAATCCATCTGTCCATCTGTGAAAAACACTAGCGCTTAAAGCATACGTAGGATTTCTTCGAAAATGGATATTCCCCGACCGATTTGCCTCGAATGGAGGCGCTGGGATTTTGAAAAACTTTCTTCAACTTTTGGAGATACTTTACACAAAGCGTCAGAGTATTTTTTCGAAAGTATTCAAAAACTGGCTCCAAATTTTTTCTTTGAATTTCTCGCAAGAATAGTTTAACTTTCCCTCATAAACGTGGAAAAGGTTCGATTTTCGCGGTCAACTCGGAAATTTCGAAACTTGCAAAAGTTTGGATTTTTTCAGCGTCTTCCTACAATTACAAAATTGGAGATAGGGATTTTTCCTTCAAATGGAATTTGTTGTCCATAATTACTTCTTTCATTAAGGTCATTTTCCTGAAAATTTTAGTAGTTTTCGGCAACATTGTGTGAAATATGTGAAATATTTAAAAATAACAAAAACATGATTGTCTCTAAAACGGCTCCAATTTTTTTCTTTAAACTTTTGGTAGGAATATTGTTAAATAAACTCTATTAGATTATCTAAACATTTCTATTCTTCTTCTTTTAAAAATTACAAAAATGTATTTTTTTAACTAGTGTCTCAAGTAATTAATATTTACATTAGCGGCGATTTGTCCACATTATTGTGTTTAAGAGTTCATGTGCTTTAAATAATGCCGTGTAAAATTTCCGGAAAACTCTCAAATGTTGTGAGAAAATTCGCTCAAAATTCCGCATTTTCAGAGATGCTCAAACGTCAATCTTTCAAAAATGGCTCCAATTTTTTTCTTCAAACTTTTCGTACAGATAATGTTATTTGCACAGTCTATGCTGACCAAAAATTATTTTTCTGTACTCTTTTGCTTTTTCAAATATTACCCAAATGTATATTTTTAATATCTCTCGTGTTTAATGCACACATTTCCAGCAATTTATATGCATTAATGCATTTGTAAGTAGATGCGGTTCAACTATTTTTGAAATATTTTTTCCAAAAGTCAACAATTTTCTGAGAAAAAGGCTTCAAATTTCGCATTTACAGTAACGCTAAACGCCATTATCGTAAAAACGGCTCCAAATTTTTATTGATTCAGTGGTGAGTTGTAGTTGACATTTACATAATTGAAATGATTGAAGGCGTTGTCATTGTCAACAATAATATTTATTTCACAAATAGCAGCTTTCGATGGCTTAGCCATCATCATCAGTTTTCTGCTGTCTGGGAGCCACGGTAATCGTTTTTGTGGGTCCCAGACAGCGGAAAACTGATGATGATGGCTAAGCCATCGAAAGCTGCTATTTGTGAAATAAATACTATTGTTGACAATGACAACGCCTTCAATCATTTCAATTACCAAATTTTTTAACCAAGATTTCCATGTAGGACGAGGTTTTTACTCGTCTACTATATCCTTAAAGTAATTTTTCGCTTCTGTCATTAGGAAACCGAAAAATTTAGCAAATGTGAAAAAGGTTTGGGTGGCAATAGACGGAAGCTGGCAAAAAGATGGGACGCAACCGAAAAGCTCGCCGCGGCCAAGAATATTAAGAAAACCAAGTAGTACGAGAGAGTCTATGTCATTCTGAAGCACTCCTGGTTGCTATGGTTCTGAGTTGATTTATCATTCGCGTATACATTAATACTACAAAAAATATTCATACCCAAAATGTGAATTTTTAACTAATAATACAACTAATAATTCCCTTTTTACTTTCTCGTATATGTACGTATATACAGACGTGTACTACATACGCAGTATAGAGAAAGTTATGTAATGCTGCGCGAAAAAAACGGCGGATTTTTGACAGAAAAAATTCATTGCCGGGTCTTGACAACGAAAATGTGGATAAATTCAGTTGCTAAATTAAGAAAAAAAGTTCTCTAACACGTGGTGTAGCCAGAATCTCTGTTTTGTGGGTCATTCATGCCGAAAAACAATAGAAAGCATAACGACCGTCCGTCTGTGAACGCCATATGTGCTCGATAGGCTCTCCGTTGTTACATCTTCTACATTTGTGGATATCATTTGTTTTTAAAATATGTTTTTCATAGTGTTTAGTTCTTATTACTCTATCCTGAATTGCTACTACAAAACCTTCAGTTTCCGAGTAACCATTGCTCTACCACTTTAAGGACGCAGATTTGTCAATCATAGGGTCCAACAGTGAATTTGGAAATTTACCGTGAAACATCATTTGCTGCCAGTTTTGTATTTCCTCCTTTAGAGTTGGTATTATCATATTTGGGCCTTGGTTACTTAAAATAAGTGGCGTGTATCCAGTGTCAACGCTCACCACCTTCTTCATGAGGGAATGCTCAGACCTAAGTATAGCAGCCCTAATTTTTTGTTCTTGGATTCTGCAAAGTTTAAAAAAATTAAGTGACCCTCGACCACCTTCTCTTCTTCGTAAATACAAACGGATCACAGAAGAGTTAGGGTGTAGACATCTGAATTTTGTAAGAAGCCCTCTAGTAAGTCTATCCGGTGAATTTAGGTCCGCGTCAGACCATTTTACTACACCAAAACTGTATATCAGCGTAGGTATAGTCCAGCTGTTGATGGTTGTAATTATGTTTTTCCCAGCTATCTTCGTATTCATTATTTTGGTTACTCTTCTTGTACTTCTCGGTAAACTCATGTTTAATTTCGCTGTAATCAAGTTTCATATTCTGTTGTATTCCTATGCAGCATCGCAAGCAGCCTCAGGTTGCAGCTCTTCTATCCCTTGGACATTTTTATCCAACTTTTCTGCTTTACCTTTCCGTATGCTTATGATGGCGCATTTACCCAAACCGAAGCTCATCCTAATATCTTGGCTGAAAATATTGGTAGTATCTATTAAGGAACAGAGTTTTTGATGTGTTCCAGCATAAAGCTTCAGATCATCCATAAATAAAAGATGATTTAATGTCTTATGATCTGATGAATTAATTTTATAGCCAATGGTACTATTATTTAACAGTGATGACAACGGATTTAAGGCCAGACAAAACCAGGCGCGATGCTAATCCGCCCAACCCCGGCTCCAGACGGTCCCTGGCGCTCCCTCGACAGCGGCTTTTGTTACGAGGCCTTACGACTCCTTTGTGGCTCCATATCTCTATGGGTTGCCTTTTATACCTACGGCCAGGTTGATGGAAGGGGAAAAAGGGAGGGCAAAAATGGAAACTGTCTAGGATGGTTAACGCCAACTTCCAAGCTTCTGGATCCCCCTTTCGCTCCCGCCGGTGAGGAAGGGCATATTGGCGTGAAAGGAAGGATAACACATAGAGGTAGGAAGAGCGCTCAGATCCTCCGATTGATCGCCTATTACGATAGGGGGAGATCCCATGGTGCTATTCTACTAAAACCCCCGACACCACACAGAGTTTATTATTATTATTATTATTATTATTATTATTATTATTATTATTATTACTATTATTGTTCCTATTATTATAATTATTATTGTTATTATTATTTTTTTCTCAGATTCCTGGTACATGTTTTAGGAGTCATACGGATATTTCTATCAAAGCATGATTTCCGTAGTACAATACTTTTAACAAACATATTTTTATTTTAAGAACTAATTAGAAGTAACCAAATATAACTTTAAACACTTAATTTATAAATTAAAAAGTAAATAGGTCTCTTATCCAAATTTATTTAGGAACCCATAAATCTTCTAACTAAAGAACACGTGCTCAGAATCACAGCTTTCTGTAGATGGATGATAATGTTCGTCTCGATCCCCATTTATTCAGAGTGCTTCAGGACGGTAGGTATCACACCTGTTGCTGAGAGGACAATCGGTACAATCTCCAAGTCCAATACATGTCACTGCTTCTTTACAACTTGTGTTAGTTCCCTGTACTTTTTTGGGGGGGGGGTGTCGAGGTTGCTGGTATCCACAACTGCTATATCTATCAGTCACACTTTTCTTTTAAATGTATTCCAGAGTATGACATCCGGCTTGTTATGATGGACTGTTCTGTCGTTCAATACGCTTCGGTCTCAGTATAGCTTATCGATGACATTTTGCGGATGGTACTTACTGGGTGCATCAAATTCACCGCACATTTCCTTGCAAGTTTGACGTGAATGATTCGTTCTATCATAGCGTGCCTCTGTTTATAATCCGCTGAGGCCAGCATACTGGTACCCGTAGTGATGTGCTGGATAGTTTCTTGGCCCACTCCACAAACCCGGCAGATATCAGAAGGTACTTCGGGGTCTTTAATAATGTGCTTGACGTACTTTTTTTATCACAATTACCTGGTCCTGGATTGCTATCAAGAATCCTTCAATCTCGGGCTACAGGTATCCTATTTTAAGCCACTTGTACGACAAGGCGTCGACATTTCATTTGACTATTTCTGTAGGATTTCTAGATGTAGGATGAACTGCTTTTTGTTTCCATTGTCCTAAGTCCTCGGCTTGTGTTGATTGTTCATGTAATACAATTCTCTGGTTTAGATTGAGTGGTGTATGGTTCTCGTCTACTTGCTGTGTAGCTGACATGACAAGGCTTTCTCATTGAAATACTCTCTCATATTCGTTATCAGTTTTGCACGGAGATTACCAATCTTTAATATCCCCTACCCCCTAGTTTCCTTAGTAGTGTTATTATTTGGACATAACTTTTTGGATAGTGATATTTGAACCGAGTCATTTGGACTCTGATAATCCTTTCCAGTAAGTCCAAATCGGTTCTGGTCCATTTATAATGCCTAATGAGTAAGTAATCACAGGAATGGCATATGTATTAATTGATGTTGTACGCTAACGAGAGTTGAGGGAGGTCTTGAATATGGTATTCAATCTGTTGGTAAACTGTGTCTTGAGACATGATATTACTGTCTATTACGAACTGTTCTGTACTTCTACTTCTTCTATTCTTCGTATTATTATTATTATTATTATTATTATTATTATTATTATTATTATTACTATTACTATTATTATTATTATTAAATTATATTACTAATTTCCTATCCTCCCCAGGAATTGAAAAAACTCGGTGGTGTGGAAAGCCTCTGTAGTTACCTTAGATATCCCAGGAACTCAGAAAAAAAACTAGCTGACGTTCCACTCTCCCTGGGCCATTGCTTACGGCAAGGAAGAAGCCGCTAGCCACTAGGAGCCCCATGAGGGGGAGGGACGTCAATGACGGGGTGCGGCGGCCTTTCTTTCTTCTATCGTTGTTAGACAATGATTTACTCTTTCATGGTTTACAACTTTTATTATTAGAACCTTTCTGAACTCTCATTGATAGTTTCGCCTTTCACCGCAAATTGAATGCTTACAATCAAAATAGAAACTGTTGCCATGTGTGGATAAATACGTGGCAATATTATTTTAGTATAAGACGATGTGGATAACAGTTACTCAATCGGAGAAACATAGTAAATGTTATATTCTACAAACAAAGATATTGTTGTGGCCCCACGAAACGACAGGAAGAACAGAAAATGTTCAATACCGGCTGCCCATCCGTCCATTTGCCTGTTCATCCGTCTGCCTGCCCATCCTGTCCTGTCCGTCTGCCCTGTCCTTTAGGCTCTGTACGTATCATGTATCTTTCAGAAAGTGATAATAAAATATAAGTATCATAACAATTCTGGTAGCAGAGCTCCAGATTGAAAGGATTATATGCGAGATACATGAAATTTACTCGAAACATCGACGAAAAGTACATCGATCACTAAAAAACACAGACACTTAATTTTTTGGGGATATAACCATTAACAAATAAAAATTCTGTTCGTGGAGCATGCGATTAATAGCATTAATAAAATCTAAACATTTATATGATGTTATAATAAATGATGAGCCTAAAATAACAGAAGGTAAGATACAAAGTTTTCGAGATTGCAAGGTAAGGTCAGATAAAGTATGAGAAATGATTATTCTAACATTGTCGCAAGAACAAACATTAACATGTACAGGAATGAAAAATGCAGAAAATATTTCGGAATTATTAAAACATAAACACGAAAGAGTAGGCAAAGTGACAAAGGTTGATACAATGGAAGATTGCTTTAGCGAAAGTAGTGAAAATAGAGAGTAACCATAGATGAATATCTTTTAAGAGATCAGTGTATAAGTATGGAAATGAAAAGCTGAGTGCAAACATAGAAAAAAATGAATTTTATCATATAGGGATTACATACAAGATACAGCAGAAATTTATTCTAATACCAGATTAAGTTACGAAATGATGACAGATAGAAAAATACGATTTGAAAGAAAAATTACGTTTTATGCAGATTGAAAGGAAATAATGGCATATAATGCAAGAGAGAAAAAAAAATCAAATGCTGCAACTGTGGTAAACCAGGACATATTGCGAAAAACTGCTGGGGGAAAAATAAATATGAGTATGAATACAAAGAAACATACAAAAATATAGTAATAATAATGCTAATACTAGAAATTGTGAAAATTGAAAAAAAAAATTAAGCCAGAAAAAATTAGTTAAATGAGAGAAAAAATACAGAATACGCAATTACAGTTGGGGAAATAAAAGTAATGAAGTACGTGATGAGATAGATTTTTTGATTGATTGATAGATTTTTCGTGTTTCCGGGCGCGTCAACTGCTTTGGTCATTAGTCCCGTTCCTGTAGTGCATGCTTTTTTTCTCGGGAGATGGCGGTGATTTTCCCCCGCTGGATGGCGAGATCCGGCGCCGATCTACCGACCTACCGTCGGCTAGTGGGGTATACCCCTAACCAGGACTCCCCCACCAACGGGCCACCGCCCCTGTCGGGACGAGCTCCAAGCTCCCCACCGGACTCCGGGAATATGTGGTAGTGTAGTGCATGTTAGTGTAAGTGTGTGTGTAAGGGGGGGAGGATAGGACAAGGAAGAGGAAGGACAGATGGCGCGCGGTCCGTGGCCCGTTTGGTAGGGTACTGCTCCGGCATTCGCCTGGTGTTGATCGGAGAAACCGGGACAAGCACTAAGCTCGTGGCCTGTCTCTGAGAATGTGTGCTAGGGCAGTACATGTACGTCTAAACATAAGGAAGGAGTAGGATAGTTCAAAACATTTCTTGACCTATCCTAAGATTCTAAGGAAAGATCGCGCGCAGTCTGTGGCCCGTTTTGCAAAGATTCTGCTGCGGTATTTGCCTGGTGTTGATCGGAGAAACTACGGAAAACCACCGATCAGAGCAGTCGGCCGCTAGAATTCTCCTCCACACAGCGACTAAATTCGACCTAGCTGAAAAGCTAGTGTCGAAAATCCTGCCGCCATCGGGAATCGAACCTAGGACCTCCCGGTCAAAGGCGCTGCAGTAACATCAGTTGATGCACTGATCTACCGCTCCCGGTTTGATGAGATAAATTGGGCGTGTACTTCCCATGTGATGCACCAGAACGGAGTATTAAGTGATGTGAAGCCGGAAATAGTAGTAATTTCAACAGCAGAAATAGGGAGACGAATGTATTCAGAATCGAGAGGAATTATAAGAGGGAGGAGTGAAATGTAAGAAATGGAACCAGTAAATATAAAGATGGAAAATGACTTATACGTGCCAGAAATTAGATAAAAAGCGAAAATATATTAGATGAATATGAAAATCATAAAGAAGAGTAAAACCTCGAGATAAATTACATTTTTATTTTAAAAAATCGGAGCCGTTATTAAGAAAATGGCGCTTAAGTATTACTCTATATACGAAATTAGAAGCCGTTTTCACAGATTATTTTTTAATGATCGAAAACCTTCATTTGAAGTCATTTAAAGAATTTTAACTCACAAATACAATATTGTTTATAAATAGCTGGAAAGTGAAGTAAGGCATTACAAATCGCTGGAAAGTAACACACTTCACATCTAAAGACTTATTCTCATACATAACTACCATCCCTAGGTAACCATTTGCACATTAACGGCGTGAGAGATATTTCAAAAAAAAAATTTACATTTGGGTAATTTTTGAAAAAAACAAACAAACAAAGAATACCCTAAAATGAACTTTATGTCACTTTAAAAAGTGTAATTAAGTGTTCTATTAGATGGAAAATTTGAATAACAAATTTGGATCCATTTCTGAGAAAATGGGCTTTAAGCGTTTCTGAAAATCTGGAATTTTGAGCTCATTTTCACAGAAAACTGTAGAGTTTTCGAGAAACTTTGTGTAACATTAATAAAAGCACATGTACTCATTAATACAATAATGTAAACAAATTGCCGCTAATATAAATATTACCATCGTGAGAGACAAGTAAAAAATTACATTTTAGTAATTGTTGAAAAAAGGAACGCATAGAGAAATATGGTGTTTATATCATCATATAGAATGCATTTAGCACTACCCCTACCAAAAGTTTAAAGAAAAAAATAGAGCCGTTTACGAGAAAATCTGTTTCTGTAACTTTTTAAAATTGCAAATATTGCATGCAACATTGCGCGAAAACTATTAAAAGTGTGAGAAAATGTACATATCCTTAACCCTCGAGCAGTCGCGTCTCTTTGCAGAGCATCACAATCGAGAGGTTGACTCCGTGAAACAGCGACTTCCATGCATAAATTTCTTAAATAATTATTGAAAAGGCATCGATTCACTAAATATCAAATTTCTACAAAATTTTAAAACACGATTAGAATTTTTCTATTTATTATTTAAAAAATTAGGGGCGGAACATTGCAAGCGTTGGTGAATGGAATCTTTCTCTGGTATATGAACCATTTTACTATGCATACAATTTTGAAAAACAATGGAAGAATTATTTTTGCAAACAAAAACCTGGCACTTGCAACATCTAATAATGTAACAGTAGAATTTTCTTCTCTGGATTGTAAATCCTTTTTCTTTTGTTTGGGGGTTCCTCTTGATTTGCATGAACGGCAGCAAAAATGTTTCGATGTCAATTGGTTTGTTTTTAGAAATATTGTTAGATGTGTATGTTTGTGTTTTCTAAACAACTAAACATTAATATTGTACTTACATTACCGGTTGTGTGGTGGATTCCGTCGACCAACGTACGCAGTAATGAAAACACTTTACCTTATCTACAAATACAATGCTTCTACGCTATTTTAAACTCTACTGAAGAATGTTAATAATACAATTTAAAGATACGCAAAGTTTCACTTGTGCAACAGTGAGCGATTAGATTAATGGAACAGGAAATGGTGAGTTGTTAGCACAGTCCGCTCGAGGGCTCGCAGGGGGGTTAATGAAAGAAGTAATTATGGCCAACCAATTTTATTGGGGGAAAAATATCTGTCTTCAATTTTGTAGTTGTAGTAGGAAAACGTCGAAAAAATCAAAAATTTGCAATATAATATATAATAAATATAATATAATATAATATACCTATGCCACTTTTAGTATTTTACAAGTGTATTTTACTCTATTTTTACAAGAAATTTAAAGAAAAAATTTGGCGCCCACATGTAAAGGACCCCCAAATATTGAAGAAAGTTTTTCAAAATCGTAGCAACTTCAATCGAGCCAGATCGACTGGGGAATATTCATTTTGAAAGAAATCCTAGTATGGTCTAGGCGCCAGTGGTGTTCACAGACGGACGGACAGACAGACAGAAAGAGAGAAATATACAGGCAAACGGGCAGACGTTAAAAAAAATCGGTTTCAGGTGATCTTAAAACGTGTATTTCCGTTGAAATCTCGAAATCAATTTTCCACAGCATTACATAACTATCTCTATACTACGTGTATACTCAGTATAGACGTACGTATACGAGGAAGTAACTAGTGGTGCTACAGAATGGCACAGACTTTGTCGTAGTAAAGTTTTTTAATTTTCTTGGTGTGGACTGGCTTCATGGTCTTGCCCCATCCTCTTGCCAGCTGTCATCTATCGCGGCCCAAAATACATTTTGTTTTAATTGTCAAATTTTCAATTTTCTAATAGTAGAACTGAAATATTATTTCAAGATTATTAAGGAAGGTTGAAACCTCGTCCTAAATAGTAATTTGCATCGAAAAATCTGAAGCCTTTTTATGAAAATGGCGTTTAAACGTTACTCTAAATGCGAAATGTCGTTATTTCTCACAGAAAATGTTAGGAAAACTTAATTTGAAGTCATTTGAAGCCATAGATATAGAATGTTAAGAACGCTAGATGTGTCATGAGCGCCACTGTTCCACACCCAAATTGAAGAGGTCCGTCGCCGCCATTAAGGTGGCAAAAGCGACCAAGAGTTGCAGTGCAGTGTAGCGTTAGTGTGGATTTGTAAGCTGTGTAGGGATATATACGGTGTGAGATTACTTTTAAGTTATTCTGTGGAATTTTGAAATGGCAAATTCTCTGTTGCCCGTTGACAAATGAATGCATGAACGTGTTTTTATGAATAAATAACGTTGTTAAACGTAACTACAGTTACTACATCACAAGCATTCTATGAGCCTCATTGTCATAGTAATTTATTTACGTAAAAAGGGTTCTGGAGTTCATTGGTATTGTCAGACCTTTAATTACAGTATAGGATAATTCCGGCATTACAGAAACCATTCAGGAATTTATATGAATACGGTCATGAATTTTCTAACAATAATCCTGTAGCTTCAAACAACTTAAATTACAAAAATATGGTATTCTACATTCTTCAGTTGTTGTTTTTAATTTCTCCATGTTTTTGCAGTGTTAATGGCAAGTCTGTGAAATTTATTTTAAATGTCGCATCTTTTGTTATAAAATCAGGAGAAAAGTTTGTTTATTTGGATGTAGATACAGAACTCCCAATGCGATTACAATTTTACACAACTACAAATATGCTCTTGTTCTTTGTTTTATTTGTAAAGAAAAGTAATTCTGTGTAAATTAATCCATCCTCTTCCATATAATAAGAAATATAATATAAAATAAGAAAAAAATTAAAAATTTACGTAAATGTAATGCAGAAATTGTTTCTAACAAAGTACTTACTAGTAGAACTAGTAAATGTGATGTGTGATGTCACAGCAGAAATGATTTTGAAATATTTTAGGTAGTATTTAATCGAAATTGATAGTTAGGGGAGAAGTGCAAACAGAGAAGAATGACGAGTTTTGTTGCCATATACACTATTTAATAAATCTATAGAAACGATATTATGAAAATGATAAAAAATTAAAATGACATTAAATTATACCGTATTTTCGTATTGGGATGTGTATACGGAAAACCAGGCAGTGAAAAATGAAACTTGAAACAGCGTGACATGTTATGGGCCAAAACAGTATGCAGGAAGGAAGTTTTGGAAGTTCTCGATATATACTCTAGAAATGTATTTTTTTACATTAATTAAGTAATTAAGTCATTTAAAACTCATTAATAAAGTCTTTTAAAACTCATTAATAAAGTCTTTTAAAAATCATTAATAAAGTCTTTTAAAACTCAGTGTCCGAAATAATATTTTCGAAAAATGATTCGTGTAGTTTAAATAAATCAGAAACACAAATTTTAAAAATGCATCTCGTATTTTCTCCATAAGTGACCGGGAGCGGTGGCTCAGTGCATCAACTGAGGTCACTGCAGTGTCTCTGACCGGGAGGTCCTAGGTTGGAGTCCCGACGGAGGCATGATTTTAGCTAGGCCGAATTCAGTCGCTGTGTAGAGAAGAATTTTAACGACCGGCTGCTCTGATCGGTAGTTTTCCGTGGTTTCTCCGATCAACACCAGGCTAATTTCGGAGCAGTACCATAACAAACAAGGCACGTACTGCACGCGATCTTTCCTTCCTCTTCCTTGTCCGATCCTTACCTCTTACACACAATTGCACTAACATGCACTAAGTACCACAATTGCCGGGAGACCGGTCGGGGACTTACAACTTGTCCCGGCTGGGGCGGGGACTTACATACTTGGTTGGGGAAACCCCGCTAGTCGATGGTAGGTCGGGGCCGGATCTCGCCATCCAGTGGGAGAAGATCACCGCCACCTCGGAAGAAAAACATGCACTACACTTACGGGACCAATGACCTCATTAGCTGACGGGCCAGGAATCACTAATCAATCAACTCTTAGTGAGGGATACTATTTGAATTTCCGCGCTTTCTTGCCATCCTAATGGCGGATTTTTCGGGGTTCAGTTTGAGAGTACGTTTTGCTGCCAGCCGCTACGGGGTGGTGAGGCCCAGTGTGAAACACGACGGGACCTCCTCGGCATTTTAGGAGCTTGTCGTTTTCACCCTCCACAGCTCTTGATCCTCGCAATCTCGTGGTTTGAGACCTCTATCCTTCAAGGTTCCTGGATGTATTTTTCCCATTCTAAAACTGGTCTTCCTCTTCTTTTCCTTTCAAGTGGTTGCCACTTTAAGATTTTGTGTGGTCATCTGTTTTCCGACATTCTTTGAACATGTCCATAGCACTGTAGTGCTCTATTTTCCCAGGTCTTCGTAATAGAACAAATTATATTCATCCTTCTTCATATTGCTTCATTTCGCTCTCATTGTCAGTCCCTCCGAGTAAGTTGTAGGCATCGTCTGATGCAGTTTTGTGCTAATCTTATCTCTTATTTTTTGTTTGTGGCTATCACACTCTTTCTCACCGCACTCTCTCGCACTCTCTCTCACACTCTTTCACTCTCTTCACCCTCTCTCACTCTCTCTCGCATTCTCTCTCACATTCATTCTCACACTCTCTCTCTCTCACTCTTTCTCACACTCTCTCTCTACCGCACACTCTTTCTCACACACTCACATACTCTCACGCACTCTCTCACACTCTCACGCACTCTTTCACAGACTCTCTCATATTCTCACACTCTCACAATCTGTCTCCCTCTCAATCTCTCTCAAACAAGTTCACACACACGGCAGAAAGTTTTCTGGGGTCAACGGTCAAACATCCGCCGCTCACATTTCTATCCTCCAGATTGCGAAAAGTAATTGATAGCCTGGAGTGGGCCGAACCATAGACGCCCGTGGGTCGAAACGCTGACCTCCGGAATCTGCCTATGCATCGGCGCAGGTCTGACAGATCTCACAAAGTGGCAACTGATTCCGAGAATGCATCGGCAGCGCAAGGTACGTTTCGCAATCTATCAACCGGAGTCAGATATCTAAAGCGTCGTCCATTCACAACTGATGGTAAAGGCCATATCCGTTGCTCTCCTTTTAGATTTAAGTGCGCAGTGGCAAGCGTTCCTAACAATTCTATCAAAGCTCTTCGTTTGGCGGCAAGTCATCAAAGATCTCAAAAGCAATTGCGGCAAAACTACTTGCAATGCTTCCTTCGCAGCACTTAAAAATTATATATTATGAGTTCGGAAGGTGTTGGACCAGCTGATAAAATTTCATATCAATTCGGATATCCAGCACAGTGTGTCTTGGATTGATTTGGCAGGCAGAGAAAAAACATTGTACAATTGGGAAAAAGATGGCACACATGAACAGATGTACATTTATTAGAAAAATCATAGTTATTGTATTGAATTATTAATTTCCGGTACGTTACCTGCTATGATAATTTGTTCCATAAGTGTAGTGCATGTTGACTTTCGGTGGGAGGGGGGCTGAGTAAGATCTCCGCTGTAACTCTGACCGGGAGGTTGTAGGATTCGAATCCTGACGGTGGCTTAATTTTCGACACTACCTTAATTTAGCTAGGTGGAATTGCGCCGCTATCTAGAGCCTGGCTGCTCTGATCAATAACAGGAGAATGTCGGAGCATAACTTTACCAATATGGCCCATATGTCGCACGTCATCTTTGTCCTAATCTCTCTCCTTACAAGCACGACCCTACCACACTTGTCTGGAGACCAGACGAGAACTTAGTTTGTTCCGGCTAGGGTGGTGCTCCGCTGAAGGAGAATCTTACAGAAAGAGGGAGAAATCTACCGAAATGTAGGTCAGCGTCGAATCTCAAAATCCAGCGTCTGAGAAGCACCACCACTTCCCGGGTCAAAACATGCACTACATAAACGGGGCTAATGACGTGGAATCTGTTGGAAACATCGATAAGTCAATAAATCGATAAATTCCAAGAAGCTGGGTTACCTTTCCTGCTAATGAAATGCGGGGTCGAACTAAATGTTGGCTTCATGGACATTTCCTCCTCCAAGTAGTACATCCCGATCAGTGGGAACAAACTGCTGTCAGGGGGAGAATCCTAGCGGACCGCTGCTCTGATCGGTAGTTTTCTGTGTTTTCTCCAATCAATATTAGGAGAATGCTGGGGAAGTACCCTAATCGGGCCGCCGTGGACCGCGCGCGATCTTTCCTTTCTCTTCCTTGTCCTATCCTCACCCCTTACTTTCATACAGTTACACTTACATGCACTTCACTACCACACACGCCAGGCTGGTTAAGAGCTCAGAACCTCTCCTAGCTGGGGTGGGGCCCCGCTAGTAGGATACCTGACCCCGTTTGCCAACAATAAATTAGCGCTGGATTTCACCCTCCAGCAGGGAACATCACTACCACGTCTCGAGTAAAACTCATGTACTATAATTACGAGACTAATAACCTTAGCAGTTGATGCGCCCTGAATCACTAATAATCAATCAATCATCAATATCCTTCCCTTTCAAAATTCAAAATTTATTGCTTATTTATCCTTGAAAATAGATTTTATTACATGGGAGTTTTTGTTTTTTTTCTCCCTTTCAAAATTCAAAATTTAAGTAGTATATGACTTAGTGTAGGGATCACAGAATTTTGAAAATATGCACACAATTCACTTTTCCCCATAGCACGTCATACGCAGTTTTTAACTGTTTTTGACGTAAAATAAATAAATAAATAAATAAATAAATAAATAAATAAATAAATAAATAAATAAATAAATAAATAAATAAATAAATAAATAAATAAATAAATAAATAAATAAATAAATAAATAAATAAATAAATAAATAAATAAATAAATAAATAAATAAATAAATAAATAAATAAATAAATAAATAAATAAATAAATAAATAAATAAATAAATAAATAAATAAATAAATAAATAAATAAATAAATAAATAAATAAATAAATAAATAAATAAATAAATAAATAAATAAATAAATAAATAAAATAAATCGGAGCAAACTCCAGTCTCTGACAGTTTTCCCGAGATGGCTAATGGTGAAGTGCATTAAAGAGCGTGTTTCTAAAGCAAAAATATGAAGAATAAAATAATGTATGATAAGTGGCTCGTTTGTTTAAGTACTGCTCTAGCAATCGCCAGGTACTGATCGGAGAAACCATAGAAAACTACCATTCAGGAAACCCGAGCACTACAATTTTTTCTCAGCCAATGGCAGAACTCGACCTCGCTACTCATGACCAGTGTGGAAAATCCGCCGCCGCCGTGATTCGAACTCTAGGACCTCCCGGTCAGAAACTCTGCAGTGTCATCTCAGCGGTAAACATCACAATGATATCCCCCCAAATACCTGCATGATTCTACTGAAGTACCGGTATTTTCTCATAAAAATATCGCTATTTTCACTTTAAAATATCAGTATAATACCTCTAAATAGAGGTATTTTACCAGTATAGAAGTCGGATAAAGATAAAATACCTCTAAGAAAACGATATTTGTCGTTTTTACCGGTATTTTTAAAGGTATTTTGAATAAAGTATAATAGACGTAAAGATATTTTTATACCGATAATAAATACCTTTACCGGCATTATTTCGGTATTCGGAATGCTCCGGATCCTGCATACAGAAATAAATAAATAAATAAATAAATAAATAAATAAATAAATAAATAAATAAATAAATAAATAAACAAACAAAATAAATAAAAAAACACGGGGAACATGAACCTCCCTGACAGTTTGCCCAGGTCCCAGCAATACTCACGTCAATAGCATAAAGCTGATTGCAGTGAGGAGACGGGAAGGGGTCCCCGAGCCGCCCGGACCTTATTGCGAACCCCAGGACCAAGACAGTTCGGAACACAATGGTAGAAGTCACATTCACAAAATGGAGAAAAAATAGGCGTAACATTTTTACGGACATTTGGGCGTTTATAAACGTGTTTTACAACATTGGGACATTCCCCTTTTAAGCTCTAAACATGTTCATATATAGATTTTAAATAAGAAATATGTCCAAAATGACCAAAGATTGACTTAATTCCCTTTTGTTCTGAACGCCTAATTTATGGCCCAGGCGAAAAGCAACGGACTACCTCATCATTTGCGGTGGCGGTGGCAGAGGCAGTAGCAGTGTCTGCTACCAACACCATCCTCTTCAGTGTAAACGTTCAAAATATATTTGTAAGGCACATGTTCCACAGATATATCTTTTGCATGGTAGTGTGTTCTAACGAAATATCGCAGAGTTCGTGCGCTCATCTCCTTGGCCGGGGAAAGCGATGCTTATAGCCAGGCAGGCGCGGCCATCATATTCCTTAATACATAATATGCCTTCACTTTGGGCACGCACTAGTAATTGGCACCTTCAATACGCTAACAGCCCGTGTTTCTTGAAAGTGCTCTAAAATGCAATTATAAGCACAGAATTGTTATAGTATATTGAACTATTTGATGTGGGATGTGGACTCAATTAATCGTTATAATATATGTTAAAGTCGTATTTTTATATTAAGTATCCTTCGTTGTTGGGTATGTAATATTTTTTTTCATCCTGCCTCACCTGACCCACCATGACCCTCCCCATTCAGCCATGCTTGTTACGATTATTGATGCTACCATCATTTTTGCATTGGACATATGTGGACAGATGAATTGTTGCATAATCACGGAAAACATTCAGTAATAACCTTCAGTTACTCTCAGACTTAAAATGGTATTTGAATGAATCAAATGGATATGGGCTTAGAAACGTATTCACTTTCTTGAATTTACACACTGTTTTCGTGGTACCAGTATCTGAGAAAATTGAAAAGACTGCGCACTTAAATATTGTACTAAACGGTGGGAAAGGGAAATAGTAATTTTTACGAAGTATCATGCAAAGAGTAACTTCTCTTTTGTATTGAAGATCGCCTATACACAACTACATAGTGATCAGAATGTAATTGTAAAGTTACAGAAAATGAATGCTGCTACGACAGCATTTACTTTAACGCAACAGTTCTATAATTTGATATTTTCGAAAATTCAGAGTTTCAGGAAAATGACACTTTCCCGATTTTTAAGCGCCCTCTGTACTTCCCGTGAAAAAAACTTTTAGAAAAATTTGTATCTGTTTTTCAGAAAACTATTTGTTATAAATTATATCAACATCGAGCTGAAGTTACGCAAAAACCAATGGCTTTTTTTTTCCAAAAAATATGTTGATAATTTTAAAAGATCATTTTTTTTAAATACAGATACATACCATATTTCAAGATCAATTTTTGAAAAACTGATTTCATTTTTAAAACTAGTAGTGCTACAACAGCACGTACTTCCTCGCATTATTTCTAAATCCTCTGCTATATTATACCATTACATGAACATGCATAAGTGTTTTCAACAAGAGGAAAACTATAGTCTGTATAAAGACTCGAACTTAGGTCCCCCGAGTTAACTCGGCGTAAGCCAATGCCACTACGCTACAGAAGCGCCATGTGGTTCGAACTTTTAAAAAGAGCTGATTTTTTACAACCGACTTTGTCTAAGTCAAACAACTTTTGCTTCAATTTTATAGTTTTAAAACTAATTTATGAAAAAATGGAGAGTTCATGACAATGAGACTAACACCATATTTTTACCGTCTCTTGATACGTTTGAGGAGAAACATTAAAGAAAAATATTGAAGCGCGTGTCGTTTTCAGATTTCTTATAATACAAATAAATTTAAAAATCTGAAATTTTCTCCAAATGTTATCTTCATTTTCTTCTCCGATAGAACGAAGCAAACTTAAACAATGGATCAGGTTTCAATTTCATTGAACTTTGAACTTTTGAAAATTACAAAAGGTACAATTAAAACGAGAAAATATATGCTGTTGCAACACTATTAGCTTTTATTTGATAATACCTTTTGCTCTGTCTTTCTAGCGTGCAAAGTACTCCGTTAGTTCTTTAGAACACTATCAAATTTTAAGAAAACTACTGAACCCCATTCGTTGTTTCACGCAAAAGCATTGTAGAGAATTTTGTGTGAGAAAGGTGTGAGAAACACTGCCCTAGAAAGCGCGGAGCACGAAGCAGGAGCTGCGCGTCCTAAGCAGAGGCAAGGAAAGTGAAATGCATGCGCCGAGGCGGAGCAAGGTTGCACGCGACGGGCACATCACCAACGGTCGAGTGAAGTGTTGCTTATGTAACCATGCGACGCTCCTCACGGAGCCACTGTAATTGCCGTCAAAGAAGCAAGATTCGACAAAAGAGCATGCGCTCTTAGTCTCAATTGCGTTTTAAAATTATATTAATTGTATTCTGAGTTCTTGTCCTTGCTTGAGCACAAAACTACACACCCTCTCATTAGTGCTAATTCAAGCGATGAAACCTACCGCTCTTGCCATACTACTTTTAAGTATAACTCTGATTTTTTCTCCTTTCCAATACGTGCTCATCGCAATAGTCCTTATCTGCTTATTAGCCTATTTATATCGTCTATAATAGGGAGGGGTGCAAGAAGTCGCCCGCAAGACGTCCGGAAGGGGCAGAGCAGGCATTGGGCTCAATGAAGAGGATAGAGGGAAGAGGGAAGGACAGCGTATTGTAATTGCAGATTCATTCGGGCGCGCCCTCGCCCGTGCACCGCTGGGCTGCCCTTCTATCACGTGACGCAGAAGCTGCTCCGCCATCAAACGCTACTTCTCCTGCATGTTTTTTTATTTAAAAACTTCATAATTATCAGCAAGAAGAATCAAGCGCGCCCAATTTTACCAAGTAATTATTATTTATAATTTTTAGGTACAAGTTATGAATTCATTTACGTCAATAAAAAATGCAAATCGGGTAAGTAAAATTCAGTGAGAAGTGTATCTACATTTGCCGTAGAGAAGCCAACAACATTTCATTTGTTGTACCAAGAATGGAAAAAGGTAACCACGATTTGCATTAAAACCAATGACCTACTAACAAATAAAAGTTCAAATTTGCAATGTTTTGAACAATGAAAAACAGCAACATATGAAATATTATTAACACATATACAACCAACTATGAAACATACATTATGACTTTAAAGTAAACAATTTACATGTCGTTTATTGATTCGGCAATAACTTATCTTGGCAAATATTTTATTGAAACTGTCATCAGCTTTTAGTTTAGCTTGAAAAAAATAGTTTATTTAGTGTTACTATTCATATATGAATATTTAGTAACTATTCTTATACGAGTACATACATATTACGTATACATGTAGAGGAAGAGGTAGGGATATGAGTTAAGGTAGAAATATGAGATAGTAAGGTTTTCGCCTCTGTATAGTGTTGATATTTGTTGAGTGACTGGAGAACTACGTATAACATCATCATTGCATTCCCTCAACGGCCAGTGACTTCAGTATTCGAAGTATCCCGAGGTGAAAATTTTCAGTTAGTAGTCATGTAAAAATATTTTGTAGCTCTGCACTGAAGTGCAATTTTCTTCGTCGTATCATCTGATTTTCCAACAAATGTAGGAGGTAAGTTGACACTACAAATTTCAGTTTTTGAATATCACTGAGGAATTGAAATAAAATTCAATGTTCGGTACGATATGTGGGCAAAATCTAAGATTGGGTGGTGTTTGTAATATGAGACACTTGATTGTTAGCATTATGAGACCGTCTCATATTACTATTTGACTGTTTTAGAGACTGTAAATTTTCTAAAGATTGTATGGGTGAAATTTGGATTCAGTGTATCTTGTGCAGAATGTGGACCCACTGTGGCAGTCCAGAGAGTGCAGTATACTTTTGTGATTATTAAAAAACCAAGTGATTTGTAAACATGTAGTACTTATTGTTCAGAGTGTACGTGAATAAAGCGGTTTTGTAACCTTTTGAAACAACTCCAGTGTTTGCTCTATAAAACGGAACTATCTCATATTACTACCCAAGTTTCCAATTCACTAATAGAGACACTATTTAGAAAAAATAAAAATTATATGAATCTTATTAGTTCCACAACGTTCAGGTTAATAAGGCGCATTTTATATTAAACATAGTATGAAACTGCAATTCACGTTTTTAGTTACAGTTATTCTGGCACCTTGTAGGTCTCGAAAAAAAATAGTATCTCATTTATCCTACCTCTTCCCCCATGTATTTACAGACGTACTAATCTAAAATACAAAAATTGTATGCTATCACAAAGAGAGACGAAATCCCGTTTCGGGTCCTCAGTCTGAACCTAAATCAGCAATTTATTCAGAAATATGTGATATGGATATTTGTAATGGATTCTGGGCTGTAAGTGGGATTTTTGACAAGATTAAAATATGATAGAACTGAGATTTGAAATAGATTATAATAAAATTTGGTGGCCAGGTAAGTTAATAGATTTGTTCTATAGATTCCCAGTTAAATTCGCTGTGAAGATGTCTTTATTATCTATCAATGGGCATTAACAACTGCGGCATTGGATAGCTGAAGGAGTACCTTCATTTTCGAAAAAAAAGTTTCGACATCTAAATATTATATAAATCGACGCAAACACAGAGTTAAAAATGATATTATTAATTGCATTTTGCAATGATTCAGGAAATGTATGCTGTAAAAAGCTTTGTAATTAATAAAAGGGGCGTGAATGGTCAATTGTATCAAACTAGAAGTAATGTGATTCCAGAAAAACTGCTTCAACCTAGGTAAGTGAATTGAAAGGTTTTAAAATAACGTGTATCATTATAATTGATATTCACATTCTAAACCACGTCAGTGCTGCCATTCAATAAGCAAGTCAATCCAGATGCTTGAAGATCATGAAAAAGGAATGTACATTCGTATACAATGAAGAAGCCGCATCCTTGTTATTGAACACAACGAAACAGCAAATCACTAGGGCTATTTGGATACTTGACAAGACAGCACTAATTGTAGTTAAAGTCACAGAAAGTTTCAAGGACATAGTTTATTCAAAACCCATGAAGTGCTTAAACCAAGGATGAAGCTGGAAGACATCGTCATGACGGAAATACATGCTTTTATTGCAAGAGTTTGAAAATGAAAAAGGGGACATACAGAAAACCATGCCTTATATTGATCAAGACAATAGAAAATTTTTTCTCAAGATTATTAATGAAATTTACAATCCTAGAACGGTTAGCAGTTGACATAGAGACATTGATGTTCAACATTTAATAACACAATTTCTTTCTCTGATTTAAATAATTGTAATGTGCATAGTTCATAAAGTTAAAGATGGCTTTGCTCCTTTGGTCAAGCTACTAGTATGGACATAGCTCCTTTCCAATTGTCTGATTTTCAAAAAAAAATTTGTGGGGCTTGTGATTCCTAACTAGGGGTGCTACAGAATGGCACAGATTTTCTCGTAGTAATAAGTAGTATTCTAATTTCGTTGCTGTGGATTGGATTTACGGTCTTTCCCCATCCTCTTGCCAGCTGCCAACTATTGCCCCCAAACTACATTTTGTGTGTTTCTTCTTAATTTTTCGGTTTCCTAATAGTAGAACAAAAATATTACTTTAAGAAAATTAAAGAGTAAAACCTCGGCCTAAATAGCAATTTTCACTGAACAACTTAAGTGCCTTTTTTAAAAAATGAGGTTCGTCGGCCCGGTGGCCGAGATCGCTAAGGCAGTAGTGTCGTAGTGAGATCGGACCGAAGGGTCGCGGGCTGAGAGTCCCGCCTCGGGCATAGTTGTATTTGTGTTCGTCCTTTCACCCCTTATCATCACCATATCGTTTCATCCTCATAGTTACCATACCGTTAACAGCAATAGTGGTCGCTAATGACCTGAGATGTTAATTTAAAAGTCGTTTTGTAAATTGCTTTATTGGATTTATAATGGATTAGACTGTTTTTGTAAATTAATGGATGTAATTGCAAATGTTTTCTTATAGTTTGCGTCAATTCAGTATTACTATTATCCCCGATTTAGTTCGGTACTTATGCCTATGTATAAACCTAAGTATTTTACGAGATGTTAGAGGGTACCATCCTCTTGTAATGGAGTCGGGGTTATTTGGAGTGGGAGAGGGTGGGGGAGAGAAGGGTCCTAAGGAAAATGTTAGCAGCGGTTTTGTTAGGATTTAAATGACTTTTAAATTTGGCAGAACAGATGTCGAGCATATTTAAATAAAGGTGAAATTAGGTTCTTAATTCAATGAGGACTGCACGAAAAGAGAATATGACGGTGTCGGCCGCAAATTGTTCAGTCGTGGTTTTATTAAGGGAGGGTAGGTCAGCAACAGAGAGTTTGAATAGGGTGGATAATAAAGAAGAGCTTTGGAGAAGTAAGGCGTTTTTTCTGCTCGGGGTAGATAAATGATTGTTGAACCTAAAAATACTATTCACCCTTACTCCTTTGGATCACAATGATCTAGAAAGTTGACTGGTGCCAATTGAGACAAAAACGCGTAATATACTTTCACGCGTTTTTTACGTGAAGTATAATTGGTAAAAGTAATGAGCGATGATTAAACAAATTAAATTATTGCTAAAGATTTTTAAACACATGTTTATTAATATACATGCAAGAACCACTAAGTCGTAATGTAGAAGAGTTTCTTACAATAGCAATTGTTAGTTCATTTCATGTCAGTCGTTTTCTAGTTCTATGTAGAAACAAGGTCACTGAAACCAAGGTTAACAACAGGTTTTCTAGGTCATATTCGTTTTTCTCAACCGAAAATTAATAATATTTGACTTATAAACAACGAAACGTTCAATTTTTTTCTTGGTCAGTGTCATAGGTATTGTATGTAAATAACGTGTCAATGAGTAACATATTATGTTGATAAATAAATAGCCTGTGTCTGTATGGGATATTGTATTTTTATGTTATATTTCCTTACCAATTATCGATATCAAGTGAACGTTGTGCATTAAATAAATAATAATTGGCATTGGAATTTTAGTCAATTGACATAATTTATTCGCAGTTTTTTATTACATTTAATGTATTTGAAGATATAATTTTGACACTTATAATATCGTTTTATGGCATGATTTCAGTTATTAAAGAGCCGAATTGCAGCGCTTGAAAGACTTTAGAGAGTCTAAATTCAAAACTTGAAGGCACCTCGAGTATCGTTTTTATCACCTAAACGTCCGATGCCTGGTAATAAGCAAATACATAGAAAGAACGAATTTTGCTGTTTGGTTCAATGACAATTTCTAACAAAAAGAGTTTGGCTAGTCTAACGCGTGTGAAGTGTCTTAAATCCTACCTCTATCCTAATTTCTTCCGAATTCTGGCCGCTGGGTAGTGCCGCAGGAGCGCGTGGTAGGAGGCGGGTACGGGGAGATGCTATCTGGCGGTCCTCGTGACAACTGACTGCGACGAGACGCGACGGATGTCACAATATTAAAGGAGAATTACTCTCGCGCTGTTATCAATGGAAGATTGCTCCCAAAGCGCAAAGCGCTCAACGCCCCGAAGAGCCTTGGGGACGCGTTGCGTCAAAGTAGACGGGAAAAAATCGATGATAGAAACGAAGGAATATTCTTTGCGGTGTTATTCACATTTGTCTGGAGATTGTTCGTAATTGAATTCACGCGCATAATAAAGCGAGATTGGAGAGCGGGAGACGGAGGCGCAGTCGGAAGCGCAAGCTTGGTGCGCGGGCCCATGGGCCACATCCTCATCTACATTGAACACGGGGTCCCACAAGGTTCTATCTTAGGTCCTATCCTCTTTCTGCTGTACGTAAACGATGTGCTCTCATCTATTAAAGATGGAAGAACAGTTCTGTTTGCCAATGACACGAATGTTCTTTGCAAAAAAGAAACAATAAATAGTATAATTTCAGAAGTTTCAAATTGGTTTTGTAATTACAAATTAATAGTTAACGAAGGAAAAACTGTCACAATGCAATTTTGCGTTTCAAATCAACAATCGTATGCTCCATTGAAAATGAACAATATGCAATTAGCTAATGTTAAGGTGACAAAATTTCTAGGTCTGTCAATTCAATCAAACCTCAAATGGAATTTACATATAACAAAATTAAACCCTAAATTAAGCTCATTATGTTATGCATTCAGAATTCTTTCTAATTCTGTCAGCCTTTATGCGTCTCGCTGCGTGAATTTTGCAAATGTAGTACATTCCCGCCTCAGATATGGCATAATATTCTGGGGAAGATCGTCCTTTAGTGTCCAGACATTTAGATTGCAAAAGAAAATAATCCGAATAATGAAAAAATGCCATCCACGTGATCCCTGCAAGCTTCTTTTCATTGTGCTTGGAATCTTACCATTGCCTTGCCTATTTATTTACGAATCTGTAGTATTTGTGAAAACTGACTTACTTAACGATGGGAACATATTTTCATGTAATACTGATATTTATAGTTACAACACTCGACGTAGAAATCATTTTCATCAAGTGTCAGTATCAACAGCTCACTACAAAAAATCCACATACAATACATATACGTTACTTTACAACGCATTGTCAGATGAAATTAAACAATTAAAATTGGTACACAAATTTAAGTTAAAAGAGAAATATTTTCTGCTGCAAAACTGTGTCTATACAATTAGACACTACACTGATCGTCAAAAAGGAAAATAATGTTTACTTTCATAAAACAATGATATAGTATAATAAATTAGTTTACATTTGCATTGTATAATTTTAAAATAATAGTTAAATGCCTGTAACAAGTAATGTCATTCAGCTTCCAAGTCAATGACCCCAATCTCGATCGGGTTTTTGTCCAGTTTCCCTGATCCATTGAGCAAATGCTGAGGTGGCCCCTTGATTTGCTTCTGGACGTAAAAATAGCTTCACTATGCGCACGTTTTGTTGAACTTTCCTTTTGCTTGTAGTGGTAGTAGAGCTTAGGGTGAGTTTCTATTTGTTAGCAATAGAGATAAAGCAAATCTGTTCGTTCGTTCACCGTTATAAATAAGTTTTCTATAATTCGGCAACGAAAATATCTAGTTTTTGAAATGTTAATCTCTCGCTTTTTTTAAATTTATTATTATTATTATTATTATTATTATTATTTTGTTATTATTATTATTTCATCTTTCAACTATTAATAGTTAATTTGTTGGGAATGGATTCTGAAACTCAAAAAAACGTGCGCAGATGATTTTCTCCCCGATACGTCACATACCGTTTTTGACTTAATAAATAAATAAATAAACACATTGGTACCTCGTCTCTTATTCTCTAGTCCCACGTCCGCTGCCGCCGCTGCTCAGCGCTCATTCTCGCTTTTACGGCAGGGCGGCGTGGTAGAGCGAGTAGCACTAAATTGTCCATCAACATGGTAACTCTTCGACCACAAATACACGGGTTACTACAGCAAAGGCGTCGACAGTGGCAAGATTTTATTGAGACTGCCTGTAAATATTTTAATCTATCATAAATTTTCTGTAAAATTATTTAATTGCGAAGAAGTAGTTAATTATGTGTGAGTTTTATAAATTGTTTATAATTTACATAACAGTAACATATTTATAACTGACCATATTTATAAAAGACAGGTAACTTGACCATCCGACTTAAATGTATCTTCACCATGACCACGTTGTTGAGCTCTCTTTTTGCTAGTAGTGGTAGGAGTGGAGCTGAAAGTCAGAGTGTTGATTGGTAATTTGTTAGCTGTACTAATATTAAATTTGTAGTTCCTTTACCAAGGCTAATAAATATTCTTCACTCGAAGGCGAAAATTTCTACTTTTAAAATGTTACTAATCTCGTTTGTTTGCTACTTTTATTAATCGTTTAAATACGTACAGAAAACGGGCCGGATATAGACACTCGAGCTTAAAACGTACGCAGATTAAACTTCCTCTTACACGTCACGTATAGTTTTTAATGTTCAATTTGGGCAAAAATAGAAAAAAAACTTCATAAAACATGGTCTTGGTGCAAGTGCGTCCAACATGGACCGAACACGTCCACGCGGACAGGCTGTAGTTTCGATACCCGCATAAGGCATACATGTTTACACATGTTTTTATTGCACGGGAGCATTCAAATTCCCTTGTGTATCATTCGTGTGGGACAAGTGAGTACAATATATGTGCGTCTTTCTGGATTTGTCTCCCTGCACCCTAAACAATGGTAGAAGAACGAGAGTCATGAGGATTGTGGTAACGGGCTTCCAGGGACATAACTGGAATGATACAAGAACGAAATGGCCTAATTTTTTGTCGCCAGGGGAGCGGTAGTTACCACATGAATCTTTGATAGATTCGTTAGGCGACGACAGATGACAGCTGGGAAGCGGAGTGATCTTCCATTATTTGCCTAATGCGAAAACATAAATTGTGAATGATGAGAATAATTAGAGAAAACTAAGATTTGTATTGAATTTATGTTTGAATTTCCTGAATTTTTTTTGAATAATCAATCTTTTTATGAAATGTTATCAGGCCTGTTTCGCCTTACATTAGTGTCCGGCTTATTCCTATTCCGAGCTTTGAAAAAAAATCTAAAGATTTTTATAGAGAACAGGTTGCTGGCCTAATCCCAACTCCCTTTTCCTGGAGGAGCGGGATTTCTCTAAGGTTTACTCCTGTGGGGGAGCTGTTTTCACTACGATTATAGAGTCCCTCCTACCCTTTGTGTTTCTGTCAGAGATTCTATCAGACCGAAAGGAGTGGAGTAAAATACTTGACCAGGCCAATATCCACATCGAATTGTAGCGCCAAATGAAGAAGAAGTTGGCAGGCCAATGCAAACAGAAGCTATTACAAAATTACAAATAAAATTTCGTGTCGTGAGATCACAAAAATTAATGTACTATATGAGGAGTAAAATTGACTTCATGTCTGTTTTCGCGTTTCCAAATTTCATGTTCGTAGTTAAGGATTAATTTTAATCAGAAATTATGCAAACATTACTAGTCTTTTTAAAAAAAAAATCGTATTTGAGTGAAGAATGTCGAAAATAAAGTCATTAAAAGCATTAGTACTTCCGCAATGGATCTCTCGCTATCTACTTTCAAGAGAAGGCAAAGATATACAGGATGAGTCACGTAACATTAGCACCTCCTGCAGTTTTTGAAGGGTTGTAGTTATTGCAACGCAGTTTTCACGGAAGTGCATGAGGGAATGGGGCTAGTTCAATATTTCATCATGGGGTTAGCTACATTATTCATTTCTATTTTATCATTTACATTTTTCGAGACATTCAGGAAAATTTTTAAAAATCAAATATACATATTTTTGTGTATCATGACGAGCGTAAAAAGACGAATCCAATGATGTTAATATTGTCACATGTTAGGTAAGCATGTTTTTAATAAATTTGATTTTTGCGACTCGTATTTAACGGATCGCCCCGAGCACGTGCAAGTAGGGAGAGCGCTGCGCGGCCTTGGTTGGTGGACTGTTACTT
The DNA here is from genome assembly GCA_964035755.1 of Teleogryllus oceanicus. NCBI lineage: Eukaryota > Metazoa > Arthropoda > Insecta > Orthoptera > Gryllidae > Teleogryllus > Teleogryllus oceanicus. Next base: position 160,637,609 of record CAXIVR010000001.1, read on the forward strand.
TTAAAATATACGTTCAACATTAGTTGAAAAAAGTCAAAATTACTCAAAAAGAATGCTGATTTTTGTTTGAATATAACAATAAACTATTTTTCATAAATCTGTTAAATTGAGCAAGCCGATTCTATCAAAGCTTGTTATTCAAAACATATTATTTTTCAGAAAATCATGATTGTTTTCTGTTCTAATTTCTGTCAGAGTACTTTATATATTTCTAATATCAAATCAACGAACACTATTTATTAATCGTTTACGACATCGTATACAAATATTAAGCCCTTTGCATTCTATTTAACGAGACCCATGATAATCTAATAATTGCCCGTAACATATCTTCAGAAAGGTTTGCTCATTGATATCTTTTATTCAGATTCATTATAGTCACAAATATATATGCTGCTAAACATTACAATTCTTGCCTATATTGCCTATATTGCAACATTTTTAAATTTCATATTAATTGTAAATTTTTATTAGTTAGAATTAGTGAATAATAAAGTTTTAATAGAAGTCACTGTGCTTTAAAATATTTATTAAGAGCCACAATGAGCATCAACTACAAAAATTAAAAAAAGAAAATACATGCAGTGATGGATACAACGGAGAGTAGACATACAATGGAGAGATAGAGTACAAGTATACATTTAATGAGTAGCAAAAATGCAGGTACAGCGATTCAGCCTCTCTTGTCCTAATTTCCTAACTGATACATTTCTTCGAGGATTTGTACACAACAATGATGAAAGCAAACATTTCATGTAGGAAACTAGATTATTTTTACTTCAGAAGCTTTCTACAGAAGTACACAAGTAAGGATAAGAAAAATGTAGAATGCCTTTTTAAATCCTTATTGTACAATTTTAAATGCCTATTTTGTCTGCCTATTTTTACTATTTTTAGTGCCTACAATATGCAGCTTAATGATTGTGTATGACGTCATAGAATATTATAAAACGTTTTGTATGATTTGAACAGTATCTGGTTAATATTACACTTCTATCCTCTCTCTTAATACTCGGAAAGAAAACACTAGAAACAATAAGCAGGAAACTATCGTTTTGTAATTTTTTTATGTGATCATGTTTGAAGATGAGCTGAGATGCCGTTCACTTTCAGGGCTGTTGGAGACTGTTTTGTAATTATAGTTTAGCATCAATTGGTCCACCCGCAAATACTTCCTAAAATATACCATATTTCTTTCCTTGCCTCTGACGATGCAATTCGTGAAAACGCACGAATGTATTTGTATTAAATGCGATTTTTGAACCAAGTATTATTACATCAGTCTCTCTGAGTGATTTTGATCACGTGTAAATTTAGTAAGTTTGTTCCTGCACCTCTTTAACATAATTAGGTACGTGTATACAATGCAAGTATTTGCATATTCCACCAACGTAAGGGGCAGGAAGCGAAACAAAAAGAAAATTGATTACGCGTCTAGAAGTATCCGCTCTGTGATTTCACATTAAATACGGGATACCATCTGCATGATTGGTCCAGAGATATCTATGTTTATACCGTCATAAAATAATGATTTGTTGACCGGAAATACCCTGAAGGAGAGTTGGGTTAAACTCTGAACTTCTGATCTTACCGACCGATAAGGGTTTTAAGAGGGACTTCTGTATCAATCACTTATTAAAATTACTTTTAAGATTCGAGTTTCTTTTATTTAAATTGCCATATTTCTAATGCAATATTTAACGTACAGATTGATCCATAATTAATGTAGTTTTCCCACATAGGAGTTTGTTAAATTTACATACATGAATATACATGATGCACTGCCAATGAGTTGAAAATAAAAGTCAATAAGCTTCGTTCATTTTATCTGTTCATCGCGGCCATTCATCGACTATTCTTGTGGTTCCGCGCTCATAATTCTTCTAGCGCCCTTCCACAGCTCTAAGAGGCTCCCGAGGAGCTTGACGATGCTCATGAGGGGCCGTGGCGAGGGGCGTCGGTGGGGACGGTGATGGGGACGCCGTCCCGCCGAGATTAGTCATGCAAAGGGGAAGCAGGGAGGTAAGGTGCGGGTGGAGCCGAAAGCACTTGATCGGATCTCCCATTAATAGTTTTTGTACATCAGCCAAGATGGTTTTCAAGTTTCCTTTATTTCTAGTTCTTTGACATCCAGGTCATTAGCATCTGATTTTCACACATTATATCACGAATTTATTTAACTTTTAACATTCTTTTAAGAAATATATTATTACATTATTTTATAGTACATCGGTTTCGAAAACTACAACACAGGACATTTTTGGCAAGGTCGGAACTGGTTCGATTTCCGCCTCTAATAGGAAGTATGGATCTCGGTCTGAGATGTCACGAGTTCGTGTCCTGCTTAGACATGGCCGCTTACTGTGAGTTGTTGCATGGGAATTCTTTCTCTCTCACGATGCATCATATTTCGAAACGTATCCTTTCAGACCTGTTCTGCAGACCTGGATTTGGAGCTTCCATGTGTAGCACGTATACACTGAACCGAGGGGATGTCATTCTCTGACCCTCTGTGTTATGGCATATTGAGAGAGTCATACAGCTCCAGTCACCACGACAATTCACGTTGACATTCATCCTTCCTTCCCAGAGAGACACCCGCACTCTTGACTGCTTAGCATAACCGAAATGATACTACTACGTTATCTCAGCATTTGTTACCTACAATACCTTCAAGCAACAGTTACCTACAATGTAGGAAAGTATTTGCTGTTGTAGCGCCACTAATTTCAATTAATCACGATTTTACTCAAAATTATGCGAATACGTCTCATATTTTGAAAACATTCCGCATAACATTATTTAACTAGTGGTTCTCCAACAGCACATACTGTCTCGCATTATTTATAAATTGGCAATTTTCGAATATTCAGTGACTTAAAAGAAAATGAGACCCACGACATGCTTCTAAGTTTCCGTTCTTCTATCCGTGGAAAAAAAATAAAGAAAAAATTTGGAGCGTTTTTTGAGAAAAAATGTTAATTTTTTAATTGCTCATATTCCACGCTAAATTACAGGAAAACTCCACATATTTTCGAGAAATTGAACAGCGACTATTTTAAAGATCTTTCTTTAAGAAACATTTCATTCGAGAAAAAATATCTATCCCTAATACGGATTCAGTACATATGTTACATATACATATGTATATACATATGTATATACATATGTATATATATATGTATATATATACATATATACATATGTATATATATATGTGTATATATATATATGTGTATACACATATATATATATATGTGTATATATATATATATATGTGTAATATGTATATATATATATACTCTATATATATAGTATATATACTATATATATGTGTATGTATGTACTACGTATATACATATGTATATACACAGTTGTATGAAGACGCCCAAAACAAATTGTACTTTTGCAAATAAAAAAAAAACAAAAATAAACTGGGATTTCAACGAACAGAGACATACACCATGTTCTTAAGCGTCCTTTATACTATCCGAGGATAAAATTTGTTCAAGCAATTTAGTGTCATTTTTGAGAAAATTTTGAAGTAAATCGCCTGAACGGTTTAGACGCCACAGTTGACGACAGACAAACATATTTCTGTCTATCGATTTTTCGATATCAAGGACCCACAAAACATGAATTCTGGCTACACCATGTATTAGATTTTTTCTGTATTCAGCAAAAGGGCGGCAATACGCGTTTTTCTGCCGAAAATTCGCCGTTTTCTGGCGAATGATTACCTAACTTTATTTTATTACGAAATACTTCGTAAGGGCGAGAAGGTGAAAATGTAACTTTCAAGAATATATCTTCTTAAGAAAATAATCTTAATGAATGTAGTACTAGTAGTACTTGTACTAATAGTAGTACTATTATTTCCAACTTCTGCAATTTTCGAAATTATGAATATGTTATAAAAAATCCAACATGTGTTATTTACCCTATTCATTACTCACCCTATTGTTATAAGAATTCTTTGCCCTATTCAATCGAAGAAAATAAGGAAAAAAATTAAGCGAGCTCTAGAAAATATTTTAGGGCCTTTATGTAAAGTACCTTCAGAATTTCAAAGATCAATTTCACGTTTGATGATCCTAAAACACAATTTGCTCTTTAGGCGCTCTCAGACGGACAGATAGATGAACAAACCGTCTCACAAACACATGGTCGGACAAACATTTTGAATATAACTCTTTTCGGTATCAATGACACTCAATTAGTAGGTTCTGACTACACAACATATTCCAGAAATTATTTTACTTCGTATTGGAGCAGGAACATCAACTTTTTGATAACAGTTACCCAAAATATGAATATTGTTGTCGAAAAAACGACAATTGTCTTGTAGCATTACATCACTTTCTCTATTCTCAGTACATGAGAAAGGACGACTGAATTAAATTTTAAAAATATTTTTTAGTGCTCAATCGAATAGTTTCATTAACGTGTTCAATGCTGCGCGTACATTTTTATTGTTATATTTTCAATGGACATCGAATGATGTTGAGATGTCACTATAGCACTTTTGGCCGGGATATCCTTGATTCGAGCCCCGACGATGCATGATTCGAACCCCGTAAGATTTTCGACATTAGCTTGTGAACCAGGTCGAACGCAGTCGCTCTCTGGAAGAGAATTCTACCGGCCAACTGCTCTGATCGGTAATTTTCCGTGGTTTCTCAGATCGATTCTAGGCGAATGCCGGAGCAATATCCTAATAAACGGACCACGGACCGCACGCGATCCTTCCTTCCTCTTCCTTGCCCTACTCTGAGCCCTTACTCACACGCACACACACACACTAACATGCACTACACTAGAATACATGCCGGGTGACCGGTCGGGAGCTTAGAGCTTGCTCCGCTGGTGAGATATACACGATAGGGGAAGGGCTCTTTTCCGAGAAATCGATTGGCGGCTAAACGTCTGTGTGTGGCGCCTGAAACGTTCAGACGATTTTCTCCAAAACTCTCCTGGTGAAACACGATGCACTCAGAATTTGAAAAGGATATTTTAATTTTTTGGGAATACTTTAAATGAAGCTTTAACATTTTCTCAAACTAGCCCAAATTTTTTTATTATATTTTTTTGGAAAGAGCAAAAACATTTAAAATAACGAAGATCTAATTTGCGTTCAAATTTTTTAATTCTCAAAAACTGCGAAAGTGAAACTTTTTTCGGCGGCTTCTTAAAACTGCTATATTGAAGATATGGATTTTTTCCATAAAGATTTTTTCTTGAAACATAAATCTTTAAAAAAGATAATATACCACTTTGCAAAATTATTGATTTTGATTATTAGTGATTTTAGCGCAAATTTGCTGGAAACATTGGAAATAATACAACAACGATTTTCTCAAAACAGCTTCAATTTCTTTTACTTTCTCCCCCTTACTTCGTAAAAAGAAGAAGTACTGTATTCGTGCGCCGGAAAACAACGCATTTTTAATAGAAAAATTATTGTCCGGGCCTGGTAAGGAAAAAGTGGATAACTCATGTTCATATGTTAGTAAAGTATTTCCTCTGACCTGCGGTGTAGTCGTAATCCATGTTTTGTGGACCCTTGACTTCGAAAAATCAATTGACGAAAAAATCTATGTCGTCCATCTGTGGTCAACCGTTCAGCCGATTTTCGCCAAAATGGATATTCCCTGATCGATCTGAAGGCACTCGAGGCTGTGCGAGTTTGAAACGGAAAGGAGCCACAGCTCAAAAGCATCAGAGATTGCTATTGAAGTAGTTTCGGCCACCTCAAAATACATAGTATCTCTTCGTGGCGATTCCTTTCTGCTTTATGTTGTGTGTAGGTAAACTCTCTTCAGCTGCTCTGGTTACGAATGTGCGACGCGGCGCCTCGTGAGCTCGTACTAAATAGGAAGGCAGAGAATGCCAAAGGTGGCTGCCGAGGCGGCGGAACGAGCAGTGGCCGCCGAGCCGCTCCCGGTCCGCCTCCGATGCCCCCCACCCCGGGGCGCCGCGGGGGAGCGCACGATCGGCCCGGTGCGGGCCCCGGCCTTTGTTGGGCATCTGGGAGCTTGTGAAAAGCGTTAGACCCTTTTAAACCGGGTTTCAGCAAGTGTGTAATTAAGAGTGACTGATGAAATATTAATGCGCGATGATTTATCAGTGAACACCTATCGGAATAAAGTATTTTGTTTCCCATTCGCCAGGTACTCGAGGACTCTGCGGATGAAGGTATACTGATGTGCGTGCGCTCTTTCAAAGTACGTGCGTATACACATTCCATTGATTGATTGTCGTTTCCGGGGTGATATGGTAATTAGTGAAGTGAATGCCCGCTAATGGAGTGAATGTTTATCCCGGCGGTGATTCCTTCCCCGCTAGATGGTGAGATCCAACACCGAAGTACACGTCGGTTTACCGGGGATTTCGTTTCCAGCCAACGGGGCACCGCCCCCGCCCCAGCCTGGACAAGCTCTAAGCTTCCTACTGGCCTTCCGACATGTTTAGTAGTGTATTGCATGTAAGTGTGTGTTTGTAAGTAAGAGGTGAGGATAGGATAAGGTGGAGAAGGGGCGGGCCGTGGCCCGTTTTATAGATTACTGCTCTGGCATTCACCTGGTGATCATCGAAGGAACTAAGGAAAACAACCGATCAGAGGAGTCGGTCACTAGAGTACTCCTCCAGATAGTGACAGAATTCGACCTAGGTATTTCGCTAGTATTGAAAATCCGTCACTGTGGGGAGACTTCATCCCTATGTCTTCCCTGTCAGAGGCACTGCAGAGCCAACAGCAAGGCTGGCTCGGAGCCAAATTCACCGGAACTCGGATTTGACGAGAATATCAAATGTGTGGACATTTTATTACTATTATTTTAGTATATTAGAATAGTACGAAGGTACTAAACTTTACTACTAAAATTTAATGCTTTTATTTAAAAAATGGCATTTATTTATAAAACTTTACCGTAATAACAACAAACAAAATGAAAACACGAATTTGTTTTAAAGAAAAGTATTGATCTGGGCTGTCCGGGTGACGCCGCGTCGAAGGCTGAGGTGCCGACGTTTCGACCGACATATCGCGGTCCTCTTCAGGGCTGTACTGCTAGAAGAGGCAGTACAGCCCTGAAGAGGACCGCGACCTGTCGGTCAAAACGACCTCAGCCTTCGACGTGGCGTCACCTGGACAGCCCAGATCATGACTCTGGCCGTGGAAGCCTACGATACTCGTATCATTTAAAGAAAAGTAATCTATCCTTTTTTTCAGAACTTTTACTATTTACTTGGTTACATCAAATATAAATTTTGATATCTAATTATATATTTAGCTGTAGTTTACACACTACAAGAACAAGTAGAAAATGGACTGAAGTAGATTTCTAATTTATTTTAATCACATAATAATTTTTCATTTTATTGCTGCATTTTCACCAAAATGTTGCATTTTTTGTAGCGAAACAATAAAATCATCTCTTTAGGTTCTCACTTTTTGATATGATTATCAAAATGATAATATATTTATTTGACCCATATTGATTTGGTGTTTTTTTGGCGAGATCCGGCGCCGACCTACCGTCGGCTGGTGGGGTTTCCCCCTAACCAGGACTCACCCACCAGCGGGGCACCGCCCCAGCCGGGACACGCTCTAAGCTCCCGACCGGTCTCCCGGAATATGTGGTAGTGTGGACAGGGAAGAGGAAGGACATATCGCACGCGGTCCGTGTCCCGTTTCGAAGGGTACTGCTCCGGAATTCGCTTGGTGTTGATCGGAGAAACCATGGAGAGCTAGCGATCAGAGCAACCGGCCGCTAGAATTCTCCTCCAGGCAGCGACTGAATTCGACCTAGCTGAAAAGCTAGTGTCGAAAGTCCTGCCGCCGTCAGGACTCGAACCTAGTACCTCCCGGTCAGAGGCGCTGCAGTGACATCACTTGATGCACTGAGCTACCGCTCCCGGTTTGACCCATATTGTAATTCATGGTATTTGATCAGTTAATTAAACACTAATTTTAGTTTGTCGACATTCGGGAGTTTATTTCACCACCTTTAGGACTGCATTACATGAACAACAGGGTTCGAACAACGTTTTCCACTCAGACGATGAAAGATTAGCTCTCATGAAGATCGCTACGCGATCGGAAAGATCTTAATTGTTAAAAATATTGATGCTAGACAACATCTTTTTCTAAAATTATCATGAGATATCTACCTCACCAGCAATATTATTCTTTAGTCAAATACGTTCTGTGAAATACTAAATCAAATGTTCCTATGCTACGGACGCAATAGGTATTACATTTCATTATCATTTAGAGAGGTTTGCAAGAAGATGTCAAAGAACTACTAGCACTATCTGCTTGTTAAAGAACTACTTTGAAAAGAAACTTCTTAATAACAAACAAGAAAGTCTCTGTTTCTCGAAATACAGAGAAATAAATCAGAAAATATTGCAAAAAAAAATGGAGAAGCGTTCACTGTATATTGAAGTGATGGAATCGTTTGAATGGGCAACATTAATGGTAAACTCCATTGCTGAAATCGGATCCAAGCAGCTCACCTTGCCTTTTTGACAGATTTCGGTTTCTAACCAAGTCCGGTTTCTAACCAAGTTTAAATTCTTGTTGGGATACCATATGGTTTGTTGACATTAGAGACATGCAACTCATCATCGTCTTCTGAATGTACTTATGAATGTACTGAATGTTAAAACCGTGATGTTCATGTAATACAGCCCTGAAGATGGTAAACTAATCTCCGAAACGTCGGCAAACTAAAACAAGTGTTTAATTAATTGACCTCGCTCCCATCGTCACTAGGAAAGTGTCATGAGAAGTCAGGCCTTCCTCACGTAGATATAATATATTTATTTCTTCCTTTATAACAAATTACTCTTAATTTGTGAAGATATATTATGTAAAAACAAAAACAAGAACATTGCCTTGAAAATATAAAAAACGAGAATTTCTCTGTATCTTCATAAAGAGATTTGTTTCGTGGTGATCAATTTTATTAATTTTCAAATTCTTAAGGAAGAACCTTAATGTCAATACATTGACTTCTTTGTTAATATCGATAAAGGAAAAACTTTCACTACACTTCTTTTCTTGAGGGCTAGTGCAGGTACACCACAAGTTTTTCCTAAAATTTTTAGTTGCATTTTTTGTTCTCCATATAAGTTAAAATACAAACTTACAATAGAAACTGAATGTTAATAGATAGTAAGTAGTAGAACTGAATGTTTATCACGCCGAAGACGGAGTAGTGACTGAGGGAAGAAGAAAGAGGAAATAATATATCTATCCAATGAAACAGCATAGCATGCTAGGGAACAAAGAGAGAAATTCAAACAAGAGAGCTATGGGAAAATAAACGGAGAATGAGAAGAGCTTTTATGCTGAAAGCGTAACATGTATTCCCAATTCCGTTAAGTGTCCAAGACTTCTTGTTTGCTTCTGGTGCCATTGGCGCGGAAGAAGACAGTGAGGTGCGACGCGTGCGTGTGCCATGTGCTTGCGATGTCGAGAGTCTGGGCGTCGAGGATGCAGGTCGGAAGCCGCGCATTCCAGAACGAGGACGCGCCATATGCGTCCCGTGTCTTCACAGGCCGCACCCACAGCCTTCTTATTACTAACACAAAACCCAATTGTGTTCTCAGGCTGTTAATCCTCACAAAAGAAGGGAGAGCACTATTATGCTTCGTAAACACGCACACGTTTGTTCCATAGATGTCCAAAACATGAAATTTTGCGCCCTTTCAACCTCAGGTTAACTATGAGTTCGAGATACAATCAACAAAGAAACGTATATGGAATAAAATTACTTCTGACTACACACAAGAAAACTTTAATACAGCTGCAGTATAATCTGGGACGGTAAGTAATTCTCAAAATAAAATATCACTTTTCTTAAAATTGTAGTGGCCTTGAGCTCTTGTTCAAATCGATCGGGGAATATCAATTTTGGAGAAAATCATTTGAACGGTTTAGGCGCTGGCGTTGAACACATTAACCAACAGACTTTTGTCGTCAAACAATTTTTCGGTATCAAAGACGCACAAAACGCTGATTCTGGCTGCTCATCGTGTTAGAGGAAGTACTACACTAAGCATGAGACGATTTATCCACATTTTCATTATCAGGACCGTAATACGAGTTTTCTGATAAAATCCTTTATTTCTGCCGCAGCATTAAAATACATTTCCTGTGTTACGTTCTCATTTGTTACTCACGCCCTCCAAAGTTGTTTCTGTCAGAAGAAAGAAAAATACTATGGCTTTGGGAGGACATACTGAATCATGATAACAATATAAGCATGTTCGAAAAGGGCTGCGGTAACCAATGAAATAATGATAAAATAATTTTAATGGCGGTTTATCACAAGTATTTGCTAAAGCTACATTCCTTATTGAAAACAATAGATCATTTGGTCACGTGAGAATGGACTCTTCGGTATCATGCTAACACACCTATTGGAGAATAGAAAAGAAAAGCTTTGCGTGGCTCAAAATTTGAAATCTAGCTCTGCTGTACTCCATAACCTGACGGAACTTTCCTGCAAATCGAAGCTGTTAGAAATATTCTCAATGTACCTGGTTACATACCATATAATGATAACAATTTTCGCTTGCACAAAATATGAGATGTCCTGGAGCATGAACTCTACTGGGAGAGAGTTTTTCTGACCCTGCTCACTCCTGCGGGGATCGAGCCGACCAATCCAAGCCATTTCATTTCAGGGAGGCGGACTATTCCATTTCCTGAAATTATTACAAATAGGCGGTGATGGCGAGTTATATTATAGCAAATATTTGATGTCATAAATATTAAATCAACCAACAGTTTTATATAAATTTTTGTATATATACGACTTATAAAATAAAGGCATGCACTTTCAGTAAAAACATATTTTAAAACTGTTATAAAAAGGTATTTTGCAAACATAACATTGACAACGAATTATTAAGCCCATGTCTACATTTCGTCGCTTATTATTGCAATATTTTAATATAAAATGCAAAATAATTTGCATTGCAAGTGACAATATGGTTCAACCTAGTTATTTCATTAGAAAATTACACAACTAAAGAAATACGCGTTCAGAGTGGTATGCTCACAAACACGCCCCGAGCAGCAGCTTCAGCTGTGAAATACTTCATCATCAATTCTCGAGATGACCTAACGACAAAAAGCATTATACATGGTCACGGATATTAATATTGTAATTAAATAGTTTTGATATGTAAAATACAAATAAATTTAGTAGCGATTTAAAGTTCATTTAGTCACAATGAAAGTTTTACGCAGACATTACGGATTGGTAAGTGCAGCTGTAAGCAAATGAATGATTTTGATCTTTGTTTTGGGGATTGGCAATTAATTACCCTCTGATCTAACGTTAGGGTGATTGCATTTATATGGAGTTCTTTACCGCAAATATTAAAATCATATGCATACCTAGTCTTTGAGGATTTTTTAGTGGAGAATCAAAACCGACATATGACTTTATATAACATTCTAATATCTTAATAATGTTTGCAAAGGTAGAAACACTAGCTTTTGTCTATTGCGTGAACATTGGAGGAACACACACACACACACACACACACACACACACACACACACACACTCATCAACATATTACTTTACATGTAATTTATGCATGATTGCAATGAAATTAATATATTTATATTATTGTAGCAAGTATATTTTTTATAATATGATAATTTTATTTTTGAGAGACGAGCAATGCACAAGGCAAAGTTTTTACGTCATCAGGAATGTTGGCACCCACTTCTTCTGATAGCAGACTCTATGCAACACTGCTTTAATCCAATAAGAATCACTTCAGGAGATTCTCCTGTTACAATTATTTCAAATTGTAATTGTTAATAATAATAATAGTCAAAATTTTGTCAAAATTTCGAAATCTAGCCATGAATCGTTAGAAAATGAATAGGATCTCTTCTAGAATATTGTTGCAAAGAAAATTTCTTTCTATTTTCATATACATTTTTATATTTATACAAATTGCCAATTTATTGATAGGTTCACTAACGCATCTTTGTAATATTGCACCTATATTTATAATTTTTAATGAATTGTTAATAAATATTGTAAATAAAATTAAGTAATTAATTTTTTTATTTTAAAATTTCATTGGTTATATAAATATTATAAAGTAATTTAATAACATACTATAACATGAATTAAGGTTGGAATTTTAAAACTATAATTACAATATTTATTATTAAGAAACGTACGCTACTATATACATTACAAATGTAACGTTTAAATGTAATTCGTCTACTTTGATTCATAGTTTGTGTCTGCATAGCATATCCTTACGCAGAGTCGATTTTACAAAGAAAATCAAATACAACGAAATAACCTCAAATTTATAATTCATTAAGATTGGTTTGCACACTTCGCGACCACTTTAATGTGTGTAAGGCCGGGGAATCAGGGCTATCGCTGTTGGGTTCGTAACTACAAATCTTGGGTCACTAATATGTCTTACTTTAAGTCTTAGGATTCCTGAAAGTATATTTAGAGTATTTCAATATTAACTTGAGAATACATGTTGCATACCATGAGAGAGAAATGATGAAAATGTCTGGAGCGCTAAAAAATCCTGGCCTTTGGAATACTGACAAGTCCTATCATTATTGTTGTAATTTACACAGTTTCTGTCATTCATTGATACAACTGCCGAACACTCTTCCGGTGAATTATGCTATCGCGCTAAAGGAAAGATTTGAGGTTAAAGAGACCCACATATGTTATTGGTGATCGGAAATAGATTTAATTGTGGAATTGATATTACTCTATTGCGCAACATGGTTATATGAAATGTAGAATTTATTACATACTTGTGATAATTTTCTTTTATTTACCTCTGGCCATTGAATTTTTCAGAAAACATAATTCAATCATCTTTTTTTTAATGATCATAATATTTACTTTTTTGACTATACAACAATTGAAGAATAGTTGTTCTCAATGAAAAAGCATCATGCTGATAAATGGACAAAAGCTTTACAAATACTGGTAATACAACAGAGTAATATCTGATATTTGTTATCGTGGATCAACTCTAGAAAAATAATCAAATTTTTTGTTTACTTATAATCTTTCAAATAAGAACGCATTTCTGTTTGGTTTATATTCCGCAAGATCTTAACAGATCTTGCCCCGCATTGCCAGCACATAATAATAAGGCTTCTTCAGATCCATCTTCTACTTTCCGGGTTTAAGGTACCACACACCTATGAGTATTTTATGTCTCTAAATGACTGCTTTTTCGCAATTTACACTCAAGGTTTTTATTCATATTGCATCTTCCTATATTCTTCTGCCCCCTCCTTTCAGTCTGATGACGAATTTACAAGATTTAGGGTTTCTGCGTTTTCTTCTTTTTCACAAAGGGGGATCTTACCCAAATATAATTTTTGAGAGCATTCTGTCAGCATGCATTCTGGCAGAGACATTATACCAGAGTTGATTCTACATTTTCAATCACTTGCCCCTAATTATTATTATCTGTCTAATTTTCGTTTAGCATTCTCACGTAAACAGTATGTTGCAACATCGTTCTAAAAATTCATTTATATAGCAATCGGAGAGTTTATTGCATTATTTTTAATTCTAATTTGATTCATACGCACACAGCTTTCTGACATTGTCTTGTATATTGTCTCTAGTTTTCTTTAGAAAATGCTTGTTTTATAAAATATTATTTAAGTCTAATAATAATTGCCTTCCATACTTATTTTTATCAGTATTGAATATTATTGATCCTCGCTCTAATACACAATCGAGATATATTTAAATTCCTTTCACTGAATATACCTATTTAGTTCTAGATCACATTGAGATTTCCTTACAACCATGTGTCTTGACTTACATTATTATTTTGAGCTCCATTTTATGTTTTATTAATTTCTGGATTGTACTACAGTGAACATACAAAAAAAATATTTCTACTCTATTTTTCAAGTGATACGCTGACTCCAAAAAGGGAAATCGCTTTATGTGATGACTCAAAGGTTTTGCAGCTGTCTGAAGTCTTAAACGATATCCTTAATATTTTTTGTTATTTGATTATACAATTAATCAAATCCTTTCACATTGTTTTACCAGTCTTGGCATAACTTATTGGGTGTCTCCTAAAATAATGTAAATAAGTATTTCAATGCCGGGTTAAGGTAAAGAGCTGTTTCTTGATGAATATTATTGGTATAACAAAAGATCTTCATCTTCATCTTCATTACGAGTTTACTAAATTAGTTCATGTGAGAGAGAAATGAATATTTAGATGAAGAGAGGCACGTGACTCCTGAGTCTTTTATTTTGGATCCGCGGTTGGGATGGTTTAGTAAAATAGTTGCAGTATACTCTGAATGAATGATTGAGAAGACATTTAATAATGGACTTGTTTATTAATCAGTATCATTCATAACAATGTAGCCTTCAGGAATGTTATCAAATGGGCATGATAAAACATATTTTTACTTCAACTAATAATCGAATATTTATTATATAAATACATGGCTTTAAAAAACTAAGAATTATTTTTTTCAAGTGACTTCATCACTAACTTATTCCTTAAAATTTATCTGCGTGACGTATGTTAATAAACACTTACATATTACATTCTCGTATAATTACGTATATACAGAGTATATTATACGTAGATAGAGAATATTATAATGCTGCACGAAAAAATCAGGCATTTTCTGCTAGTAAAAATCATTGCAGCGCTCTAAGATACGAAAACGAATAAAAAATTTTACTAATTAAGAGAGAAAAAGCATTCTAAATCTATGGTGTAGCCATAATCTAGTTTATATATCCTGTGATGCCAAAAACAATTAAAGCAAAACGTCCGTCTCCTGTCCGCTGTCTGATACAACTCTGAAGGCCAAACTATGTGCAGTACGATTTTTTCAACAAGAAAACCTCTGTCAGTTTTCGCCGATTGAAGCTATGCGACGGAAAATGATTATTAATTTTGGGAGGACCATTTGTAGCCTTCTGGACATTTTAAATTTTTTTTTAAAAATTATTCTATAAATTATTTAAATTTCTTAGGCAGATTATACTGACTATATGTAAAAATACGCTTAAGCAAAGGTAGAATATGTCCAATTTCTACGGTTAACCTGAATTCAGCAATCAAAGCAAATTTGAATATTTTGCAGTTCTATCAGCAACTACAAAAACTAAAGATAGAGATTTTGCTTCAAATGAAATGTGTTGCTTATAATTAGATCTTTGACACACGTAATTTTTTAAAAGTTTTAGTTGATTTTGCACAATATATGCATAATTTGCAATTTTAAAATTTACATAAACAAGATTCTTTCAAAACGGCTCCAAATTCTTTTCTTAAATTTTTAGTTGTGGGGAAGCAATGCAGCCATCCGATGACATACAAGATATTGGTTCTAATTTATTGTTTTTAAAAATTATACAAAGCTGTGGCCTCAGCACTCTTTGGCCATGTTAGTTATAGATTGTAATAGATTTGTATAGATTTAGAGTTTAACTTGTGAGCAGAAGTGCTCAAATGATTTCTTAGAGGAAGTTTTCAAAACTCAATAGATTCCCTGTGAAAAAGAGCCATTTTGAACTGAAAAAGTTGAGAAAAATTGTAAAATGTACTTTAAAGTGGCGATAGATGTCAGCTAAAAGTGAGAATTGCAAAGAACCTTATGTGAGCTTTGGCAAGAACTCAAAACCAGTCCACACAAAGAGAATATAACATTTACATGAGTAAAAGTCTGTCCATTCTGTAGCACCTCTAGTTCTTCATATTTTGTAGGAGCATGTAAGTGCATTTTCTAATTTTTAAAAGCAAAGAAAAATTTCAGCTGGAAAACTTGACAAAAGAACAGTGAGACAAATGTTAAAGCACTACAAAGAATGGTAATACCGTATTAGGGATTGGGAAGGAAAATTTAACGCAATTAATGTAAAACCAAAATCGCCTATGAACAGGAAATATGGAGTAGTGAATAGATCTGCAACGACCAGTAATCGAAAGTACATCAAATTCTTTCCAGTTTTGTAATATCTTCTGTAAAGAAAAGGAATGTTTAGAAGACTCGACATCGTTATTAGGAATTTATTTCATTAAGCTGCTATAAAACTGTTGAGGATTTTACGGCATTTAACACGCGTCTTTCATATTGTGAAGCGCACATCTAAGTTGACAGGCATTTAACACAGACGTATGTAAGCATTTCTGAACGTACCTACCAGAACACCTATAATTTTGTCTTTAAACTCATTGTTTTATCTTCTGCAATTTAAAACATAAATAAATGTACCTCTCTAACAGACAATAAGAAAGCAAAGAAATCTACGCGGTACTATAAAATAGTTAATCTTTTCTACTTAAGAATGTTCTGTCTAGTACGATGTAATTTTCTTTTCCAGGCGCTTCTGGCCCTAGCCTGACGCTCAACCCTTATCGCCTCTGTGCTTCCAAGCGTGAGAGCCATTAGACGATAACGTTAAATATGGATGTCGACACGGGCCCATTCAGAATCTAATTGCTGTAAGTAAATACCTATAACGGTAGCATTTATTGACTCAAGCAGTAATCACCTATCACATGCAGTTATTATCTTTGTCTATCAGATCAGTGATTTATATAAAATAAACTCTATTTTCTCAAAAGTACAAAGTTTTCTATTATATAACAAATGTTGTATGATCAGATATCACTTCATTCTGTTTTAAACTCTCAAACGGTTACAACCAAATGCATACCCTAATTTCCTTATTGAAAAGGGTATTAATTAAAATCACACATGAGTCACAAAATATGCTGTGGCTGAACAGGCCAGGACGTGAACTCTGAGCCCTCCAGCTCTCAAACAAGTGCACCCAGAATCCACATGACGTCACCCCCGCAGTCACTATACAATGTTTTACATATTAGGATGTGCTGATTTGAGTGATACTTGCTGAGCTCTTCTCTAGCTGAAGACAGAATGTTGTTTGCAAATAGTGTTAGAAATAGTAAAAAGTACGATTTCGCAAAATTGGTTTGAAACTGTTTATAATAGTAAGAAAAGAAAAACGGTTTCAATGGGTGAGCTTACTTCAAACCATTCTTAAAATTGTAAATATTACTTGCACTTTTGTATCGAAAATGTTTCATTCTATGGGAAGAAAGTCTAAATGATTGTTATGCAAGAACGAAATATGACAACAAATCATTTGAAAGACACAAATCAGGTTTGATTTGTAGTTGTAGGAAGATTTCAAATGTTCAAACTTTTAAAATTTTTGAAAATCATAGAGTTAACTAAGAAATTTGAATTTATACATCCTTCTGCGTATTTTATTTGTATTCTTACCAGGAAAATTAGGAGCCGTTTTTGAGGAAAATTTGAAAATGTCTGAAAGGCTTCATGTAAAGTACTTCACCCCAAAGATTTTTCAAATTTCAAGTTTAACGTTATGTTACAGAAAACAGGGCTCTTCAATTGAAAAGGATCGTACGTGGTTTAGGCGCCAGTAGTGATCAGCAGACGCATGGACGGACGAGTTTGGAGAAACCACTTTCTCTGACTCCAAAGTGACACTGCTTAATCGCGAAAATCGATTTTCCATTACATAACTTTCTAGATACTACGTGAAACGCATCAGAATATATACGTCACATATAAGAATATACTACTTATACTACGTATATTCGTAATATAATAGGAAAGTAAAACGAGAAGTACAAGTTTGTTTAGCTGATAACGATAAATTATCATAGCTCAAACCATCTAAACGTGTTACAGTGAATTCCAAAAGGTAGATAGCAAAAACAGTACTGAGAACTCTCAGACACTTACTTGTCATTTCAAGGTGAGTTTATTTTGATATACAAAATGATCATATTATAAAATATGAATGTATTTATCTAATCAAGAAAAAAAGAGACTTATTAGATCTGGGTACGACACGTAAAAGTCATTAATTCTTAGATATCAATTACATTTAAAGGTCCAAATCCTTCTCATATTGACTTATGCAATGATATATGGTGACAAATATCAAATGCGTAAATATGAATATTTCCAAGAACCTTGCAACTAAACATTTTTTCGGAAGTCTAGTGGTCAGAGCAACTGGTCGTAAATCGAACGATGCAGTTTGATTCTGTTCGAAGGGAATTACATCTGCAGATACCAATTAATACGGCTATCAGGCCGCAGCCATGATATCATCAACAGAACGGGAGCAAAATAATTCCTCATATTTCATTTCCTCTCATGTGGCAGACAGAGTTGTGACAAACTTTTCTTGGAAGAATGCAAATGTATGTCAAAACGTTCACTATCTAATCTCCAAGGAGAAGTTAGTTACCTTACTATATTCAAATATAAATAAAATACATTTAGTAACATTTAAGAAAGGATCAAACTATATCATATATTATATAGTATAAAAGTTCAGCAAAGATCTTATAAGCAATAAATAAATACAAGCATTTTCTGCCAAACATTCTTATCTTTAATTTGACTTAGGTAAACAGAATGCGGAACAGAATAGTAATGCATCGTGCAGAATCTCAAGATCCTCACACTTCTGATTTAAAACCCAGGCCAAACAGATTTCAGCGCTACAGAGAGAGTTATTGGTTTTTCAGTAATCTGCAAGCCTTAATTGTATCTAATAATGAATACGAAATATTTGTTTGTAATTCTCTTCCATTTTCTCTGATAGTAAACATTTAAGACGAAGTAGAAATCCATATTCTAAACATATCTGTTCTCAAGCAGTACAATTTCTGGAAAATGCAATATTAGGCAACTGATGTTTTTTAACACATACGATAATATATTTATTTATCTAACCTGCTATCATATTTAAGGAATCTATAATAAATTTAAGATATTTACGTTTAGATTAAAGAAAAGAACGACTTTATCCATTTTGAGATCCAATCTGCACCTCCTTGCTTTTTCATATTATTGACTAAAATGACAGGTGATTATGGTGGCTGATCACCTGCACACACAATAAGGGATAACTATTGATATAATTCAAATAACAAATTCCTTATTATCTTTGTGAAAAATTAATTGATTTGAATGCCTGCCACTTAATTCAGGCCCACCTTGCACCACAAAGATAAGCCAAACAAAATGATTCTTATTTAAAAATGGAGATGATATGTTAAAAACAACATTGATTTCTTTCATATGACTACGTCAAATCGTAATTTTTTTATTATGTTTTGGGAGTTCATACATTTTGGAAATGTGGCTCCACCTACTGAAGACTTATTAAAAAAATTTAAGAATAATGTATAAAAGAAAGAAATTATCAATTGTTATAAACACTATGATGCATTTAGTACAGATTTACTTCACAAAGGTACAAATACAAATGGTAATTTGTAATGAGTTCGTAATAGTTTGTATGAACTTTAAACGTAAAAAGACATATTCCTTTCTCACTATTAAAAGAAACGTAAGAAATTCACTTTATTGCAAAAATTTTATAATAAACCTAGACTCCATGTTAAGTGACTTTGATTATCTCTAGAACTGTTAAATGGTAAATTATACAGTGATTATGTTAACTTGGTACAGACTTTTCATATTATTTCTAATGATTAGATAAAATATGATAATGATATTGCAATAACTGAGATAATTGCTAATAGCGATTTGAGCCTTATCTTCCAAATTCTGCTCTGTCTATATTGTTTGAATACAAGATAATTAAGAACACAATCTGCATATATAATCACATTATGCTTACAAAACAAGTTTGTTCTCTGTGATACCTTTGGAAATGTCTCTCTCGGATGATAGGTGACACGTTCTAGGGCATCAGGTAAAAAATACATATTCGCCAGGATTTGCATCTAAGGTCCATTCTCTATCTTGATTACGCGTGTAATCTATTGAGTTATCACAGAGTGCACCCTACAAACTGACAGAGGGGGTGCTGTAGAATGAATTCATCTTTTGAAATTTATTGCTCTTATGATGCACAACATTGGCATTTCCAGGTTATAGCAAACTCACATTCTGATAAGATCGTGAATCATCAGCGCGATAATATTCTTGGCAGTTGATTCTAGCATAGGAAACATTCTCGATTCATGAATGTCTTGTGATAATTGCAAAGCAGCTCTATCCAGGCATGAATCACACTGCCTCCATATCTTCACAGGATTCTGACATTATGATAAGACTGAACTGCACACCTTCAGTCGGAAACATCAATCAGTATGCAGAACTGCGTAGTATTAAGGAAAGTAACTATGTGGATTTTGAAACCAATTTAATAATACAACTAAGAGAATTTTGACAAATTTGCATTCGTTATTCATGAAAACTTCTGTAACCAAACTTGAAATGATAATGCTATACTAATATTTTAACGATCTGCAAATAGTTGATTGATTACTTTCAAAGAAAATTATAATGCTTATAATGTAAATAACATAAGAAGTTGTACTAAGCAACAGCACATACTTTCTTCTAATGTCATACTGTATAATATTATATTACAGTTATATGAAATTGGAAAAGAGTTTTCAATGTAAGTAAGAGATCTCATTTTCACTTTGTAGGTTTGAAAAGTTAACTTTTTCCATTTTCAAAATATATAGAGTTCCTCGGTGGCTGAGACGACCAGCGCTTCGGCTGTGATAGTACAGAATGAGGTTTCTGGTCGTCACTGATGGACGACAAAACTGTGGGCCTCTTTAGCAGCCACAAGTCTTTTCAAAAATTACTACACTACAAAATATTGACATATTACTACTGAACACACCATAACACAGAAGAAAAAATTATATCTTCATGACTGAACTCACAACGTTAGTAAGCTGACAAAGTGCAATGAAAGACGTTAACATTCGGCTAGCGGTTTGTCATGTTACATACTTAAAGTAGTTAAACATAATAAAACCTATGCAATAGAACATAATCAGTTTCTAATATACATTTTTCATACTTCAGAGGTCAATCCTTTTAAGTTTAAACATTGTATATATATAATATAGTTATAAAATGTATAATATAGGAATATTAAATATATTAATATAATAGCACTATATTTTAATAGAATGAACTTTTCTAGAAAGAAAGTACAATATTTTTACTTTTTTCCTCATGCGTACTGGAGAGTACTACATTGTCATAATAAAACTGAATGAGGATTGCAATTATTCCTGAGAAGAGCCTAATGTCTTAGAAGTTAGATAGTTTCAGTGAATATGATGCTTAAAATAAAGTGTTGTATTTTTTCACCTGGGGTATTTCATGGAAACGTATGCCAGAAAATACCAAAAGTTCTGAAAATCAGCATGATCTTATTTAAAAATCTGTATCTTTAAGGAAAGTTCTATCAAGAAACATCTCAAATTTTAATATTTCATTTGCAGGAATACTTACGAAAATTCAGTTTCACTGAACATGAGACTCGCAACATTCTCTGCAATACACTCTGTTTGATTCAACCATACAAAATGTAATAAAAAATTATGAGCCATTTGTTTGAACACTTGAATACGTCCCAGGGCTTGAAAAGTGTAAAGTAATTTCTAATTAAATATTTGTTTCAAATTCAAGGTGCCATGAGAGCATCAGCCAGATTGATTAGGAGTATTTAATTTTAGAAAATCGCTGAATGGAATGAGCGCGAAGTGTTGTTCAGGGACGGTTGATAGATATTTACTTTCGCTGTCGATTTGCTACTGTCCACTGGCAAAATATATGGATTCTGGCCACCACGATCAGAGATTTTTCAAATTTAAAGTGCGTAGATTTATCCATTTTTTCGTCACAAGGGTTGTGTATTGAGGTGCTTTTCTTCTGCAGACATCTGTGCTGCTTTTTTTCAATAGAAGACATGTAACTTTCTACTCCTGCTAGTTAAAAGTGCAATTGATCAATACATGAATTTAGATTATGCGTCTACGGAAAATTTTATGCTTTTACTGCAAAGCAAATTTTCTAAATTTGGAAAATATTTATACAATTTTTAACTTCATATTTCTAGAATTAGTTATCTGAGAAGAGTAAAGAGTTCATGAGAAATTTGAAATAGATTAGTAATTGAAACGTTGAAAATCCCAGAGATATATTAATCAAAGCACAGAATATTACAGTATTTGTAGCTAATTGGTATGGTGTATCTGAACGAAGATGTGTAAGTAAAAAAGAAAGAGTCTGTTTCTGGTGCTCAATAATGCAATATGAGCATAAATGCACATAATTTCTCCAGAAGATATTGATCTTTGGATTCAGAATCCCAAATGAACTTGCTAGTATAATATCAATTCTTATGAACACGCTGATTTGTGTGCTTGCATGTTGCTTTAATTTTTTGTAGTACCATGCGTACATTCCTTTTCTCCTACAACTGAGTTTGGGGTGCTAAATACATGTCTGCAGAGTCTTGGGAAATATTTTTTGGGAGTTCGTGATTTCAAAAGCTTAATTCTTTCCTTCAAAACCCCTAAATACCATTATCATGATATCATTGCTCTGGTAAAATGCGCATCCGAGAACGTAAAATAAAGCAAACATTTATGACTAGTTTAACTAACATTAGCCATCTATTTTTTCACTGTTCCTCAGCTTAAAAATCATGAAATATTGTAATGAAATATCATTAAATCCAGTGGCACTCATAGCTCTAATAAATAGGCGTTTATTCTACCAAACGAAGAGAGAAAGCGTGAATAAAATATGTACTTGGCTACAATGAAGATTATCGTAACATTGTAGGAAATCCTGAGAGAGATGAAATATTGCTGGCAAATAATAATCGAATATTGATTATATATATATGAAAATTTCATTGATTAAAATAAATTTGCTATATATACTATATTTTATTTTAAGTAAAATAAAGTCCTTAGGTTTTATTAGGCAACGATTATTGAAAGTGCAATCAATATGTGAATTTTTCGATAAATTAAAGTTGCTGTTTTTTTGTATATATTTTTAATGTCTCTTAGTCAGGTCATAGTAACGACCAATGTCATGATTTTTAGGCTTTGGGGTTTAGTAGAGAATACTACGGGCGACACTCGAACACACATCTATGTCCATTGAGGCGGAACCCAAGCAATTTCCTTCAACCAGGAAGCCATGTGGCCTTGTCGCCCATTTCCCTTTCTCAGTAAACTCCTGACATCATATAGTATCCAAGATCAAATACATCAAAGATTGCTTAATTTCCATCATCGAATATATTTTTAGTCTGGCCACGGGGATATAGGGAAATGAAACTCTCTGACTAGGTAGGTAAAGTTGGCCTTCGATAGCTTTCAGAAAGATATATATTTATGGTAATATCTAATTTTTACTTTTACTGATTTTATCCAACGTTGACATTTGAGTGCACAGAGTGGCAGACAACACTTTTCAAACTCACAAGGATCATAAGACCCTTTGCATGGCAACCTGTATTCTAAGCCTGAGGGCAAGAATTAGCAGATTCCACCTTCTCGAATGGGCACTGCCACTGCACGGACATCCTGCAGTTACCCACCCTCATCCCCAGAAATGAATAGAAGAACACCTACAAAAGAGACACACCTCAGCATCATGGAGCAATGAAAGAGCCAAGAAGTGCATAGCTTGCTGACTATAGAGGAGATGCTACAATGTCCTCCGCAAACTCTCTTTAAACTTTTAGCCAGGTGGATTTATAAATTCATTATGCGTGAAGGGGATGATTTAATACGCCTTTATATAACTAATTATGTTTTGGTGTAACACTGTTCCAGAATACATTATTCCCACACGTAAAAATTATTATACTTGTTATTTTTTACTGTTTTTCCTCTTAATCTTGTAATTAATAAAAATATTTTAACTGACTTTTATACAACACCCTCTGTAGTACTAATAATACACATTGGTACTATGTAGCTGAAAGATATTTGAGCACAATACACAGTTCCTTTATTATTAAAGAAGGTATAAAGCTCATTCTCAGAAAATACAAAGACATTGTAGTTTATTCTCTGACTTGAGAACTCAGATCCTACAGAACTTTGTGAGTTTTCTTAAAAGCATTCAAACCAAATGTGCTTTCAGGTCTCATATGCATCTACATTGGGACCCATGAGATACACAAATTATTATATTAAGCATGCATATCTTACAAATGCACAAAATTATTTCACAAATTTAATCATTAGAAAACAAGGACGTAGGTGTGTTTCTAGAATAAAATATTAGTTTTTACTTCATAATATCGATAATCTGTGTCGAAGGTTTCTGATGTTTGAATTGCGGGAGATCTTTCTTAGAATCGACCAATACATCTATAAAATCACTGTTTTCAAGGCCTACAAAACTTAAATATAAATTAAAAGATAATACATCTGAATACTGTGTTCCATGAAGATTAATTGAAAATTGTCCTTGAATTGAAATTTTTTAATCAAATATTCGAATTTCTTGAAAGTTTATTCAAACAAGTTTTTGTTTTCTTACTATACTTCTGTTTATAAATTTACATTGATTCGTAACATTTTAAGGTTTTCAAATTTATTCTTTTTAATACGTGGAGGTTATTCAAAATATTTAAGAAAATATTTAACTTCAGTGTAGATTTACAAATTAAAAGAATTAAAAATTTGTTGTTTATATTATTACACATTATATTAAAGATATCAATATTACACCTTACACACATATGCACGTGATATGTTGAAAGAATAACACACTATATGTTAGCGCTGTTCATTCATACCGCTGATTTGTACTGCTGCCCGCATATTACCTTAAATAAATAAATAATAAATAAAATATCACTGGGAAGGATAGATATAATCTTCCTCAGCAGTGTAACAGAAAACAGTAACTTTGAAAAATATGAAGAATAAGACAATTATATTTTCGAAATATTTTCACGAGAGGTTCCCTAGTCTCCTTTTCACTGATTATTTAAAATTGTACTAATTTATAAATAGTCTAAACAATATTAACAATAGCAATTTTGCAATGATAATTCATTTGGGACACCTGGCAGTGACTTTTAATTGATTAACGAAATCACTGCTCTGCATGATCACATTGCTCATATAGAAAAAATGGGCGATTATACTTATGGTGTGTAATAAAATGCACATTGGCTTGCATTTCCATAAATACAATAATGTCAAAATACAAGTTTAAATACGCAATATGAATTTTAACCTGGTTTGATAGGATACTATATTGTAAATGGTATTATATTAGGTGTGTTTCCTGTAAAACATTCATGTAATAATTAGTGTTCTTTGCTTTAGAACCATTAGCATTTTAAAATAGTTTGTAAGAAACAAAACTTTCAATACTATTAATTTGACTACATAAATTTCTCATAAATATTGATACCATAAATTAGAGTTAATTTCATGTAGGTAAAGAACTCGATAAAATGTCACAGGATCATCCTGCAGACCACACTCCTTGGTCTGTCAGCGTCCACGGGGTTCAGGGCTCAACGTCCAGTGCAATTGGCGGAGTGATCCTCATGCTCGCGCGCACCAATCCGTTTCGTTTCTGTACTTTCTCTCCCGTTACCTCCTCTTACTTCCTCTCACCCTCCTCTCTCCTGTTACCCTCAATACGTTAGCGAGGCAGCGTCACTGACTCCTGGTGAAATTGCTCCGCCCCTATAACATGAGGAAAATCTCGAGGGAGGAAGGGGGACGTCTGAAACTTGAGCAAAAGCCAATGATAGAGAGCGGATACGCCTCGACGCCAGGATTGGTCAGAGGCGGTCCAGCGATGGCTTTTGTCCAAGCTGTAAAAGTGTCAGATTTTACGCACAGGGCATCGCCCATATTCTGTGAGAGTGGGTATACATACATACCATACAAAAAGAATTAATAAAAATTCCAAAGAATTAGTACAAATTCCAGATAATTAATACAAATTCAATTCAGTGTATAGTTACAATAATATTCACGAAAGATAATAATTGTTTCTTATGGGCCGGGACAAAACGTGATAACCACAGTTCACCCTGCCACCGCGTTACCACATCAGCCATTTACACTGCAGCTGTCAGGTGTTAGTATGTGTTTTCAATGCCAGCTCTCTGAATACCTGCAAAATTTTCAAAACTATGAAACCTATGATTAAGATATGTTACGTGTGTCTAATGATCCAAAAATTTAGGAATACACTGCACCAAGAAAGAAATATCTAGTTTTAATATTGAAGGTGTAGAAATGATTTGAAAATCACATGACTATTTCTAATTCTTTCTACACACTAGACAATTAATGAAAACAAAACCTCCTTCATATTAGTAAGGAAATTGCCATTATTCGTGGTAAAAACATAACTTGTCTGGATCTTTTTATGGAATATATATTTATATTTTTCTCGCTATCAAGCTATCGCAGTAAGTTACGCAATTCTGTGGGAAATTTCGAAAGAAAAACTCTTATTACCGGGCTCTGGTAACGAACAAGTGGTTAAATCCGGTTACTTAAAATTAGAAAATCCTTCTAAAATGCGGTGTAGCCAACTATGTTTTGTAGCCTTTGATTCCACAGTGCTGGGATGATTGGCAAAACGTTTGCAAAGTTCGTCTCATCCGTCCGTATCAACGCAGCACTTTGAAACTGTTATGCCGATTTTTTTTATCAAAATCGATATTCCCCAACAGATCTGATTGATGTCGCGGCTCCTTGAATTTGAAACCAATATTTTAATTTTGGGATGTACTATACATGAAGCCCCTGGGACGTTTTCCTAATTTAAAAAAATGGCTCCAATGTTTCTTTGGATTAAATCTTTTGTGTTAGATAGTGTGAATGACGTTCTAAGAGAATGTCCAAGTCCCATGTTCATTGAAAATTATAATTTTTCGAAAATTGCAGAAGTCCAAACTTTGCCTCCTGGCAACAACAATTATAAAGATAGTTTTTTCATTAATTAAATGTGTTCCTGAAAGATAGATTTTGAAATAAGGTCATGTAACGTTTTAGAAAATTTGAGTTGTTTTTGCGTAATTTTGCGTGAAATATAGACAATATTTAGTTATGTTTAAACATTTTTTCTCAAAAACGGCACAAACAATTTTGATTAAATTTTGACCTCGGTTAGCGTATAGGGCGCTTAAGATAATAGTGTATGTCTCATGTTCGTTGAAATGGTTGATTTTTCGAAAACTGAAAAAATTAAAATTTTTTCGCTGTCGTCCCACAACTACAATTATGAAGATACATTTTTTCTTTATGAAATGTGTTCATCAAAAATAGATCTACTAATAAGGACATGGTCAATTTTTCGAAAATATGATTAATTATAGTACATATGCGCATTAGAGAAATTTCCGGCATTAATATATCGCCTGCTTCCAATTTCCTGCGCTTCGTGAACGTAATTTGAGATGTGTTTGGCTGCAGTTGGATGCTATGCAAGTTAAAATTTGTATATTATCACATATTTTTTTGTTCTTTTCTTACATTCGAGTTTTTGTTATACGTTAACAAATTAATCTTTTGAAAATTATTGAAAACCTATTTGATAATTCATATTTTTTGTGCGTGTAGCCAGGAATGCATTTGCATTCGCAATTCATTCATGTATTTTCTTTCAAGCAATCCACAAACCTTAATTGAAATTAACCCAATTAGGTTTTCTCTCTTAAAATACTATTCAAATGTAATATGAAAGAAAAATTGCTAACCTTCAGGAAATATCAGATTGGAATGCGATAATGACATTCCGCCCCGCGAGACAGCAGCTGTTGTTTAGTGAGTTTCGTCTCATTGTTGGGACATGATTGAGCTGTATAAAACATAGTCGCCGACCTACAGGCCGAGGTGGATAGAGCGTGTACCGAATCAGCGCCTCGGTCTGAAGGGTTGCGGGTTCGATTCCCCCCATGGGCATGGTTGTTTGTCCGTCATCTTTCATGCATGTGTGTTGTCGCGGAAGTCCTTGAGTATCTTCTGACCACAGACCTAGGAATCCGCACCTCATGTTCTACAATTTGTAATGAGATTTACAAAAAGAAAATGATGACTGAAATGTGTTAATTCGGAGAGAAAGTACGGTATTACGTAACCATTACTAAGGGTGAGAATGTAGATGCTGTTTTAGCTCCACTAGTTTAAATTATCACGATTTCACTAAAAATTACAATAATTGAGAAAGTATCCGTGGCATTATAGGTGGCTTTCTTAAAATTTTGAAATGTGAATTCCATTAACAAATGAATGGTACTACAATATCTGCACTACGAATATTTCTCAGCCATAACATTGAAATAACACTTGCCAAACGTAGCGCAAGAAGGTTAAACTGTGATTACTACGACAGCTAAGGGCCGTATTCATTAACAAAACTTAGACTTTGACTTAAACTTTGAAGCTTGAAAGTTGCTATTTCCATTTCATTGTCTTTTTTTTTTTTTTTTTTTTTTTTTTCGTGAGTAAATTTAGAAAGCAACTTCATTTCCAAGTCACCGATTTTCTGTAGTAAGACTTAAGAAAATAAACTTTGAGTTCAGAAGATTCCCAGAATGGCTGATATTATGGATATACCAGTTCATTTTGTAGAGGATATTGAAGATATCGAAAAAGTTGTTGACCTCACTAAGCCTAATTCTCGGCATCTGTGATACACAAAATCCTGCTACATTTTACACGGGAAGCGAGTTCAAGAAACGCTTCGGGTTTGACAAACGCACGGTATTAAATATTCTCGATAAATTTGTAAATCACCTGCAAAAGGACAATAGAAGAGGACTACCTATTCCTCCCATAATCCAATTTTTAATTTATCTAAGATATTATGCAACAGATAAAATAACAATTTTACAAAAAGCATTGTCAGATCGAGATTGACAACATTGGGTGGTCAATATTTTGTTAGGTTATGTTCAATTGATGATTCATATTAACTATTACATTGTTAATGGCAACAGCTGATTCTATTTGTGGTTCTGAGGTAACTTTCAAATTGATCCTGACAATTTGCGAGGATTAAATCACCCAACCGCATGCAGAATAATCAATAAAGTGAATATTAATGCTCTAATAAATATTGTTTCCCTATTATGTTCGTATTGAACTGCAACAAAATTTTAACAAACTTTAATTGAGCAAACTTTAACTGAAGTTTAACCTAACCAACTTTAAGTGAGCAGATGTTTCACATTATTTTCTCTGAATGCAAAGATTGTTGTCCCCGAGAGCAAACATATTGTAGTAAGAAGAGAAAAAAACTTCACTCTTCAGATGTTAACATTTTGAACTTTAATTGAATTACAGGATCATTCCATGTGAAATCATTCATATACTCAACCTCGAGGCATGTGTTCCAATTATTTTTTAATTATTTTACGGAAGAGTATTTTTGAGTTATTGATGCTTGAATTGGGAAAAGATTTATATTCATATTTCCTTATTTCTTAGAAAATTCGGGACAGAGATATAGAAAACTAGATATTTCTGTGTAACTTGCCTTTTACTAGTATTATAACAATTAACAAACATATTGGAGGAAAAGGATGAAAATCCAACATTCATTGGGACATTTGACACGAAATGATCCCATAGTTAACGTTTAATTACTAACTGAATAAGTAAAAATCATGGTCATATTTAAATCAAATGGATTTATTAAGTTTTATAAATAATTAACATCAGTCAATAGGATAAACTGCTGGACTTTTAATATCACACATACTTCTGCCTGCTTCGTGCTTACGAAACAATTGAGAATACGAAAAACAATGAAATGTTGGCAGACACAATTTCTGCCAACTAAGAAATGCATAGTTTCAATTGTAACATATCTAAGTCTACATCCGCCAGAGCTTACTTTGTGGAAGTTTTGTCTATGAATCCGCTCTCAAATTAAAATTACGTAATCTTCGATTTAAGTCGTGTTCATGAATACGACCCTAACATATAAGAAACCTAGAGATAAATTAAAAATCCAGTGCTAAAACCCCTTCAAATATACAGTGTTGTGAAGCCATGAAAAGGAGCTACAAACCTGTCGTCTCTTATCATTTAAATCTCAGTTAAAACTGGAACATTCTCGAAATGTCTGCACGAAAGTCATTCTTTTAATGGAAATACAGAACACGAATTCAACAATCAGTTCCTTGGTGGAAGGGTTCAACATTTTTTTTCAATTAGTGATAATTCAGAATTTGTAGAGAAAGCTCGAACCTGCGTCAGTGTAAATTCCCTCAGTGTACATTTATCTCATCAAGAAATAAATTTAAACTAAAACTTTCTGGTCATTATTAAGAAAAGTTTGAAAATGTTGATGGGGCTTCATGTAAAGTACCCTAAAAGCTATAATATCGGTTTTAAATTTTAGGGCTAGCCACACCAGCCAGATTGATTATGGAATATCTATTTTCGTGAAAATGATATCGACAGTTTAGACGCTAGTGTTGTTCACAGACTGACTGACAGACGAACAAACGGACGGACGTACAGGACACTCGAATTAACGAAATCAACTTTTGAGGTATCGTGGATAGTGATGGTAGAATTTAGCGCTTGAAATTTTAAAAAATCGTATTTTTAAAACAAGGCTACAGCAGCTTATGGCATTGAAAACATGGACATTTAGCATTTTGTAGCATTTGTTGAAACAAATTATTATTAAGGGAGATCTCTTTAAGCCTCGGCTTCTTTCAGATCGATCAGGGAAGAACAATTTAGGAGAAAATCGCCAGAAACGGCTAACCTTTACTACAAACGTACGGACTGACGAACAGACATGTTTTGCCGTCAATCGATTTGTCATTACCAAGGAGCTACCACAAAACATGGTTTCTGGCTTCACCAGATGTTAGAGGAAGTAATTTACTATACATGATTAGTGATAGTAAAATTAAGCACATTCAGTTTTTAAAAAAACCGAATTTTGAAAACAAAACTATACTGTATATGGCATGTTAAAAATTTAGATTTAGCATTTTGTAGATTTGTTGAAAAAGTTATTACTAAGTTCTCTTTCAGATAAAAAAATATTTTGATGATTTTAAATTCTCCTATTAAAATCAGGAAATAAGGGAAACTAATATAATATTTCGCCTTTTGTGAACTTCAACAAATGTAATAGCCTAAAAACTAAGCGTTTGCCTTAGGCTTAGGGCCGTCCTCTTCTGCCCGTGACCTCCGTACAGTGAAATGAGGAAGCTGAGACCCATTGAGATGACCCTGATTGATTGATTGATTTTGTCGTGTTTCCAGGGCACGTCAACTGCTTCGGTCATTAGTCCCGTTAGTGTAGTGGATGTTTTTCCCTGGAGGTGGCGGTGATCTTCCCCCGCTGGATGGCGAGATCCGGCGCCGACCTACCGTCGGTTATTGAGGTTTCCTCCTAACCAGGACTCTCCCACCAGCGGGGCACCGCCCCAGCCGGGACAAGCCCTAAGCTTCCGACCGGTCTCCAGGAATATGAGGTAGTGTAGTGCATGTTAGTGTGTGTGTGTGTGTGTGTGTGTAAGGGGAGAGGATAGGACAAGGAAGAGGAAGGACAGATCGCCCGCGGTCCGTGGCCCGTTTGATAGGGTACTGCTCTGGTGTTGATTGGAGAAACCACGGAAAACTGCCGATCAGAGCAGCCGGCTGCTATAATTCTCCCCCAGACAGCGAGTGAATTCGACCTAGCTGCAAAGCTAGTGTCGAAAATCCTGCCGCCGTCTGGACTCGAACCTAGGACCTCCCGATCAGAGAGATGACCCTGAGCGCTCAGGCTTTCAGAATCAGTTTTTTAAATTCTTTTTATTATTTTCTAACTTTGTTTTGTGAATTAAATCTTAATTATGAACTAATATACACGGCCACGCTCAAATTAGATGTTTTCAAACATCAACGTGTAGTTGTTGATGTTGCATCCCAAGTTTGAGAGCGAACTCGAAGGAAACCATAAAATGTTATTTAGTAATTATTTAGCAGTTTCACAACCGTGTCGCATTTTGTGGAAATTTCGCATTTTCCGATTGATTTCGCATTTTATCGCAGATTGAAAACCTTCAGAAATATACTGCACCGTCAAACATACAATACTTTTTTAGTGTTTGGTAACTTTCCATTTTTAGCAATTGTAAAATCTTGAATATAAGCACTGACCGTCAAACACAAAATTACTTTTTATCACTTTTGAATTAATTGTTTATTTTTTTCTGGTATTCGTGCCCGTCAACTTCTCTTGCAATTACTCCGTAAGTGGAATGTGGTTATCATGGGCGGTGACGATGTTCCTCCCCTGTTGGATGATGAGATCCGGTGCCAACCTTCAAGTAGGCTTACGGGGTTTTCCCTATACAAATATCTCTTACCATAGGGGCACCGCCCCAACCGGGGCAAGCTGTAAGCTACCGACTAGTCTCTCAACGCGTGTAATTGTGTAAGCGTGTGCATGTAATTGTGTAAGTAAGGGGTGGGGGTAGGACAAGGAAGGGGAAGGAAATATTGCACGCGGTATGCTGCCCATTTGTTTGGGAACTGCTCCGACACTACGGAAAAATAAAGATCAGAGCAGCCGGTCGATAGAATTATTTTCCACGTAACAGCTGAACTTCGCGTAGCTATGTAGCCACCGTTGCGACCCCCGGTCATCATTTGCTGTGACATCATTTGATATCATGAGCCACCTTATCCTGTGTAACACTTTTGAAGGTGAACGCAGGTGTGTGCAAGTATGTGCTGTTGCAGCACTATTAATTTTCGTAATGAAATCTCTTCTTCAAAATTAGATCTTCAAGTAATGCCATGTATTTTTTATGAGTTGCACTTTTATTTATAAAGTGTCATGATAATTTGAACTCGGCCTCAGCGATGTATAGTGCTACTCATAGCTTGCGTAGCTCAACCTAAGGACGTGAGTTCGAATCCTTGCATGGGTCAAAGGGCAGAGGATTGGTAACTCTTTCAGTATTACAAAATTATGTAATAATTAGAAATAACGCAAGAAATTACGATCTTTTGAAGTGCCACCTTCTTTTATTTTAATGCTTGAGTAGAACAAAATAACAATTTCTTCATTCGGCATTTGTATAATACGTACGATATTTAGCTTTCTAGTATGTTACAGCAGTACATACGCTGACAATTCAGCAGATATTGAAAATAAATGTTTAAAATGCGTTCTTTGGTAAAAATTAACATTTTGTATAAAATATGCGTTTAAAAACGTATAGCCTTGGACGAGAATAAGTGAAAAAATATTAATTCTAGAAAACTTGACACATGTGATCCAGGACATACAAAGCAATATTTCGTGAGTGATTGTGGCGATAAAAAAGGCCAGTAGGAATGCCCGAGGCGTGCGGAGGGAGCGGAGCGTGCGTTGGGGCGGGCGGCGCGCGCGAGCTCCTCCGTCGCCAATTAAAATTTCCGAAGCTCGACGACTCTGCTCCCAGAGGCGCGCGCCCACAAAAACCCGAGTGGCTGCGGCAACGGCCACGCGGCCATGCTGCCCCTGGAGCCTCGCGTGCCCTCCCGCTTCTACGAGGCGAGGACTGGAGGGTCCTCCAAATCAACTGTCTTTTTCTTCTCAGCTGTTTTTCATCTAGTCTTATTAATTAATATATTTTTAATAACTTGTACATTACGTTCTCATAGGTTGCAATTCTACATTTTAGTAATGTTTTATATTTCATTTTCGTAATATTAAGTAGCAAGAGAGAATCGCGTGGAGTATCCAACGTTGCTATTCGTTTTACCTTCAGTTACGGATGTGGATATGATATTACGCTAATCTCAATATTTTCGAAAGCCAAGATTATGAAACCATTGGCTGGCAAGGATGGCCGACGTAGTTGGATTTACTCTGATGTTTCCGGCCACGTCAACCACTATGGTGATTAGCCCCGTCACTACAGTGAATATTTTATCCTGGAAGGCAGCGATGTTCCACCCCCGTTGGATTATATGATCCGGCGCCGACCTGCACATCGGTTTGCAGAGATTTCTGCCTCCAGGTAGCTTCCTCAGCGAGACAACGCCCCAGTCGGAACAAGCTCTAAACTCTCGGATGATCGCACTACATCTGGGGCGGGGTGGTACCTACAAATGTGTGTGTGTGTGTGTGTGTGTGTGTGTGTGTGTGTGTGTGTGTGTGTGTGTGTAAGAGGAAAGGATAGGACAACGAAGAGAAAGGAGAGATCGCACGCGGTCCGTGACACGTTTGCTAAGGTACTGCCCCGACGTTCACCTGGTCAGAGAAACCACGGATAATTAGTGATCAGATCAGCCGGCCACTAGTATTCTTCTCCAAACTAATTTGAACCTATCTATGAAGTTAGGGAAAATGTTGAGCCATTGTTGCGACTCGAAACCTACGAGTTCATAGTTAGAGTTGATGCAAGGACAACGGTAATGCTGACGCTGAGTTATCGCAGTGGAACGTGCTTGCACCAAGTGCAAGATTCAAGGCCATCCAGGTTTGTTGTTTTTCAAAGCTTTAAAAAGGAAATTTATTACGTGCAATTTTCCAAAATTCCGTGCTTTTAATGAACGTTTAACAAAAAACAAACAAGAAAATATTTGCATATTTGAGAAAATTTTGTTGACGTAAATTTTTAAAAGTTCTCATTGTTTTCCTCAAAATGACGTAAAGTATTCATATTCACAAAAAAATTACCTTACGTTATTAACATTATTATTTTTTTTTGAAAATTAAGTCTTTAAATAATCATTTAAAGATCTAATTTTCAAAAACAAGAAAAATCTCTATCTTTAATATTGTAGTTGTAGGAAGACAAAAAATTAAACATTTGCAATATTCCAGAATTCAGAAGGAAACGTAGATGAGACTAACTACATTTTTACGCGTACTCTGCTCTATACGAATCTAAAAGTTGGAGCCATTTTGAGAAAGTTCAGAAAATGTTAGTCTTCTCAAAAGTCAAAAATAAAAATATCTGTTTGAAATTCGTAGGGCCTCGAGTTCTACTAGGTTGATCGGGCAATTTTGAAAAAAATTCTCTGAACGGTTCAGGTGCTAATGATTGACCACGGACGGACATATAGACAGAGAAAGACCTTTTGCCGTAAACCAATTTTCCACGTTGTCATGTTCAAGGAACAAAACGATTGTGTGGATTGTGCGGATTGGACAACGCTTTGCAGGGAGTCATTTTTCATATATAGGAAGAAGATTTATCCACCTTTTTCAGTATCAAGTAGCCCATTTTTCTTTCGAAAAATCGCCATTTTCCGCTGAAGCATGTCTTTATTTTCTAAGTACGCAGTTGTCGAAATATACCAAGAAAAAATTGGCAATGACAAATAGATATTACTAAAACATGCGATATTGGTACACTTACAGGGGTAGCGAAGTCGCCCTAAAGCAATGCAAGACATAAAAATATCCCTGGGAAACATTAAAGAAGCGTTGGTATTACCAGAAGGAAATGTTGAAAATGATCTAATAAAGCGATCTGTAGAGTTAGAAGCGAATTTTCACTATCACTCACCTTCAGAAATCAGTCGCTCTCGTATCTCCCAGGCAAATATGGTGGGATTCTCCCGTTTATATTGCTCAATCTTGGACACGACGGCAGGGGTGGCCACTTTGGGCTTACTGCCACCGATGAGTCCCGGCGGGCGGAGTGTTCCTGCAACGAGAGGCACATTAGCATTATACGGCCTCGGCGGCTCTGTGGACGCTGCGCGGTCACTGCCCTGGTCACCCGCAATGGCTCAGGCCTGTCTCGACACTCAGGCAGTTTACTTCATTCAACACACTACATGTTCATTGATGGTTAGAAAACAGACCTCTTGCCAAAAACACTACACCTACAATCTGTTGCCGAAGATGTAAGACTAGGTAATGCCTAATGTTAGGCACATCCAACCACGCCCGCTCGAGCTATTTGCCCGCCTGGGAAGCCCGCTCCTACGTACACGGGCAACTTCCCCTGACTCCGCTCGCGTTTCCCCTCCAAATCCAGAGAGGAGTGTACACGCGCAAGCTGAAGCGGCGCGCAGCGGGCCGGATTTGTTCTATCAAAAATAGAAATTCGAATGATTCTTTACTATTTATTACTATTTCATGTTTACCTTCGTTTTTTCAAAGTCTCCCTGATAAAAACAGTTTTGCCAAGGAGCAGGAATAATTTGGCGAATTCATTCTTTGTTTTCGTGTTGTGTTATTAAATCATTCAATTATTTATTTCATTTAACAATAATGTGAAATAAATAATCAAGTCTCTATAAGTTAACAACTCTCGCGTGCAGACGGACAGCGCTTTTAACATACAAGAATCTTTGTCTGTTGAACCTCGTGAACTGAACGTAGAAAGATATTGATATTATATCACTCTTGAGTAAACACGATTACAAAATTAAGATACTTTCGATTCAGAATATTTCATTTTACTGTCAATTGTGAATTTGAAATCTGACTTATATATTATTTCATTTTAATGGATCATTTCTTTGGTTTAAACAGAAAGTGGGAATTAATATGCCTAAATTTGTAACAATAACTGTCAACAATAACTTCTTCTAAAGACTGTCATAGGCCAGATATTCAATGACATATCGCTACCCCGGAGAAATTTTTACAACCCTTACATTTAAATCTCGTGCCCAATTTCACCACGCAGTGCCCGTGAGCTCTAGTCAGTTTGTTACCTTATCCGCGACCTTTACGTGTCTGGTTTAAGCGGAATGTAGCTACATCCTGTAAGTCCATAGGTAACTTACACGATTGTGACATCCGAATCTCATTTTGGCGCGAATTTCAAATGTTTTAACTGAAAAAATTGGATTTAATTATTTTTCACTACCATTCACATTGTTTAAAAATCTGAAAAAATATCTTATAAAATGATATAAGACCCGTTTTGGAGGCAAAAATTTAGATAGTACTCCAACGTAATAACCTTGAAAATGAATTTCAAAAATGTATTTTTTCTATATGAATTTGGTGTCAAAATTCGTTGACAAAAATACCTTCAAATTGAACTAGATTTCCCCGTCTCTGCCATTTATATCAACCTGATACACGCAATAGATGTGGAGAAAAAAATTAAACATGCGAACCACGTTTCTCGTATCTTTGCAACAAATTGCCCTAGGAGGCTGATTTTTTTTCTAGGTCATTTTGTATTCTCTTTCATATGATTTGGGGGCACTTTTTAACGCCTTATTCGGCTATACCCTTTGCATTGATTTCATGCCTTAGTAAAGGTTCGTCAAAATCTAGCCAAGAGAGAACACATCACTATCTCAAAGAATAAAACACAATAAAATATCAAATCATTATTGCATTCTAAATTATAAATAAGGCGGCGAAAAGTACCCCCAAAACAAATTGATAATCGCGATTCTCATATGAGAGAGAATAAAAAATGCCGTAGATTAACAAAAAATCAGCTTCCTAGGGCAATGTGATGCAGAGATACGAGATATGTGTTTTTCGTATAATTTTTTCTCGGCTTCTATTTAATATATCAGGCTGGGGAAAAATGCAGGGAGGGGAAAAATGCTTGAATTTGAAGTTACTTTTGTCAATCAATTTTGAAGCCATATTCATATAGAAAAAAATTGAAATTGATTTTCGACGTGCCAACGTTGGAGCACTGTCTGGATTGTTTCCCTAGAATGTGCCTAATAAAATTCTATAACATAGTTTTTCAGATATTTAAACTATTTGGACAGTAGTTAAAAAGTTAAAACCAATTTTATCAGTTTAAAAATTTGAAATTCGCGTCAAAATGTGATTGAAAAAAAAATGTTCACAAAACTTCGAACTCCCCGCTAACTTGCCAATGGAACTAGTGTCTATAGAATCACATGGCTGATCTCATCAGTGGAATGTCCATATTATCGCAGTAAAAGAAATAGTCCAAATGCCACGTCTAGGAAGCTTCCTATTCCTTCTCCCAGAACAATACCACAAACTCTCCAAGATCACCTTCAACCAACATATTCATAAGGTAACTATCTATTTTTCACAGGCAACAAATACTCTCTACCAACAAAATCCAACAAACATAAACCACTAACAACATACCCTACAGACAAATAACAACTACTGCATCAACATCAACTACTGCATCAACATTGGCAACTCATTCAGCCAAAAACATCACACAGTTTATAATCAATCACATCATTAAATTTGTAAATTCGTTAATAGAACAATTATACAGAATAGTATATAATACTCAGTTGCTATACCATGCAACAACTAGAAGTGCTACAACAGCACATACTTTCTAGCAATATTAGCAACAGCTACATAATATTACAATATTGCAATTGCTGTCCTCACTTCAGGTATCACTTAAAAAAGCCCAAACAAATTCAAATGTAATAGTTTTATTATTTCTTGAATTAATGTTATGCCGTTTATTAATGTTGGTACTCACTGAATGCAGGAGAAATTACATTAATAAACTAGTTGTGGTACAACAACGCATAAGTTCGCACATTATTTCTAAATTTTCAATCCTCGAAAAATCAGAGAGTTTAACGAAAATGAGTCATGCTCTAATCTTTTATACTTTCTTTTTTCTATTCGTGCAAAAATTGTAAGGAAGAAGTGGGAGCGGTTTTGGATAAAATGTTTTGTTTTTTTTCTAAATTGCATTTTTTGCCATAATGTAAATTGCAGAGGTGTTATTGGCCTCCGGGATGTTTGCTCCCGAAAATTTGCTAGGGTAAATCGTGACATGGATTGTGTGACAAGAAAGCTCGTGTTTATCTTTGTGGATGCGAACGGGTGGATCTCGCGCTGAGTCGTGAGGCGTCCATTTCAACTGGAGGGGCGATGCAGCGCTCAGCTCAGCTACATCAGAGTTGCTGAGTCCTGCACCCGCCCTTCTGTCACCCGTTGGCGTTATGAGTGTCCACCGATCTCGCGCTCCCCCACCCCCGCTCCCTACAGCCGAATTTAACCAACGGGCTGTGGCCGTAAGGGCGGGGCAGAGGGATTGGCTCCTTTGACGGCGGCTTCGACGGTGACGTGTGAGACGGTGGAGATAGCGGCGACTGCGGCGATGGTAGAGAGGTTGTTTGGCAAAAGTTCTAGCCACAGAATCTGTTATGGATGAGTCACTAGGGCTCCTGCAGATTTACTGTAGAAGTTTATACAATAAAGCAATTAATTTGTGGAATTTGGTTGATACCATCCGGACGCACTAATTAGTTCGGAATCGTGGTTTGTAAACGATATTCACAACAGTGAAATCTTTCGACTTGACTTCACAACGTTTAGAAGGGATAGAAGACGATTATGAAGTACTTGCCGTTGAAGTGAGAGTAAGAGGATCAAATTGTCGTGTGTGTGTGTGTGTGTGTGTGTGTGAGTGTGTGTGAGTGTGTGCGTGTGTGTGTGTGTGAGTGTGTGTGAGTGTGTGTGTGTGAGAGAGAGAGAGAGAGAGAGAGAGAGAGAGAGAGAGACAAAGATTATATTTTCTGATATTTAAGGAGGCTTGAAAATATTCTTAGGATAGATAGCGTGAGTGAATTCTCTGTGGTTGTCTATAATTCTTATCAAGATGGTAAATTGCTGTGGCTGGGGATTCTGGTAGTATATCATAAACGTTTTTTGAAATTTTGATCATACAGTCCTGAACTGATTCTATTTTTAATTATCTATGAAATTATCTATGTTATTGCTTATAAACCCTAAACGGAGTCTGATACACAATTATTTTCAATAATACAACGGTCTTTCGAAAGATTTGAAACTATATTCAACAGACAAGCAGAACAATAATAAATGTTGTAATTGTTTAGAAACGTTTTTACTGGGGAATTACATGCTTTTATTTATTTAATTAAATGTTTGTACAACAATTTATGTAAAACTGTTGGTTGGTTTAATATTTATTTTCAAATAATAACTATAATATAACTCGCGATCACCGCCATTCTGTAATGTTCACGATGAATAGTCCCGCCTCTCTGAAAGAAAACTCAAGCGGATTGGTCAGATCGGTCCCTCAGGGCGGGGCAGGGGTCGGAAAACTGTGCCAAAGTTCGGCTCAGGACATCGCCCATGTTTTGTGTCATCGACGGTACATTATAAGAGTGACACACACATGATTAATGGAAAGTTTACGGATTCAGTACAAGATATAGTAATACAGGTATACAAAAAAATTGTAGTAACAATAATACTTATACGAATATGCATACAAAGAAATCTCTGGAGAACTGATCAAAACCAAATTAAAACACCTGATAAAATATTAGTTACAAATACATTAACAAGCATTCTGAGGAAGGCAGTATGCAAGAAATATCCCTCTACATAGAAAGAGATGTAGGATGGAATAAACCACACTTCTTTGGAGGGCTGTTCAGGTGATGTCCTATTTTGATTTTTTTTTACATATTTTACAGATTCAATAAAAGATACAGTAATACAGTGTCTACAGGATGATAATAAGAACATAGAAAGAGAACAAGTGTGGAACATGACATACTTTTTTAAGAGTTTTTTAGGTGAAGTACCATTTTCTTCCATGATTTTTCACATTGTTTCTCTAGATCCTGGATTGTATTCGAAATTGCTAATACAATTCAGATTTGGGTCAATATTCCGCTCTTCTTATAGAATTGTATAATTCTTCCATGATACTTCTCACATTCAAGTATGCATTCCGAACTTGTGTCATTAAGGTGCCTCTGTCTGTCGTGTTGGAAAATTGGACAATGATTGACTGTGTGGGACAGGGTCCAAGTCGAATTGCACTGGTCACATGATGGCGGATTAGATCCATTTATTTTTTATTTATTTAACGTCAAAAAACAATTAAAACGGCGTATGACGTTCTATGGGGAGAAGTGAATTCTGTGCACATTTTCAAAATTCTGTGATTCCTACACTAAGTCATATACTACTACACTTTTGAATGAAAAATTAAAAGATCCCGCTCCCATGTAATAAAATCTTTTTTCAAGGATAAATAAGGAATACATTTTGGGTTCTTATCCATGGTGTCCTTCGTCAAGGAATAATAATTCCTGCCACGACAACATGGAAACGATAATTTGAATAACTAGATTTCCCACTGAATTCTAGAAGGCGTGTACATATAATGAAGTTACATTTATGTCCAGAAGCAAAACAAGGGGCCATCTCAGCATTTGCTCAATGGATCAGGGAAACTGGACGAAAAACCTGATATGAGATGGATTGTCATTGACCCAAAAGCTGCGATACAATACTTGTTACATATTGTTTAGAATTATACAGTCCAATGGTAAATAATACATTGAATATCACTGTTAAAATTAATGTTACTTTCCTTGTGATGCTCAGTATAGTCTCTAATTGTATAGAAACAGTTATGCAGCAGAGAAGATTTCAGTTCGTATTTAAACTTTTCTATTGAATTTAATTGTTTAATGTCATCTGGCAAAGTGTGTTCATGTATTGTATGTGAATTTTTTGTAATGAGCTCTTGATACTGTCACCTGATGAATATGATTTCTACGTCCAATGTTACAGTAATAGACATCGGCGTTTTCTGAAAATATATTCCCGCCCTTAAACAAGTCATTTCTGGCAAAAACCACTGATTCGTAAATCAACAGACAAGGTAATGGTAAAATTCCTAGATTAATGAAGAGAGGATTACAATAATCACGTGGGTGGGATTTGGTTATTATTTGTACAATTCGTTTTAGTATTCTAAAAGTTTGGGAGCTATAAGATGTATTTCCCCAGAATATTATGCCATATCTCAGGCGGGAATGAACATTCGCGAAATATACACAACGAGCAGTATGATGGCTGACTGAATTTGCAAGAATTCTGAACGCGTAGAAGAATGAACTTAATTTTGTGTTCAGTTCATTTAAATGGACGTTCCATTTAAGGTTTGACTGAATCAAGTATTTCCATTAATCAAGTGTCGATGTCTTAGCTTACAGTGACCTGTTCGTGTTCTCGTTATGGCCACTTGTTCTTTCTGTTAATATTTTTATTATGTATTATGACTTTGAAAATTGGTTACTTTCTTATGAGGGTCACTTCTTTTAAGCGTTGTCTTCATGAAGAACAATTTTTGTTCCATTACTTTTACAATATGTTTCACTAGATGTTGGAGTGTATTCGAAATTGCCAGTACAATTTTTGGGTTATTATCAGTTGTACTTCCACTCTCTAAACTCTGGCAGTTTCTCTCTGTATTTCTGTATCATGACTCACATCCGAAACCAATATTACTTCTTTTTCTGACGTAGTGATGGTATGATACAGTGTTTGGATTATAATGATCATTTCATTAAAAGTTTCGTTAATGTTGATGCTATTTATTGCAGTGCGAGAGTTTGAGTATAGGCTGAACTTTGAATGGTTAATATTTTTAATTAGTTTCATGGCGGTTTAGATGGCACGTATTTCGGCAGTAAGAGAGTGGTTAAGTTGTTTAACTGATACTTCCTTCGTTACCACAGTTGCTCCTGTTCCTTGTGTAATTTTAATTGCTTTGGCCTAAACTGGATAAAACATGTCGTAATTGTTGGTCGGTTCAGAGTTTGTCTCAAATGTTTCATTTCCTTGATGAGCACCTGAGGATAAGTCCACTGAAATATCCGAGATTATCCAAGGAGGAAATATGTAGTTCCTTTTTTCTACTATTTTGTGATCAAACGTAAGTCTAAGTACTTTTCTAGTTTTTGCATACAAAGGTATAAAACGCGAATGCTCTATGTACTCTTGCTTCTTAGGATACAAGTCATATATTGTGATTCAATTGATGGACCTGGCTGATTTTAGAGCATATTTGATTATTAGTTTCTCTCTGCTATGAGATAACGTGTGTTAATTTGCTTCAATTAGTGTGCTTCCGATGGGACTGACATGAAAACATGTGGTACATTTAAAAACATACAATACCATTAAGGCCATGTTGGAAACGAATTTATTCTGAAAAAGGGCGTAGAGGATTAAGATATACAAAACTGACCCGGTGATACAAAACGTTGAAGTTGAAAATGTAATTGAAGTGTAAAAAAAAGAAGTAATTCACGGGATTTAAATCAATAATCCCGGAGTACTTGGAACAAATGAAAAAACGTGTTTTTTTAGCTTCTGATACAATTTTTTTAACTACATTACACCGAAGAATATTAAATTTACTTACGACTTTCTATAGTTGGTAAAGATGTTTCGGAAAATATTCAGGCGCATATATCCGATTTTCACCCCTCAAATCAACAAAATAGAAGGGAAAAATAGAAAAAAAAACTACATTTTTTCTTTTTTTTAGAATATCACATGTTTGTTTATTTATTTATTTATTTATTTATTTTTTATTTATTTATTTATTTATTTATTTATTTATTTATTTATTTATTTATTTATTTATTTATTTATTTATTTACTTATTTATTTATTTATTTATTTATTTATTTATTTAGTCAAAGACAGTCAAAAACTGTATGTGACGTATGGGGGAGAAAAACATCTGTGCACGCTTTCTTGAGTTTCAGAATTCCTTCCCAAAAATTTAAATATTCATAGTTGAAAGATGAATAATAATAATAATAATAATAATAATAATAAATTTTAAAAAACCAGAGATAAACATTTCAAAAACTAGATATTCTCGTTGCTAAATTATAGAAAACTTATTTTTAACGGTAAAGGAACGAACAGATTTGTTTTTTCCGTATTGTTAACAAAATAGAAACTCACCCTAAGCTCTCCTACAATTATAAGCAAAAGGAAAGTTCAACAAAACGTGCGCATAGTGAAACTATTTTTACGTCTAGAAGAGGGGCCACCTCAGCATTTGCTCAATGGATCAGGGAAACTCGACAAAAACCCGATCGAGATGGGGGTCATTAACCCGGAAGCTGAATTACATTATTTGTTACAGGCATATTGAGTCTTTTTTTTAAATTATACAATCCAAATGTAAACTAATTCATTATACTATATCTTGGTTTTGTTAAAGTAAACATTATTTTTCTTTTTGACGATCAGTATAGTCTCTAACTGTATAGAAACAGTTTTGCAGCAGAAAAGATTTCACTTTTAACTTAAATTTGTGTACCAATTTTAATTGTTTAATTTCACCTGGCAATGCGTTGTAATGTAATGTTCTGTCGCAGATCATAATAAGAGCTAAATACAAATTAAATCTCTACCGTTTCCCAAACATTTCAACCTTTTATCTTAAAATTTGAACCCGACAGCTCAATGTAAATAAAACTAATGTAAAAGTACCGTATTTATTTTCTTAAAAGTAGGTTTTGTTTTATTAATTTTCGTAGTTTTTCTGTTTTATGTTTATTAGGAACAATAAATAATAAAAAACAAAATTTTAGAATATTTTTATAACCTATTGTAATTTGAAAATTTAACGAATTTAGATTTTGAATGAAAATAATATGATTTTATGAAGAAAAGAGTTCAGTGTTGCAAATCATGTTAAATATTATTTGTATTGTTAAAATATACGTTACGTATACATGATGCACTCACTCATGTTTTTGATTTAGGCAGCCGATTTTGAAAACAAACCATCTGAGCCGGCCCGGTGGCCGAAATCGCTAAGGCAATAGTGTCGTAGTGGTCGCGGAC
The DNA here is from genome assembly GCA_964035755.1 of Teleogryllus oceanicus. NCBI lineage: Eukaryota > Metazoa > Arthropoda > Insecta > Orthoptera > Gryllidae > Teleogryllus > Teleogryllus oceanicus. The sequence goes on from CAXIVR010000001.1 coordinate 160,682,093, forward strand.
CGAAGGGTCATCCTTGATCGTCCTTGAATATTATGCCATATCTCAGGCGGGAATGAACATTCGCGAAATATACACAACGAACAGTATGAAGGCTGACTGAATTTGCAAGAATTCTGAATGCGTAGCATAATGAACTTAATTTTGTGTTCAATTCATTTAAATGGACGTTCCATTTAAGGTTCGACTCAATTGTTCAATACATATACTGCTGATTTGACACCTACACACACACACACGCACACACAAATCAACATGCCTATCATACTGCACTCTGCATCTGGGATTGCCAGATGTGTTCGAAAGAGAAACCGGACAACATTTTAATATTTTTATTACTTCACAAAAATCTCGGAAAATGAAAAATGTTTCCAATATACTTTTTACATATTTTACATTCGATGCCACTGCTGTTAACAAATGTTTATTGCTTGAGGTGGCGTCTTTGAATTTAGTGCAACTATAGTTTATATTGAAGAATATGCCAATTCACTTTTTACTTGTTTACGACGAGACGATTTCTTTCGCCAGTCCATACATTTCCCTTGACACAAAAGACTCGGTCTACAAAAGCAGAATTCAGGAATACTACAGAAACAATGAAGTTCAAATTTCAATACAGGCAAACAGTAATATTAGAGACAAACTGCAGAATTAGCGAATGCCGAGTGTCGCCTGAGAACTAGCTGGCGCGCGACGATGACATGGGGACTGAGGTGGCGGCGGCGGCGACTCAGCATGCTATCTACCGATCTTACTTCCACCTATCCTACAACTATAATCTACAATACTACTTGTTGCCTTGCTGGTTGTTGACTGGTACAAAATCAAAAATTTTGAGTTAATATGTGACGGCGTGAGCTATTATTCGAAATTTCTTTAAAACTGGACAATCTTTTGTCCGGTTTACCAAGATTCTCTTGACTGGGCAGACATAAAAAACCCGACTGTCCGGTCGAAAACTGGACATCTGGCAACCATAACTACATCTGAGGGAACACTTTAACATATCCCCAAACATCGCCTAACAAACAAAATCGCCTAAATTTATCTCTTAAATTGTGATTATCTGTAATACGTTTTATTGATTCCAAATTCCAACTGTACGACAATCAGATTTGTTCTTCATTTTTTTATCCCAGATAGTAATACTAAATTAAAATCGACAAAACAAGCTGTTATTTATTTATTCCAATTTTACGCAATATTTCGGAGATCGAGTGGGTCATAACATCTTCAGGAACAAATTGACAGTTTTCAACGTCAGTTTACATCAGTTTCATTTATTACCATAGGCCTATGTGGTGTTGAATAATGATGTTATTACAACATTAATCGTTTGTATTATAATCTCATTGTGCACTGATCTCCTCATCGACTTCAAACAAGGGGAACGCAGAGACGGTTTTCTTTACTTTAAACACATTCTACTGAGAAAAACTGAAATGTGGAAGTGTCAACAATTCAAACGCAGTTTATGAAATAAGAAAGGCGTACGAATTGATTTTTCTGAGATGCTAATTGTTGTGCTCATTACGTTATCGACGGAGGGAAGGTTTTCCGTTAATGGTGATGGTGTAGTTTAACGTTGCAGAGCGTCGTGGGGAGTCACGAAACGGCAGAAGAGGCAGCGGAACCAGCGAGCGCACGATCGTAAACGCACACAAAATATTATGAGCCAAGTGTCTGCTTGTGATCCTGCCCGTCACGCGACGGAGAGCGCGGAGCGGCGGGCGGGCAGGGGGCCGGCGGGGGCCGACAAGACGGAGTGTCGTGGAGAGAGAAGCCGCCACTGGTGTTCTTTTTGCGGTTGGGCCACCGAGAACCACGTTTCCACGAGAAATCGCAACGGAGGAAGTATTGTAATCCGAGAGCAACTTCTACTTAGCGATCGCCACCGAGAGGGACGTATGAGCACAGCCCCCAGAAGCCCAAAAGAAGGTGAAGGTCGGGCAAGGGTGGCAGATGCGGTGGCGGGAGCAGCAGCCAGCGAACCGCGTTGCTACTGTGTACAACATAATTTGTATTGCATGACTGTGAGCCTGGTCAACCTTTTCCAAGTAACAGCAGCGCCCGGGGGGAGCACTGGCGGTCGAGTGGAGGTGTGCGAGGGGCTGAGGCGCCGAGAGAGCGCCCCCCTCCCGGAACCGCCACCACGCAAAGCCTGCCACTGCACGCACCGCCAGAGCCGCTCCCGTCTCCCCTCGCGCTCCTCTGTCGCCACAGGCTCCGCTGCCCCCACCCCCCGCCAAAGCTTCTTCGGGCGGGTTCTCACGTCTCACACGAAACTACAGAGAACGGTGAAGGTGACTGGCAGCGGCAACGCCGGCAGACGTCATGTCGACTCCATTCGTTCCAAGGGCTTCACGCCAGTTCAAAATATAGCAAATATTGAATAGAGAATAATACAAAAGTGCATATTCGCGTCATGTAAAAGAACCAAGACTAAATGACATCCACGCTGATTAAGTCGTTCACTGTTTTTCTATTCCTTCCGCTCGGAACTAGAATTTTCGCATAATGACGATGGGCCTGACCCACTTCACACTATCACTGGTTCTGCACTAGAGTAGAAATGGAATTTATAGCTGAAATGAACATCATTATATCTTTGGAGGTAAACAGTAGCAGCTATAACAATACTTAGAAACATTAAAATAAGTGATACAATTCTGACAATTGGCGCTCAATTACCCAAATATTGTTACGCATTGTAGAAGTGTTTCATATTCGTCTTATGAAATGTTGCTGAACTTTGCTCGAACACTATCGGAAAAAACAAGGGGACAATATTGATCGTTTCTCCTATTTCTATCGCAATGAACTAATTGTAGGGTATTCATTTTGAACTTTAATGCAAGAAATCCAAAAGAAAGGTGACGTTCAAAACTCCAAGCTTAATTAAAACAGAATGCTCTGGCATATTGACTTGCATCGGATACTACTGCTACCACTACCGCCACCACTAACGCTACTTCTACTAATATTAATGAGAATTTGAATTATTTCGACAATGTGTTTTTAAAACGCCGAGCGCAAAACAAGGTTTTCCGTAAAACAACTAACTTTTCCAATGTTGCATACCACCCACGTAATACAGAGAAAGTACTTTAATGCTCCGGCAAAAATGGCAATCTTTCAACACAAAAACTCGTACTTCGAGGACCTAAGACCGAAAATGTGGACATTTCTATTATATTCCTATTAGAAGAAAATTACATAATCTAACACGTTGTGAAGATAGAATCTATGATTTGTGTATTTTATTCGGAAACTAGTTGTGCTCCAACAACACAGAACATCGCACATTATTTTCAATTTTTGAAATTTTCAAACAAATTTGGAGTGTATTTGAAAAAGAGAGTTTTATAAAATGCATTAAATTCAAGCGTAAATTACGCGAAAACTACTCGTTTTTACTTTCTCGCCCTTACTCGACAAGAAAAGAAAGTAGTGCAGTCGTGCGGAGGAAAAGGGAGAATTTTCGACAGAAAACTTGCTGCCGGCCTTTGTAACGAAATAGTGGATAAATCTTTTTCCTATAAGTAGTAAGTTACTTCCGCTATCACCTTGCGTAGTTAGAATCCATGTTTTGCGGGTCGTCGATACCGAATTAACGGGAAAACATCTGTCTGTCCGTTCATTCATACATTTGTTCGTCCGTCTGTCCCTCTCTCCATCCCTCAGACCGTTCGTCCTCGTGTAGTCTAGGTTAGCCCCTAAACTGTTTGGCAGATTTTCTCCAAAATTGATATTCGTCGATGAATGTAAATGAACTCGTGGCCCTCTGAGTTTGAAACTGATATTTTCATTTTTATCACACTACATTGAGCCTCATTTTCAAATTTTCACAAAAATGGCTCCAATTTTTTTTATTAAACTTGGTCCTTGGACAGCCTAAGGACACTTAGGAAAATTTTGCAGATCTCATTTTCGGTGAAATCCTTCAATTTTTGAAAAACACAAAAGTACAATTTTTTTCTGCGGCTTCCTAGAATTACAATACTGAAGATCGAATTCTTTTCAGAAAGAAATCCATTCTCTTAAGAAAGATTTTGAAATAAAGTTGTTAAATGTTTTAAAAAATATGAGTAGTTTTCGCCTAATTTTGAGTGAAATACAGGCAATTTTAATTTTTTAAGTAGTTTATTTTCTTCAAAAACGGCTCCAAATTTTTCTTTATATTTTCTTTTCACATTCGCCTAAGACGATAAAGAATTGGTACCAGTCTTATTTCTGGTGAACTATGTACTTCGAAAATTGCATAAAGTTAACAATTCTAAACTATAAATTTGAAAATAAAGATTTTTGTCTTACTCTGTTCTAAAACATCAGCTCTTTAAAGCTCATGTACAACTTTTTGAACACATGCGCACTTTTCGTGTAATATGTTATTGACATTAATGTAATATATATATATATATAAAAAGATTTTCTTATAAAAAATATATGTTTTTTTAACAATTTTTGATCTTTTTTCAAGGCAAATATCTCTATCTTCAGATTTGTACTTTAGAGAGGAAAAGTGTTGAAATTTTAAAAAATACAGAGTTCTCCGAAAATGTTACTAACACCATTTTTCTGTTCTTTGATATATAGAAGGAGAAAATTTAATTAAGAACATTGAAACCGTTTTTGAGACAATATTTATTTAAAAATAGTCTATATTTCACGCAAAATTACGCGAAAAATACTAAAAATTTTATTGAGGAATAAATTCCCTTTAATATTAACCAAAAAATGTTTGAACTCTGATTTTTTAAAAATCTGGAATTTTACCCTGACATTAATTTAAGCGTCCTTTACTGTATCCGAAAACAAAGTTGAATGAAAACACCTTGAGCCGTTTATGTGAAAAATTGAAAATGTAATTGAGTATTTTCCTAAAGTACCCCCGAATCAAAATATCCTATTCAAACTCGCAGGGTATTGATTTCATTCAGATCGATCGGGAAGAAATGACTCTCTAGAAAGTCGTATCAATGGTTCTGGGGGCAACAGACAAACAGACATTTTGCTGTCATTAGGATTTTCAATATCTAGGACCCACAAAAGGTTCTTTCTGACTTGACAACTTGTGATAGGAAGCATGTTACTACATATAGGAACAACATTTATCCACTTTTTTGCCACTAGAGTCCGACCAAAAAAGTTTCGTCTGCCGAAAATCGCCGTTTCCACAATACTTTCTCTTTATCTTCTTTAAACTCCTTGTAGAATTCACAACTGTGATGTTATTAGGAAAGTACTTCACGGAATTTGGTTGGAGTGAGTAGAAAATCGACTTTGCTTTGGTGCCTTGCCCCGAGTCGGACGTGGTAGATGGACCCATGAGCTGCAGCAACTTCATGTGGAGTTGGGGTACGGAATCCGGACATAATCTGGAATCCGGTTGGGAATCCGGACATAATGTTGCTGAGATATTTTAAAATGTTCATAATTCTGTATTAAGGTGTTTACTTTTTGTATCATTTTGCGTATCATATTATTAATTTGTGTAAGTGTACATTCATATTAATGTCTTCATGCTTTTTACACCAGCCCTGAGGATACAATTAAAATATTCCGAAACGTTGGCAAACTATTGGTTTTCTACTCACTCCGACCCAATCCCGTGAACAATTTTTCTAATAATTTCTCTTCATATACCAATGTTTCCATTGCAATACTTTCTCTTCTTACGAAGTAAGTCAGGAAAGTAAACTTGGTACACGGCAAAACGTGTGTCTGCCTGTCCATTCAACCGTCCATTAGCCTGCCTTGTGACATTTTCTTAACAATTATTTGTATTTTTGGAAGTAGAAGAGATGAAGTGAAATTAAAGCGAGAAAAAAAGAATTATATTTATTAGTTCCATCAACAAACCTCCGCGTCCCATGATTCCTGCAACAAGTACGCTATGAATAATTTAGTTTTACTTTTAGTGATCTATATAGCCATACGTTGATTACTTACAGTATTGTGTATGTGTTCACTCATCTTGTAATGGTAAGAAATTGTACGTCGTGGTCACTCTAACCTAAATCTTTTGTTGCAATTTCATGTCCAGTTCGTTAATTATTATTTGAGCGATTGCCTTCTTTCAATGAAGTGTGGTCCATGTGCGTACCATTTATTGTAATATTTTAAACTGAAGGAATTTATTAAATCGAGAAACTTCTCTTTCTCGCAAGATTCGAAGAGAAAATCAATGTAAAAATCGCCGCATACAACAATGGATTCAAGAGAGTGATTGCTGGCTTTCTTTAGAGTTATGTTTAATTTTTCTATAAACGTGGTTTAATCTCTAGCTCGCTTTGCTGTGGGAATGTATATGAAAAGTAGCATAACTTTCTGCACTTTCTGTACAATTAATATTTCACAAAGATTTTCAATTGAATACACATTTCGTTCCGTCATGAATATAGATTTGATATCATTTCTAACGTAAATACAAGACCTCGTTATATGCAGGACCCATATTTGATTCTCTTCCTCTACAATAAAATCCAGCAAGATAAAAGTATGAAATTTGAAAAATGCTAAGTTAATTTCAAGATAACCAATGTTCTGAGAAGCAATGAACATATACTTGATTTAAATTGTTCTGTGGAGCAGCCTCATGAATTCAGTTTTATCTGTGAATCAAAAGGATGTTCTGGAGTATCTGATTGCAATTGCTATATGTTTACTCAAATTTTAGCCAGTGTGCTTCTCAATTCCTCGCGTTTTAAAATTATCTTAAAAATGGCTCCAAATTTTTGGATTATTTTTTTCGGAAACAGAAGAGTATGTTTAAATTAGAGGTGCTACAAAATGGCACCGACTTTCTCGTAGTAATGTTTCCTAATTTCCTTGGTGTGGACTGGTACTGTACAGTCTTGTCCCTCCTTCTTGCCTGCTGACATCTATTGCCACCAAAATAATATTTTTTTGAAATTTTCGGAACTTTTCGGTTTCCATATAGTAGAACCTAAATTATATTTTAAAAATATTAAAGAAGGCTATAACTTCGTCCTAAATAGCAATTTTCATAGAAAAATTTGAAACAGTTTTTCAGAAAATGACGATTAAACATTACTGTAAATGCGAAATTTGAACCTCTTTTTCACAGGAATCTATTGAGTTTTCGAATAACCTCATTTGAAATCATTTCAAGCACTTCGACTCACAAATGCAATAATGTATACAGATTGATGGAAATGTGCATATTAATGGCGTGAGAGATATTTCAAAAAAATATATTTGTGTAATTTTTGAAAAAAAAAAAAGAATATACGAAAATGAACTTTACGTCATATGAAAGAGTGAAATCAGCACTATCCATGGAAAAACTTTTGAAGAAAAAATTTGGAGCTATTTTTTAGAAAATGGCGTTTGAGCGTTTCTGAAAATGCTGATTTTAGAGCTCATTTTTACAGAACACTGTTGAGTTTTCGAGAAACTTTATTTGACATTATCTAATGCACATGTACTCATAAATCTAGTAAAGTGAAGAATTCGCTTCTAGTGTAAATATTTCCGACGTGAGGACAAGTAAAAACAATTCCTTTTTTATAATTTTTGGAAAAACAAAACAATAGAGCAATAAGACGTTTATATCATGATATATGGTTCGTTTGGCACTAACTCTACCAAAATTTAAAGATAAAATTTGGAGCCGTTTATGAAAAAATTATGTTTTTGTAATTTGTAAAATTACAAATATTGCACACACGATTGCCCGAAAACTACTAAAATTTCCAAAAAAGAAAATGTACATGACCTTATTGAAAGAACTATTAATGGACAACAAATTTCTTTTGAAGGAAAATTCTCAGTCTTCAATTTTGTAGTTGTAGGAAGACGCCGGAATGTATTCAAACTTTTGCAATTTCCGAAAATTCAGAGTTAATTGTGGAAATAGGACCTATGCCACCTTTATAAGTGTATTTTACTCTATTCTTACAAGATCGATCCGTTTTTGAGAAAATTTTGAAAACGTCCGGGGGCTTCATGTAGAATACACCCAAATTTTAAAGAATGTATTCCAAAATTTTAAAGCTTCAACTAGAGCCAGTTGGTCAGGGGTTTCTTCAATTTGGAAAAGATCGTATGTGTGGTTTAGGCGCTAGGTTTGTTCACATACGACTGACAGATGGACAGACGGACGGACGTTTTGAAAAAAAAAAGACTAATTTTTCGGTATCAGGAGACCCCAAAATGTGTATTTCTTTCGAAATCTCGAAATCGATTTTCCGCAGCATTACATAACTTTCTCTATGCTACGTATATTACTCCTTGGATATGTATGTATACGAGAAATAAAAATGGTGCAAGCCCCATTTCCGTTGAATTCTGAATTTTTGAAAATTACCGAAATTCAAACAAGTTTTTGAACATTATTGAAGATACAGATTTCTTTCCTTAATAATATCTGTTTTTGGAAATTATATCTTTAATTAAAGCCAGGTTCAATTTTCTGAAAATATGAGTATTTTTGTGGATTTTTTCGTGAAATATCAGGAAATAATGCAATGTTTTCACAAAAACGGCACCATTTTTTCTCAAATAGACCAAAGTGCGCCTATAGAAATGGAACTGTGAGCCCTGAGTATTTTTGAAAATTGTAGAAGTTTAATTATTTTCGGTGTCTTGCTACAGCAACAATCTTGGAAATAGAAAAGTTTTTCTTGATGCAATATTTTTTTTAAACAATCTTTTCTGGATCGCGCGTGATCCGTAGCTCATTGTTACGTTACAGCACAGCTCCAGCACTCGCCTAGTGTTGATGAGAAAAAGCAAGGAAAACTGTCGATCAGAGAAGCCGGCCGCTAGAATTCTCTTCGAGATAGCGATTGAATTCGACCTAGCTATTTAGCTTTGTCGAAAATCCTGCCGCCGTCGAGACTCAAACCCTAGGACCTAGCACATCAGTTGATACCCTGAGCCACCTATGCCGATTTGCTGGTTCAAATAATATTATGATATTGAGTAGTCGTTAGTAATAATTCGAGAAAAAGGTGTTTTATCGTCCCAAGCTTTTAGGGCAAAACAATTTGAATTGTATTGCTTTATTTCGATAGCGATGGACGCACCTTTCGAACTTTCTTGATTGCGAAAAACTAATTGAAAACAAAATGTCCGTCTGGTGTATATGAACAACACTAGCGCCAAAACTAGGATTGTTTCCAAACTGAATAAGCCCCTGTCGAACTGGCCTGTGTCGATGCTCTGCGATTTTGAAAAACATTCATTAATTTTTGGGGGTACTTTACATGAAGCCATTGGAACATTTTCAAAATTTTCTCAAAAATCGCTCCGTTTTGTCTTTAAATTTTCGGTAAAAATAGAGAAAAATACCTTTATAAAGATGGTATAGGTCCGATTTTATGATTAACTCTGAATTTTTGAAAATTTCAAAAGTTTGAATGTTTTACGACGACTTCCTACAACTACAAAATTAAAGAAAGATTTTTGAGCATTTGCTCAATGGATCAGAAAACTGGACGAAAAACCTGATTGAGATGGGGGTCATTGACTCTTAACTCTCAATTTTCGAACCTTTCTTTGTCGCAATAGTTCCTCTGATGATATCGATGTAAAGTCCATCACAGTTAATTCTGCATTTAGCACGCACTTGGTTCCTAAACTTTTGTCTGTCCTATACTTTTGTCGGTACATATACTTCGGAAGGAAATAACCGAGAATGACCGATTCGGGTGCTCCAGTAGATTCTCCCCAATATATGTTGTCTGAGGGAAAGATTGCCTCAAAATCGGCTGGACAGGACGTTCCATTAATATTGTGTTACGATCCAAAGATCCAAAACGATCCAAAGACATTGAAGATAAATAATGATTAAAAGTATTCACCAATGTATTTAAATGTATCTATGGTCAATGAAAGGAAAATATTCCATGAGATCAAGTGTTTCACTCAACAAAACAGTTTTAAACATGTATGGGTGCGATATGGTACTACTTATAACCGCAGATCTGAGGGGTCACTTACTTCTTGCATCCCGACTAAATCTGATCTTCTCTTATCGAATCTATGAAATCTAACACTTCTGTTGCTGGAACTTCTACAATTGTTCCGCCTGGATCAGATGATTACAAGAACAACGTTAACTATCGTTAATGACAATTCAATTATCCTGTTTGGCGTACCAAGGTCATATCCATTGATCACTTAAATTGATTTTACCATATCTGTTGGAAATACAGGACTTGTTTCCATTACACCAGTATGATACTTAAGCTGTCTCAGAGTCCCGCTTAGGTTATGAAGATAACAACTATCCGAGGATATCAGTTTCGTAGACGTGATCGTCATCTCATATAGGAGTGAGAGACTTAGCTTTTATATTAAAAATGTAATTTTTAATAGTTGTAAAGTATTTTCTTAACTCCCTATACGGAAGATTAAAACGCGATTGAAGTTTTTGCAATATTTTTAAAATTTGGACCCCATTGCGATAATAAATATCTACAGACCACCAAGCAATTGTGTGAAAATAATGAGAGGAATGGGATCCCTACCAACTATTTCTGATAATATAATATACCTTCGAAAACGTTATAACTGACGTAATTGTAATGACGTCTCGCCTGATGAGTCTGGGAGACTTTTATATTTGCTTACTTAAATCATCTAGTCCGGATTATATAAGTATTAATGATGTCCCTTTTTTTGAACAACTTATTAAGCTACCAACTCGATGCATGGATGGCTCAGAGACTCTCTTAGACCTAATATTTTATTCAAATGATGTTGAGTCATCCAGAGAGGATTAATTTATGTCTCATATTAGTGATCACACGTGGATACATTGTACAATACTGCACAACTACAATCGTAAGAAATGTAAATATATGTTTATCTTCGTAATCTTGACAATATTTTAAAGAATGAATTCATTTAAGCTGCTTCTAAAACTCCGTGGAATTCTGTAGTGGCAGCGGAGATCTTGTGGTATCGTGACTAAGTGAACAGGTCGTGAATGAGTGTGTAGAAAATCTCGAGAGATATCACCCGACCAAGCGAAGTGTAGGACTGGAGAGACCGGTGCATCTGGGAACTAACAACGGCGACATCACTACAAGATCCGGTTGCATCGCGCCGGTCGACCGGTTGCATCGCGCGTTAGCGCCGGGCTGTAGAGCCTGCTGCATTCATGTTTGTGTTCCACAGTAATGAAGCATTTTTGCGTAACATAGGACGTAATGCAAATTAATCAGCCCAGTTAGTTTTTCCTCAGATAATTTTGCGTAGAAACATTACTTTAAACACAAAGAAAGCACTTAATAATTTGATCAGGCATTAAACCATTTGAAACACATCTCCATTACCTTGTATTTTATGGGGAACTCAAGTGTTTGTATTAGTTCTTCATTGAGACAATTGTCGGTAACAGAATTTATACAAAACAAACACGGACTAGGCAATAATTTCTATGATCACACTACAGCACTTTGCAACAAAAACTATTATTTGAACATGTTTTACACTATTCCTTTTCATTATTATTTCTTACATTTTCAATTTCAATTTTCATTTGTTGTTATTGCTGCTAGTGGCGGAGATAACGAAATAAAATTACTTTATTTTGAGAATGTCACTACCCTGGTATATATTGTACTAATGTCAGATCTGTAATTTTAAAGGGAAAAGAGCTTTAGAGCGTGACATCGGATCCGTGCCAGGGAGCGATTGAGACGTCAGACGCTATTTGATTTCAAAACGGGCTTATATACATCGATATTGCCGAAATAACTCGAATATTGTCATTAAATGGAAAATGTATATATTCCTAACATATTTGAATTTTTTTTTTATTTAGGGGTTGCGCAACCGAAGTCGGAGCCGCGACTGCTTCCTCTACACATCATTCCATCATTTGACCCCACCAAGAATGTAGTAAACGCACTAGAGGAAATGACACGGTACTAGACTGACACTGTGTATGGCAGGCAATTCTATGCTTTCGCCGCTGTGTTCGTTCATCCATAACCAATTCTACTTTTCTTCCTGTCAGTCAGAGAGGCTCGTGGTGCACCATGGCTAGTGCATCCGCCTTTCTGCGGTGGGACGCGCATTCGTATTTGTGGTGGACAAAGTGGTTTCCTGCAGGTTTCCTCGTGGTTCACCCGCTTCCCCTGTCACTCATTCTACCATTGCTTCATTATCGTTCACTTTATCATTGTCGTAATCACTTACATTCGCAGTAATAATCGTTCAAGTGCCTCAATAGCTTTTAGTAGTTGAAGGGTCTTTAAATGTAAGTAAATAAATAAATGGATTATGGTCACTTAGAGGTGAAAATGCAGCAACACTGACGTCCCGCTGGAGCAATGTAACGGTGTTATCACCGGCTCTATTATAAGGGTAGTGTTGGCTACGCCGATCGTTGATCTACCATATGTGCCAACCGAATGTTTGAAGTAATTGTGAAGGGGACATTTATGTTAATATAGGAGTTGAGCTGTCGTGTGACGTTTTGGGCCATCTGGGCTGCCGGCGGGAACGGCTGTTGTCGGCACGCACGAGGCGGCGGCGGCGGCGGCGGAAGAGGAGGAGGAGGAGGAGGATCTATTTGTGACAATTCCGGCCGCGGCAATCGCAAGCCTCGCTACCTTCGCCTGTCTCGCCGTGACGCGCAGCGCCTGCGGTTACGGGGGCAGGCAGCGCGGCCTGTGCGCTCGCCTCCGCCTTGGGCGTCCCTCGGCGGGGCTCGGCGGGGCGTCATTGTCGCGCATCACGCGACGCATGCAGCTACCAAGCGACCGGTGCGAACGACAGCGACCGGACGCCACGTGGGGACTGGACACAGTTGCGAGCGGTTGGCGGCTGGCGGCGTGCAGCGGGCATGGCGGCGGCGGCGGGCGGACGGGCGAGCGGGCGGGCGGGCGGCGCGGGCGGGCGGCGGGCGGAGGCGGGCGCGCGGGCGGGCAGGGAAGGCGGCGGGCGGCGGGCGTTCAGTGGCGGGCGGCGGGCCGGCGGGCGGGCGGGCAGGGCGGGCGGGCGGGCGGGCGGGCGGGCGGGCGGGCGGGCGGGCGGGCGGGCGGGCGGGCGGGCGGGCGGGCGGGCGGGCGGGCGGGCGGGCGGGCGGGCGGGCGGGCGGGCGGGCGGGCGGGCGGGCGGGCGGGCGGGCGGGCGGGGCGGGCGGGGCGGGCGGGCAGCGGGCGGGGCGGGCGGGCGGGGCGGGCGGGGCGGGCGGGCGGGGCGGGCGGGGGCGGGCGGGCTGGCGGGCGGGGCGGGCGGGCGGGGCGGGCGGGCGGGCGGCGGGAGCGCGAGCCAGCTGTCGCGGCGCCATGTGCGCCCGCCTCGGCCCTCGGCTGGGCCTCTTCTGCGACCGATTTCTGATTGGGAGAACGCGCGACGAAGCGTCGCAGAACACGCCAACCCATCAAACGTAAGGAAACAGGCAGGGCGAGCGACATGAACGCCGAAGTAAGCATCCGGTTTTTTCCACACTCGACGTGTTATACTTTGATGTAATGTAACAATTATTTATCCTGCAATTCACACTCGAATATCATATGAAAGACAATAAACCATATTTCTTCTTCCCAAGATATTTTTTGAGGGTGAATACCGATTTTAAAATACGACCTTCCACCAGTGCCGGCTGGAATCAGATAGGACCTGTTGCACACCATCAGATTTTTTTAAAGGAGTTTTATGAGGCGTTTCATGAAACAACTCTATTTCACACTATTTTCAAATTATTATTAACAATTTTGGCCCGTCACCTGTGGGGAATGCTGTGTGGTAAAGAACATAGTAAGATATAGTGTAACTTTCTAAAACAATCAATTGATAGTTCTGAAGTAGAAACCTTCCTCTCGGGTCGGTACGGGCATACTCGAATCGAGGAAAACGCTAAAAGCATGAATAGGTATACCGCACAGACAGTGCGTTAAGTAGTCCTTAGCGTATCCCAATGCAGCCACCATTGCCTTCGATTATACACGAAACTGTAATTGCGTGGGTACGTTGTTCTTAGAATCATTTATTTTGAAAAGTTCTAATTTTTTGCTCGTAAACGCACAATCAACTGTTGATTCACTACTAATATTATGAAAACGAGTAATGCCGACTCAAAGAACGCACACTGAATGAACGACTTGGATGTATTATTAATGGGTTTGGTACAGACATTCAACACTTTTGGATAAATACAGACCATTCAAACCTTCGTACGCAACATCTAAATCTTAATGATCATATGACATTTGATAGGACATCAATTGCTTTGAAGTATTATAAAAACATTTGGAAACTGCTGAAACTCTTTTCCAATATCTGAGCCCCACAAAAGTAATCTTCTTCCCCAATAATCACCGTATTTGGCCACAGCATTACACTACTTTCTCAGTAGCTCTAAGCAGTATGCGAGAAAGTAATAATAAAGTTATCTCCAGGCCTGTGTCGGTCGTATTGGGAAAAGCTCCACGGAAGCAAACTGTCGACACCTGTGGGTCCAGACCAGTGGCGAGGCGTGGCATTCTTGAGTGGTCATCGCTAAATTTGCCCAGTGTCCGGGTCTATTTTTCTTAACCGACGGGGATAGAGTTAATGAGTGATGCAAGATCGTAGGGTGTTCCATTTTTAAACGCTCAAAATCTCACAAACTTTTCTGATAATTTTTCATTATTCAATAAGTCTCCTAGTCTCCGTAACACAAGATTGCTATGGAAATTGAAATTGCTTTAGAAATATTTGGTTTGACGGTAAAACTAAAACTGATTTAATACAATAAATCTGAAATGAAATAATTATTTTAAAATTCGTTTGGTATTAGGTTATCTTTCATTATGATTATTGCTTGTTCCGCAAGATCATTATTGCCTGTTCCAGGCAAAAAATTGAAAATGGGCCTGCTTTGACTGAGCAGTGGCTCTCATTTCAACTTTCCATACACGTTGGTGCCCACGAGTTCAGACACTGGGCACACACTGTGTAAGAAAAGTTGCCATATGACCGGAAGTTGCTTACCCGACGCCCATGTGCTAAGGCTGAAGTTACACTCTCATTAGTCATTGTTTTGCGGTAACACATCAGTAAAGGCCGGATTTTAAGGGGCAAACATTTCCTAACTTAGGTACTAAGATAGGTGCCGAAAAGATTAAAAATAAGTGCATATTCATATGCAAAAAATAAAAACTGGGGCGTGTTAGACACGAATATATTTCATGATTTTGTACCAAAACATGGCAAATCCACATGAAATGTTGAGGCGGAAAAGGTAAGTTAGATGAAAACTACATTTTTTAAAACATATTCACACAATCAATGATATCACTGTTCCCTATATCATAAAAAATAAATTATTTTGAATTATATTATACATCTCAATGTTAAGGAAATCAAAATTTAAACGCTTATCTGTCAGAAAGTTTTTTATACGCAAGAAAAGCTCTACGTATTCTCACACCAGTGGGCACAACCTCAACACATTTGGTACATTCCCTTCTTCTAACGGCAAATCATAACCTTTAAAATATCTTGAGTTTTGTCCACACATTGTTCCAATTTCTGAAGAGCAAATTTTTCTAAACTCTTCTCTGATTCTGCGAAAATTCTTCACTGTTTAGCGGCAGTTGCTCCCCCTCTAGGTGGTTGAGGGATTCGAAGGAGTTAAACATATGAGTTCTCTTTCCAAAACGGTATTGTACAAATTTTTTTTCAGCTTTTCCGATGCAACTGATCGATTTTCGTCAACGTTACTAACGAAATTCATTTTTTTTGTTTTCAGCATAAAAGACACAATGGTTTATCCATGTTCCTCAGCGAGTCATGACGGGATGAGGAGGTAAACAGAGATCGACAATGCTTTCTTTGTATTCAGGAACATTCACACGACACTGAGAAAGCACTTTTTCATCAACACTATGACTTTATTAGCAGCGTTTTATACGTTACGTGCTACTTCTGATACTTTATGCTACGCATAGGCTAAGCAAGAGACATATTTAAAATTAGTGTACATCACTTTCAAGTTCATATCTCAATATAATGTAGAGTGCTCGTTTAGAGTTTGGAAGGTAAAATAAATTTTATATCATCTCGAACAGTTGCAATTTGATTTGCTGTTTCGAGTAAAATGTAATTGTTGTATTGGTTGTTGTAAATTGGATTTGAAGTGAAAGTTTCCTAGAAATGTTCGGCTAATATATTGGGTTTGTCTTTATCAGTATATGCGATTTCTGCATCGCTTTTTACTTTCTCTTATACATACGTAAATATGGGAGTAATATCCGCAGTATAGAAAAAGTTATGTAATGCTGCAGACAAACGATATCGAGATTTCAACGGAAATACACGTTTTGGGGTCCCCTGATATCGAAAAAGTAGTTTTTTTCAAAACGTCCGTCTGTCCGTCTATCGTATGTGAACAAATCTAGCGCCTAAACCACAGGTACGATCTTCTCCAAAGTCAAGAAACCCCTGTCCATATGCCTCTAGTTGAAACTTTGAAATTTTGAAAAACCTTCTTTAAAATTTGGTGGTCCTTTACATGAAGCCCTAGGAACATTTTCAAGATTTTCTCAAAACATGCTCCAAATTTTTTCTTTAAATTTCTTGTAAAAATAGAGTAAAATACATTTATAAAAGTGGCATAGTTCCCATTTTCACGGTTAACTCTACATTTTCGAAAATTGCAAAAGTTTGAATTTTTCGGTGGACTTCCTACAACTATAAAATTGAAGACATATATTTGTGAGTGGAGGTGCTTGAAAGGACTTCAAATGAAATTTTTCGAAAATTCAATAGATTCCTGTGAAGAACTGCTTCAAATTTCGCATTTACAGTAAGGCTTAGTCCTATTTTCTTGAAAAAAGGTTCAATTCAATGAAAATTTCTATTTTGCACGAGATTTTACTCTTCTTTAATATTCTCGAAGTAATATATCGGTTCTACTATTAAGTTACCGAAAAGTTAAGAAAATGGTTCTTTGTTGGCGATAGATGGCAGCTGGCCAGAGAATGGAGGAAGACCTTAAAGCCAATCCACGCCAAGGAAATTAGAAAAAAATTGCTACGAGAAAGTGCCATTCTGTAGCTACTCTAGTTAAAATTGAGATTTCTATTTTCTCTTTGATGATTCGTTTGATCGTAGAACAGATTGGTCTGCTGTTGGGGTGTATTTGTTTTATTATGTTCTGATATTCAGAATAACGACATTGTTCTAATCTGGATTTTATTAGAAATTTTATTTAATTTTATCTTAAGGTCTGGTCCTCTGGTAGATTGCCCAAATCACCTAAGGTTGTGTATGGTTTTGATTAGGTATACTATTTTCAATGATATTGGTTTTCATGTTTTAATGATTTTCTCCCCCATACGTCACATACAGTTTTTGACTAAATAAATCGCGTGACATTGTGTTTTTGACGGTTTAATTGTTTTATTTTATTTATTTTACGTTAAAAAACAGTTGAAACTGCGTATGACGTACTATGGGGAGAAGTGAATTCTGTACACATACTCAAAATTCTGTGATCCCTACACTGAGTCATATACTACATAAATTTTGAAAATTAAAAAGAAATCTGTATTGATTGAATTATATGCAGTACTTGTTATTAATTCATCGTTGTTTTTAAATGTACTAGGAGATATTATATTGATGTCAATTAGTTCCTTAAATTTATTCTAATTAATTGGGCCACAAGGTTTAATTACATTGTAATAATTGAGCCAATGGCGAATTGGAGCTGTTTATTTTGACAATTAGTGGGGAGTGATCCGAGTCTAGTTCGGGCAACACTGTTTGAATTAAGGGCAAATTGAATCTTTTTGTCAATACTATATCTATTATACCCGAAATAGCATTGCTTTTATATGAATAGTGTGTTGGATATTGGGGGGACAAAATATGAATATCCTTGGATACTGAGTAGGTGAATAATTTCGTACCGTGGTTGCAAGTGGTATTGTATCCCCAAATTTGATTTTTACTGTTTAAGTCGACAGTTAATAGTAAACTATTGGTATCGTTTTTAAAGATATCATTGTAAGCTTTTACTGGATTTTTTTATTTGGTGGTTTATATGCTGCAATTGGTTCGTAATTATTGTTACCTATATTTATTGTTATTGTTTCGAGTTCTGGGTAGTTTGGGCTGTGAATCGCTTGAAGCTTTATGTTGATCGAAGCTAGTACACCTCCTGAAGCAACTTCTGGTTCTTCGTTTCTATATATTTTGCATCCTGGCATTTTTAATTTTTCGTTCAGCACTAAGTGTGATTCTGTAACACACGCAATATGAATTTTATGGTGATGCATGAACTGTTAAATATTATTTGCTGCCTTTTGATACCGTTAGCCTTCCAGATTAATATTTTCAATTTATTGGATTTTTATTTCTCATTTTGAAGGATTGGGATTAACGACTGTACTATGTTTGAATTTGGGGTATTATGTGTGATTCTGGTTTATATTGTATTTACGAGTTGGACTCTCAATTTGAGGTTGTGGGTTGTAGGTAACCGTGCTGTTTGCCAGCTATTGGCTTGCGTTGTGGGAACGGGAAAGTGTTCATTATTTAAATTAATTTTTCACATCTTCTAGTTGCCTGGAGCGGTTTACTGAGATTTTTCTCTGAAAGGGAGGCTGCCCGTGACCTATGAACTTCTTGGTACACACGGCAGCCTCGATAATTTACAGTGTGCGCCTCGCCGCAATTAGCAGAAATGGGTTTGGAATATTTTTGTACGGTACATTTAGAATAGTGATGTCCATCACAACGAACACACCTGGAGGTTACGTGACAATTAGCCTGAAAATGTTAGAATGACTGACAATTTTTACATTGCACAGGTGAATTACGTTTAATCCTACATTGAACTTGAATGATACAGTTTAAGAAATTTGTTTACATTGTAGATAGATTTTGCTTCTTCAGTATCTGATAAATCCATAGCACATATTTGTAGTGGCTGTCTTTGTTTATTATATAATCTACATACTTTAATTACTTCGTAATTGAGCCGTATGAATTCTTCATATTTTTCACTCTTTAAAAATTGGTTTCCTTTAACATAACTGTAAAGATTTTTGTTCAAGAGTCCCTGTATGTATAAAATGACACTGATTTTATTTTCACAAAATTTCTTATAGTTTCTAAAGTCCTCTATATCGATAAAGAAAACCTTGATTCCATTCTAATGTGTTCTAGTGGAAAAGTCGTTTTTGGCTTCTGACTAGATACCATCTAATATTATTTTATAGTTTTTACCTAACACATATATGGGTGGGATTTTCACTACTGGGATAACATTGTTTGGTTGTTTTGGGGGTTCATCTTCCGTGACTATTTCATATCTATTTGAAACTGGCACGCTATACATCCGAGAAACGTAGGTTCTTTCTGTAGAGTTCTTTTGCTTTGAGAGAGCTTCTTTTCAGCATTTTGCCCGAGAATGACCGGAAAATGTCCGGTATGTTTGGCCGTGGTGGTGGCGGTGGCGGCCGCGGGAACAATAAATGTTACAAGTGCAATGAATACGGCCACTTCGCCCGCGATTGTAGGCAAGAGCAGGATCGGTGCTACCGTTGCAACGATCTAGGGCACATCTCCAGGGATTGCAGGAAGAGCTCCGATGGACCTTCCTGCTACAACTGCAACAAGACTGGCCACATTGCTCGGGAATGCCGAGTGTCGTTTGGCGACTTCGGCCGCAACGCGCCGTGTTACAACTGCAAGAAGACGGGCCATATTGCCCGTAACTGCCCGGACGGAGGAGCCAACAAGAGTTGCTACACTTGCAGCAAGACTGGTCACATAAGCCGTGACTGTGACCAAAATTCCCGTAACTAAGCTATGTTAGACTGGGAAAAGTGCTATTTTTTCTAGATGGGATCACTTGTGTAAAATCTGAGTTTTTGAAGTATCTGTTAATTGTAACCCAGACATAACCACTTACTAATTGCATCAGCATGGATGTTGTTATTCAGGAAAGCAACGCTCTGTAATATTTGGTTCACTACTTACGTTTTGTTGAGGGGGTTGGTTACTTAGCTGCGATAGTAAAGAATGATGAATCTGCAGATCATGTTGAAAATTTTCATATTGTTGTAGCTGTGGAATAATTATGCGTAGCTGATAAAGGTATTGTAGAAACTATTTTTATTGGTCTAGGATCATTTTCCATTGTTGCTCTACCTGAAGTTGGCAGTTTTGTTGTTTTTGAAGATCTAATTGTTGCTGAGCTGATGGAGTGCACTCGGCAATTTCAATATTGGAATTTATATCGCCGTTTTTATTTTTTACGCGTCTAGGGCATTTTAAATTTATCATAGTATTTTGTGATTAAATTCTAGTTGTTGATGAGGTGACGTTTCGGCTACACCTTAGTCATCTTCAGACCTAGTTTTGCAATTGTGGATTTTAACAAATTATAGTTGTATATTGTTTAATACATTTTAATATAAATATGTTGACAGAAGGTTACCTTTTATAAAATAGTTGGAATAACTAAAACTATACTAAAATATCTACATTATATAATTATTAATTAATTATTAATTTGATTAATTAATTAATCCAACTCTTTTTAAACCTCTCTGTTAATAGCTTTTGAATATTGTATACAATGTAGCCAATCTTAATTTCGGCCATATCGTGGCGCAGAGGAAAGTCGCTCCTCTTTCACCAAGAAGATCCGGGTTCGATTCCCGTCGAATCTCATTTAAAATTTGTTCCAACAAAACGAGTTCGGCCGCTTCACAAGGGCTAGTCCAACCCTTGTGAAGTGTCCTAAACCCTGCTCTATTTTTATTCCTTCCCAATTCTGGCCGCTGGGTACTGACGCAGGAGGCGCGTACGCGGAGATGCTACCTGGCGGTCCTCTTGACAACCGACTGCGACGAGACGTGACGGACAGAAATATATAAATATCTACAGTAACGGAGGATTACTCTAGATTATATGTAGAAGGTAACGGAGGATTACTCCAATAGCTCTCAACATCCAAGAGGGGTTAGGAGACGCGTTGCGTCGTGACGCAACAAATGTTAAAAAAGTATAGTTTTAATTATTCAATCTCTATTTGAAGTACGCACGTTCACTCTGTTAATAGCTTTTTAATAATGTACCCACCAGTAAAACTAATTTTTCTATTGCTTTCCTTACTGGAAACTAATTTTGCTGTAAGACACGTCTTACTGTCGTTGCATGTTGAAAAACATAATCAGCTCGCTCGTGGCTCATAGCAAAGTTGCTAGTCTTTCACCTTTCCGGGGTCGATTCTCATCGATTCCCGTCGAATCTCATGTGAAATTTGTTCTAATAAAACGAGTTTGGCTGCTTCACAAGAGCTAGTCCAAACCCTGTGAAGTGTCCTAAACCCTACCCCTATCCTCATTTCTTCCCGATTCTGGCCGGTGGGTAGTGAAGCAGGAGGCACGTACGCGGAGATGCTACCTGGCGGTCCTCTTGCAAACCGACAGACGAGACCAGACATACGTAAAATACGCTACGTTAATGGAGGATCACTCCGCGCTCAACGCTCGACAAGAGGCGGAGAGACGCGTGGCGTCGATAAATAATGTGATAAGATTAAGGACGCAACAAATTAAAAAATTTATGAACCACCACATTGTATCCCGAAAACACTCATAGACTACATTACTATTGTCTAGCTCCATGTTTACAAGTGTGTCAGATAGTGTCATTAATATAAGACATGCCACAGAGGAGATGTGCCCTACTAGAGTCAATGTCTCATTCACTGTAAAATTTGATAGTTTTATTGCGTCCTGTGTCAAATAATTTGCGTTTAATACTTCTAGTTAAGAATCTGACCAACATATTTTAACATATGGTAACTCAGAAGTCAGTGCCGACAACCTCTTACAATACAAAATATTCTCAAAAACATTCGTGTATATATACATATATATATATATATATATATATATATATTCTTCAGAAGTAAGGCGAGAAAGTGAAAAATAACGTACTTTATTGAACCCCGTGAAAATTGCCTCCGTGATCCGCCCCTACTTTCCCAGCTGCTGAGACGCTCACATCGACATTCACGTCCCACTAGCACAAACTGGTTGCGCACTGAACTGCGATAACTTTTCTACCTGTTTCGGTATCGTCGGAGCCACGAGAGGCCGTGCCTTCATGTCATCGAGACGTGTAATACGGTCCAAGTGGAAACAGCGGCACGGCTGCGTTGTCGTCCTCTGTCCACGCCCCTGACTCGCCTGTCGCCCCGACACCCCGACGCCCCAACGCCCTCCGTCCACCCACGCCCCGCCACTCCCCTCCGCCACGTCCCACCGCCATGCTTCACTCTGTCCTGTCTCACCCTGCCCCCTCCCGCCGCCCCGCCTCGATTCTCCGGAGCGGCTTCCAACGCCTCGATACCCCTAACCAGTTCGGTTCTCTGCCTGTGGACAAAGAAAGATCCACAGCAACACCAACGTCAATATTTCCGCTCAATATTTCAATCATAGCCTTATTATTATTATTATTATTATTATTATTATTATTATTATTATTATTATTGTTGTTGTTGTTGTTATTATTATTAAACTTCACAACTAAAGATGTTATAAGTCGTTGAATATAAAATCTACTCCAGTTTGCAAACAACTTCCTAAGGAGCAATTCTAGTGACCGTCGGTTCCTCTACAATACCTAGTGCAAAATATGGGATGATCCCGATAAAGCAAAATCTTTCATTTCCCAGTCTTTTGAATGACCCAGAAAAGCCAAGTTTTTACTTAAATTTTGCCGAAAATCCCAGAGCTCTGATATCTCTTGATACGACCTGTGTTTTTGCGGCCCACATTCGGCTGATCTCGATTTCCAAACTCTTAATTGAAGACTTTTCTCTGTTCACTGGATTACGATGTTTTGAACGACACAAGAATATAACAATATCCGATTTGCTTGCAGATATCGCGCGATCAGTTTGAATTTCATGGACGAGCAATATTGTACACGTCCTACAGACGTCACCGGTTTTGGTGAGGTTCGTAGTAACGTCGAGCATGTGTTCGGAACTTTGACAACGCCATAGATCCATCAGTGCAGGGGTCCACTAACACCATAGTGTCTTTTCAAGTATTCGTTTTTTTCTAGAACTTGACAAGCGAAGACGATATGGTCAATTGTTTCTACATGTTCCTGACAAAAGCAAAATTTTCATCTTGGGAAATTTTGAAAACCGCTTCATAATGTTGCATTCTCAACACCTGATCTTGTGGAGCTATTACAACTGCTTACGATTCTGGCTTCATTCTTGTCCATTGTTGTTAAATATTGTCCATGAAATTGTTTGTCTCTCCAAGTTTTCTTTAACATCTTTTGTGTCTCGTGTTAAGTAGTGTCAGAAGTTCAGTTCCTGTGTTATTCTGCGTGTCTTGCATGGTTTTCTTCGCATTGCTTCTTGCTACGCTTACAATGCATTGTCATGCGCGGTCAGATTTCAACACCCGCCTTATTAGTGGGTCGTCTTGATGACAGACTACATACTTTCCCATCCCGACTATTGCAGTGTGCCAGGAGGCTTCAATCTTTCTGATGCCCCTTCCTCCTCCGTTTTACCTGGCTCAAGATCTTGAACGCTTAACAACATTAACGTTCTCTGACGTGACATTTCCTCTCTTTAAATTGACTTTTGCACTTTATTTATTTTAATTTACTTTACCAAATTTCGTGCAAATGACAAAATTGCCAAAATCATTCACGTCCGACACCATTTAGGAGAGAATCGCTTCAATCTTAATAAACACTTTACGATAATCCATGTAAAACAAATGTGATGTTGGTGGCATATCACCGTGTGCGGCCACTGCCTAGATATAATGGAATCGAGCTAATGGAATGAAGCTAATGGAATCTATTGGAATCAAGATAATGTAAAACAGCAGAGAAGATAGCGAATCTCCTTGAAAAATTCACCAGTTAATCTGAATACTTCTTGTTAGTGCTACTTCCTGCCGTTGTGCTCAACGACTTCCTACGAACCTTGCAAAACTCTTTAAGTCTAGGATGAAGCCGATAGATTTTCAAAATCCAATCGTGTGGTGTACCGTCAAAATCCTTCTGGTAGTCAATCTAAGCCATATTTAAATTACGTCTTCGTTTCCTTACATCATTCATTATGACTTGTATAGTATAAAGAAATCCTTACAGCCATAGCTTTACATCCTTTATGTCGAACTGGCATCAGACGTTTTTTCTCTAGGTGACTGTACATTTTCTTAGCAGCCTCGCTTTGACGAGCAGACACGCGATGTCACGTGTGAGCTATTCAGGGGTTTTCTAAAATTTCATTAATACCCTTTGTTAGATGAGAATGTAATACTGTTAATTTGCTAATCTAATAATTCTGGATCTTATAGATCCTGTTGGGATTCCAGTTTCCCGTGTTAGAAATTGCTTGGAAGAGGTCTTCTTCGTAGAATTCGTGAACATGTTTTACTAATTCTAGAAGCTTGTCGGCAGCATCTATTTGAGATAAAATCCACGATGCATCTTTTTTGTAGAATCTGTTTTCTTTCCAGATTCCTGCCCAAAATATTTCGACGTCATCTGTGGCAGTATGGCAGTACTATCTTTCGGTTTTTGAGTGAGATTGTGACAGAATATCTTCGCGTCTGTTTCAAACAACCGGTTCTGTACACGGCAATCCATTCCTCCGGCGTCGTTATCCGAATTCGTTTACTAGTCTCGGTGAAGTCACGGAGGCTAAGCAAATTCAAGACTCCTGGGTTCCTGGTTGGGTGATCGGCTATGAACACCGGGATCTAACGGCATTGGTCTAGCCCTGGCCGAAGGCACTGACTGACTGCGACGTGACAAGACTTTACTAAGATATAGTAAGTATCAACGACGACTCAAAAAATGTAAAAAAAAAATTAAACAATACTCTACGTTTGTAACTATCAATGCTTTGTGCTCATGCTTGGATTTCCGATTTTAGCTTCTGAGCCTTGTTGTGACATTTTTAATCCAATATTTTTGTTCAACTTGTGTGTTTTACGTTGAACTTTAGTGGAAAGCGTTTTATTATTATTTATATTATTATTATTATTAATATTATTATTATTTATATTCTTCTTTCTAGGGTTTTTATCCAGCCGACAGCCGGTTACCCTTTGCGTCCCGATGGGACGCATATTCGACCATACACTAGACACCAACACACTTGCGGGCTCCTCTGATCTGGGGTCAGCAGAGCGCGAGGCCCTCCGCGACAACACATACATACAAAGACAAGGGACAAACAACCACGCCCAAGGCGGGACTCGAACCCGTGACCCCTCGGACCGTAGCGCTGAGTCGGTACTCGCTCTTAGCGACCTCGGCCATCCAGGTCGGCATTATTTATATTATTATTATTTATATTATTACTATTTATATTATTATTTATATTATTACTATTTATATTATTATTTATATTATTATTAATATTACTATCTTGTAGACCCTTCTGACTTGTTAATATATTCAGGTTTTATCCAAGAAATCCGAGAGGTGTATATGAGGTTTCTTAGTAGCTGTTTTTTATGTTAAACTCACATCAAGACCTGGATGTTTTGTCAGGTCTGTCTGGGTAGAGCCTCTAAAATCCCAGTTGCTAGTGGAACCTTCCTTTTCCTTCCGATACTAATTTTATATATGAATATCGCAATATTTCTTGTTTTTAGAATCCCTCGGAATTTGCTGTGATGGTCCAATCCATTATACATAATTACTATTTCCCTTCAACGACGGTGAGTCCGAGAATTTTACGATCAAGCCAATGGTCTGTTTGGAACATAAAATCCCAGGGTATTTTCGAGCGAGACATACTCTCTGGACACACACCAGTACCGAAAGGTAGGAAGTATTAATAATTATTTTTAACCCAACAAGCACTATCTTGATCGTGTAGGCATGGGTTAAGGGATGGACTTATTCTTCCTGTCGTTTATAGATTCTGTACTTGCTGCCCTTCCTATTTGGACTTGATTGGACATTGTCCTTAGAACCTTCTTCCAACATCTAGCACCACACTTTCTGTGGCTTTCATATTACATATCAACGCCCTTCTGGTTTCCTGGCAATATCAATGAGGGGAGGGGGTCAACGGCGGATTCTAGAATAGATTTCAAAATAATTCAGGAAAATTTTATATATTTAGACACAGATGTTCCGTGTCTTTAGCAATATATTACAACCATTTTCTGCAAGTTTGTGTCAAAACATTTTCAGTATTTCAGAAGAAGATCATACATGTCTGCAATCATACAAAACTGCAAATATTCCACAGATGCCCCGAGTATATTGCCCGTGGAGTGCTCGAGATATTATGTAGATCCCGGTTTTTGTTGTTTCCTCTATCCATTGATGAAGCAGGTGCTTGACAGCCTAAGCAAGTACCCGGAGCGGTAGCTCAGTGCATCAACTGATGTGACTGCAGCGCCTCTGACTGGGAGGTTCTAGGTTTGAGTCCCGATGACGGCAGGATTTTCGACACTAGCTTTTCAGCTAGCTCGAATTCAGTCGCTGTCTGGAGGAGAATTCTAGCAGCCGGCTGCTCTGATCGGTAGTTTTCCGTGGTTTCTCCATCAACACCAAGTAAATGCCGGAGCAGTAACCCAACAAACGGGCCACCAAGCAGTGCGATCTTTCCTTTCTCTTCCTCGTTCTACTCTCTCCCCTTACACACACACACATGAACTATACTATCACATTCTCCGGGAGACCGGTCGGGAGCTTAGAGCTTGTCCTGGCCAGGGCGGTGCCCCGCTGGTGGGAGAGTCCTAATTAGGAAGGAAACCCCACTAGCCGACGGTAGGTCGGCGCCGGATCTCGCCACCCAGCGGGGAAAAATCACCGCCATCTACCGAGAGAGAAAAACATGCATTACACTTACGGGACTAATGACCTCAGCTGTTGACCGCCCGGAATCACCAACCTAAGCAGGCTCTACGTACATGAACGGGACACTTGTGCTTTGAATTTGAGATGCATTCTGCGGAAGTTTGATTCACAGTTTGAACCATCTCTTTTATCAGGTAAGCTATTGATCTGCTAATCGGCGAGAGAGACAGAATATCGATAAGATTTTACAAAGGGAGAGCGCGATGAGCTGTAATAAATAGGGAGTCGATTTCTATGATTTTCCATATTTTTCGCTGTTGCTTCGGGGCATAGCTAAGCGAAATTTCTCGACATTCGGTTAGAATTGGATGCTTTGTAGATTAATTTGTTGGTGCATATTTGTGCACATTTTATCGATATTTCCTGTTGGAGCATATTCGTGAAATTATAGGCCCATATTTTGCATATTTCGTTGAACTAAAGACTTATCGCCGCAACGTTTCATTTTTTCATAGAATATATTTATTCGTAAGCGTTCATTGATTCGAATGTCACAGTCATTGATTAGAATGTCACAGGATGTTTTGTTTTTCTTTTCTATAACGATAAAATACTTGTGCCAATGTAAGATATTTCAAGATATAACATTTTTTAAACCAGACAGCAAAAAATGCAACATGACATTCAATGAATGCAATTCACTAAAGTGAATATTTATTTCAATTATCTCTGCCGCGAAATAAGATAAACTAAATATACTTGCACGAAAACAAAATTATTTACGAACTACTTGCCGAAGGAATAATTGCACGCAGTTTATAAGGGGTTTGACACAAATAAAAAATATAATTTATTTTTCTCTAAGCTTTCATTTTACTTTAACGCGTGCTTTCCTCTTAAAAAGCGAAATTAAACTTTTCACGGAAAAGTAATACCTGGGTCAGACATGGAATTACAACATCATGTAAAAACAAATGTATGCTTTACTTTATTTCTAAACATCATGATTTATCACCCGGTTTCCATTTCTACATCCCAGAATACAAAAGAATTTTAAGGACAGTAATAGTTCAGGCAAAAATAATGAAAAAATATCTGGATATTTTGAACGCTAGTAACAAAACTAAAGCAATATGGAATATCGTAAAAATACAACCACATCATCTCGATACCTTGTCGAGAATGTTGTTTTAAAGGATAATCAAAGAGAAGCAAATAATCCGGAAAAAGTTGCAGATCTCTTCAACCAACACTTTTCTAGAATTGCGGCTCATATTACGAAGGGATTAAAACGACAAAATTCAACATCATTTGCTTCGGGTCTCATTTTTGGGGCGCAGGTCTCATTTTTGTTAAACTAGCTGAATTTTCGAAAATTGCAAATTGGCAATAATTAAAGAGGCAATTAGGTATTTCAATGTGCTTGGATCTAAATCCTTTGACTAGGTGAATGGTTCTTAGTACTTAAAAGTTGAGAAAATATGAACTACATGATAATAAGGCGAAGGAGAAGTGTAAGGCAAAGAAGTACTCCAGAGGAGAGCCTCAACGGACCTTCGAAAAAGAAGAAAACAGGATTGATGATGGCGGAAGAGGCATCTCGAACAGAACCGCGGTGTCTAATCCGTAGTGGACGACTGACTCCATGTCAGCGACGGCCGCATTCATAGCGGGAAGTAAGTAGAGAGGGAAGCCTCATCAACATTTGGACTTCCTGTTATCGATGCATGGAGGATACAAGAGAGAAACTGGGTTGGCACACCCAGAGCGAAGGAGGCTGCCTTCGGAAGTCGGTGAAAATCCTGTTGGGTTTAGTAATGCCCAATGACGATCGGAGGGACGCTTGCTAGGCCCTGCGGGGGGATGACCCAAGGTCACTGTGGGTCACAGAAACGAATTACAAGAAATAAGCCATAAGTTAAGTGTGATCTGTGGTCTCGAATTTGCTTCCTGCGAACCTTCACTTAACACTAATGAGCGAAATAGATAGAACAAGAAATGTAATGAATCTCAACGTGCGTTGTTCTACCAATGTCCCATACTACTCAGAAGCTGAGCTAACGTCTCCGTGTCGACGTCTGGCCATCTCAAGGATGTCACCAAGTCCCAGGGATCCAGAGCCGGCAGTAGGTCAAAGGGCACAAGGTATTAATGAAATTTTAGACCACCCAACGGAACTCCCAGAAAACCTCACACGAGAAATCGCGTGTCGGCTAGCCAAAGCGAGAGAGTGGACAATTACAGGTCAATCACTTATTTGGATGTAATGTACAAAGTTATAACTGCAGCCATAGTTAAGAAAATGTACAGACACCTCGAGAAGAACCGTCTGTTGCGAGTTCGACATAAAGGATATCGTAAAGATTTCTATGGCTGTAAGGATTTCTTTATACTATACATATCATATTGAAGGATGTAGGAAAACGAAAACGTAATTTAAATATGGCTTGGATTGACTACCATCCTGCCGCAAGTAGCAGGAAGTAGCATTTTGAATAGATTAAGGTAATTTGCTGTATGTGTTTTTGTTACCGTTGGGTAATATGGTGAGTTGAGATTTTTTAATAGTGGAGATAATTAATTCGTTCCAATAGTTTATTGATTGATCTACATCAATTGTAGTTTTCAGAATTTTTATTTTAGGAATTTGCATTTTTGATTAGTGTTTGATACTTTATCCAGTATATTTTAAGTATTTATTTTAGGGGCAGAGACGTGTTGAGGGGTTCATTGTTGGGTAGTCAACAATACCGGAATGTAATCTGAGTCTAGTTCAAAAATTGTGGAAATGTGAAATTTTATTTTTGTATTTGTTATGGCTAAATCAAGGATATCAGGTTTGCGCAGACGGTCAAATGGATAATATGTTGGTTCGGGAGGAGATATAACTTTTAAATTACATTGATTAATTAACTGGTCACTAGCTTAGCCACTAGGCTAAGATTTTACCGTCATGATTATTGGTTTGGCAGCCCCAGCTTGTATGTTTGGCGTTGAGGTCACCTAGCAATAAGACATTTTCCGTGTGCTGGAAGAAATTTTTAAAATCTCTGCATACAACAATGGATTCAAAAGTGCGATTTCTGACTTTGTTAAGTGTTATCTCCAGGTTTTCTAAGAACAAAATATAATCTGCAGTTCTCTTTGTTGGAGGTCTGTAGATGCAAAGTATTATCACTTTTAGTGAAGTAAGATGTACAACAGAAATTTCGAAAATATTTTCAATGGAATACACATTTAATTCCGCCAAGGAGATAGAATCAATATTATTTCTAACAAGATACAGACCCCTCACATTGAATTCCGCCATACGTTGGACCTTTATGGGATTCTCTCTCTCTCTCTCTCTCTCTCTGCAATATAAGCCTGCGAGGTAAAAGTTTGGAATTTGGAAAATGCTAAGTTCAGGTAGTTTGGCGGTGCCTGTAGCCGAGTACAGTTTTGGATTCGTGGACTGGACTAAGCAAGAAATTCGAATCAAGGATCTAAAAAGCATAAAACTGCTTACAATACATCATAACGCCCACTCTCGAGCTAACGCCCACTCTAGACTTTGTGTCAAATAAGGAACGAAGAAGAGGCCTGAGGCAAATTGAATCTTCCTGGCACAATGCAATTGAATGGGAAAGTATGTAGTCAGCCATCAAGATGACCCGCTAATGAATCATGTCTTTGAATAAGACAGAAGAATGGCAAACAGAAGCATTGTAAGTGTAGCAAGAAGCCTTGCAAAGAAGACCAATCAAGACATGTAGAAAAATAGCGACGTCTGATGCTACTTACCATGAAATGTGAGACAAAAAATGTTAATGAAATCGTGGAGAGACACTCCACTCCATGTACAATACCTAAAAGAAGTGACAAGGCGCAGATCAATAAATATTAATCATTCATTTGGCTTAAAAGGAGATGAATGAAACCAGGCCTGTAGATGAAAAGTAATATCACTTTTAGCGAAGTAAAATGTACTACAGAAATTTCGAAAACATTTTCAACGGAATACACATTTAATTCCGTCAAAGAGATAGAAACAACATTATTGCTAACGTAAATACATGAACCCCCATACGTAGGACCTTTATGCGATTCTCCCTTTCTGCAATAAAAGCCTGCGAGGTAAAAGTTTGGAATTTAGACAATGCTAAGTTCATTAGAAGATAACCGATGTTCTATAAAGCAAAGAATATCCGTTAGATATAAATCGCTCTGTAGAGCTGCCTCGATAAACGCAGTTTTATTTGAAAGGGAGTGAATATTACGGTACAGTATGTTTATCTTTTGCCAGTACCTACAAGAATGTTTTTCTGCTGCATCTGACTGTAGTTGCTATATATTTACTCCATTTTACCTCAAGTGCGTGGTCGAAGGTTGTAATTGTCCAATAGTGACAGATGCTGAGGAAATTGGTGTATCAGATGTAGATGTGTTGGTAGTGGAATTAGGAAAAACGGGAGTAGGTTCAGAGGAGGATGTGAGACGGTTCGAAATAACGGTGTGTGTGGGGGGGGTGGAGAACGTAAGAAAGGTGAAAGGGATGTATTTTTGTCAGGAGACTGCGTAGGACTGGAGTTGATGTATTGTGCAAGCTTGTTACCGGCTGCATGTTTGCCAGCAAGGTTCATGTGAAGATCATGACGGGTGAAGTGTTTTGCTGAGAGGAAATTAATTTCAAGAAGTGTTGCATTTGTTTCTCTCAGTTGCAGTTTTAATTGTTGGTTTGCGTGCTTAATCTCGCTGCATAGTGTTGGTACCGGGAGCGGTATCTCAGTGCATCAACTGATGTCACTGCAGCGCCTCTCACCTGGAGGTCCTAGGTCAGCGGAACAGAACAGCTTTTGCTGATCGCCTAATGAGTATAGTTGTCCGCGAGAAATAATATGATGGTATGGTGGAATGCCTGTAGATATTACATTTAGATGTAGTAATAGAATAATTTAAAAAATCCGCTTTTGCCACAAAACCAACCCGATTTTGGAAATGTGGTCTCCATATTTTGGAAATATGGACGTATTTTTGTATTAAATATGAGTATCTTTTCGTATTAAATTCGAAAAACGCAAACTTGAATTTTAATTATCTGCATTCTGACAGACTGGATAAGGATGAAACACAAATTATGTTTGCACAATATTTGCTCCAGCTACGAGGGGCAAAATCAATGAATCTATTAATTGCAACTTCAGCCTTTTGCAGATCAAATGTCTAAAGAGAATAATAATCTCAAGATTGGCCTGACGATATTTCGCATTGATATGTGTACAAAGTTCCATTCCAAATTTTCTTGAATAATGAATCGATGTATCATCAATTTCAATTTCCTCAAAGGCATCGTCATATTCAAACGAGCGCGAAGATACATACGAGCATACAGTGAACTACAAAGACTGAAATGTTGTTTACATTCAGAGTTAGAGCATTATCCGAGGACCATTCCGAAATATTTTCAAGATCATTATTTATCACAGAGACAGTATACTGAATAAGAGTTTTGATGTCACTGCAGCGCCTCTGACCGGGAGGTCCTAGGTTCGAGTCCTGACGG
This sequence comes from Teleogryllus oceanicus, assembly GCA_964035755.1. Lineage (NCBI taxonomy): Eukaryota > Metazoa > Arthropoda > Insecta > Orthoptera > Gryllidae > Teleogryllus > Teleogryllus oceanicus. The sequence continues at coordinate 160,714,431 of CAXIVR010000001.1, forward strand.
CGGCAGGATTTTCGACACTAGTTTTCCAGCTAGGTCGAATTCAGTCGCTGTCTGGAGGAGAATTCTACCGGCCGGCTGCTCTGATCGGTAGTTTTTCGTGGTTTTTACGATCAACACCAGGCGAATGCCGGAGCAATACCTAACAAACGGGCCACGGACCGCGCGCGATCTGTCCTTCCCATTCCTTGTCCTATTCTCTCCCCTTACACACACACACACGCTTACAATAACATGCACTACACTATCACATATCCCAGAAGACCAGTCGGGAGCTTAGAGCTTGTCCCGGCTGGGGTGATGCCTCGCTGGTGGGGGAGTCCTGGTTAGGGGGAAACCCCACTAGCCGACGGTAGGTCGGTGCCGGATCTCGCCATCCAGCGAGTTAAGATCTCCGCCATCTCCCGAGAAGAAAAACATGCACTACACTAACGGGACTAATGACCGGAGCAGTTGACGCGCCCGGAAACACGAAAAAATCAATCAATCAATCATAATATTGGTCTGTTGTACCAGAAGGACAGAGTTGAGTTTACAATGCAAGTATTTTGAAAGAAAATTATGTAGATGGATATAAATTCTTTACCGAAATTTGTGGGGAGAGTGAAATACTGAGCAATGTAAATTATCTTTGAAACTGAAAAATGAAAAAATTAAGGACGATTATCGGAAGCTTGTTGAATTATGTACAGTTTTTATTAGAAAGAACTCGGACTCAACATCAAAATTACGGCTCCAAGGGCATTGTACCATGCTTGGTGAATGGCAAAAGCAATTTATTGCTTTTTGAATGTTTTTGTTTAAAAAGCAATTGGATTTAAAAGTGTGTGTAGAACAGTCTGAAGAACATTTGTTTGTTTCTTGTGACAGTGTACGTCAAAGTTTGTTTGGAAAGTTCATCAGCAGTGAGTACTCGATTTAATGATTTAATGTTTTAAAAAATTGAAGAAATATGAAAAATAAATAAGGGAATTTCGTCAAATGCTTTAAAGAAGTTTTGCAACCATCTGTGGTATTTAAATGAAGAGTCAAGTATTTTTAATTTTTTTTTAATGTTAGTATTACATCGAAAAAGGGAATGTTAGAGAATTGTATCATTCGTCCTAATGAAGATGTATCATTCGTCCTAATGAAGCTCCCCGCCACTTAGGTAAGAGTTTAATATTAATTACATTATTTTCATTTATTTCGAATACTTTCATTAAACATTTTTCTTGATTTCATAAGACTGTCAAATTTATAATTTATAAAATTTTAAAATGTATTCTAATAAATATTTGCTAATTAAGTCATTCAAAATTTAGATGTAATATTAAAATAACTGATGTTTTTGTTTTCAGATAAAACAATAGAGAATTTCATTCCCCATAGAAGTTTAAATTTATTATCGAAATTGGGTTTTGATATTGGTTTTTTAAATCATAACTCAGATCCCTGGGATAAGGATGATTTTTATTTAAAAGCACAAGAAACGTTCCGAAACCTCAGTGTTGTTAATGATGTAGCAGAAAGAGGGGTGAAATTGATGTAAGATTTAAACGGACTTTAAACAGTGGATGAAGAGCAAAAACAATTTATACTTCAGTGTGTGGAAGGCCACAGAAAACAATGCCCTACATCAAGAAAGCTACTCTTAAAAGAAAATATACTTGATCATTAACTTTAATAAACTATCATTAACGTTTTTCACACACCTATGTAATAATGCAACTTAATACTTGTATTTGATATATGTCGCAAAATTATACATTTCATTTATGTGAGTAAATATATATTTGTAAATGGTTAAAAGTTTAGCATTCTTATTCTCTATCTTCATTCCCTCAATCTCGAAGAGGCACGTGGTAAACTTTGAGTAATGGATAAATATATTTTACACTTCAAAATTATGGCAAAAGGAAAAACGTTAAGGGTGTGCGTTTACAATAATGTGTAAAAATTCCTACCCCTTTATAATAAAGCCCACTCTAACCCACACCAGGCAACAACTAAATCAAATGAAGCGCCAAATGATGATTCCCTCACAGAATGAAATTTATTTCACCTACCGAAGTCAAAAACCTTATCAGAAAATTACCCAAAAGAAAAGCATCTGGATTGTACCTAATTAGGAACAAAATACTAAAAAATCTACCCACACCCGCAATAGCATACATAAATAATATGTATAATTCATCACTCAAAACAGGTTATTTACTAATAACGTAAAAAATATATAATACATTCAAGATCCAAACCAAACACATCAGAGCCTTACAGAGAATTTTAGACTAATAAGTCTCCTCTCAACTATTTCAAAATTATTTGAAAAAATAATTTTAAAAAGCCTCAGCAATCATCTAACAATGTCAGAAGCGATTACAAATCATCAATTTTGCTTTAAAATTGGTGCCCACATCTCAACTGCGCACCAATTACAAAGGATTATTGAACACATTCACACAGCCTTCCAAGAAAATAAACACTATAGCAATGCTCCTAGACGTATCTGCAGCTTTTCATAGAGCCTGGCACCATGGATTAATCCATAAACTCAAAACACTAAGAAGACCTAAATATTTCCTGACCTACAATACATATGAAAGAGTGTAAAACAGTGATCTATATACAATTCCAAATAAGCATTAAAGGGAAAAAGTTAGCACGCTTTTAAGGCCAATGAATGGGTATAAAATGACATCGAGCATCGTTCCATAATGACATGAATATATTAATGACAGCATGTGGCACATAGTTGGAATGAAACGAAACTATGTCTTGAACTTGAACAACATTCAGCAGAATGGGAAGTTGTTGTTATTGTACTGTTGTTGTTGGTGTTGTTATTATTATTATTATTATTATTATTATTATTATTATTGTTGTTGTTGTTGTTGTTGTTGTTGTTATAAAAGTTGAGTACCCAGTTTCATCTTGATTTCAATTCTATTCCACGACACAATCCCGTGTTGAAGTCCAATGAGCTCGGGCGTGGGCTCACAGCTTGTGCTGCATTGCCCTCTAGCCATCTCTCGTTGGCGCCACGTGCACCAACCTTCGCTGAGTTTGCGCCTTTTGTTTGGCAGCCTCATCTTTACACTTACTTTTGCAAAAGACTCTCTCATTAAAATTGAATATGGATATCAAGAGAGTGTTTTAATCGTTTCCGGGCCACTTACACTCATAATGCAGGCTGGTGCTCTTTATCGCACGCTTATTGCCATGCCGCCGTTCACGTGCATTGTACTGTTCCGCAGAGAAGTCTGTTTAAATAGTTGCCATCCGCCATTTGTTCGCATCCGAAGGCGTGACGACGCGCACGTCGTTTCTTGTCGAAACTTCCAGAAACATTCTTCATTAAGCAATGGGCTACTTGCTTTCAAGCACGACCCCGTTCAGGCGGGCAAACAAGCACTCCAACTCGCATGTGCCGTTACATACTCCCAATCCTACATTTGCATCTCTTCTGTTGTTGCTCGGTGGCGGCTTTGGTGGCGTTTCCCATGCCACTCCAGATGAACCTCCTAAGCGGAAGTCACTTCTCACGTGAGCGCTTGCTTCGAATCTAGCGGCGATGGAGTGCGGAAGCGGCAACCACCGCCCTTTTCACACAACGCCCCGGCGCCGCAGCCCGCTTTCTCCCCGCGGCTAGTCGCGAGCGCCCCTCCTCCCTCCCCGATTCTTTATCGAGAACTTCAAGAAGACACTTGCTTCCTCATCGCTCTTGCTCTTTCAGTTCAGACGGTAATTTTAGCAGGACACGTTTCATTAAAATATGAATATTTTCATTCCATATGATGAGCGAATTAAAAACTAATTTCAAACAAAAAATTGCAAATGTTTGACCCACAACAGACTACGAAAAAATTGTAATTAAAACGTGCGTGTTGGCTCAAAAGCATGGTCGTACGCGCTTTTTCATTATTTACGCTCTGAGAGGAACCAAGTATAGTATCATTTTGAACCGTGCTATTTTGAAATCCATTGATATTTTGAAATAAGTTCAATACATTTAATTATTAGTAAAAAATAGTGAGTAATAATTACTATTTTTGAGACTTTTTCAGATAATTGATGAAATTTGGGGTGCTGATTTTACCGTCTATCCAACTGCTGACGAGGTGAAACATTTTGGTGAACTTTGTCATGGTTCCTGTCGAGGTGAAACATTTTATTTCCGTTTAAAATTAGACTTGTTTAGTTCAAAATTACGCAGTAATGGGTTTTATCGAAGTGAAAGTGCCAACATTACCGTCAAGCTGCTGCCCCATGGTCGTGTCGTTTGGCTCTTTCCTCGTTGCGTTGTCTGGCGGGCGAGAGCCGCGCGCTCTTGCGCCTTGTGAACGCCGCTGCAGCCGCTCAATAAGCACCAGTAGAAATAGAAGGTCGAATGTTCATGCGGAAAATACACGTCAGGGCAGAGCACACCAAAACAACAGAAAATAAACGAGGGCTTGGCGGACACCTATTTCCCGTAGGCAGCGTACACAAGGTTGTTCTCTTTTGTTATTGATTACAATTGAGAAGTGATCATGCTATGTTGCATGTTCATGCGCGAGGCTAGTTGTCGCGACAACCTGTTTTTCTAAGGGTAGGAAAAAACCCGCTGCAACCATTAACGTGGCGTTTCATCAAACTAAGCAAATCCCTAGCCCAAACGCAACTCGTGATACCGCTCTTGCACATCCAGGTACCGGATCTTATAAGAAATCGTTTTTAATTCTAAAACCCATCATTACTTAAGATAACGCAATTTGGACGTAACAACAGTGTTTGCTTTAAAAAGAATTTAAATTAACTTTCTTTGAAATAGTTATGTTTCCTTCAAAGACAATTTACTGTATTATCAAGCAGAAATTCAAGAGAAAAACACCTCGAGGATTCAAATGCTTCTGTGAAGTGCCATTTTTACTTTCTTGCCTTGCTACGTACATAGTAAGGAGAAAGTATTGAAATGTCTCGACAGAAAACGGATATTTTTCGTCAAAAAGGTCGAAATGTCAAAATGTCAAAATTTCAATGTCCTTCCTCTTATCAAAAAAGGAGGCAAATCTTATTCCTGAATGTAACAAATTGTTTTAGCAAACACATTGCAGTCAGACTTCACATTTTGTGAGGCCTTAGTGCCAAGAAATTGATTCACCGCAAAACACTTGTCTGACCATTCGTTTATCAGTCAGTCTATCCATCTGAAGGTCTGAGGTCATCCATAGCGCCTAAACCGCTTAGATGGTTTTCTCCAAAATAGATAGACCACGATTAATCTGAACGATCTAGAAGACCTGCGAGTTTGAAAACGGATATTTTGATTTTTCGCGGCTACTTTATGAGAAGACTCAACACAATTTTCAAAACGTTCCCCACCATGTCTCCACTTTTCTCTCACTTCATCGGAAAACAAAGTTATGTAAACAGACACAGGAGAATGGTGAACAAAAACTTGTCGGGCCCTGGTAACTAGAAAAAGAATAAATCCGGTTGCTATATGAAGTTACTTATTTCCTCAAGTGGTGTAGCCAGAACCCACGTTTTGTGGATCCTTGATACCAAAAACTCCAATGGCGGCAAAAAGTCTGCCTTTCTGTCCATCTGTGGTCAACGCTAGCGCCTAAAGCGTTCAGACGATTATCTACAAAACTGATATTCCCAGAACGATCTGAACGCACTCAAGGCTTTGTGAGTTTCAACCCTATATTTTGATGTTGAGGGTACTCTACATGAAGCCTCAAATATATTTTCAGGATTTATAAAAAATGACGCCAAATGTATTTATTAAACTTAGTCCTCGGATAGTGTACCCATTAGTGCAGTAACTTTCAGAGGCTCTCTATTTGGAGCGATTAGATTGCAAGATGGCGTAGTACAGTCGTGTAGTACAGTCACGCAGTACAGTCACGTAGCGGGTAAGTTTTCATTTAATTATTATATCAAATATTGATTGATATGAACAAATTTTATAAGAAATAAAATAATGAAGGTTCGTGTTTTCCATTTCAATTGATATTCTAAGAAAACAGTTATAACTAAACTATTTCTAATTAACTTTTGTGATCCGAAATATCGGATAACATGCACAGCGGATACTTATCATTGCAATATATCAGAATGGCTACGATTTTTCTGTCAACATTTCAAGCAATTACAACATATTCCGGGAGACCGGTCGGGAGCTTAGAGCTTGTCCTGGTCCGGGGCAAACCCCGCTAGCCGACGGTTAGTCGGCGCCGGATCTCGCCCCCAGCGGGGGAAGATCACCGCCATCTCCCAATGGAGAAACATGCAATACACTTACGGGACTAATGACCTAAGCTGTTGATGCGCCCGGAATCACTAATCAACCAACCAACCAAGCAATCAAGCAATTGCTTCGAAATGAAAAATGATTATCAGACTGTTACTAACATTTTCAATATTTTGAAAGAAGAACACTGCAGCGACTTTTGCGAGCAAATTTTGATGTCTGCAACTGCGAGCAACAAATGCGAGCAACTTTTGATGTCTGCAGAAATTATGCTTATTTGATGGAAAGATAATGTCACTATTGCCACTAATCATGAAGGAAACGAAATGGGAAATTGCACGAGGCGGTCGAAAGAGAAAAAATGTAAAATTGTTCCACAGCCTGTAGTTTTTAGTTCGTACAATAAAAGAATGTGTGGGGTGGATTTGATTGACCAAATGGTGGAAGTGGACAAATCTTGTTTCTTTGTGTGGTCCTCCAACACGTTCTGTAAGCAAAATGAATGTTTTATGGGTCCTTTATACCGAAAAATTGAATGACGACGAAATGTTTGTCCGACTGTCTGTCTACGCCAGCGACTAAAGTGTTCACATGATTTTTTTCCAAAACTGATATTCCCGCATTAATGTAAACGATCTTGAGGCGCTGCGAGTTTCAAATGGATATTTTTGAGTCTTGGGGGTACTTTACTGAATCCTCAACAACTGTTTGGATGTTTTCGAAAGAAAAACGGTTACAACAACAGAGTAATTATCGTTGATATCTTTGATTTTATTTATTTAAAAATTTGGTGTGTGTGTTATCCTACAACTACAACATTGAAGAAAGAGATTTTATGTATGTATATATGTGGCGTTATTGGGTCGGAAGTCAGACTTCGCCGACCAGCTACCGGTGTCCCCCATGCCTGGGTCTAGTTAAATTTCCATGCTTGAGGGTAAGAGCGACATGAGGCGAACATGACGCATTCTCTTCACCGTATCTAGCAAGATCCGCCTGCTTGAGCTTTCCTTCGTCACAGCTACAGAAGCTGGGACGATTTTAAAAGAAAGCTACAATTCTATATTTCCATCGTCCGGGAATCGAACCCGGGACCATAGCACGGGAAGATAGTACGCTGCCCATGAGTCATCCCAGAGGCAAGAAAGATATTTCATTCTTAATTAAAACAGAGGTGCTACAGAATGGCATAAACTTTCTCGTAGCATAGTTTTCTAATTTCCTTGGTGTGGTCGGTCTTTTAAGTCGTGTTCCACTCTCTGGCCAGATGCCATCTATCGTCGCCCAAAGTACATTTTTTTCTACATTTTCTCAACTTTTTGCTTTCTTAGTAGTACAACCGAAATATTACTTCAAGAATATTAAAGAAGAGTAAAAACTCATTCTAAATACAAATTTTCAGTGAAACATTTGAAGCGGTTTTTAAGAAAATGGCGATTAAGCAGTACTGTAAATGCGAAATTTGAAGATCTTTTTCACAGGAATCTATTGAGATGTTGAAAAAGTTCATTTAAAATCATTTGAAAAATCGATGGAAATTCCATATTACCGGGGAAAGATGTTGAAAAATACAAATATTTGTGTATTTTGTGAAAAAACAACAAGAAAAGAATACACGAAAATGAACTTTACGTCGTATTAAACAGTGCAATTAGAACCATCTATTACGAACATTTGAAGAAAAAATATGGAGTCATATTTGAAAAAATGGCGTTTGAGCGTTTCTGAAAATGCGAAATATTCATTTAATTTGTACAGAAAACAATTGAGTTTTCGAGAAACTTTATTTTACATTATTTAAAGCTCATTTACTCATAAATATAATAATGTGAAGAAATTGCCTTTAATGTAAATATTACTGACGTGAGTGAAAACTCAAAAAATATTACATATTTAATTTTTAAATAAACAACAGAAGAATAGAGCAATAAGTCGTGTATGTGATGGTATAGGGTTTGTTTAGCACTAACAATACCAAAAATTTAAAGAAAAAATTTGGAACCGTTTTTGAGAAAATCTTGTTTTTGTATTTTTTTTAATTACAAATATTGCATGCACTATTGCACAAAAACTACTAACATTTTCAAAACAATGTACATGACATTATTGAAAGAACTATTTATGCCAACACATTTTATTTGAAGGAAAACAATATCTTCAATTTTGTAGTTATAGGAAGACGCGGAAAAAAATTCAAAAGTTAGCAGTTTTCGAAAATTCAGAGTTAACGGTAAAAATCAGACCTATGCCACCTTAATAAATGTATTTTACTCTATTCTTTCAAGAAATTTAAGGAAGAAATTGCGATACGTGTTTGAGAAAATTTTGAAAATATCTGGCGGACTTCATGTAAAGTATCCCCAAATTTTAAAGAATGTTTTTCAAAATTTCAAAGCTTCAACTAGAGCCTAATCAACCAAGGTTTCTTCAATTTGAAAAAGATAGTATGTGTGGTTTAGGCGCTAGTTGTGTTCACAGACGGACGGACAGACAGGGATACAAACGGACGGACGGACATTTAGCTTCCAATCGGTTTTTCGGCAACAAGGATCCACAAAACAGGAATTCTGGCTACATCACGTGTTAGAGGATTTTTTCTCTTAATTTAGCAACTGGTTTAATGTACTTTTTCGCCACCAGAGTCCGTCAATGAATTTTTTTCCGCCAAAAATCCGCCATTTCTCCGCGCAACATTACACATTTTATTCTTTTTATATCGGGGGACGTGATTGGCATGTCCTGGCAGTGAATCTCAGTTTTAATCCTAGTCTGGGATAAAATTGTTTGCATTTTGGATACACTTTTGCAGGATCATGTAGGGGTATCAAATTGCGAAGCTCAAATAATGCTAGAAAGTGTATGTATGTTTTAGAGCACCTCTAGTTTCTTCACCCGTTTCCGTGTTATTCAATAAATGTGGTCACCTTCCGCAAACCAGGGATGACATCAGTCCCGGAATTACGAAATCGAACGTCAGTAGTCGTGAAGATGTTTTATGGAGCACCTGGTACTTTCACTGAGGCAGTACAAAACTAAAAGTTAAGTATAGTTGGGTTCTGTATGAGCTTCTTCGGCTGCGAGCTAGGAAACTCAATCCGATCGAAAAATTTGAGGTCCAGAGTCTGATTTTCATACACAAGTCAATCTGATCGAATTCTCACCTTGGCAGAATGAAATTCTTGAGACCGGTTGAACTAAATTGGTCGTTCCCGTGGTAGGTTTCGATTTATTCAGTCAATTTTCGGAGTAAAATTTAAGCCAATTTTCGGAGCATGAACAGGCCATGGGGTTTGCACGATCCTTCCCTTCACATCCTTGCCTCTTATGGATACTGTATTCACGCTCACATTAAAAAAAACATGCTCACGCTCTAATACACGACAAGAGACAGGTCGCGTAAAGGACGGCCTCTGACCGGAGAAGTGACTAGTCCTACAGATTCAAATATAGACAGGAAAGTCTCTCCACAGTGGCACCTTGCTATTTGCAACAATAATTATGCTGGTAGCAGCGTGGATCAAAGAAAACGTGCATACCCACTCACCACAATGATAAGAGATGCTGGAAGTGTTTCCTAGCTATCTGTTTGCTAACATTTTTAATAGGAAACCCTGACTAGGCCCAGTGCGGAGAGACTTTCCTGGAGCACCATAGCCTTCCTAGGCTATATTAAAGAGTAAATTGCATCATTAACTATTCTTCACGTTCAGTATTTAAGATACACTTGATATACCCAAATTTAGGCTCACTTTAAAATAAAATAAAAGCGAATTTGAAAAATAATCTAAAATCACCTTTTAGCTGTATCGAATTAAAATATCAATAAAAGTATTCAATTGTTTTTTATTACGCCATGTGCAAAACACGATTTCTCATGCATATTTCGCGTGTGCAAAACAGATATTTTTATAGTCTCACAAATAGTGTGCAAAACATAACGAGACGTACGCGAAACATGGCGAAGCGCGTGCCAAACATCTTTCGTGCACGGCATGTTAAAAGATATTATATGCAACACGCACGGTGATTCGAGCTGGGTTTTTTTCTTCTGTTTTTTTCTTTTTTCCTTTCTTCTTTTTTCTCTTTTTTCTTTCTTTTTTTCTTCTTTTTTGTCGACTTGTGTGAGAATTACCTAGTCCACGCACTTGTGTAATATACTATTCATGTTGTTTTTCATTGTTATTGGTCATACAATATTCAAACGAAAAATCAAAATACCTATAATAATGTGTCCCTGCAGTGTATTTCCTGAATGAGGCAAACGAGATACACGAGACGAAATAGTTTACGGAACAAGGGCGCGAAACAGGTGATTCACGCACGAGTCGAGTTTGAGGTTCGAACGTAGGGAAGACGACAAAGAGTAGTACGGAATCACCTCGCATATACTATTACTGTGTAGTGTATACTATTTTTTAACACGCCGTGAGCAAAACGCAAAGCTTCCAATAAAGGATATGAATTAAATATCAAATAACTGAACATACCTTACTTGTACAAAAATAGAATGCTTCCAGACAGTGTCGTAACACAATTGTGTGTAAATAATAAGCAAAAACGTAGTCAAGACGAAACGCAATTGTGAATCGTTACCGATGTTGCGCACACGCTTCGCGATGTTTCGCACATCATAAAAAAATTAGTTGTTTCGCACACGGAAAATAACCACGAAAAACCACGTTTCGCGCAAGACGTGTTAAAAATAATTTGTTTTCCAGTATAGAATCCAGAAAAATAATTTATTTTCCAGAAATAGAATCATAAAAACCTCAGTCAAAAGAAACCTAATACATTTCATTCCAAGTGTGTCATTTACTTTTCTTAGTAATTCAAACTTATATGTCCAGTCACTACGTATTCCGCGCAGGAATAAATTTCGGAAGGTTTCTCTTGACGGTTCTATATGCATTTTGGGGTGCGGATTGCTACTCCGAGAATATCTGTTGCACAAGAAAATTGCAAACCACTCTCAAAAGTTACTCCTTTATATATTTTTTTCTTGTATCTAAACAATTACGGATTTCATCGAAATGATCTTCATATACGAAATTAAAGTCTCTACAAAATACATACATTTACTTTAATGTTTCAATAATTCTTTTAGGTGCTAGAGCGCGCTGAAAACCAGTGACGTTTTGGCCCTCTGGCCAAATTAGGCGAAAAGCTCTCTCCCTTCCTATTATCTCGCGACGGTGCATTGGTTTCACAACAACGTGCTCCAAACCGAATACGACGAACGAATTATTTGCATTGTGAAATGCTTAACACTACGTTACTAGCGGAAACGATAGGAACTCGTTTATTTCGCGTGGGCTATTTGTCTACTTTATCAACCCATTTTGAATAATGTGAACATTAAAAGGCTCATTCGCGCATTAAATAGGTTCAGATAATATCCGTACACTTTCCTTACAACACCAATTTCAATAAGTTCTGTTGTCGGCGAGAGAGAGACAGCGGATATACCGAATCACGGTGGTGATGACATGAAATACCTGGGAGCTGAACTCGAGAGAGGACCACAAGTTTGGAGGGGAAAAAGGAACTGGATGCGGAAGGCCAAAGTGAAGAACGCGGACGCGCACTCTTCGGAAAATCTTCTCTTCCTGCAACTGCTTTCGATAAATCTCGAGAGCCCTTCACCCGCTCTAATTACATTCTGGGCATCAGAGGAAGTGAGGCTGGGGCTTGCACGGGCGTCGGGAGCAGGGGCACGGGCGGGGCCCTGTGTCCCCGAGCGAAGCCCGAGCCCCGCGGAAGTTTTCAAATTAAATATCTCGCCACGCACCTCATTGTCTCTCTGATGTATTGGACTACATCTGTTAAGTTAATGATTATGAATTCTTTACCCTGGAGGAAGAGAGAAGCTTAGCAAATTTACAACAAAGGGTCATCAATTTGTATGGCTAAGAAGTGGTAGCAGGCAGAGCACTTCGCCGCAGGAGGGCGCGGGAGGCGGTGGGCGTCACGGAGCGCTAGGTCAGGAGGCGGGCAACGGCCCGATGAACGCGAGCGCGGCGATGATGGATGCTGCCATCCAAAAGGAGACTCTTGCAAAATAGTGTGGAACCACGTTTCTCATACCATTGCGAGAATTTGTATTGAAAAATTTTAATCAGTACACGAAGACACTCGATATGTGCCGAATCAAGTGTGATCAATGAGACAAGAACAGTGAGAATATCAGACCATGTTGTTGTTGTTATTGTTATTATTATTGCTATTATTATTATTATTATTATTATTATTATTATTATTATTATCATTATTATTATTATTATTATTATTATTACTGTTGCAGATAGATGGCTCGTTTCAAGTATTTTTGGACCATATAGGATCAATCTTACGAGGACACCAGGAATTAATGACTTTTGTACTTTGTTGCTTAGTTAATTTCCCATTGTTATTTTATAATTCTGTGGTAAATATTAATTAGGGGTCAAATTTGTTATGTATAGGGAAATATAGCAATAGGGAAATAAACTTTTTAAATCTTAAATAGTTAGTTAAGCAAAATAAAATTATAACTGACTGGAATCAAAAACCAACCTTTTCCGGACGAATTCAAAATTATCTGTCCAAGCATTCCAAAACTCAAAAAATAGCTATGGTATACAACCTTGTGTATTCCGCACTTAATTTGGCTAATCCTGAATTTCATGACAAAAATCTAATGATAGTCAAAAATATCCTTCGTTACAATCTTTACCCATCATCCTTTATTGATAAATACATTCAAAATATATTGACGCATAATTACAGAACAATAACCAGTAGCAATAATTTACGCATTCCATTACCATTTTACGCACCAATAAACAATAAATTCGAAAAAGTAAAAATCTTACACCACCAAATCTTACCAACTTTAAAAGATAAAATGCTGAAATATTATATATTATATTAAATGATGCTATGTACACCACAATTGACGTATCAAATCAATCAAATTCATAAAACATTAATAATAAACAAACATCTTTAATTGCGTTTGCCACTGTTCACATATTACCCTAATCTTTGCACATCCACTCCTTAACATATCTGGTTTTGTACTGCATGCAAGAATTAACACATGAATTATGTTAACCACCAAGTTGGACGCCGCCTTCGGCATATTATAAAAACAATTCATCATATTGTATGTTAAACACTGATATAAGCTCCAAATTATATATATATATATATATATATATATATATATATATATATTAATATTTTTGTATTCGTTTGTTTTTTATTACGTAAAAATGTAATGTTTATACTGTTGTGAACCGCTCATTCTATATTGCTTTTGAAAAGGCACATGGTAAATGTACGAAACGTAAAGCTGAAAATAAATATATATAAAGTACAAATGTCTTAATTCCTGGCATCTTCATAAGATTGATCCTATATAGTCCAAAAATACTTGAAACGAGTCATCTATCTGCAACTTTAGAATAGGATCAACAGGAAGAAATTCGACTGTTCTAATATGGTTGTTGTTATTATTATTATTACTATTATTATTATTGTTATTATTATTATTATTATTGCTATTGCTACTATTATTAAATTATTACTATCATTATTATTGTAAATTGATCATTACGTTCTTGATGTCTCAATTAATGGGGCGTTTATGTCTAGACTCCCATGTTTAGATAGTCACTAGACAACGAATTTGGAATATCTAGTTTTGATCCCATTTCATGATTTGTTAGCAACGTTATACTCCCTCAGTTTATTTGTTTGAGTAGAAATGAATGTAGAGCTCTTTCTTTGTCTTAAATAAGGCGGTAATTCAGTTCGCCACCGCTAGATAATCTAGGAGTCTGAGATTTTCCCGGTATGTGGTGCATGTTCTGTAATTCGTAGTGAGTGTTTTGTTTTGTCTCTCTTTGTTTTCTCACACCATTGAGAAAGGAAGTTGTTTGTTGAACTTAATAAGGTAAGTTAGCAGTTATCAGAGTTGTTCCAATGAGTATTGTATGAATTGAGTTTTACATTTGTGATTAATAAAAAAACAACAGCAATGGTAAAAGAGACCCTAGTCGTAGGGAAAAAAGGGAAATTCGGGTTTTGTTAAAGTTATCGAACTTGAGAGCTTGTGAAATAGCCAAAGAAAATGGAAGTTTCTCCACAAAGTGTTGGAATAATTAAAAGAAAAGTAGAATTAGGTTACACCAACAAAGCGACAAAACTGTTGGGAACTGAGAAAGATCATGCCAAGGCAGGAATGAAAGTTCAAAAAAATTACTTTGTGTAACTGAAAGGCAACTGTTCAGAACATTACTGGTATTTTAAATAAAACAGGTTGTAATTTAAGCACAAAGATAGTTCGTAGGCGACTTCATGGGTGTGGTTTACGATGCCACCGACCAACACCGACCAATAAAAATTCCAAAATTAAAACTAGTCATGAGAAAGCGTTTATCTTGGGCTTCGAGACAGAAATTGGAGTTCAACTGATTGGTAATATGTAAGGTTATTAGTTCTTTTGCTTTATGAATTAATGTCGTTCATTGGCGACCCTCTTTACCTCAAAATTAAACAAAAACAATTATTGATTTTCTCATATTTTTTACTCCATTCGTTTCCTTGTTGCTAATTTGCTTCTCAGATGATTCGATAGAGGAAATTATGCGAGATTGGCAGCAATACGTATGGAGACTATCTAGAGAGCGGTTTATGTCTGAGTGCATTAAGAAATGTATTTAATATTACGATAAACCCAATGGTAAGGAATGTGATTTCTCTCTATGGTACGGGACCATTGTATTATTTGAGTGTAAAATGAGGAAGGAACATAATACACTTGCGCTGTATCCCTGCCGAATTCCTCAAATAAGTGTATAGTATCCAGAAAATGATGGAATTGTCATAAAAGATAGGGTATGCATACTTGAAAATTGATCGTTAGACATCTAAAGTAGTTAGATATCAACGTATTGGGCTGGTCATGGAACAGCCCAGATCTAAATACCATAGAAGCGATATGGACTATTGTAAATAATGTCAGTAGTCTAATGATCATTAATATTCCTGAACTTACACCGCATCTGGAACGACTATGGCAACATGATGCGGCTATTGCGAACTTTATGGCACGAAGTCTCAACAACATGCCGGGATGCATTATGGATGTTATTAATGAAAAAGATGCTGCTGCCAAGTAGTAGATTGCACAAGTAATTTTAAAATAAGTATATTAGTTAATAACTTTTGAAATACGGTAAGAGATTTGTAAATGAATAAATGAATAAAATATAAAAATTAATGGAAATTCCTAATATGTTGTCTATTGTATTGAGACCGCCTCCCGCAAAACGCTGCTGTTAACTTTCATGCTTAAACGTACTTGCGTATTAAAGGGAAAGTATTGTAATTCTTCGGCGGGATTTTTCTCGGAAAACCTTCAATTCGGGGTCTCTAAATCAAAATGGGGATAATAAATCTTGCTCTTCACAGTAGTTAACTATATTCTCTATGTTGGGTAGCCATCATCCACATTTTGTGGATCCGTGATACCGTAAATTGGTTTACGGCCAAACGCCTGTCCGTCCATCCATGTGCCCTTCTTTCAGTCAGTCTGTCCGTCCGTCCATCTGTCCGGCCGGCCGGCCGTCGATCCGTCCGTCCATCCGTTCGTCCCCCCCTTTGGCCGTCCGTCAGTCTGTCCAAAAGTCCGGCCGTCCTTTTCCCCCGTCTGTTCGTCGATAGACGTCAGACCGTCTGTCCGTGGTCTGTTCGTGCGTCCGTCCGTCCATTCGCTGTCCGTCAGTCCGTGTGTCTGTCCGTCCGACTGTTCGTGTGTGCGTCCGTTCGGGAGTTCTTTCTTGTATGCGTCCCTGCATCTGTCTTTCTCCCCGTCCGTTCGTGGTCAGCGCTGGCGTCTAAACCAGTGCTTGCCAACTGAAAGTTCAGTGACGTCACATAAATCAGTTCTGTTCCGAACCGAGCCGCGGAGCAATAGAAGTGTCCGAAATAACAACGGACGCACAGTATCCCAATGATGATTCGGAAGTGGGGGAAAAAGTTCGCTTGGAAAATCGATCGCTAACGTTTTAAATGGTAATTATTATTTAGTATGTTTCTGATTCAATAACAATACGAAAAATTAAATAATAGAACATAAATTATTACATAACCTAAAGCAATATTCTTTATTATAACCAGCACTATAATTCCATTTCCATTCTTTACTTAACATTTTTGGAAACTCTTTTAACATTTTAGGACAATACTTTTTATGTAATGTTATATAATATAATGAATTTTAGTTCGCCCTGAAACAATAATTAATGTTAACAAATAGATACCCTGGAGGGGTCATGTGGGAGAATTTGGATCTCAAGAATGATTATTTCGTCCCCAGTTTCGTTTGAAACTGCTGTAAATCCTCGAGATTTTTAATATATTTTCCATAATCTGCTATCTGCTAATTCCATCACTAACCTCTTGACTGTAGGCTATCTGTCAATTCTCAGAATGTAATTTCATATCGCGGGTTTCTGTGGGTCGCAAAGCGGCGTAATACCTCTACAGGTTGAACTTTTTAACATACTTCAATTCTTTCGAACACACTAAATACTTCGCCATTGTTCCAGTTTTTATAAAAGAAAAAATGTTCCTAAATCGGAAGAAAATTAACGGGCGTAAATGGTCTCTCATTCATGGTACCCGAAACGCCGGCGATATCCCACTGCAAAGGCTTTCGTGACCGGCGACCGCAGTCTGTCGAACCCCCCCCCTTGCTCGCACTGCTTCTCCGAGCGCTTGCTCACGGAGGGGAAGGCTGCTCTGACGTCATTTCAACTCCAGTTGGCAAACGCGGGTCTAAACGGTGCAGCCAATTTTCCCCAAAATTAATATACTCTGCTCAGTCTGGCCAAACTCGAAGCGCAGCAAATTTTCAAAAGATATTGGCATTTCTGGTGGAAGTACATGGAAGTACTGTACATGAAGCCATCGACCATTTAATATCGACAATGCACTACGACGCGATGCGACTGTCGCCGCCGGCACCGGTGCCTTCTGCGCCAATATTCTTTTAACCCTTAGGATGAACACGCCTATCAGCGGGCACGTTCATGCTAGAGATGGTGATTAAAGGAAATCTAGCCTTTCAGCTTCTCAGCCGTAGGTAATTGTTTGTGAATGTTGTTTTGTAATAGTTAACTATGAAAGTACTAGACGGCGTTATCTTCCCTACAGAGATGCCAGAATGTGCAGAAAGCTGGGACATACACTCTTGCACGAGACGCTTTTGCTCGAGCGCTGCGGCAGTTTGCAGAAAATCCGCTAGGCGTTAGGCCAGGAGGGCAGGGTTTGGCTCGGCTGTGATCCACCGAGCGAAATATGCTCGGCCTTCAAACCCGAACATCCGATGTTCGGTGTGAGGGGAATGACGCGGGCTAGTCTTACATAGGATGGCAATGTGTACAGTGATTGAAACATTTAAATAGGAATAATACATTATTTCTGATGTTTTTTATTTTATAATTCTGAAGAAAGTACCATAATGACATGCTGCTGCTCAAACAAAAGAGTAAAAATGTATTTCTGGTACCACCAAATTATTAGAAACGTTTCTAAATTAAATTAAAATCACACACTAATTAACAAATTTGCGCCAGTTAATTGCAGTGTGGACCCAAAAATTCCGTTACTGATTGCAAACGGTATTAAATTTATTAACGGAAGTAAATAATAATAATAATAATAAATATTAATAATATCATTTTTTTCAAATTCTACTTCACGTTTCACCGTTTTCCAATATTTTAAAAACAAAAATGTGACGCCGATAAAAGAAGTGAAGTTTGCAAAAACATCGGAAAATGTAATGATTTTCTTGTTTTCTCGAGGAGAAAAGATGTTCGTTTACATAAAAAAAATGCAAATCCCAAGGAAGTCTTTAGAAATTCACAAACAATGTGTGAAGTCTGTTTCTCTTTTCCTTATTCTTTTTAGATTTCTTTTCCTTCTTAAATTTCTTGTGTGCTAGGGCACCATCTCCAGGAGAATGTAAACTTTCATTATCTCTTATTTTTGCTTTTGAAGCCACGGCACAGTATAAACGCGACCGATCACATTGCACTCCCGGACCCTCCTTGGCATGCCTTGCAGATCTCTACTGGGACGTTATATTTGCCCGCTACCCATTTTGAGTGTCGGAAATGGTACACATTTTCGAAAATACGAGTAATTTTTGCGTGATTTTATGTGAAATATAAGCAATTTTTAAACAATTATATTCTAAATAAGGATTCCAATCTTTTAAAAATTATTTTTCATGGAAAATACGAAGGGCGATTAAATAGTGGAGCAGTTTTCATTTCAGTTTGAAATTTCTTTTGGTTGTTCAGATTTTGCCAAAGCGCTTTCGCGAAGAAGGCGAATATTTGAATTCTGAAGAAATTAGAAAATTGATCGCTTGATTTGAAATTAAAAATATGCATAATATAGAATGGAGATAATAATAGCTTTTAACCCTGAACTACCCCCGATATTTTATAACGAATCATCTCGCGCCACGATGTTTGGATCGCCCAAGGCTTTTTAGATCAGTGCTGCGAAACTAAAAGATTTCAGCCAGCATGAGCCGGACCAAAACACAAAAACATTACTAAATAGATTTTATATAAAAACTAAGCAGAAAAAGTCATCAACTAACATGGAACAATCAACATATGTAAACATTAAATATTGACAGATAACACTTAATCCGCCGATTCTGACAATGGTAGAACAATTTTGCATTTATTGCAGTAGCATTGACTTTTGATGCATTCGGAGATAACGCTCTGGCATTGCCTGCATCCATTTGTCACTCTTATCAGTGCTGCGAAAGGAAACAATCTGAATGTTTTTCGCACACAATTCGATGGCGGGTATTATTGATAACAACATGAAGCAACTTCAGATAGCTTCAGAATTCTTTTGGATGCTTTGAGAGGTACAACAATGCGTAGCCAATTTCTTAAGCCGAATTATAATAATAATAATAATAATAATAATAATAATAATAATAATAATAATAAAGACTGCCGAACTTGAAACTACGAAAAACATTGCATGAACATGCCCGTGGTTGACAAATACAGGAAATGCGGCACCAGCGGTGAAACAATCGATCACATAATGGCTGGATGTTCCGCACTTGCCGACAGCGCGTACTTGGGGAGACACAACCAACTAGCTAAGATTGTCCATCAACAATTGGCTCTCAAGCATGGAATGTTAAATAGTGGAGCTCCACTGTCCAATATTGATAACAGGGACTTTTGTTTTAAAAGACATATTTTCTAAAAACTTAAATCTTTAAATAAGGCCAACTAGAATTTTTTGAAAAACCGAGGAGTTTTCGCGTAATTTCTGCTTGAAATAAATCCATTTTTTTTTCAAGACAGCTTTGAATGTTTCTTTGTTTTTTCCTTGGATAGAGTAAATGACGCAGGTTTCATTTTCGTAGAACTCTGAATTTGTGAAATTTACCAAAGTTACAAATATTACGAGAATATGTTATTTGTAGCATCACTAGTTTTTAAAATGTCTTGGAGATAGTATTTTTCAAGATGTTTTCAGTCTTCAGTTTTATGTAGAAAATATGATTGTCCCTATGAACACAGTAATCATTGCCATCATTCAATCATAGTTAAGCATATCAATATTACCAAGCCTATTTGCAGCGGTGGAGCTATCTGATAATAAATGCAATGGTGAACAATAAAAATTGGAATGGCACGGGAATCATTGCGAGAATCAAGTATACAATCTGGTACGCTTTGTGAGAACTCAGTGACAAGAAAGCCTGACGCCCATGTTTGAAAACTCGGGATTTAA